>CM073595.1:59549888-60776138 GCA_037074705.1 Zhengitettix transpicula | reverse complement strand
TGTGTGAAAGCATATGCACTTTGACACACAATTGTGTTATAAATTTAACTGAACCAACATTTGAACTACAATTATCCAGTTACATATATGTTTGTCACAAAATGACACTTTTACAAATTTTTAATTTAAAGTGCCGAATATGAAAGGAATAAATGAAGTGAATGTTGTGTGGATGTAGGTGTTTTGTTAGCTGTGAAGAGAGAAATAGATATTCAGAAATATGTAATATTGTTTATACTTAAAAAGAAATTGTGTAGCAGAAGTGAAAGGAGAATATAATAAATACTATGGTGCTAAAGTTATGTTTTAAGTTAGCAGATGTAAATTTTGTTGACATTTTGGTATATTTGTGTTTATAGTGTCAATCGGTTGTTTGAGTTAAGAGGTTTGGTGTGCAGAAACTGGTGCTACGGCAGTGGTATGCTCCTACACTTCAAAATATTTCTGCTGTTTTGTAAAATTGTTGTATTCCTAATGTTCAAATCCTGCACAGTTGAATATGCACTATTTGAGCAGCTCCTCATTTTAAAAGCAATTGAAATTAAAATGTTGAAACTTAGTTACTTTCAGTTACTTACATGTAAACACTTTCTTTAAGTATTTTAAAGAAATAAAAGTTGCAAATTATTGAACGATGCTAAATTACATACCAACCATTAGTATACACACATCAAATATATCTTAAAATTGCCAGTGGTTAATTTGATACTCATTCGGTGCACTGTTTTCTGTAAAATAATGGTGTTACCTTAAGTTAGAATGGCACCAGCTTTCCACTGAATGTTGGCATATGCCTGTTGTATTGTTAAAATTATCCATGGTGGCTGTTTGGTTAGTGATATTTTATTTTTTCATCTTCCTCAAAATGTTGCTTAGTATGATGTTTCTATGTTACACGTTTTATTTGTAACTGTACATGCAAGAGATTGTAAAATAGAAAGGCTGTTTATAGTTTAATATTATATGAATGTTGTTTTTATTATAAACTTCCTGTACCTTTGTCTAAATCATTTAATAATGTTGTTTGAATTTTTTACCTATAAATACCTCAAATTTCTGGTGTCACATTTTATAATTAATAATTTTTCAATAAGGAAGATCAAAGGAGAATATCCTCATAGATCTTCAAGATTGTTTGTATTGAAAGAATTGAGTTTAATCAACAATAAACCGGGAGAAAATAAAAACACACTGAATTACAAGGTCTGAGATTTCTTAAGAATTGAACCCCACTATGAGTACAGAGAAAAACACACGATTGCCCTAATTGTTATTTTCAATAAAAAGCTAACTAAATTTTTCCAAATAGTGTTTTAATTTTTTAATTCTATCAAACAGTCTGAGCAAAAGTAGTATGTCATTTCAGTCCCTTATTGTCCTGGCAATGAAGGAACATTTTTCTGTGTCACTACTGCTTGATTTTGACATCTTTGGACAAAAGTAAATTTCTTCAGTTAGATCATCTAAGCCAATTTGTCTATGTAAGCATATAAATCCTTGTCCTTACAAATGTTTCACATTCAGCCAAATGAGTTTTGTATTATTTAACAGTGTTATCAATACAGGTGATTCATACTATTGACTGAACAAACAGAGAAAATACTAGTCATTTAAAAGATTTTACAATAATATTGAAAGGGCAGTAAGGTCGTATGTATAAACATGTTGTGGCGGGATGAATGTTGGAGGAAGAAATTAACTCGCACAATACACTTGTTCACAGATATTGGTAGTTGATGGAAATATGAGTATTCAAACATAGGAACGGTATCTGTGCTACATTTCAATTTCTGTATGAGCTCTTACGTATATAAGATAGTTTTTTGATTATTAATGAAATACATGCACTTAAATTGGTACACCACCACCATTTGCCCTGCCTTGACAGTGAGACATTTTCCCCAACGAAATTTATCACATGGAACAAAAATAATTGGCCCATTATTGTGATATCTTGTATATATTATGAATTGTTAGAGGTGCTCGTTTCCGTAACAATTGTAAACTTTTATCGGAAAACAAAATAATGAACGGTCAATATTCAAATAGAAAAGGAAACCTGGAAATAGTGTTCAATGATCTGAGCGTTATTCAAGAAGCGCGCTGTGTATGACCAGGCAAAATTTTAAAAGAAAATGATTGCATAAACGTGTTACTATTTACGCGGAATACGTTTGATAATAGTACCATATATTGTAGTATAGTTCGTGCCATGTGAGCATTTGTAGCGCTGGTAGCAGAATTTGCTAGTTTAATGCGTTAGAATGTGAAGCACAAAAAGAAGATACACAATGTGTGCGGTTCTCGAATACTTGACAGATATTTTGCAGAGCTTTAACTGTTCGAAATGTACACAAGTGGCAACGCGGGCGTTAGTTTGTTTGCCGCAGTTCTTTGTGGAAGGTCATTCACTCCGAGCCGCAGCTAGCTGTTAAGTGAGAGAAGCATTATATCAATTATTACAATATATCGTGAGCGCAGCAAAGTTAATACGTTGGTCCGAAAGCAAAATAATAAAGTTTTTTATATACATTCTTTGCCCTACAGATCTACCGTACTTTCCAACGTCTCAGTAACTCTTCAATTTAATTTCCTTCGAATACACTCACTTCCTTCAGACGCAATGGTGGCTCGTCTCTTCGCAATAAACGGTCTTGGTATATTAATAATTCACTAAACGATATAAATGCTGATATTGTACGTTACCTTGTTCAAATCGTTCTAAACAAACGTAAAAACAACATTTTCGTTTCTGTCTCCTTCGATATTCCACATAAATATTATAAATTATGTAGTAGACAAAACGTCGCAGTTGATACGAATTCGATTTATTCTCTATCCTCAATATTAGTCACAAAGGTAACAGGTCTGTCATCTCTAAATTAAATTTTTGGAAGAGATGGGATCGTGTATTCCATTATCTATAATAGAAGAAATTATGGGAGTGGAAGAAAGATGAAATGAAACGTTTCGAACAGTAACAAAAATTCTGGTCGTTTTCAGGGGAAAGGCTTAAGAATCAAAGTTGTGTAAAATGCGAAGGCCGGAATAGAATTAAGTAGGTTTATTTCTTTAATGAATGCTCGGACTCTTGTTCCCAGCACAGATTCATAATATTATTTCCCTGCAGATGGACAAGATTTTTGTTGGATAAAGTTTTATAGACAATAGAAAGGTGCTGTGAAGTAGTGTGAATAATTTATGCGAATCCCAATTTCACTTACGTAATAAGGATCACATTGGAGGACACAACTTTATTGACATGACGTCTAGCAATAATGCGTGTTCCCGTATCTCGAGGACAAATCCCTGAAACATTTTTTATCCTATTGGGAGATAACTATCCAATTGTCAAGTAATGCTTGAGAAAGGATTGCATAATAGCTTGCGTCAACGATGACATCCTGTTTCTGCTTCCCACCAGAAATTCCTTGTACTTTTGCATGAATTCTTTGCGCGTCACAGATGCAATTACGGATAGTAGCAAAAAATGTTATCTAGGTAAATGAAAACTGAGGATTGTTAGATTTCTTCTGCTTGATCCTGTTTTAGAATGTAGAGTCTAATTTATACTCTTGGGTTAACTTATTTTACTCGTCAGTGTCTGACGCGTTACTTTTATTTCTGATTCTTTCCCTTACCCATGCTCCAAGCTACAAAGTGTAATTCGGTACCCATCAACGTTTATCTATGAATATGTAGACTACTTTCAGTCGACCAATGTTACAAACAACCCTGCACTTTGGGTTATAGTGCGAAGATCTCTACTGAATTATATTTGGTAATTGTTTTGCCTGGTTAGTGGATTGGAATGTGAGATGTAAATCATTTTTGAAAATCATAGAAAACAGTAGGGGATTCTTCGGTTCCAATAAATTAATCAGTTTCACATCAACCCTTAATATGAATTTCCTTTGGCAGTATATAACTGTGAACTGCAAAACGTTACGATTTCAAACACGGCAATACTACGTCGGATAGTGTTATTACATCTAATTTTTTTTTGTTTTGCAAATTGAACTCATTTAATTTCGCCTTTATTTTTTTCTGAACCCTAATGACCGAATTGACCTTAGTGGAAGGTATATCATTTATATATAGGATAAAAAGTGTTGGTTCTAGTTGTATTAGTTTTGGATCGATGACGTAAGAACTGCGAATTGTCATTCATCATTCCAGTGATATTTTGAATCTGTCCAAGGCGTGTTCTAGTCTCTGAAAGTAGGGCACGATGTTTCGTAAGAATCAATTACTGGTTTACGGCCGTCATTGTGAATTTTTTTGTGGCGCACAGGAACCTCTCTCTTCACTCTCACCATTAGCTTTTTTTCATGTCGTTTGACGTCGAAGATTGCGCAGTATTTAGACTACTGCCGGAGATGAGGAGGATGCATTATCCACAGTAACACTTTGTTCCGGTAAGAAGTTGAGTGTTTGTGGCTAGGGAGTAAATAATTTAACTATACAGCAAATAAGAACGAGTACCCTTTTTTCTTCGTTTCCGGACCTGCGGGAATATGTACAGAAATTCCAAATAGAAAGGAAATTGCCTTTGTCTGCGGCCCCAGCAGTGAAATCCAACTCATGATCAATGTGGGTGATTTAATAAGCAAACGACTTTTATGGATTCGTTTGCTATTTCAACAAAGCAGCGGCGAATAATGACCGACGAAAACAAACCTAATTAATTACTCTTCATAGTCATAGAGATGAAGACTCGTGTGGGCAAATGTGCGAAATGTACATCCAGGGGAAAAAAATATTTGCCCGATTTTGAAGTCCAGCGGACGTACGGAAAATAATCTTCAATAATGATTTCATAAATAAAGTGTTATTACATAGTACGCGAATTCATTCTAATTAGCCACTAGCTATTAAATTTGTAGCGGAAATAAAACGATTAAAACAATTTTAACTTTCCAACCTAGTTGATATATTTTCATAACTAACTTGTTCGGCTATAATCAAAATAATTCCTGTATATATTTACCCACGATTGTAGAAACATTTCAGATGAAAATTAGCATTATCTGGTCTGCTGTTCATTGGTGCCTCCAGAAGCACCTGTGGATTTCTCGTCGGCGTTGAATTACAAATGTAGACAAGGCATTGATAGTTTTCAACTCCTTTCTGTCCCACTGCTAGCCTTCGAGTGTCTCTCGCCGGATCAAGGACATAATATTTTATTATGTCACGTGATTGCCAAAATTTGATAAATCTGTTATGTTATCTGTACTCCATTCATATTTTTCAAGCTATTAATAATTTGGTAGCTTTTTCCATTCCCTTTCCCCTGAGGTATGGTCTTGTTTTTTCTGACCTCAGGTGCGTGTTACTTTAGTATGTCCGGGGATTCAAATTAAAGCCTCGTTTAAGGGTGCCAGCACATGCAATTTTCCCATACGTTTTCAAAATTAACTTTCTCATCTCTATTCCAGTTCGAATGCACAGCCGGAATCAAAGATTCAGACATGCTCATCTCCTTTTTGTAACTCAACATGAGCTTCTTTTTTAGTCTCCTGAGCCACTTTCTTGAGTTAATGAAATTCTGTTCCACAGAGTTTTACGTCAACGCTCAATTCATAAATTTAATCAAAATAAGGAATTTGTGTGGATTTTGCAAATGATGTTACTATGTGAAACGGACTCTTCGAAACATCTTCGCGTTTCGTTTGGCGGTGGAGAACTTAATTCTGGTATCGCGTGTTGCCGCACCGAATCTGTCATGCGAATACGGAACTGTTCCAGTGTTTTCTTCGTGAGAGATCGCTGGGGCGTGTTCTGGCCGCTCCAAATCGCACGATCCGGATACGACGCCTTCAATACGGTGCAATCGTTGACCGCAGCAATGCCGTAATACTTAACCTCCTTTACATACTAAATAATAATAGTCATCATTGATGAAACATGTAGTTATAAATTTCAGCACGCTGAAAGTGCCTATTGAATTTGGAAGGAAGAAAAATAATTCGTATAAACATGGCGATGAAGTTCGGATCACTGTCGGTCTCTAACAAGACTCTGCAATTTTTGTTGCTTTACCTGTCTAAGGCTTGAGAGATCAGGTGCGGTCTCGAGATAGTTATTGGAGACTCGCCTCGTGACCAAGACAATGACTCGAGAGTCAACACGCAGTCAGCTCAGCGACTTGATCGCTAGTTTGTGTCTTTTTAATTTTATTTTTGTAAATGGATTCGCGTCAGTCTTCATTACCACCTGTAGCAAATTCTTCACACCTACTCATTACTTTTTTATCGCGATTCTTGTGCAATTTATGTTTAACATTCCACAATGAGTCCTGGTACTCACAAAGATGGATTAGCTGAAAACACTTCATCTGTCCACTCTCGTTTATGTAGAACGCGCATTTTGTCAAATAATACGAAAAATTAATATTAAAGTACTGTGAAAATGAAATTAAAAATCAACCACTTTGGAAAATTTGAAATTTCAAACAATGACAGTTCTTCAGATAACCTGGAGACTAAGCCACGAGAGCAGGAACATGTTTAGTTTCTGACGTTTGTCTCCGAGTGCTCTCATTTGTCAGTCTAGTCTCTATTCTACTCTCGAGACTTTTTTTTTCTCAAGTGGTCACTTTGCATAATCCATGATTCTTGGTGTTTTCCTCATATTTAACTTGAGACCATAACATTATGAAACAGCTTGGATTGGTTTGATTTATATAAAATCTGTAGTAGATTATAAAGCATCCGCTACAACATTTTGCGGTAATACAATAAAAATTCTAATTTTTATAAATATCAAAATCATTTTTCACAGATCATAGATACTTCTGAAGAAGTAAGAATTATTGAAAAAGCGAAAAAAAAAGAGGATATGAATATATTGACCGATCTGAGTTTCCAGAAATTGAAGGCATCGTTAAGAGACAAGGTCGATAATTGCAATTTTAATATTATGACGTTATGTAAGAGGTGAGAAGTGGTGTGTGAAGCATTAGCCAGGTGGCGCTGGAGCTGGCGCTGGCGGAGGAGAGTCGGCAATCTCTTCCGCCCTTCAGAAACTTTCTCTGCTCGTTAGAATAATGTCGCAGGCAATGACCCTGAGCAACGCTTCCTCGTTACTCGTCGAGACATCGACAAATACATATTTTCAAAAATTAAATAATTTCAAATTACCACTATAAATATTAAGCTCAGGTAGGTTTAGTATGTAGACGGCTACACGATATACAAAAGTATAATACCGGTATTATTTTTCTTGTTGGATAGTAGAGCATGTCTTCCGATAAACTGAAGCAGTTATACCGATATTTGTGAGCATCTACAAATATTAACCCTTTTTCCCCCTGTCCGAGCTAAACAGTACCCAAATTCAACATTTAACGACGTGAGGTCTTCATTGACAATGGTGTGATTTGACTTTTACATTTTTTTTCTCCAGATATTTCATTGTCAGTGACATCAGTAACTGTACGGTAGCGTGAGGTGAAGACTTACGAGAAACAAAAAATGAGGAGATTAAACGGGATGCAAGAAACTGATTCGAAATCGTATAAATGGAACGAAATAGAGGTGGAAACAGATAAACGTGAAGGGGGCAAATAAAGACAATAAACAGTGTGGGAAAAAGTGAGAGGAAGATCGTACTGAGTGGTAGAAGTTATGATAATCCAACGGTGGTCTAGAGTGAAAGGGAAATACAGAGCAAGGGCTTGAGAACCTCGACACTTATATGGACGTAAAGCCACTCCGACAATCCGAAATTAATACTCTAATTACTGTTCTATTCCTATAATGAAATAAATAATATACACATAAAGATCCCGTTTAGCCATTTAACTATTTTTTACTTGATTTCAATAGTCGACACAACCCCAATTACCATCGAACTGGTGACAAAATGAGGACAACTTTGGACTCCGATCTAAGACTGGATGCTTTTAGAGAAAATAACGTTCTAACAGGGCCTGGGAATTCTAAATTTAATTTAACATAGCATTTTTAGTTTTAACACGTTCTATCATTTTCCCAAATCCATCCCTTGTTACGTTTCCAACAACCTAAATACACACAGTGAAAGGAAAATTATATTGCATTGATGTTCGTTGATATTATAGTTCAATATTTCCGTTATTATTTTTTATATAAACCGGCAGTTCACAAAGTTAGTAGGCCTATGTGCACCTGAGGAAACGACGGGAAAGAAAGAAATACATTTCACAGCAGCTGAAACTGCCGAATCATTGTCTCGCTTACTTTCGTACTCACATATCCAACAAAACAAACTTTCCTCTGCTAACATTCAAGTCTCACTAACTGATTCTCGGAATATTTCGAAACTGAGAAGGATAAAATGACTGGTTCGGTGGAATCAATTCCACGCGATTGAAATTATTTATTGGCAGAAACTCCATGTAAAGTAAAATTTTATTCGTTTTAACTACGTAAATATTTGACAAGACAGTTTATAGGAGCAATATGTACTTGTGTACCAAATTTGATTAAAATAGGACAAACAAATACGAAGTTACGAGCTTCCAAAATTTCACACTTCATTTGTTATTCTTGATATTACTCTTACCATAGCGCATTATATAATAATGTACATTCGCCTTTCGAGGCGGAACTGCTGAGCCTAGAAAGCTGAATAAAGTCTAATATCTTGACTCCATTTGCCGTTTTTCTAAAGTGGGAAATTTTTAAAATATATCGGTACCCGAGAGACACTAATTTTTTTTTACGTTGATAATCGTAATAATTATTCTGAAGAAAATTAAAAATATCCAACAATTCCATTTTACAACAGGGTCATATTCACAAACACCGCAAATTATGATCAACAAATAAGTATGGTAGTTAGAAAAAAAGCAATTATTTCAACTTGAATTATAATCTTAATTTATCATAAATTTAAGCGTTTTAAAATCCATGCCCATATCTTTCTCCGTTCACTATTTGACCCTTAATATTGGCATTGTCCATAAAATCAGCAATAGTTTTTTTTTGCCGTTAGAGCGAATCTTATTGTAGTACTTTTTTCATTTAGCGATGGTCTGCGACGATAATTACCACTCGAACTAGCAGAGAAATTAATTTTTTCGTTTTGAGTTGCTCTCATACGAGATTACCGAGGAACAGTTCGCTCACGTGTAGCACTGAACAGAAAATATTCCGAACCCTGGTGTGCTTGTACCAGAAAATTTAAATTTCGAAGACAAACGCTCAAGGTCAGCAGACCAGAATCGGAAAATGTTTTAACTTGGTTTTACATACTCGTTCAGTGGGACGGGTCGGGTTCTTTATACACTGTGGATAAAAGTTGAGGAGTGACGGAGGGTCGATGTTCCCCAGTTTTGAGCGCGTTATTTTTTTCAATTTTGCGCATTTCACTTTCTTGGCATGTTTATTTAATTGCAGTACAAAGTGTCAATATGTCGTGGGTACGTTAGAAATAAAAGATTCTTTCAAAAAGTCCAGCTGCATTCCTAAACTGATTTAAGTCACTAAGAACATTTAAAGTACCAGAATATGTATAATTTGAAAATATTATTCTAATCGAATAAATAGAAATGTATGAACGTTCCGTTTACTTTCTTAAGCTAAACTTGCTACACTTACAATCTAGGAAAGCAACTTAGTGTTGATGTCTTACCCCTAAAATTACCCTTACCCTCGACGTCGAGAGGAAGAATACGAAAACGACGAGGTTGGTGTCGAATCCACAATTATGGGGATCGCTGAGTTGAATACTAACATTCCCCATTCGGGTTACGTTGAAGTTCCGTCCACATCTGCATAGAAATTGCCAGATAATGTTGAAAGGGGA
Organism: Zhengitettix transpicula; assembly: GCA_037074705.1. Classification (NCBI taxonomy): domain Eukaryota; kingdom Metazoa; phylum Arthropoda; class Insecta; order Orthoptera; family Tetrigidae; genus Zhengitettix; species Zhengitettix transpicula. The sequence continues at coordinate 60,766,346 of CM073595.1, read as the reverse complement.
TGAAAAAATTGTTCAAAATGCCCCAAATGAGTGCCGATTTCATAGTTTTCATGTCGCTGAGAATAACTGTGGCGTTCCCGATGAGTGTTATCCAACACCCGTCGGTATGTGGCGCGGTATAAAGGGGGTCATTATAAAATATTCGTAATTAACAAGAGAACATTGTTGAATTAGTTCCTTTTCCGGTCTAATATAAGCTTGGGATAGATAAGTACCCGGGCAATCAGGTAGTACAAAATAAAAATGAAGAATACTGAAGAAGGAAAACTGTAGTCCTAGTTTCCATCGTTGACCTTTTTCTTTCTTCAGTGTTATCCATTGCCTTATTTATGAGGAAAGACAACCCAAATATGTACAAAGAATTCAATTTTTTTGACAAAGGTGTGAAAGCAACTGATCTAAGACTCGGGGTGTTGCTAGTGTCAAAGAGTGAACAATAAATTGATAATGCATATTAAGAAGGAAGCATCTTACGAGATAGATGACGCAATGTGACATGTGAGTCTGAACACTCGTAGATGTCAACATTCTAAATTGCTTTTCACATGTTAGTGGACGATGGAAAGAATTCTTATTGACGATGGCAGAAAATTCGAAAAGTTTATTTCACAAATTTCGCGTGTTCAAGTAGTAAATAGGACGAATTGAATCTGGTACATAAATAGAACAGATGAAAAAAACTATTATCAATGATTTCAAAGAATAGAACACAAACTCGAAGTAACTTATATTTGATACAAGTAAGAATAAGAGTTGCGAATAGGCAACTTATGCGGAGTGAAATCCTCCTATATTCAATTAAAATTTACAGTTTACCACTCAAAAACAGGATACGGCCATGAATTAGGTGTCAATAAGGTGAGTTTTCATCAGAGATATTAGTCCCTCTGAATACTTTTAAGAATACAACAAATCGAGGTATCGGCGGTAAATTTATCTTTCGGCCAAATTCGGCAGGCATCGTAGCAGACGCCGGACTTTCTAGTCACGTGATGCTGCAACAGCTGTTCAGTTGTCTTGCTCAGAGGCTCTGCGAGACTGTAGCTTAGCAGGTCTGTCCGGTCAGATTAACAAGTACAAAGAAACTTTAAGCATCCTTGAACTATCTCGTGATAACTCCGCGTCACGAGGCACTATGACTCTTGATATTTTTGTTGAGTGAGTTGATGTGTTCGACGAGTCTCATGTCAGTGTCCCTCCCTTTCGGTAGTTTGTTTTATTGAACAGTTCATTGTTGTGGCATCAAAATGACAACAGAAGAAAAGTTCAGGGCAGCTGCTAATGTCATCAGGAATCTGCCAAAAAATGGTACGTTGTTGGTTTTACCTTATGCTTTGATATAATTTAAGAGCTGGACTATCCATAACCTCCAAATTCTACTTGTCAAAATTGAGATATTCTCGCATTTGCATGTTAATATGGTTACAGAATTGTATTAACTTTATATTTGAAAGGGAAGTAAAACCTATTTTGACCCGTTTTTAAGCTGTGTTTTAATAAATAAAGAATACGTACATGCAATACTCTAACATTAAAATGTTTATTTATAAAAATAACTAATCTTCCATGTAACAAAGCCTAAACAACGATGTTGAAAATTGTTGCCTTTTGTATATTTTTAAAATGGAAAACAATTTTCGATTATTATATTTTTTCTGCTCTGCTTTTTTCTACTATGCTTTTTGAATTTAATGCCATGTATAAATTATCAGCCCAGTTACTAGTCTTTCCCACTGAATATATTATGTGAATGTTAGATTATGCGGAATAACAGTTCAAGTAATTTTATATCCATTTCTTAATATTAATAATAATTTATAAATTCAAGCATTAATAGATGACATTACAAAACGATTTTTCACACACAAAATAATATTGTTACACCATAAATTTTTAGACATGTTGAAATATTTATTTAAAACTTTTATATGCTAATCTTTAAGTTGTTTACATTTTTCTGTTGGTATATTGTCTCTAAATAATTTTTTTCCAATTTCTGCTTGTGAATTTTTTTTCTCCAGCAGATGTATCTCTAAGTTTATTTAATCTGATTTTAAGATATGTTTTGAATATGAAGCTGAACAGTAATATTTAGGTGTTGCCGTGCAACTTTTTATCTTTGTTGCCAACATTTGAAAAACTTACTTTCTAATTATAATCAATAGTGTTTTCATTATTTGTTTTATTGTTCCAAGGGTATTGCATTTATAATCAAGCAAATTATTCAATTCCCTTTTATCAGACAGAGAAAAATATAGAAATTAGATTGTTTCACAATGGAAAGTTCCATACTCCATAAACATAATATTGGTGGAATTGTATATTACTTTAATTGCTTAATGTTATTTTTTTTCTGTAGATGATTACTCATTATAAGTCGTTCATAGCAATCAAATAACTCTGGACAGATTCATTTAGAAATATTAGCTGTATCTATGAAATTGAACTCTTACACAAACATTTTATTCATTTATGTTTTAAGTTTCACACCTTCCTGAACTGAGTTGTGATATGACTGCCAATGATTTAAAGAAGTATTTGCATTCTAATTAGAATAATAATAATGGAGGGTTTGCTGAAGCTCACCCTAGTAGTAATTTTATTTGGTAACACTCTCAGTTTTGTATTGCTTTTACAACTATGGGTGTTGACCTCTGTTCATTTCTAGCCAGTATTGTGCACCTTTTATGAGGTTCAGAAAAATATATTAAATAACTTTCCTTTGATCATATGGCTTAAAATATTGGCAAATTTGCTTTAGTATTATTCAGATTTGAAGTATATGTCAGGGATCAGAATCACGTCAGGATTTCCAATTTATGTGAAAACTTGTAATACCTGAGTCACGATAGAGTTGTTGAAATTGTAACTATTATTCTATGGTTCAACAAGGACGTGTGTAATATGATCAGGATAATATGAGCCAAATTTGTGATTTTGAAGTACAATCTGACCCAATAATGTAACTTTTAATGCAGATATTTATTTTATCTTGAACAGAGCATTAACACAACTGAAGGACATTGTCTTTCTTGGTTATAAAAATATTAGATGATAAGAGTTTAGCGATAATATTTCCGAAAGGCAAAGTCGGTGCCGATCTTAGGCCACTTCTTCGAATCTTCCTCAAATGGCCTGTTTTAAATTCAATTATAAAGAAAGATTGAGAGGCGCGTGACACGTAAATAAAAGTTGCGAATGTTTTTCTCAAACATGGGGAATTTTTAGTACTTTGAAAAATACCGATTAAAAAATTGTCATGGTTCAACAAATGACCAGCGTGCAGATGATTCAGGACGCAAGTTATGGACTGATTTGCGACGTCTGTTCTAGAAAGAAGCCTCTACTATTTTTAGATTTAGGTGTAACGAAGATATTTCAAATAATCGCAAAGTAAAACGCGTTTCGTGCTGGCGTTTCACTCACGATTTTCTGTTGTCCGAAGTCTCGCGTGTGCTTGGACAAGACCGTAATCAAGTTGCTTTGTAATGACCTGAGGGCAGCAATTGTAACTTTCGCCTAATATATTTAGCACCAGAGCTAATTCTTAAGCAGAACTGTTAGCGAAGGCCCATGCAAACGTCGCTTTCTCTCTCTTCATACGCAACTTCCCGGCTAGCTGCTATGAATTTATAATGACCCGCTAGGAAATTTCTTTCTGCAGTGTACACGGTGTTACTTGACATCGAAACTTATTCACAGCGTAAAATTCTGCTTTATTACTCGTGTTCTCGTTGCTTTGTCTCAATGTCTTCATCCTAGATTCTTGATTTGCAATTGTTTATTATTTATCCTGTTTCTGACCTTCCTGTGCTTGACCTCTCGCATACATTTACCAATCTTCAGATTGAATTACATATATTTCCCGATAGTTCTCAACTACTTTCACAGACATCCCGAGACTGAACAAAAATATTAAATGTTCTCATCGTTAACATTTGCGTCTTTTTAAATTTATCACATTTATCCATAGATAACCGAAATTTCGTTTCTGTCAAGTCTGGAACATTCCGATACAGATAATCGGAGGAAAATTATTCTGTAATATACTCCTTACTGATCTCATAAAGTATATGTATAAGTTAGTGGCTAAGGAAACGTAGTGTCGATTAACTGTTATTAGGCCCGATATTATAAATTTAACGTTTCGTAAACAGTAGGTGAGAAGCCCTTTGAGAATTACACACAGATTACAGGGTGAACGTTTCGAAACATGGAATGGTTTGCAAATTAAAAATAACGGTAGACAATTATAAGAAAATGAAATGTTTATGAGAAATGTAATAAATCATCGCTACATTACTGAATTTTAAAAAACATAAAAGAACTCTTCGGAGTACTATTGTATATTTCTCACTCTCGGATACTGTTGGCTTCAGTCCAAGAAACTTTAATTTGCTATCCCCAAGGTAACGTCACAGATAAGTATTTGAGTAGTTATTTATACTTGGGGTAAAGAAGGTAATCGATGATTTAATAATCGTTCAAGAATTAGATGTTGACGGACGTAATCAAAATAAACCTAATTAAATTTTCACAGTAAACAGTAAGGAATTTATAAACATTTTGGTGTGGTTTTCAGGTGAACTGAGGGAGATGGTGTTAATTCTGTGGTTAGAATTGACTTGTACGACCGATTCTGGGGTGAGATGACGTCATACGTCACTGAGTTGCGTTCGCACTAAGTTTCGCCTTCTCCGCAACTTCGTCTCCCTGAACAGTATTATTACTCGAGTCACAGCAGGCTTAAGTCATTTACTAAGCCTAAAGGACATTTCTTGTAAGGATTACTTGTTTATCGACCGAGATCTGTCTACGTCTTAAACTAACGCTAATCGAGTCTCAGAATATGCAAAGTAAATTCTGGGAATTCGTATTATATTATCTTTTGCAGATCCAGATTTAGCCTCTATCACTTGGGTTCTTAACTGTGTAAACCCATTGCAGAGGTCTGCATTTGAGTGTAAAAGCAGCTATTTATTATAAATAGCCCGAGGTTCCCCGACCACTGACCCGAATGCAGAAATTCACATAAACGGTATTGTATTGCTTATAGTGAAGAAAACCCCCCAAAAGACTCTAAAGATTGCCGAGTTTATAACTGTAAAACTTAATATAAAAAAGGCAGGCGATTTGGGAATGATCACCATAATAAATAAGTTTATTGATGGTCATTGAAACTGAATTTGTTTTTAAAGTATTTACTATCAAAGTTGATTATGACCCATAATAGGGTCGAAAGCTGCTGCTGCTGCATATTTTAAAATAATTTTTCAGTTATAAACCGTGCAAATGTTTTTTTTACTTTTTTCCCTTATTAAATACATGAAAGTGCCAAGTCATTTTTAGAATCTTAAAAAAAAAGTAGTAAGTTTATGTGATTGTAATTGTTTTTGGTTGATCGGGTCCCAATTCTTGGGCTGGCCAGGCCAGGGCCAACGGACTCAGCAGTGTAGTGGTTAGGGCCAAGTTCGACTCTTCAAAACCTGTTCTGACCGCAGATGTGGGTCACGGGTAGCCGAGCTGCAGTATTTCCAGATATTTTTAAAGACCGCACGATGGTAATTACCATAATCGTTGTTGCTAAAGACCTTGCGCAGGTACGGGAGCGGAGATGGGATTCGACCGACGTCATCTGCATCCGAAACAACGGCACCGTTTTGCTGAAACACTACACGCCAAATTAGTCACCTTTAAAGGAGTTCTAGCGATAGTTTGGTCTAGCATATTTTGAAATTGTCCTATTTCCAAGTTTGCGCTTCATGAAAGTTGACCCTGTGTCCAGTACGAGAGTAATTGTTACGAGGCCATTCGGTTATGACGGGCCGAGTGTTTTCAAATTCCCTCGACACGAGTTGTGTAATTATTATTCTTTAACGACCGCAATTATTGAATAAGTTTTTACACGAAGTAGGCAACAATGCGAATGAAGACTTTTGGACTAAATCGAGAGTACTTAAGATAAGATAACTCCTACTAAGATAAACTTGTAGAAGATATGACAGAAAAATAACTACCTCTAGTGGATTTCTTTTGTCAAGGTGGCGATGTTCTTCTTCGTTGACTATCTTACTGCATATTTTTACTTAATCTGCCTCATTTTAATCGTTGAACTTGTTAATGGCGAGAGTGCTCCGGTTATTTGCAGGTTTTCCTCTTTCGACCTGTGTTTAACATTTCTTTAGGACTTTTCTCGATGTCTTCAGATACCAGCATTTATTAAAATATATCTCGTTTTCTGTACAGCCAAATAAAATTGTCTTTTAATCTATTAAGAAGACTCGATTAACATTAGCTGCGACCACCAAGTATTGTTCCGTACTTTTGTTTGTAGCTCATGAAATAGTGGACAGTTTTGACGCATATTTCTGACGGCTCTTAAAATTTAAGTGTTGACAACACTTCTATCATGGTGGAGTAATCGTATTCTTAACGAATCGCTCTTGTTTGATGATTTCTCCGATTCTTGTATAAACCTTCTGACGACTGTCCTTTTCGATTGGTCGAGGCTTCTCTGAACAATTGCCCTCCGAGTCGCTGTGAACTGCCCAGATTTATTATAGTTTTTTCTCTAAACACCGATTTTTATTTTCTCATCAATCTCACCGGATATTCTTGTTCCTTTCGATACCTCTATACTTCAAAAAAATTAAGGAAAAAAATGGAATGATTTTGAGATCTCTGATCCAAAGAAGTGGATGAGAACGTGGAAGACCCTACAGGGCAGCTTTATTGAAATTTTCTCGCTGAAGTCCCAATAAGAGCGTAGGTTGCTAGTGGAGGTGGATACGTATTTCCTGGGGGGGGGGGGGGGTGCCTCAGTGAATATATTTGTATTTAAACGGAGCTGTGCTTTCACGCGAGATGGAGAAAGTTGGCAGTCGCCCAGTCTGAGATGCACTTCACGAATCTGACTACATCTGGCAACGGCGGCAATCGCGACCTCCACTCATCTTACCTACAATTTCCCTAAAACTTAGCCACGAAATCTGGAAAGAGATGTCTGATTATCGTTTGACGGATGTGGCGGATCCGTAACCCTCGACTCCGACTGGGCCAGTTAACAGATCGAGCATTAGCCCAGTCGAAAGTGAGATCATTTTTTTTAATCTTTTTGTCACTAGTCGCTGTAGCCGGAGGTCTTCCGCGAGTTACGTAAATCTCCGGATGATGAGTGTCTACATCCGTCATTAATGATCCTGCGTCGGGAACGTGCATCGCGTTGCGCAGTCGATGTAACCTTTGGACGGTTCTCGTCTCTTGGTTGCGCCATCAATCCCTCACATGGCAACAATAGAAATCAATGTGTTTCTTCCAGGAGAGATAAGCTCGGAAAGAATGGCGCATTACAAATTTGCGCGTGACTTCTCAAATTCTGAACAATCTAAATGTTAACGTGCCAATGCGATACGCGTCTGACCTTCGTGTGGTTGATTTTAATCGTCGCTAATAAAATGTTTAAGTGGGCGTAATTAAAAAAACATGAATATGACGATGATATAACAATTCCGAGTGGCATTAGACCGCATATTTATGGAAATGTAGGAAATAAAACTATTTTGCTTATTAGATCAACGTGACAGTGTCTTATGAAAATATATTCGCTGTCACCAACGCACTACTCTACATAAACTCCCATTCGTTTTTGATTGCTCTTTATTACTGACCGGAATGAAGAAAGCCCCCACTCACACAAGTAACATGTGAAATTACACCAAAGTATATTCGTTTATGGTGAAGATTTTATTTTATAACTAATATTTGACGCATAACAACAAAGTAAATAACGATAATGGCCATAAAGTCGGAACAAATTTAATACAAAATAATCTCTTCAATGGCTACAATGAAATTGAAATCAATAAAAATATAAAAACTGCGTTTCGTACCGAATTTAAGACTTTATCACCTGAAAATAATAGTTTAAAACCTTCACAATTAATTTTTGGGATAAAAATTTATTCAATCATGTTGAATTTTGATATTTATTTGATTGTATAAGGTGCCAATATCTTCAATTAGTAGGTTCGAAAAAATATTTAATATGATAGAAAATTATTTTTGAATACTGTCTTTCATGGCAGTAATAACCGCCAATTCTTCTCGACAACAGAACGGAGAAGAACGATCTCCAAATTTTTTTTCTGAAACTATTTCTCAAACTTCGTGATTATTTCTGACTTCAAATGTTTTCCGCCTTTGCAAGCCATTTTTCCTCAGTGCATGTGCTTTTCAAACTATGACATACATAAAATCAGGGTACGAAAACTCTTTATAATTAATTTTCGAAGCAAGTTTCGATGATTGCCACAACGAAAAATCACTGTAAACGTAGCAGCACTACAGAAACAACGTCCATAGGTGTCGGTGCAAGTTGTTTTTACTGTTGTCTATTTTCACATTTGTAAGCTTTTTCTAAAAAAATTAACACATTCATAAAAAAAATCGTTTACCATTTTAAAAATGCGGACCACACTCTTTCATTAGGTTGCAATACGACCCAATGTGTTATGTTAGACTGCAAATCCGTTGGTCATATTGAGTAAAAAATATTGGAAGCTGTCATATAACTTCGTGAAATATGACTTTCCCGTAGGCCTTCATAGTGTTAATACAATTTATAATTTTTTCTCTCTCAGGTTCGACTTTGATTAACTGACTGCATCCTTTTGAAAGCTTCCATCTCATTTATATAGATAAAATATGTGCGTAAGAGCCCAAACTTAAATATTTTGTTGTGTCCGAAAACAGATTATGCCGACCAAATACCTGATCGTAAATCCACCGTCTTCTTACACGTGGAAAAGTTAAGAAACACGATCTTCTGGTTGGTGTTTGAAATTAGTGACATTATTATTATTGCGGACCATTCAGAAAATTCTGAAGTTATGCTTGAAAAGTTTTACTTTACAGTGATTCTAATTCATATTTATTACTAGTTTTGTGCTACACAAATGAACGCTATTTCTGTAAAACTTAATTATTATTCGTCATTACGAAGTCATACATTGTGTCGACTTAAGAATTTTTCCTATTGTCTTCGACTATTGATCGTATCTTGTTCATTGTCACCTGCCGACGTCAGTGAGAATTACGTCCCAATCCAACACTTTAAAGATGAAAATAATTTTTAGGAGAAGAAAAACCCAACTTTCCAGCCTCGAGGAATTTTTTTTTATTTCACAAACCGCAGGTTTCGACCATAAACTGTCATATTCATCTCAACTTCAGGTTTATACTTTCTCTCTATTTATAAAATTGCTGTAATTTATTTGTAGAACATAAAATTAAATATATATATATATATATATATATAAACGTTTTATCGTTGTAACAAAAGAACGTCTCATTACTTCGATACACAAATTTTAATTTTATAGTAATGAAAGTTATAAAATTATGTAAAAACAGTGTTTTACAGGGTTTTATAATTTTTAGCATAATAAACGGTCCGATATAACTAAAATAATAATTTTATGACACAAAAAATGACGGCAATTTAATGAATGAAGAGAGCATAAATATCTTAAGAATGTTTTGTAATGAATATGACCGTTTATGGTCGAAAGCTACTGTTCTATAAACAAATCCCTTGAGGCTAGAAAGTTATTTTATTCTTCTCCTAAAAATATAACATGTTACCAAAATCTTTAATCGTACTGTCGTGCGGTATGTAGCAAGCGTGCTCGTGATATTTATATCCTAAACTATGTTGCCTTTAAATTGTAGTTCCCATTGAGCTCATGACGTATGAAGTATGTTTATCGTTTCGTAAAACTAATGAGCGATTCTAAATTACCGTTTAGAACTGTTAAGATATGAGTCCCGTATTACAGCGGCACGCGGAAGCCATATCTCTTTCTCTCTCACTCAGCACTTTCTAAAATGAATATAAAACGTACTACACTTACGAATTTCACTTGTGCTACGAGAAAATGCTACCCTCATATAGAAATAACGGTTCATTACGCAGCGCAGCACAGCTGTGTTTATACTCGAATGTCGCTAATTGGCAAGCTAAAGGTTTTATTTCTTAGTTTCGAAAGAATTCACAGACGGTATGGCTTTCTATAAATGTTATTATAATAACTATTAGGCCGTAAAGGAACTGCTAGCCTGAGATATTATATAAATAATATCAATTTGGACAGTTTCAGAAAATATTTCGTTTATCACGGTAACCACGAAGTGTATCTCGGTTTTGGTATCTGTAGGTTGATAAGGTTTGCTAAAAATAGTACTTGTCAACTTATCGACTGTAGACGCAAATATTTATATCGATCATAGTTTTGAAGAGCAAGAGAATTAAGTCAATGTGGAATTTTCATTTGTTGTCCGCCGATAATTTATGGTTGGGAAATGTTTTTCTTTATACGATAATGTAATATCCATACGAGCAGAAGGAACGGAAATCGTAGAGGAGGCAAAATCACCAACACCATTCATCACTATCCTGACAACGAACTTGATACAGCCCTCTCTTAATATTAAGAGCAGTAAGCGCGCACTTTCTTAAAAGTTATTGCGAATATTGGCGGTCCCGACCTTAAAAAAAATCCGCAAATGACCTTTACTCAAAATCGTGGACCTCTTCAGGGCGTTTCCGCTGCCATACCAACTTCTCGTCCTTTGCTAAAGTAACTCGAGGTCTGTTACTTCGCAATAGTTTTGAGAGTCGGTTGTTCGTGCACACGATTATGTTTAATTGCGGCCTGTGGGAAGGCCTTGGTCACATTCCCGTGTCCCCGACGATTCCCAGCCGGGAAGGAAGCTCGTCAAAAGTGAAAGGAGAGCTTCAGCTTTTTCTGTCGTCGCTTCACTGGATTTAGAAACCGCGAACCCCAAGGCGGTCAACCGAAGATACTACCAAAAAAAAGGCCCAACTCCTCTCCAGAGGCCACGTTTTCTTTGGGTTCCGATCTTCCACCAGATTTCCGGACGCCGCTCTGGAACCAAGATGCTGGACCGACGTTGCAACAAATTGGACTTTCCGATTCCGTGAAGGCAGAAATTAGTTTTCGCCTGTTTCTAGACGAATGCCTGGTTTTGTTACAGCGTTTCTTAAAAGAAAACTAGCTTAACACTTATATTTTACTGCGGTTTTTAAATAAGGGGGGAGAGCACGTTATTCAACCATACGTTGATTGTCAAACGGCGATCAGGTATTTGATACACAAAACAGCGCATTTTTTGCCTTTACGAATGTTGAATATAAGAACACAACCTAAATAGGCAATACAAAATTAACAACCATAACAAAAAATTACGTCTTATTGAAAATAATGAATAAGAAAGATGTGTGTCAACTGACCAGTGCAGTTGTGTTTCTCTAGGCTCTTCTTAGCACCTGACGAAAGGAACAAGGATCCCAGAAACGTTGTGTGGTATTTATATTACCTTTTTTTGTTTGTATTGGCTATCTTTCTTATAAAAAAAGTAGCTGAAGGAGTTCCCCGAATATATATAAAATTTTCTGAAGAAACAGAGTCCATTAATAATTGTACGACGAATTTTTTTTTCAGAAAAATTATGGACCAAGTACAAGGCTTTTCTTTGGCCAAATTTTTCAAAATGCCTGCATATTCCCTACATGTCGAATTTATCATATTTTGGGTTTCATTTCGAACACTCATTAGTTCACGGGTAACATGAGTAATTTACACGGTCACCTTGAGGTTTTACCTCATTTAAAAAAGCCTTGCCTTGTGTATCAAATTCGACCGAGAAAGCCTGTTCCGTTCCATGCCCTTGTAACGTTTTGAAAATAACACAGGCAGTTATAATGTTAGGACGTTTCGGAGCGGCATCGCTACCCTCAAATATGCTCTAAAGTCTTGGTTTCTTGCAAATAACTAGTTCGTTCGGTCGAAAGGAAAAGAAAGTACTAACTTCCCAGCGCAGATCAAGAACAAGTTTTCGTGAAATTTAGATACAGTATTCGATCCCTTACTGACGAATACAGTTTTTAAATTGCCTCCGTATATTGACCGATCCTAGCGATTATGCAAGTTTGGAATACTTCAAAACGATTGGAATTAGGTAAGAGAGCGGCTTTCGCAAAGCAGGTAAACGTTGGGATTACTTTTTAAATTACATGCAGTGTAGATGTGAATCAATTATTAAATTACAATACCGGATAAATAGGTCTTGTTATATAAACCACATCATTTTATAGTTTGCGTGTTGGATGATTACCGAGACCTGCGTTTTGCCTTCATAAATCCTGAACCTACATGTTCAGAATAACTACGGAAATTGCTGCAGACTTGTACAGTCTGATTCATTTTTCAGTGTAAATGCCATCAAACGGAACGAATCATCGCCTGCCGTTGGAATAATTAATTTATTCCAGTTAATGGCTGCTTTCTGAGTTGTGTTCGCGTATTTGATCACGTGCTCCCGGATGCGAAACCTGCATAATGAAGGAAACTTTGTGTTCATCAAGATCTTGTGTGCAGCTTAGCTCACCTCCTACTCATTAGAACATCCTAGAAAGAAGTTTTACAGCTACAGCTCTAAAGAATTTGCTAACGGTCCTAGAAAACGTTACAGTATCAATGGTTTCCGTTGCCCTATAGCTTACTGAAGATTAAAAATAATTATTTTGAGTGTCATTTACCTGTTCCATAAATTAATTCTGTTTTAATTTAAACAATAATAAAAGCGACACTTATTAAATTAAATAGATTAAAATTTCTCATTATGTAATATTTTTTTGTTTCATATTTTTACATTTGTTACGATTTTTTTCTCGTGTCGTTCGTGTATTTTAAATTTATAAATGGTATTGTCCTATCATTAATTTATGTATTTACTGATGTCTTCGACCTGTCTGATTTCCATGGTAGAGGACCAATTCAACCAATGTCATTATAATGAAAAAATTTACGTCTGATTGAAAATAATGAATACGAAAGATAGGCAATTCAGACAAAAAAATATAAATGCCACACAACGTTTCTGTGATCGTTGTTCCTTTCGTCAGGTGCTAAGAAGAGCCTAGAGAAACACAACTGCACGTGTAAGTTAATTCCTGCCGTAATTCATAAATCTACCAGTCCCTAATAAATAGCTCCGTCAACCTTCCAAATCCAACCATTGAGCTTTTATACTTGCACAAAATCGCAGACTAAAACGTAAACTCACAATTGATATCATCCTCCCTCTAAATCACTCCGGAATTACCTAACTCTAACTCCTACCAACTGGCACTACAGACTCCCTAAACATCCGTTCTTCCCATCTTCCCCCATAACCTCCTTAACAATTTTCAAACAAGAAGTTTCCCCGATGATCAGATCGATCCCTAACATCATGCCGGCTAATATGTTAATATGTGGTAAACAAGTTAGTCGGTTTCTCTCGTCTCTAACTTGGAATGACAAGGGTCACATCCAAGACGACAAGTTTACATGCCAAATATTTACAATTGTAAATAATTTTATTATGTTATTATAACAACTGTAAAGTCTCCGAACTAAGAGTTAATTAAACAAAAGAAAAAAACCTGGTCAGTTGACTTTTACTCAAAAGTTGTTTTTCTCTAGGCTCTTCTTAGCACCTGACGAAGGGAACAAGGATCCCAGAAACGTTGGGTGGTATTTATACCTTTTGTCTGAATTGGCTATCTTTCTTATTCAATAAGTCATTATGTTTCTGATAAATTGCGCACTAGGATTCGTCGGAAATATAATAATACGGACTTGTGTTACACATACAATAATAAAACATGAAAATAAACCTATAATTACAAAGTACTTTGTAAGCGAATTTTTTTATAAAATATAATAAAATTGTTTTTAAACAGACACTATAAACACAGGTAATTTTAATGAATTAATACAAAAAATACAGATAACACGCATAATTAATTTAACATCTTCGTTGTGTACGATTCAAATAATTGGAAATTACTGAAAGAGAAACGGAATGCAGAGTAAACACAATCAAATTAAATTGACTGATATAGAAGAAAAAATATATAGTACATATTCAGGACTTTTGTATGCAAGATACTTGAAAAGTCATGAGTGTAAATAGTAAATTTAACGAGTGTTATAGGTGCTGACGATCTTTAGAGCTGAATAACGAAGCTAAGGTCGTACAAAGTGCTCGTTTGTCCGATCTGAGAGAAGAACTGATTCTGGTTTCGCATAAGAGATTTTGAACCTTTGTTTCAATCAAATTTATTATCATTGCAATGGTCTCAAATCCAAATTACATCAATTTTCCGGACAGAGCAGTTGTAGTACGTCGACGAAAAAGCTGGATTGAGTGTATGTTGAAACAATGAAAGTCGACAGTAACACAGCATGGATACTCGTAGCGTCGGGTTGATTCGAACCCCGATTTCATGGAACCGAGCGAGAATATCAACCTGTGGCCGTCGAAGCGTTCCTGTAGGCGCTGGTCAATTTTTTTATTCTTTAAAAATACTCTTTTAAAGCAAATAAGAGTTTCATTTTATAATAGAACAACCAATAAAATCTCAGCTTAATTTTGTGTGACTTCCGGGCATATTTCACGTAAAATGCTTGTAAGAGTTGATCGAGCCGATAATCCTTGACCTGGTCGATTGTATGCAAATATTTAGTTGGTTGAGCATTGTATTGAAATGACGAGAGGATGTGGCGTGACAGGTCTAGTGACGGTCCAGTTTGTGGCTGAGAAGCTGGCTTTCCTGCTGGAGGTTTTAGCTTTGCTCATGCAGCCTCAAGGCCGATCGTATAACCACAAGGTTATGAAACCTTTTTCTTATTGTATTTCCTGGCCGAGCACGCGTGCTGTTTAGTTTTGAAGTGTCAGCGAAATGAGATTTCACAAGTCCCGCGTGACCCTTACTATAAAATTCTCCACACGACGCACTACACGGTCATTTATTTTAAAATATGCAAATCTGTTTACTTTCACTGTGAATCCCTCTGCGGTTTCCTACAGAGAATTTCAAACATTATTAATGCTTCTAGTGTGGAATGTTCTTGACTGCATAGGAAAATGTATCCAGGGGAGACTTACAGGATGTCCCATGGGAAACATTTTCTTACGATATTCTGTATATTTAGATTCGGCACACTCATAATGGCGCTGGCGATACGTTCCTTGATTATTATTATTATTATTTATATTAATTTATGGTACACCTTGTCTTTAATACGGCGGGGTCAGTCCTGGAAGGCCGAATTATCCAAACAAATGGAAAGTGCCGATCGAAAAGTTGCAAGTAAACCGCGAAGTTACAATTCAGATTCAACGGGAATGGAAAAAATCTCGTGTAGGATGTTAAGGTACTTGTCGGCATTATTAATAAAGTCTACGAAGCGTGCTCCAATAATTCTGTAACCCTTTATCCCGGCAAGTCATCCATTTAGGGTTATCACTACACCACTAACTTATGTTTTGCCGATTAACCGCTCCATTAACGTTTCCTGTGTATGGACGTTTATGGGACAACCTTTACATTTACCCAAATTCGTACCGTTAGAATTTCTTCTGTCGACATTTCGTTCGCCTTTTCTGAACCGTGTATTTCTTTGGCTTTTGAGGTTTATGGCAAGAAAGCGGTCCGGGCCAAGTTCCAACATTTACTTTAACAATTAGGATATGCCAGAGAAAGCTAATAAAAGAGTGACGAGTTCCTCCACATTGCGTTAGAGTAAGGATTTTCCTTAAACAGTCGTTTTAGGTGTAACACGTTTGTCTTCGCTGCGTTGGGTTTATCCTCCACATGCAATTAGGATTCGTAACAAGTATGTGCTTACAATATTACTCATAGATGATTCATGAACGTAGACTGTCTCAGCGTTGACTTTGCAAGAAATGTTCTCGTGAAACTAGCATGACGTTTCGGTGAAACCGTATTTTTTTTCTTTGAGAGATAGGCTGCATAAGGATTATCCTCTTTTACAGGATATGAAGAAAAGGGAGGATGCGGAGGGGTAGAGCAGGGTAGCAAAATGGTAACTAGTGTTCCCGGGCTGTCGAAGATTCCCTCCCCTAGTGTCTTTGCTCGCTACGAGAGAATTCGCCGTAGTTAACAATGCCGTAACATATTTGTACGGAAATAAACCATTTTCGCAGGTACTTGTTTCGATAATATCAAGTAACAGATGGGATCTAGATCGAGTCGGGGATATGTGAGACGTTGTTTACGCTTTCGATGCGTGTACGTTTTTAGGAGGGGAAGGTTGTGAAGCGTACCTGTGACTAGACATATTAGTGTTGAGATTGAATAAGTCTGTTGCCTTCATTATGTGATATGTTTGTCTCGTCGAGGCACGCTTCGACGTGCTACGGCGGAAAACCACGTACGAGGTAACCCAAGCGCTCGTGTCAAGATTTACAATACGGGTTTCCCAAAAATGGCGTCTAAAATGACACAGGAAATGTGCATGAAATCCCTATTGTTATGTGGCCACCCGTCTGTCTTGGCAAGAGTCCGAGTCAACTCGAATCGAAAGCTGCAGCAAGTCTCCGCAGAACCCTTACTATCCTAACAATTTCACTTTCGCGTGCTGAATTTAGATTTTCGTTTGTAAGGGACCGAAGACCGAAATTCCGGGGGCTAAGGTATATTACTGCTAGCAGAAGTGATTTATTTTCCCGTAAACGGAAAATCTGCAGGATGACACCAGATTATGCAGTGGAAGTAGTTGGCTCTTCGAAAACACAGTTTCAATTAAAATCATAGAAGAAAATCTTTGCAAGATGCATATCTTATTTACGCAACGTTATTTAAAAATAACCCGTCTGTTTATTGGCCAGCAAAGCGCGATATTATTTTTGTTACTCCAATTGTAATCTTTTGATATTAATGATTTTACAATTGCTTGACCAACGTCTTGAAGCTCTTGAGTGTTATGAAATTGAAGTCTGAGGAAAAATTACCGAAACCTCTATTGTAAAATCTCTTAAATATCTGAAAAACATCTCTTCGAGTGTCAGTAAAGTATTGTCAATAAATTTGAAATCCACATAAAGGTTCCATGCCTTGTGCCTTCTCTAAGCCGATGTAATCATAGATCGCTTGAAAATCGTGACTTTACGTGCGAGACCTGGTTGTATCCAGTAACGATTTCGCACGACAGGGAATGGACCCGGGTTCATTCTTTCGCTGGTCCGAGACGTGGAAACAATCCAAGGTTGATTAGCGGTCAAGGCCATACGATAATCAAGCGTACCCACTTCACGTCGCGAAGTTAAAATTATACGGCGTTGCTTCGGAGATAATGGCGTTTCATCGACACATGAAGATGTGTGTTATGTTATCAACATGCAAACTTTGTGAGACTAGAGAGTGCAGCGTGGTAGGTTCATCGCGCCGATGTTGATGGCCAAGGTTATCATCATCCCGTTGATCCGTAGCCTCGAGGATCCGTATTCTCCGACGCATCAACGAACAATGACGATTCAGACAACATGCCGGGGCGGTGCCAATAGTCTGAATGACTCTACTTTTTAATGAACCACCATACTAGTCTACTGGAGTTACGGACGATGATCGAGCCACGGCTGATAATCAATTCTGGTGGGAGGTCAGGGTGTTCTGGTCTCCAGGTACGAACAGTGCCACAACGAAGAAAAAAATTCTTCTGCAAATTCTAGACTTCAGCATTACGTTTGCCTTCGAGTTTTTGTTCAGACACTTCAATGACACGCCACACCAGCGTGTCGATGTTTATGGCCTGTTTGATTTATGGCGAATGGATTCTCTTCACCCGACCTAAAAGCTTTTTTTTTATCATGTTAACCGTTGACTTTATGATCTAAATTATTTTTTCGTTCAGACATAATTGTTATTTAAACAGTGATTTTATATGAATAGTTCTATCATTTTGATAAACCTACACTACAATTAATCTTGAGATCTATCTAAAATCTGAAGAAGAAAAAAGTTTTTGTCACACAGAATTGTACATCTGCACTGAAAGAGGAATGGACTGTGTTAGCACAAGTACTCTTCAACGACCTCTTTCAAAATAGAACATATAACGAGACTTGCTGTAACTGTCTTTATTCAAAGTGTAAACCGATTAAACCTCATCCTTTCCCCAGAACACTCTGGCACCTCCTAACCCTCCCCATCTTCACACCCGCAGACCCCACCTACCTATTCCATACAACCCATCAAATTCAACATCACCAGTGAACCCTCATACACACAAATCAAGATACAAGAATTTTGCAAAATTTAGGTTAATGGCTGGATTAACCGAATTACCATCCTACCATGTAAATTGTGTACATATTTAAAATTTGTATATACTATAACTATATTTAACCAACAGATAATCTTATAAGAGTTTTGTCAAATAAAAAAAACAAAAAGCGATTGAGCCAACAAACTTCTACATACGTGCCTTCCACTGCTCTAAACATTTCTGTATATCACTTTCTTTCCGTAATGCTGCGTTTTTCGTTTCTACTATTTCCACCGGCGAAAAATGGCTCCCTTTTAGCGTTGTCTTGATTTCGGGGGTAAGAGTACGCACGTTTGTTGCCCTAAACTTCCTATAACACATAAAAAGTCGACAACGGAAATTTACCAAGTTAACGCGCTGAGCACGTTACATATCCGACATTTTGAAACCGAGGACATTACATTTATGCACAGTTTGCTAATTCTGAATAATATTTTTATCGCCTGCTGTCGTGCAATGCCCCGTTCGATGTCATGTGTTGTTTCGTACGACTCGTTTTCTGAGACAATATTAGGTAGAATTTCGCCGTTCTTAAATAATTCTCCGAGGTGGAGAAATATTTAAATGTAGCAAAAAATTCTCGGGTAGTAACTCGCGGGGTAGTTGCAGTGATGTTTGTTTTCCCTTTCGTGCGTTGTAATTTTCCCAAACTGACGCAAAGTTTACAAGTAAATAGAAAAATTTAATGTGAACACCCGAAACTTGACTGTTTTTACGTTGTATTTTAATAGATGATAGAACAGTTTCTTGAGGCAAGCAACAGGCTTTTTTTTTGTAGTTTCGTAAAGTAGTAGCGGTAGAAAGGCAGATCCGATTCAGCATAACTGATAAGTAAGATCTTCAACATTCTACATTATGGTTAAAAATGTTAACAAGTTTGAGATTAGCAAGAGTAATCATTTTACAGTTATTGAAATAACATAGATAAGTGGAACGGTGTGTTGCACAACCGAGCAACTTTGATCTTCTCAATTTAGGATAGGTCACTTCGAGTCAACGCGATACAGCGGCACAAAAACATAAACAACTTATAGAATTATAATTTTATAGACACTTTAGCCTGGACTTCAATTCCAATTAGGCATAAATATACATTGAGGCGTCATCATTGTCTTCTTATCTATATAACAAAAAGGATGTATATTTGTATGTATGTATTTACGTTAATCTGTATACACATATTCTTCAAAACACGAAAAACGGTACTGTGTGGGTAAGAAACCCATAGCATAATTGTGGAAAGAATTATAATTTTAAAAAAGTGATCATTTTCTGTTAAATTACTGCGCGACAAGAGACCGCGACGTCCTACGCGACGAACAGAGTAAATATGTCCTATGTCCTTAATGAAATGAAAAATTTGCGTTAAATAAAAAGTATAAATTTATCCAGTAAAATTCCATAGAATGATAATAGAAAACAATACGAAATACTTTACGATCCTAGCGGAAAATGTAAATTAATTTTCGTGCCATATTAGTGACTCCAATATGGCGACGATTTGTTTACATTGTGAATCTAGCTAACAATTTCATCAATTTAATCTTTCGGAATGTCTGATACTGAAGGACAATTATATCCTGCAATACTCTAGGAGTATATTTAGGTATTCTATTCGTAAGTATGTTTGTTGGGATTGATGCAACACAATTCAATCTTATTATAGCCTTTAAATTAATGCACTATCGGTGGAAAGTATGTACGGAACAAGGAACAGTTATATTTAGGTTCAATCACTTCTTGACTAAAGATTAATATAGAATTAAATACTTTTTCGCGTTTATATATATATAAGTACACGGGCAACTCCGATTAGGCATAAATATACATTGTGGTGTCGTCATTGTCTTCTTATACGCAAGTATTATTTAAACCCGAGTTTATTAACAGTGCGTTTCTGGTAACTTGTATGCAAGCTGTCATCATTAATTGTGAAGCAACAGTAACGGAAGAGATCCTTCGAGATATGACAGACATCGTAAGACTGTTGGATTTCTTAATGCCAACGTTTCCTATATTAAGCGCTAAATTATACTTTATGGTGAATTTCGTCATTGAACAACAAAAAAATTATTGTATTACAAATACATTACATTTCGTAACTAGTATTGAACCCAGAACTCGTTACTGCAAATTTCCTGATCAGAAACTGTACCTTAGTATCACCTCCTCAGCCTCCTGTAAGGTTTTTTTGTACTGTTTGCGCTAAGCGGACTGCGCACGACCGAATGCATACAGCAAAGGCTCATTTCACATTTACCCGACATCACATTGACTACAGAAAGGTTTAAAAACATATGAGACGTTTCACAAGTACCCGGCCCGATTCGTCTAGTCTACATTTTTCCTGGTTCATCACATGCGTTCTTTAAGTAAAATATTTTTGTACTTATATTTTTTCCATTATTATTATTACGGAGGATGTACAACTACTTATGAATTTAATTCATGATCGACTCATTTTGTGGGACAAAAGTAGAGAAATACATAAATACTGATTACTGAATAGAAATTATTGGCAAGAATTTTGCAGAGAATTCAGAAATGGATATGAAAATATAGAAGTTAAAGAATGAACCTGTATTGATTTTGTTAAAACTAATTTTAACAGCTTGGAAATTCTGGTAGTTCCAAAGAATATTTATTAAGCACACATTTTGCCAGTTTTGTTTTCCCATATATTAAATGTAACACAACCGACATTTCACCGAGTCCGTGTGAGTTAAAAAGAAATCATCATCGCGTTTCTTACGTTATTTTCTGAAATTCCTCCACATACTCATCCACTTTCTCGTACTTCGAAACCCAGTTATACACAAAGTATCCGTCTCTTTCAAGAACAAAATTATTTAAAACTTTACAAGCCTTTACAATATCAATTAAGGATGTGTGAAAAATCCTCCATATTTTACATATTCTACAAACTTAACTCTGTTAGGATTGACATTGAGCGACTACTAAACAGTCGAATTTATTATTTATTTTTCTTAAAATTTTACAATCCATCTGAAAAGTTCGAAAGTAGGGATGAAATTAATTGTGGTGTTTGAATTTTTATTCTATGTTTTCTTTTACGTTTGACGTTTTGCAAATATATTTTATGATAATAAATATAACTTACTTTTTTTGCGATTGTGATTTGCAACATTTGTATAGGCGAATACATTCCCTGAATCATGGACTTTTCTATCCGTGTAAGAAGATCGTCGAAATTTTCAATACCCATACGAAAATAATTAAAAAACTTGTGTTCAAATTTTCTCAATTCCTCAAAGTGAACATAGAATGCCCCCAACACGTCTCTCTTCATCATCAATGGACAAACCCATTGCATCATTAATTTTTTTCGTTTTTAAAAAATCTATACCAGACTATGCAAGGGAATAACTTATCACGCCCTTTATTCGTAGAATATATGTCGGGCCGACAACCGGATGTATGTGGAGAGAGCAGTTTAAACTGTTGTCGGGTAAGTGTGAAACTAGCCAAAGTCTCAAGATTTTCCGATTGTTTTTTCGAAGTATGAAATTATATTCGAAAGTGTTTTCTTTTGTGTTGTCGGTGAGTGAACGGAGGGAAACCCTGTCCAGCCGTGCCGCTGCAGGATGTGAGGAAGCTTGTAAGAATATGATGGAATGACGTTTGTTTTTGTTGTTGTGCGTAGGTTCGTACCAGCCGTCGACCGACCTGATGCTGCGCTTCTACGCGTACTACAAGCAGGCCACGGAGGGCCCTTGCGTCGCCCCGCACCCGCCATTCTGGGAGATAGTCAAGAGGAAAAAGTGGGAGGCCTGGTCCAAGCTGGGCGACATGACCACCGAGCAGGCCATGCACCTCTACGTCGAGGAACTCAAGAGGGTAAGCGTGCTCACACCAAATTTCTCATTTGGAATTGAAAATGTAGGTTGCGTGACACGGATGAGAGGGGAAAACAATATACGCCTGGGAGAGTGATAAAGATGACAGAGGAATATGTTCCCAACAGTAAAAAATTCTGTTAGTCTTCCGTTTGGTGGTATCAGTTCACCCAGCATCAGGACAGTTTCAGACACACAGCGGTATAGTACCATTTAGTGCAATTCAAATATTGTGACAAGTGTTTCAATGATCGTATTTATATATAGCGAAAATATCAACAGAATCAGTCATTTGGAAACGCTGGAAGCTAGTGTCAGAATCCTGATGAAGGAAACTCAACGATGCCTGATACACGTGGCTAAAACTGCTACATTGTTCTTCGCAAATTTGGTTGTCCGTAAACGACCACAATAGCACTTCAGTTGAGCCACTTCATCTACTGGCAAGGAAACATCCCTCTTTGAAAATCGTGAGACATGGAAGTTTTTGAGCATACTGACTGGAAATTTGTCGGGGCTGACAAGAACTTCGTCTGAAACCCAGCGGATGATATAAATACGATATCTTATCTTTATAAAGGTTTTTCTTAGGTTAGACACTTAACCGGGAGCGTTGTCTTTCCGTTCAGAGTAACAGACTAAAACCCTTTCAGACAAGGATCTACTTGCCTCGGGAAGAAACAATTCGCAGGAAAATTGCACGTGCTGCTTCCGGGATTCTGGAAGTGCGCTTGTTTCTGGAACTTATGTTTCCGCTGCCCGCATTGAATGGACCGGATTTAAATAATAGGTACCAAACATATTTCCTTCCGAAGTTTAATTTTCTCATTAAACATTTAACGTTTTCCTGGATGTTGGCAAGAGACGATGCGGTCACAAACTGATACCGCGCAGTGTGGTGATACGAGCAAAAGAGAGACACAGTCCTGCGACGGGAACGGGAACGGGAGAGGGAGTGGATACTTTTTCCTGGCACCGTTCTACTACTCCAGCACATCGATCGCTAGGTCATTCCGAAGCGCCGTTTCAGCGACGCTCCCATGTGGCCCAAGGAACTAACGTGAAGCTGCCACACTTTGGGAAAAGGCATGTCTCCAGGCCTGTGCTCTTTTACTGTTAGAATTTAATTTGATATACGGGACGTCTGAATTTTGTACTAAAGATTCTATGGATGAATCTTGGGTTACTGAGACACCGTCTTACTAGAGCATTTAGAAAATAAAGCATTAACAGCGCATCTTTGTTAACGACAATGCCGCATTTCAAACCTTCAAAAGGAGAAATAACTATGTCACTGGATAAGTGACACGTGGGCCATATTTTATTTGATGCGTGAGTATTTTTCTTTCAGGGTTAGATGTGGCTCTTGAATGGGCGGGAAGTCATCCAACCAAAATAAACAATCATATTTTAATTAAAATATTGAATTTTCTCCATTATTGAATTTTTGTCGTCCTTCTAATAATGTAAGATCCATTTTCACAGTAGCATACCAAAGCATGCGAACAAAGTCGATCTCAGAGCATTCATTTCTATTTTAGCTTGGTCATATCTCCTTAACACTTATAAACATTGCACCCAAACTGTTACATGAAAACTATTAATGCTATCAATTAATATTAATAGCTTATCACAGTATCGTCATTCGAGTACACGTCGCTTTATTCTACAAACATTTACAGCCTGCGTGCACGTATTTCATTCGAGTCAAATTATTCAGAATTTTACGAGAGTGGATCGGACCATATTAATACCACAAAACAATAGCATTGTTCAACCTTGCGGATTCAGAGTTAAGAGCCTTATTAAGTCGCGCGCTTGGTGGAAAACCACAAGTTCGTGACTGGACTTCGGAGTTTCCGCTCGTTCAAATAATAAATTGAAATGCGACCACAAACTGTATCATTAAAGGCGTTAGGTCAGTCATAAAATGTGGCTACAGATGTAACTTACGAGAGCCTAACATTGTTAGCGTCTGTCACTTGATTCTGCTCTATAGTATTTTGTGGCTTCTAACATGGGGAAAATTATATAAAACAATGTAAGGATTGTTTCTGGAGTGCAGGGGAATGTAGACCAAAAGTCTTTTTGTGATTTCCCACATATCTAAAGTTGCTTTGTTTTTGCCTGTTGATTCGTCATTACTGGGCCAAGAAATGGTGGTATATAAACTTTCTTTGGTCGATTTGTACCGTTATTTTGATGGTAATACATGTTAAACGATTTTGATTGTCATTAATGACGTGTGTTCGGGGCCTTTGAACGTAAAGAGTTAAATAATTAACAAAAGTGCGAACAGATCTCAGAGGATCACGATCCATCGCACGATTGTGTATGCAGTGAATATGCGCAAAGGAATAACAGCTTCCTACTCAAAATCTTTATGACATTCATCTTGGTCCACTTTCAAGTTTAAAAATAATACCAGTTTCAGTCGGCCCCAGTTTCTTGGCGTAACTTCCCTTAAATAATAGACTATTTCAAATTTTATATAAAATTCGGGAAAGTCAGTATTAAGATGGTTCTTTTTTGCAAAAATAGTTTGTGGTTTTTGCTCTTGACTGCTCTAGTCGGAAAATTACCACGTCCTGGCACATCGATTTCTACTGTTTCTTTTCAGGTACAAATATGGAATATAATTGTGGGAGACAAAAGGGAATTGCTGTAACCACTTTCCTCAACACGTGGACATCAGCGGCCAATGTCTGCGGCCCAAAGATGGTGTCTTCGCTTCAATGGAATGAACGTGGCGATACCGCCTCGCATTTGTACGACCACATAATGAACTTTAAATCTAAAGTGATGCTGTGAATTTAAATTTTGATACGCCCCCGTGGTTATGTTTAATCGCGCGGCCCGGATGCCACCCACGTTTACCGTAGTTATGCGTAAAATTATTAACTTTCACGGCATGAGTAGGCCTAATGCCGCATTATCGAATGTATTCTACAATCCTTGATATATAACTTTCGTTCACCTTCATTCTTCTCCAAATGGAGGTCACATGCGGTCCGTTGCATTCAGCAGTCCACTATGCCATTAATTTTTTTATATTATTACGTCTAATATAGTGTAAGTGGCCTCCAATTATAGTTGCGTTAGTCACATAACAATGCATGTTTTCCAGTGTGTTTTTACATTTCTACTGCAATTTTTTCTATCAATTAACATCTGATTTTAAGTTTAATGGCGTTGTAAATGTACCAATTTTCGATTTTCAGACGAATTCTCAGGGGTTTTCCATGGTGGGAATCCACAAACACCCTACATTATAAAAAATAATGCTTCCTTCCTTTCGACCGTTTCTTATTAGTTATACTTTTAAGTTTGTATGTTTTTTTTGCATCAATTACATGCAGAATTGCTTCACAGTTCTACATAAATTGCACAAATATAGCCTACAAACTATATGCTTCTTTCGATCGTTATCGATTATTCATCCATTTACTTGTAACTCTTTTATTTCCAGATTGTGGAAACTATGTCATACACAGATAACGTGGCAAACTTCCTAGGAAGCTTAGGGTCTTTCTACGACTCTGTTCCCATGGGGGATTTGGAACTTCTCGTGGGTGACGTGATCGAGAGGATCCGTTCACAGCCTGGCTCTCCGCTCAATGGCTCTCCGTTTGGTGAGAAATCATTTTGCTTATACTTTTAACTTATCTAAGATACGTTTGATTTAAGCTACACTAGGCATAACCCATTATTGACACACATTTCCTGACTCATTTCACAACCTATGTTAGGGTTTATGGACTATGGAATATGATAGCACAACTATTTGCAATGAATATGCTCAGACATTCTTCACAGCCCCATTATCAATGTGGTCTTAGCTTATATGAGAAATATCCGCATTGACTTATTAGTAAACCAGTATCCACCTATTTTATTACTACTTGTTTTCCAAGTACATTAGATGAGCAAGTAGTAACTATTGTAATATTGCATTTAATCAAAATTTTCAGTGTTAATGAAATTGAAACATAAGTTAACATATTGGAGGCTGATAAATTATAAAATTTAAAGTAGATTATGGGACCAATGTTTTGTCGTGGCATTACAATTTATTTTGGAGAGACTTGTGCCAAGAACCTCTTCTTGTCTGTATCATATTTAAACTAAGCACAGACAAGGCAAGGATCACCTAGCAGAAATAGTGATTAGCCTGCAGTGACTCATGTTACGGTCTAAATATTTGATCATATAAATTATACAAGTTGTGTTGGGTGTTATTAAGTGTTGTTAATTGTAAATAATATGTAAATCATTTTTCATCATCTCTACAATTTTTGGAGTAAATCAATTCTAAACAATTATATATTTTTATGAGTTTTCTGTATATTTTTATAATTATTCTATAGTTTCAATTCATTTTATGAGGAGTATCTGTTTTTCTGTGGTTAACTTGATTTAGTTTTTAAAATGAGGCAAATTAGGATAATATTAAATTGCAGTCCATTTTTCATTAATTTCGTATTTTAAATTTTTCCATGGTTTATAATTATTTTAGAGAGTTTGAAATTTGTTGTTTGTGGCAAATCATTTGATTTGATTGAATTGTGAAAAATGTTGCCATGAAACTATTTCTGGTAAGGATATAATTTGGATTTAAAATTTAATATCAGTGGTGGGATTAATTAAGGTAGAATATTACCCAGCTGTTCCATTGCCTAACTTGGAGAAGATGTAATTGAATCAAGGAGATAATAGAGGCAGTGATCTAAGTCCTCAAAAAAAGAATAATATACAGACATTTTGAACAGCAAGAAACTCAGTTTGTCCTCACAGAATGACACAAGTTTGTACCACAAATATCATAGTCCAAAATACTTGCGAACTAGGGTATAAATAGTTCATCCAAGCCCCAGAAAGACCTTTGCTTTCTGCATCCTTCAGCATCAAGACAATTGTTATTATTAATGAAGTGAATAAAATCAATTATAACAATAAAATATTTATTATTTGCGTAATTGCTAAGATCCCCATTTAAATTAAGTGTAAATACTTTTCAGGTTCTCGGGAAGCTTCACCAAATCGTATTCCTGTCAGAACTAACGGACATCATATTTCATTGAGTCTTGAAACTAGCCCGAACAGTAGTAACTGTGCTTCCCCACAACCAGACGATGTAGATGATGAAGATGAAGAATTTATTGATTCTGTAGAGGTATATAATTGCAATCTTTTAAATGCAACAAATTTTTGTTTAAACATATTGTTTGTTAAAATTATGTCACTCTTTCAACTGCCCATTACTGTGCCATTTTCAAAAATTATTTCACTGTATAGTTTCATCTGTTATAATATACTTAGTATAAAGAACTCTGTAGTCTGGTTCTACTCAGGAGAATAATCTATTTTAATATTGTTGCAGTGAATGTGCACCGAAATTCAGGCGAATCCTGATCTTAAGAAATTTGATTTCTGTATGATTAACTTGTGTTGAAATATAAATATTTCCTGTAGTACTCAGAAAAAGTTAATGGTTGTTACTGGCACTTGAAATGGTGTCAGTTCTATATTAAATTAAAGATTTTGGAAATTTTATTACTATAAATTATTGTAAGACCTAATTGAAAAAACAAAATGACTATGATTAATTTATTTATAAAAAAAACAGACCACAAAATGATTCTGCCACTACATTTCTGAATATATATATACTGAATAAACAATGTATACAAAGACAGTTAACATGTCATTAAATGATAATAAATGCCATTAAACTTGTAGGCATCACATTGTATATTAATTGAAGTATTGTTAAGTTTAATAAAGAGCATTTCAGATATGAATGTAGAATGGTACATGGTTTCAATGTCGTAACAAATTAGCATTCTGCCATTCTAACTAATGAATAAAAAACCATCACGTGTTTTAGATATGAGAAATATGCTTCTTAACACATTTTGAGAGCACTTTTAATATGACAATATAGCCATATTTACAACTGGAACAAGAAATGTTATATACAACACAGTTCATCAAGTTTATTGAAGGTTTATAGTATTAAAAGATCCCATTCATGAATTGAATATATAACACTTATGGAAAATGTGACGAGGTCAAATTTGTGTCTGTATATATATATATAATTACTACCTCCAATTGTAATAATCAAACTATAATGTGTCTCACTTGTTGCAAATTATGCTATTTATGATGTATCTCTTTCTATATTCTAAATTTTTTAAACATTTAATTTTATTCCATTGTTTTATAGACTGAACCAGAGTACACATCTAAAGAAGCAAACCATAAAACAACTACAGCTAAAACACAGCTCTCTGCAACTATGAATGGAAATGCTACTGTTCCCAATGAACGGCTGAACCATTCTGAATCTGCAGACACGAGATTTATGAATCATGAAAGGGGGCGTCCCAAAGAGAGAAGCAACTCCAGACCTAGTTTGTACACAGGTTTTGTAATTTCAATAAATTTATATAGTTTGATTTTATGAAAACAGAAAATAATGATGATTGCAAATTGTTCCTCAATATTTGTGAACAGAAATATTAGTATATTGAAAAATTTGCAAAGATATTTCATGTTGTACTTCTTACGACAATTTATATAACTTAAAAACAAGAGTATATGTTGGGGTGTTTTGGAGGATATGTAGTCGTTTGTTATTGTTGACTATTATCAAATAAGTCAAGAATATATAATAAAATAGTTTTGAAAAGTAGTCTGAATATTTTACACCTTAACAAGTAGAGTTAAAAATTACAATATTACGTAAATAATTTCATGGACATTTATAGAATGCATTTTAAGTAAATTTTCTTCGAATCAATTTTCTTTTGATAGTAATGACACATGAACCCTGAATGAGATAAAATATAAATAGACAGAATTTCACAGTAGTTTTAACAATAAGAAATAAAAACATTTTACTAGTAAAACCAATCTGAATTGTTTATATTCAATGAATAAAAATAATTTTTTATATTTCACCATCTTGCAGATTCTCAACCTGCATCTAGGGTATTGAATGTGGATTCATCAGTACTAGATAACCAGTTTAGTGAACAGATAGCACTTACAGTCTCTCAGATGCAAAAGGACAGAGATGCTCTCTTGGAAAAAATTAGGAATATGGAAAATACACTTAAATCTTTACAGGTCAGCCTTCTCACTATAGCAGCATTAATTGAATTCTCAGTATCACACAAAGAAAAACTAAAATCATATGGTTTTATTTGATTGTATAAGTATTACTAGTAAGTTGTTACTTATATAGTAATATTGTTAAGTTATTTAATTAACCTGGTTTACTTTAGAAATCAAGAGTACGATCACCAAAGTGGTGGCCATTCCGAGAAATATCTCCTAGACTGATGACCTTTATAGTTTTGTGGCCCATTCTTTGCCAATTAGGAATGTTGTGGCTTCACAGGCGGAGACGAAACCACATGCTGTGATAGAAATTCTATCAAGGGTAAAATCAATTTTTGTTGTTTATTTTAGAATAGTTTAATTTTAAAATAAATCTATGGTGCTCATGTTGATATACTTTTCATAAGAATTGAAGAAATGACTTGGGGAAGAGATTTAATGGTCAAAAGGTGTAATTAATATGTATTATTGTTAAGAATAAATGCTTTTAAAATTTACATTTGGTTAATATTTATCTCTGTTGTCTAAATTACATATTTGAAATAAGTTAATTTTTAATGTCCTAATAGACCTTTAATATAGCCCTTAATTTATTAATATAGTTAAGTGCTGATAGTGGGCTGAGGAGGCACCACATTCTTTCTACACTTATGTTTACATGCCATTCAAACTGTCAGCATCATGAATTAATATTGGGAAATTCTACACCTATTTACAGGTGACTGATTTTTGTATTTAAAATGAGCAATATTCAAAAGGCCACATATATTTATTTTCATTTGTGTTAGCTCAGGAAGGAAGTTTTAACAATGGACTTTCAATGTCCAGATTCAACACACTCATGGTGTCGAATTCACTACATGTGGAGGCACAAATAAGGATTGCAAGGTCACAGAAAGTTATGAAAACACTGTGTCCATTCACTCCTTGTGTAGTGAAGACAGCTTACTCAGTTCAGCCGCTTCAGAATCGCCTGATTCCAAACACTGAAATCAACAATGGATGCTCAATAATTGAGGTTTCATTTGATCTGAGGCTTAAGTAAAGATGGACAACAGTTTATTGGAAGTAAAATCACTAACTAGACGGAAGCAGCAGGTTTGGTCAACTAATGCATGCAAGAAACCTCCTTGAAAGCTGGACACACAATAAACATACTAAGGGCGCAATTGAAGTGCTCAAAGGCTGAACACGCAAATAAAAACACCTGGGTCGTAACACAGTCCGCGACCAGGAAACATCCGGTAGAGGCAGACATTTCTAGAGTGGACAGTGTTACATTGTAGAGTTTCTTGAATGAGAGGTTGTGAATAAAGCGAATACTCTCCGTATCCTCAGGAACGAAGAATATCATTCCAGATCAGTGAATCTGTGTTCAAATCATTAGTGTTAACTCCGACAGTGGAAATATTTAATTCTGACCGATTGGAAGACTCCAACTGACCTCGAAACAGGGAGGACCAAATCTTGATGGGAGTGGGAAAAGAGCTGAGGGCCACGAAGCCACAGATCTAAATTCTTGCTTTCCATGAAGTTGGAAGTATACTTTGCGGGACGGCAGATCCGTGGGGTTGTCAGTGGTTTTCACAAGTCCATGTGACGTCGTGAGCCAACTCGTTGACGAAAATGACATGATTGGCCACGAATGTTTTCAGAAGATGAGTGGGAGTGGACAACCAATGTAAGACGCTTACAGAGTCCGTGAACAACCACGTCTGAGTCGTCGGAATGGTAGTATAAAGGGGTTTAATTGATTGGACCAGCCGAGCTAAGAAGACGACGGTACAGAGCTCCAAACTTGAGATGGACAAGACCTTCAGCGACGCCACTTTGGTCTTAACCCTCCATAGCAACGAACTAGTAATCTCTAAAGACTAATGAACACACAAATAGATAATGGCTGCATATCCATTCTGCGAAGCGTCGCAGAAACCGACAAGGCTCAGAGATTGGGGTCGGTTTTTGCTAGAAATGGATCGAGGGACTTTCATAAATTAAACTGGTTAATATCAGAGGTCAGCTTAATCCATTTGGTCTGAGGGGCCCTGCGATTAGGATCATCCCAACCTAACTTATGAGACCAGAAGTCCTGCAGAAGGATCTTCATTGACAACTATATGAGGAAGGAAACAATGGATAGAAGATCCTCGCCTTGTGGGACAAGAAAACAGCTTACTCAGTTCAGCCGATTCAGAATCACCTGATTCCAAACACTGAATCTTGGACGAATCTCCTTCAAAGTTCCTTACTTGAAACGAAAATACATCGTACATAAGTTGCCGGATAACGTAGGCTGCTAACGGGAACACAGCGCTCTCATCTGTTGCTCAGGAAGGAAGCTTTAACAATGGATTTTCGACGTCCAAATTCCACACTCACGTGGTCCTGAATCCACTACAAGTGGAGGAACAAATAAGGATTGCAAGTTATTAAAACGCCGGGTCCGTTCACCCCTTAGTGAAGACAGCTTACTCAGTTCAGCCGCTTCAGAATGAACGGCTGCCGGTAGCGAAATCTCCGGATTCCAACCCCTGAAATCAACGACGGATGCTCAATAAAAAGAGGCTTCTCTTGATCAAATAAAGAAAAATAAAGATGGACAGCAGGTTCTCGGAAGTAATATAACTAACGAGACGGAAGCAGAGGGTTCGGTCAACTAATGCACGCAAGCGAACTCTTGACACACACACACACACACTAAGGGTGCAAGTTGACTGCTCGGAAGCTGAACACACAATAAACACACGTGGGTCGTAACACAGTCCACGACCAGTAAACACCTGGTGGAGGCTCTTTAAACTAAATTCACGTGAAGGCGTGAACAATTTAATAAATATAAAATTTCTTGCATACTCCCTAAGTAATTACCATTTGGACTTCATTTGCTTTAGATTATGTTGTAATCTGTTAATTTTTTACAATATTTTTAAGTTTAATTAAATAAATGTCAATATTAAGTTTATTTAAATATTTTAGGTGTGATAGAGTTGCAATGATTAATGAAGAATGAGAGACTGGAACATATTCATTTGGATTCTGTATTGCAGGAACAGGTCGTGCTACAAATATTTTAATGTTATATTGGTTACTTTTACAGCCAAAAGTTTTATTTGGTTACTTAATTCTATGTTAAGGAATAGTAAAATTCAATATATTAAAATGCAGACAAAAATTTTATATCATATTATGAACTTTACATATTGTATATTTATAATAGGAGGATAAGTGGATGTATTTCCCATACTATTAAATACATTACATTCAGATATATCTATATTTTAATTCAATTTTCTACTAAAGTATTGTTCCAGCTAATCTTATTTCCTGAAACCATCACACCAACTCCTCACATAGATTTGAGTTTTTGTCTTAGTATTTAAAACATAACTTATTCATTTTTTACTGATGAAGTATAAATGTAGCAGCTTCAAGTTTCAAAACTATTCAGTATAAAAACATAAAACTATTACAGGACAGCAGCTATGTTTTTTAATTACTCTGTAATTTTATGAATGTAAGCGCTTAAAAAATCCTGCATCTAGTTTGGTAACCTCCATTGTATATACAGAAAAAATGCTGATGTCAGCATACTTCAACATTTACTCAGTCGAGAATGGTAGGCTTCGTGATGAAGAGATGCAAGAATTGGAGCGTGTCAAATCTCAGAGAAACAATTTTATTTTAAGTATATTCTTTGTTGTATTGAGGAAGAAGGCATTAAAACCTTTGTGTTTGTCAATATATAACTGATATATATATTTATCTGGAGGATATTGTTTCTCATTTGAGTACTCTACTTTTCTAACCATTGTGTATACATTTTTTTTCTATAATGTTAAATTGGTGAATCTATTTTTTATTTGAATTTGCAGGTTACTAATTTTTCAAGATACACATTCAGTGATTTAGGTATACAACAAATATTAATATTCCATAGTGAATTTGATTGTGGCAAAGTTTCACACATTGGTATAAAAGTCTGTTTTGAGAATTAGAATTCTAAATGTTATAAAAATTTCAAGATGTCATTACGACACCCACATTTTTTGTAACACTGTTCAGTTTTGTTGAAAAACAAACTAAATAGAATGAATTACCTATTTAATCCTTTTTATGACAGGGGAGTGTAATTAAATACTTATCTGAAATTTGATAATCCATTATGCCACTTAAGTATAATCTCACCAATTTCAGATGTTTCATGGTGGAATAGTGAATTTATTTCTTAGTAAAAAAAAAATATTAATTAACTTTAATTTAGTTTCACATTTTACAAAATTAGTTCTTAGATCTGTTTTCATAATTTAATTAAAATATAGTAGTGGTTTTTAAATTAAGACCAGAATAGAATCATTCAATTAAAAATAGTTACTGGAAAGGAAAAAATAAGATAAAAAACTATTTAACATATTGTACTTATCCTGTTATGGTGCAACCTAACATTGGTAGCATCCATAGTGACTTCTTGTATAACTTGAAATAATTGAGTTACAAAATACAGTATGATTAGGAATGTTGATCAAAATTATTACAATAAACTATTACCATGTACAAATTGTGCATCCCAAAGAAGAAACTATGTCTCTGAACATAAACCAAAAAGAAAAAGATTTGTATGTGAGGGCATATACATGTGGCAGAAATCTAAGTTATTTATGTTGCAGTCAGAAACACACCTGTTTATCTTTTGTAGTCGGCTTCCCCAGGCTAACCGGAAAATCTTCATAGGAATTTTTGGCAGCTTCCTCTTAGACTTCCTCATCAGCGTAGCATTTCCAGGCATATTTTTCTTCCATTGGTCAGGCCTTTTTTTCCTTCTCTAAGTTGTACATGAGAACTATTTTACTCTTGCACTTTCTCCCTTCCCAGACTTCTTTATTCTCCGGGTCGTAGATAGGAACTGTACTCTCCAATTTGTAGATTTGAACTGTCCTGTTCCCTCGCTTGTCCACCTTTCAGCTCGTCTCCGAGTACACAGGTGTTTTTACTCAAATATTAAAAATTAAGTTCTTCTGCACTACAACTTTTTAGTGGTATTTTTCTTTAATTCCTAGAGATGTATGTGGAAAGAGATTTTGGTTCAATGTGTATTTCTTGCTCTCAATATTAGTTGCAAAGTTTAATTCTGAAGACAGGTAATGCAATGTAAAGAAAGAAACATATAAATTTTGATCACATTTTTAATGGCAGTTTATATAAATGTTTTATAAATAATTGCATGTACATTTTAAATGTTTTCTGGCCATACAGATCAAATATAATTACATCTACCATAATTTAACAAGTTATATAGAAACAATTTATGGCTATATTAAACACACACATTCCACACTTTGATGTAGAAACATTTTATACTAGGATAACTGGGTAATGAAAAAATTTACGGCTGTGTACGAGTTGCTGGTGACATGAGGAGCTAATCTGTTCAATTAATAAGTACACTATGGAGTTAGACAAAAATTTAAAGGTCATACTTTTCTGTAATTAAATGTTACAAGATTTGTTAAATTTATACGTTCATTGAATGAGGTACTGAAAATAAGTTAAGAAATATTTATCCCACCAATTACAAAATAGTAAGAACATTCATTTCGATGATACTTATACAAAATCTTGCAGATGTCTTAAAAGTGTAGAAAATTAAATTATGGGCTCTGCCCAACCAATCACATTCATAAACATGTTACAATAAGAAAAATTGGATCTCTCCATAGAAATCAACAGAAATACCATTAAAAAAATTCAAACTATCTCTGGTGATTTATAAATTTAACAAAAATGGCCACTTGGAAGCAAGAGGATTTTAAAAATATACTTTCACATTAGAACTGCTCCAAAAGTAATTTGTGCCCCAATTGTAGCTGTAAATTCAGCATAAAACAAAATTACTATATCAAATTGTAGTTATTTAATTTAGCCTGTTTACTAGTTAATAACTAGCCATACTACTACAACAATTTTTCAACAAGTTTGCTACTGATTATATAGTGGTAACTATTATCCTTACAAACACAAAAATTAATTAAAATAATGCCCGTCCTGCTTCTGATGACATGTACCATAATAACTGTAGTTGCAATTAAGAGCAACTACAAACCCTACAAATCTCCCAGATGTTTTCTTAAAGAAATACTGCCTTCAGGTGTTTAACAGAAACATCTAGGTGCAATTTGGCATTATTCAAGTTGAAGATTTACTACATATGCTTTCCAGATGGTACAACATTCCTAACTAGTGAAGGTTTGAGTTCATTGAAATTTTACATCATCATCAAATGGATAACTCATGCCTAGTATTATTTCAAAATATATCTAGACATTGTATTACACCAACGATACTATTGTACGCACATGCTTTTGTGAATCGAGTTTTTTTTAAGCTTTGTACAGTTAAAAAATGTGCATATATTTCTCCTGTTATAGTGGAACTAATTGTCCCCACACAAAGACATCTGCACTTATGTGTCAAGAAAAATTCAGTTCATCACAATAAATAAAAACTGTCAAATTTTGTTGCCCAACAACTGCTTCTCAACTTTTTATATGCTATTGAAAACTAACTTAGTATACCATAAACTGTAACAGATTCCTTTGTTTAGCAAAGGAATGGTATTTTACTGAAGGTCCTCTCTAATCTCCTCTAACTCAGGATTCCTTTACCTCCATCAAATTTTTCCTCTAAATTTAAATTTAACAAATTTATAATGCAACTTTCCATACCTAAACATTTTAAATAATTACTTCTATACTAAAAACTTTTTCTATGACACATTTTCAAGAATATTTATGAATTCCATTGTTAATTCTATAGCCCAGTAGCCAAATGTTAAGGAGGGGGAACTACTGCACCTTTTTACCGAATATATTTTTCTACGCTGGTATTTCACACATACAGTCTCCATAATTTAGAAAATGCAAGGCTCAAACTTTAACAGAGATAAATCAACAATTGCACTTTATTTTAGATTTATAACAAATAATTTTGAATTGTTTGTTATATACTTGTACCAAAATGCAGAGCAAATCTGTGTTATTCAAAGAATGTCACTATTGTTCAGTCTTAATACTTTCCATTATTCATATAGTTACATCTGTACGAAATTGGATGGAATAAAACTTAAACTGTACAAATATTTATAACTGGTTTCAATTCTAAATTAATTTGAGCAAGAGCAGTCTATATAAGCATCTTTCAGAGGAAATTCTTTCCAACAATAATTGTTAAAAAAAAATATCCAAATTAAAAATATCTTGGGCATCCACCACATTTTGTCACAATGCAACACATTAAAAATTAGCAGTGAATATGTGCTTCACATGCTAAGGCAACTGCCAAACGTGTAGTGTGCATTTTATTTGTATCACAACCTAAACTTTACTCAGAACAGGATAGCAGTTAAAATAAGAAAATAATTTCAAGGCACTTGTGCAAATACAGCATTGTAAACACGAAAACTATTGCCATCTCATAAAACTATAGTTATTAAACATCAGATTATCAATAACATTTAAAGAACTATGAGATAATATGTTATACCCACACATGAAGGATGTCGATATAATAAAGTTTAAAAGTTATGACACAATGTAGGTGTAAGTGAATTCCTTTGTTTTGTGGTTAAGAAGCACCATTTGCAGTCAAAATTCTCATGAATCGTAACATTCAAAAAATTTCAAGAAACGTAACTTGCACTTAAAATATATATTTATATATTTGTATATATCAGTGATGTTTAAGATTTATGAATGAACTACAAAAATAGTCGTCATAACAAATAACAAATGTCACCTTAAATATTCACATATACACAATTTCAACTGCAAGACACTCTTTGCTCACTTTTATGATACATAGCATGCATTATATATACATCAATACATGGAGGGTATTTATACAGATTTTAACTTCCATATATTCTCTTTCTTACAGAAAAACTGTGTGGAAGAACTAATGATTCATTAGCACAGAGTATGTGTGATATAATACATTAGGAAATGAAGCCTTAATGTGAAGGAGTAAAAGGTAATGTCTTAGGGCATGGCACAGGTCAATAAAAAGTAGAATACTATACAACTACGTCTATTGCTGTCTTTTTTATCACATTATTTTAATTTAATACACCACTGAGCTTTGTAGCACACAGTACAAATGTTAACATTTAAAAAAGTACACAACTGTTAACAGCTTTGATATGATGTTAAATGCAATGTAACAGGCATTTTCCCATGCCACATTAAATATTGCAGTTACTCAAAAGTTTTCTGAAAGAAACTACTGCCATGATTGACAATTATTTATGTAATGTTTGAATTATATGTGGTAACTAAGGTCACATTACTAGTGACAACCAAGGGGTTGGGTCCTCTATGAAGTGATTTAACACTGTAAAAATGATTATATATGAGCATTCTACTATCCTTAATATGAAGACCATGGCACATGAAAGGCACATTAACCGTTGATATTGAAAAATATATTTTTTTTAAAAAAAAAAAGCAGTACTTCAATATATATATATATATATATATATATATATATATATATATATATATATATATATATATATATATATAAAATAAGGTGTTATATTGAAGCAATATTTATAACACTATAGTTTAAACTCAAATTTAAAAAATAAATTTTATGTAAATTATTGTTACAGTAACATCTTTGGCTTTCAAAAACTATTTCAATTCAAGTATTTTAATTTTTTCAAGCGTTGATGAGTGCAATAATTTAAGTACCTCAAGACCAGAATAAAACAAAATTGATATATCATAATGTGTTCAGTACATAATTGTCATTTAAATGTGCCAATATATCCTTTAACAACCCTTTACATCTCTGTTTTTATGTGAACCATGATCTTTCATAATAAGTTATTTGTACAAAGTAATTAATTTTATTCTCTTATTTGAAAATAATTTTCCTGAATGCAAATTCTAAAATGAAAAATCAATAAAAGTATAAATTGTTTAAAATAAGAATTTGTCACCATTTCAGTTATCTGTTAACAAGGATGTATCAATTGAAAATATTTTAACTTTTATACATAAATTTGGGGCTATTCACATTAATAAATCATTTTTGATAATAAAATATAATTTTAAATTATAATTTTCAAATGGCTGAATTTCAAAACCTTAATGTGAAATCACTTAATTCAATCTTTCTTTCAATCATTTGAACACATCAAAACTTTCACAGTCAAACAAACTTTACAAAAATTAAAATTTCTATCTACAAAAAAGAAAAATTGATAGCACAGATATCTCATTCCATTAACCTACGCTATCAATGAATAAGTATTTCATCAATTTTGATGTTAGGCCAGATGAAATAAATTTTTAACATTGATAGAGACTGAGAAGGCACACTACCCTTGGTAACAGTCATTTCATCTATTGCAATACCCTCTCATTTGGGGTAGCGTAGATGTAGCATCTCTTAATAAAATTTTCAAAATTGCCAAATTAACAATTATAAAAGAATAGTTTTCTTTTTTTGCAATTATATAAGCTTTAACATTTATGGTAATTGTGCATTTATTGCAGTAAACAACAAATACCTCCACATGGAAAAGGTCCCTCTTCTTTTAGGTGCCTCATTATGAGGGACGACTTTTGATGCAGTTCATTTGCTTTCGCTGAGAAAGGCAGATTAGGAGGGCCCAGAAAGTTAGTTCCAGATTTTTTTCTGAAGTCACTGTTTGTAATACCTGAGTTTGTCTGTCCACAATTAACATTCAAAATGTCCACATTTTTATTTAAAGCTTCGATCACGTCGATTGCTTCTTCAAACCCATCGTCGCGGGAAACTTCACACGTTGCCTTGCTTTTGTAGAATTCATCTTCAGAATCAGAATCAGAATTCGTGTTTACTTCTGCTGGTGGCCCTAATCTGTAGTATTTACCAACATATAGAGAAGGATCACACAGGAACGTCACATCATCAGAATCATCGGCACAATGTCGAGCAAAATATTGTGCTCCATTCAATTCACCATCCCAAAAAATTTCGAATTCTGTTTCATATTCATCTAAATCTGACAAGTTTTCAAGCTTCTCAGATACCTTTTTTTCCAAATTCTTGTAGGAACTAGTGTTTAAAATTTTGTTGTCACAAAATAATTTGTTTCTGTTTAAATCTAAAGGAATATCCATTTTCTTCACAATCTCACCATCACTGACTAGGCTCATATTTATTTTCATCATAGAGCCATTGATTAAAAATTTGTTATCTTTAATCAAAGTGTCAAACCAACTTCCAAATTTTTCATTTAATAAAGAATCTAAAACAATTTCATTAAGGGAATGCAAATTGACATTTTTAGATATGATGAATTTTGTATCTCTGTTTATACTGTTATTTATCTTGTGCATATTGTTTGAGTGATTTATTATAATCATGTCCTTATAATATTTCATTGCAACCCTTGTACCTGCCTCACCAAGAAGCAAGATGCTAGGTGATAGTGCAGGTAAAGGGTTGCGATGCACGTTTTTTGGCCCAGGCTCAATTTCATCTACAGAATCATCGTCAGAATCTTGATCAGGAGAACAAAGAATGTCCTCGTGACTATACAGCCACATTTTTATAGTTTCTGTCAAATTGAGTGTCCTTAAAGATGTTAGTACACTCTCTTCTAAAGCTTGTTGTATCACATTTGCAGCCAAAGATTCTGCATATTTTAAAGTAGCTGAATCAATCTTATTATTTACAGGATTTATACTAAAATTTAGATTATTGTCTTGTTCAGATGTCACGAGAGGAACTTCATTTCCTAGATTGCTGCTCAGTGGCTCATTTGTTTCAGATACCAGATTTTCAACGGATTCTAAACACTTTGTCACTTCTGGTTTAGTTGTATGGATTTCGAGATATAATTCTTTACACTCTATTTCCTCAATACTGGCATTTTCACTTAAAATAGTGTTGTTGCTGTTTGAACTTGTATCAGTACAGATTTTTGAAGCTTTAAAATCTGTGGTATCATACGTATCTTTCCCATCGAGCTCGTTAGAGTTCTCTATTTCAGAAGAAATTTGCACATCATCTCTACAGGTATCTTGGCATTCTACTGATGCATCTTCTGAATAATCTACATTATTTGTATATAGCTGATTGGCATTTATGCATTTAGTATCAGTGGCAACCTTTCTATCCTTAGCCAGCCTGTCACAAATTTCAGGTAGTCCATTCATTTTTTCAACACAGTTTTCATTTTCAATAGTTTGTTGTAAATGCACTTTCCTCTCTATTGATGTCAAATTGTCATTGCAAAGATGTGAATCTATAGCAGATTCATTGGCCAATGTAACAACATTATTTGTGTTCAATATTTTAACATCCAATATTGAATGACCATTTCCGTTGACTAAATTTCCTGAAACAAAAATAGAGAATGAAATTTATAATATAACTGCTTAAATAATGATTATTTAATAGAAGAGTAGTTTTTCCTACCTTGGGGACATTCATTTAATGTGGGGCTGTGCTGTGCAGAGGTGGAATTTATACTTTCAGAACTTATTTTTGAGTCTGACTCAGTATCTTGTGATGTTTCAACTGCCTTGTTCAAAATATTTTCTGAATCTCTTTCATAAGAACTTGATTCTTCTGATGCATCATCTCCCTGTAATAACAAGTTCAATTTATTATGATGCAACTCAATTTTGAACATAAACCATAGAAATCAAAATAATTATGTTTCAATCTAATGCTGATTTACAATTCTCCCAATGAAAAGCTATGTTTTGTTGGATACCACAATTGAACATATAATTTTAAATTTCTGTTTGTAAGCAACTTGTGCAATCATTTGGCTTTGCTTCAACACAACCACCATCATTTGACAGTGATGTCTTGTCAACAATGATGTGTGAATATGTAACAAATTTTGGCATTACAAAGCAGTATTATTTCTAAACAGGTAGCTTCACAAATTTTCATGATCTGAGAGCCCATGAATAGTTTTCTCTGTCAATTGTTTTGGTTATGATAACCCAAGTGATGCCTCGTCCTTTCAAAATATAACATTTAAATATAGCGGTTGATTTTCAGAGACAAATTTCTGCAATTGGAATGTACAATACTGTTGTTGACATAACCCCACAAAGTTTATGGCAGTCAAATAGTTAAGTCGTTGAAAATTGCAAATACTCCAGCATATTAAAGTATTCACAAATGTGTACATTTAAATAAAGTAAACACGTCAATGAAATTTTGTAACAACTTACTTGATTTCGTCTCCTCTTCCTTTTCTTCTTTCGTCTCTTTATGCTAGAAACATCCATTGGAAGAGGTTGTGCATGGCTATCTTGTATTGTAACACCTATTTAACAGTAACATATAGGTTATTTGAAGACCAAACTTATACATACTACAATTTCATTAAAGAACTTACCATTCATACTGTACATTTGAGGGCCGAACATATAACCAGGATAGATATATTGAGGTGCTTGATAAAGAATATGATCATCCTCACAAGGTACAACTTCTTCATACTCAACAGGACTTCCCGGTGATTCAGAACTTTGAGGACCTGAATTCTGAAAGAGATTATATTTGACAAGGTTTCATTTCTGTTTATTTAACTTTCAGTAATAAATATATTAACCCTGAAATATAAAATGAACTAATTAATAAATGTTCCTAATCATGGAACCATTTTTATGGATTTAATTATTCCAATGTGAAATATTGCCTACTTTAAAATATTTATTAATGTTTGCATAATTTATCATTACATATAATTTTTAACCTGTCACATTTGGTATAGGCAGAAAGGAGAAAATTAAATTTTCGATTTCAGTTTAAACCATATTCATTTGATCAAAACTTATTATATTAACTGTTTTTGTGCCTCAATTTTAAGAAATATATTGATTTAAAATCCTAATTATATTTAATTGTATTAAAAGTTAAATAACTTGCATTTTTTTCACGTGAACACATGCAATGAAAATATTATCTTAAATTAATTGGCATGAGCAAATTAGAAAAGAAAGGCATCACTTACTTGGGAGTCTGTCGAGGAGCGAGGACAAGATGGCTGTACACACGGTATTGGTGCAGGGTTGAACCATTCGATTGGCTGTAAAGGCACAGGTTGACAAGGAATTGCAGCGAGTACAGGTGGTACACTTCCAGGACCCGTGTAATGAGGCATAGGTCCCATCAACACAGTGAAATTGCAGGCATACGGGTCACACATCTCATAACCCTCACCTGTGAACAAGAAACTCTTACTAGGGGGAAACTGTATGAAAAGTGGAAACTATAAATATATTTTAACTTACCATTGTAATAATATGCCACATTACTTGGGTCGACGTAGGCAACATATTGTGGTCTCTCTTCAGTCATAGTCACAACTGGTGGTCTATCACAGTCCACTGCTTCCTCCGCAATTTGCACTGCAAAATTTCAACTTTCACTTTGAGGGACACGGGGAAGCTACTGCATAATGAAATCAATCTTTTGTGGAAATAAGAATTTACCTTCTTGTCTGTCCTGTTCCTGCACAGGTCTCTTGCGGCCCAGGTAGCCCTTTTTAAAAAGTACATCCTGGCGAGGTGTAGTTATCTTGGTGTACTCCTCTACACAACAAACATCAAAGTAGAGCCTTACATTGATCCATCGATATTACCCAGAAAATATTTTTAACAATAGTAAATAACTCAAATTTTGAATAGGGATAAAATATTTAATAAAGTATGCTGTGCTATGTAATAAATATATGTGATACTTCAGACCCGTTAGTGTCCATTCAATTTCACTTATATCGTAAAAAATAGTGCAATATTAAATAAAGTCATAGGTAACAGATGCACATAAGTTGAAAAGTTTTTAATGCCAACACAAAGATCAGCTGAACAATTGCAGAATTCTTATGCAATGAAGTGTTTTAGGACTCTGCTTAACTTACCATAAGAATGGGCCATACTCAGCATGGTTTAACAATAGACATGCAAAGTCTGGAATTGTAAAAGCCAATGTGCAAAAGTATAACCATAGTCATGCGTTAGGTTAAGAAAGAAAACCATAGCATTGTGTTACTGGTTTATCCTCGAGTGGTGTGGATTGACGACTACCGGGGCAGGATGGGCAGCAAACGACCCTAAAACAAGTGAAAGTATCATACTGGGACAAAAGAAGCGCAAACATTTCCCATGGAAATTTTAACAATGTTTTAGCACAGCTGTTTTGTCATAATAAAAAATATATGGCCAGTTAATTCTGAGAAGGGCCATTAGAAGTTGAGGAAAATTATTTGTTATGAAATGTGGAACAAAATACAAAGACTGCATTTAAAACCATTACATCAGTTAAACAAAAATGAAAAAAATGTTTTTAATTTGAAGATG
Source organism: Zhengitettix transpicula (assembly GCA_037074705.1). Taxonomy (NCBI): domain Eukaryota; kingdom Metazoa; phylum Arthropoda; class Insecta; order Orthoptera; family Tetrigidae; genus Zhengitettix; species Zhengitettix transpicula. The sequence continues at coordinate 60,722,792 of CM073595.1, read as the reverse complement.
TAAAATTTAAGTAGCATAATGCAGCCTTATATAATAAAGTTGGATAAACTTTTTTTTGTCAACTGGAGTTTAACAATTTTCTCAGCAGGTTAGAAAATTGTGTTCAAGAAAATTATTAAAATGAGTGTAATAGAAATGTTTGCCATATGATTTTCTCTATAGCAATTGTGAGTGAACATCAGAAGTGGCAGGGTCAATACAACAAGATGACTATAAAGAATTCACAGACTTATTAGCAAAGGAAATTAAGCAAATTTAGCAGACCGATATAACTTGGAACACTAGTCAAAGTTAAATAAATAATGGGATTTTTCATATTGTTCTACAGATAACCGTAACCATGAAACACAGAAAAAAGTACATAACTGATAGAAAGATTGTTCAGTAATTGTTAATTCACATTTCTTCTAGTAAAGCCACAAATGACGTCCTCCAGAAATAATTTGTTTACATCAATGACACAACATTCAAAACTCCAAGCATGTTTGAAAAATATAAAAGATGTGGATAAAATAGTAATTTTAAGAAAACAATTGTAATATTTTTATAGCTGCCTTTTAACAATTTTATCATAATGTATTTTTTTTGTGTGTGAAATAGTAATGTTTGCTCAAGCTGGAATCTTATATCTTATACTTCTTAGCTTATTAAAACTTTGAAGATAGTAGCTCTTGCCAATCATAGAAATTCTCCAAGAAATTAAGAAAGTGTTAAATTATTAGGAAATAGACAAATAATATTATGACTCACGTCAAAAATAAATTCATTTATAGGGTATAATCGCTTGAAGCTAAATTTCTTGATAGCGTCTATACAATATGGTACAGTACTAATACAAACCGTGATATATGAACTTCATTAGCAGATTATACAGTGTTTCAAACTTTAGCGACACATTTGTGTTTTGCTGTCAAGCAGGGAAACCGTATTTTATTTTTTATTCGAGATATTACCATAACATTTCATTTTCAAAACTCTACGATCTGAAATGAATAATTTAGACTACAGAATTCCAAACAATGGCCACATGTCTTTCTCTTCAGTTCTTTACTCCTGGTATCTCCGTTATCAACTATTCGAAGATCTCTTTCGTCACCAGTAATTACTTACAGCTTGTCTGTTAGGAAATGAAATAAACTTCAACTTATAGAATGGCATTACTTAATTCGTCCCGAGATAATATTGCAATGTTTAAAGGAATATCTCCCAACAAAAATGCTCGGGCGCGCTGGTAAACATCTCTGGTTACATTTTAAGTTGTCAGTCTAACTTTTCAGGATAGCTCATGATTTTTATGGAGAGAGTGCACTATTTTACAGGATACCAAACAACAAACATTTTTGATAACAAAGTAAGAGTCGTGAGTTTACTAACATCTTCTAAGAGAACTTATTTCCAGTGACCACATATATTCGTGTCACGTTTCCGAATTCACAGGAGACGTGAGAATTCCATATTCGCGTTTTAGAAGTCCGTCCCAACAGTTATCTACAACTGACAAGTAGCATTTGCATTCCCGTGCGTGAGCTATTGTACCAGGAGCCTGCCACATGTCTCATTTGTCTCCCGCGCCTCTGCGGAGTTCAGAAGCTGTCGCCTCGTGGCTTCAAGTCGTAAACGCAATCCTCGACGGACAACACTGGCCAGATATGTCTCCAGCGAGAGTTTCCCAAACAAAGTACGGCAAGAATATGTCCCGTGGCGTCCTCGTTGAACAGAGCGAAACGCACCAGACTTTCCGGTGCTACGAATAGGTCATGTGGCAAGAAACGAACCCGTGCCAGTTGCATCCATTCCAAATTCCTCAGCTCGTGCTACAATATAATCGACGAGCATTTTTAATTCTGAACAGACTTGTCGACGGGGCTTACGCGTTTATTATTTCTCAATCCTCCGGTTTTATAAGAACTCCCAGGTATTTATTTAGCACATGCGTGTCGTCGCAACCTTAACTGGACACTTCCTTGTTAAAACGCCGGGGCGTAGAAACATTAACGCTATTACTCTTCTGCTTTCCTCAAACTTCTTTGTGATCCGGATTAAATTTTAATCTCATATATACCACAAAATCTCTCAACTTACGTCTGCAGAATAGAGCAGATAGTATCTGACCTCACGTCCTTCTCAATTTCCATCATCTACAGCTATAAACGAGCTTAACCCTTCAGTACACGATTTTATAAACTAAATTTTTTAAGAATATATTTTACTGAATACAATACGGAAAAAAAATAACCAAAAAATTATCAAATGTGACCAAAGTGAATTTGGCTCATGATGTTTCACATATTCAACAAATATAATTAGGTCTGATTTATCAATAATTCACATTAATTGGATAATGAATATTTTAGTGCAATTAGAATACCCTGAGAATGACGCTTAAATTATCTTTCTTGAAAAAAGAAAAAATTACAGAAAAAAATATTCTGAAGTTGACCGGCGGGTAGAAAAATCTGGCTTAAGGGTTTGACTCACAGAAAGCTAGGAAAGGCATGTTTTAACAGGTGCACGGATGCCAAAAAGTTCACATTTTATTAAGTGCATGTTGTTCCATATCTGCGTCAAAAATTAGTTCTCTTAGAAACCAACAGACACTAAATGGTACTAAATGTCATGTTGCATATATGCTACACTATGTACTAAAGGGTTAATGAGGGACCACGTGGTGGGTTTAATAGGCTACCAATTGGGAGTGTATCATAAGCATTTACACCCACATGCCAAATATATATTAGGTTAGATTGTACCTGATATTATCTAACAATTTATTGTTTACGAGAACGGAAAACCCGAAAATGCATGGTTTTGGACGCTGGTTTAGCCCATCAGTAGTTGTGTAATGACTTCTGCTTATATTCAGATCAAAAATCTGATAAATGTTAAAAAGGAAACCGTTGTGTATTATGTATTCAACGACGATGCCGTCTACCGCTTATTCAACACACATTCTTGCACGATGGAGGGAATTCAACAACAACAAATGCGTCTCACACATTACGCATTCATTATACTCAATCGTAATCCTCAAATCGTACATTACACAACTTAAAACTTCACACTGGGGCTTTTAATATAGTGAAAATGTTGCGTGTAGAAGCAACCGTGCGCGTAGGAAAATTACGCATGTCAGCATTCGTTGCAGAATCTCAAGTGGCCGTAACACGAATCTACTCAGCTGAAGGACAACAAACTCCACGAACGAATTAAGTACGGAACTTTTATTCGAATACATGTAATCCGGTATTAATGAAATGTAGGAAACAACAAGATTCTTTTTGTTCGTTTCAAAGGAATATCTGCAGTTAGCCAACAGCACCATCCTATATTAGATTCCGTAGCTGTTAATTCTACTAGTTTTATGTAACACCTTTTGCACCATTAGGGAACGATGGAATCTATTTCCTAATGGGAATCATTAATTAATTTAAAAAAATTCACATTATAATATTCCGAAATAGTAAATAGTCAGTCCTGTTATATACCATTATTGCAATTCGTTTAGACGATCTAGACTATGAAATGGTGCCGAGAAAAGAATTCGCTTGAAATCTGATTTCCCTCAAATTTGCAAATAGTTGGACAAGAGCAAAAACGACCAGCTCAATAGCAATTCTTAAAACTACAGTTTAATGGCGTGATGAAATTTAATCCTTAAGTAGGGTTATCGAGCATAACAAAGAAATGAATATCTAGTACGCGGTTCACCTCCGTTTCGTAATGTTTTGCGACACACAAGAAATCTCACAAAACTGATTTAAGTATCTGTGTCGTAATTTCGTGGCGGTCGCATGAACGCGACTTATCCTGAGACTTCCCTAGTAAATGACGGGAAGTAGAGTGGCAGCGGGTTCTGTACTTACCCTCGTTGAAAGTCTTCTTCTCTGGCACCTGGCGACTGGGTCCAGGGCGGAAGTCACCTTCGTCTTCGTTCGGCACTCCATCTTCCCCTGCGGAGACACAACAACATTACAAACAACGTAAGATCAGCGACAACCCCCTCTAGTTACGTTACCACCACGTACTTCGACTAGTAGAAATTTCGTGGCAAACACGCCAGCGGCATCGTACTGTCACGTTTCATATGTTGCGGTCAAACGATTCCGCGACAGGAACTTAAACGCAAAAAAAGCGTCTGCTAACGTCGCCGAAGAATCAATTTGTAATTCAACTTCCCCGTGCAGCTCCGGAAAAACTAAACACGTAGAAATCGGGAATTTCACGCTCACTTCGGCGGGCCGTTTCACAAAATCTTCCCACAACGCCGTAAAATAGAAATTCGGGAAACGACGCGCAGAATTCGTAAAGGTGACAACACATTGAGTTAAGGGTTTCCGGAGGTGACAATCGTCAGAAGGCCGCAGCCCGCCATATTGTTAGATCGACGCAGGTGACAGCTGCGACGTCCGAGACTTCGGCGCCAACTATATCGAAAATTAACTGTCGCCGTACGCCGTTCGTAGACGAAACGATCCGAGCACGAGCTCACCGTCTATTTCCGATCGAGTGGCGCAACAGTTACGACAAACTGGAGATTTCTTGAATTCAAGGACCAGTTCTTAATATAATAGGCTCTCGAGGGATCTCACGAACCACGTGACGAACGCACGCTCGGTCACGAGGTCGGCATCGGTTTTATTTAGATCCCCGACAGACCGCAAATAGAATTCGAAACACTGTTCAACTTACGGTACTGCTTTATGAGGAGGGCGTGGTTGGCCGAGCCGATCACGTAAATGACCCTCTGCTTTTTCCTCCACTGCATCGTCCGTTCGTTCGCATCACGCACTCGTCCCGACGCCCGTCACGTTTACCACGAAATCACCTGACGGACTATTTATAGGCGGACGGCGGATGGCGTACGAGGCATGTCAACCGGCACGGTGGAACAGCGTACGAAGGAGCGCGGTCTAATTTTAAGGAAGCTTAGCCGGCGACTACGCGCGATCGAGCGGCAGCGCCGCGCCTGCGCCCGGCGGCGACGTCGACGTCGACTCTTCGGAGGCGCTGCTCTTTGGACTTGGCCGCCGCAAGGCCGTCACCAGAGAGCGCCCGTTCCTCGTCCTTTTGTGCGATAAGAATAGGCGCTCTGGCTCGTCTCCAGGTAACGCAAAGCACAACGGCAAACTCGCGCCTCGTTAGACGGACGTCGTCGCTTCCTGGGCGCCACCGCGTGCGTCAGAATCGCCTCGTTATTCGCCAACTAAGGTCGATTAACTAAATAAAACACAACCGAGCGTATATCACTCGTTTAATAAGCCGCCCCTCTCTTATTCTTTCTCAATCGCTGGGCTTGTAAGTAACGATTCCAGCTCGTGCATCTTCTGAATCTACCAAGATTCTGCTTCGATTTCTCCGACGTTGTCTAAATGTCGTCCTTTTACAATGAGAAAAGAATGTGCAGCCTCCGTTCTTCGAAATTCCATTCACGAGAAAAGTCTTCAGTCTTCAAGCACTGTAACAATTTTTCCCAAGCAGTCTGAATACGGTTTCTGGTCCAAATTTTTGTCTTGCACAGGTCAACTTTGAAACCTTGAACTACTCAAATGTTATTTCTTTAGCATTGGACGAGTTTTAGCTGCAAGATTCCTCAACGGAAGAAAATTGTAATACGAGTACTTTGCGCTCAACGCCAATCGTTGCAATGGCAATACGTGGTGTAAGAGAGAACAGCGCGGAAATACGTACATTTATTAATATTTGCAATATGACTGATACCTAGAGTCGAAAGCTTTTTCTACTTCCAGTACGTGTGGAAATTCCAAATTCTCGCCCACTTTTATGTCTTCTATTCGCGAATATTTACTTGTGGTCCAGCTCGAACTTCGGAAATCACGGTTAGCGACATTTCGACAAAAACCACACCATCGTCTTCGAATGAAACCGGATTAATTATCTATCTAGGCCAATAAACTTGAGCCGAAAGAAATCATTTACCGTTCGTAATTCAAAGTAAATAATATTTGAAGCGAGCGCAAGGCCAGGAATAAATGTTATGAAGTCCCTCGTGTGCTGCGACACGTTCCGAATCGATTCGTCGGAACTAGAGTGCGATGCTTCAGCCGAGCTCCGCTTCCATTGCTACCTTTCTACGACGGAGTGTACAGTATTAGAGGCCTATTATTCTCGGCGTCTGCTAGAAAGGTTAAGTAGTTTCCGGCCTCGCTTTATCGTTCAGACGCTTCACGTGTATCAGTTCCTTCACCCCACTTTCCGGTTTTCGTTGAAGAACGGCAAGTTTTCAAGTACTTCAACATACTTAAACTTTTCTGGAAATGTTAATCGGGTATTGCATTGCCTGAGTAACGAAAGTCAGTGTTTCCTCCGCGGTTCGGAATTGCGTCTTCGTACAACTCCATTTTTGTGTACAATCGTTTCATTTATCACCCGCGTTTCTGATCGCACATTGCAACGGTTAGTATTCTTGCAAACGATCTCCATCTGAGCTGAGTAGCCTGTTCCTTCGTAGCAGGACCATTTTTATTAACCATCAGCATCTGCATTTCATCCCGACACGGCGCTCATCCTTCAGACGCCTGCTACACGTGAAGTCAGTTTTCCGAAAACCCGCTATGTCGAGAAAAAGTAAACTGGCGACAATAAGGTGACTGTCTGTGTGAAAATAGAGCAAGAAATGTGAGATTGTAAGCAGCCGGGAACCTTTAGCCAACCGCACAGGTCCGCCTCCATCATTGATTTTTAGGAAGGTGGCGCTTCAGACGCCAGACGCGAACCAGCTACAGGCGCTTCCTCTATTAGCGAGAGGATAATAAGCTGTAACGAACACGTTTAAAGCAGGCTTTTTTTTAGTTCCAAGCGACAGTCACCTCTCCCCCTTCCCTCTCCATTTTTTGTTGTTCTTGCACTCAGGCCAGATATATTTTGTCTGGCTGCTAAGGTTGAAAAGGAGCACGTGCAACACGTGTTAAATATGGCAGCCTCGTTTCGTGCACAGACAGACACACACACAATTGCTATTCAGCAGTCGTCAACGAACGGCTCCCGATTGTCTCACAGGGTCAACGAAAAAACTTCAGCTAATTAGCGAAACAGAAAACGGGAAGTAAATTCCTTCCCAGTGACGCACGGGAGAGTGTTTTCGGAAAACTGACTTCACTTCTCGTGTAGCACGCGGCAAAATTACAAGAAATTCTGTAAAGGGAAGAAGCCGAAGGGAGCACGTTAACCGAAATACATTTAAATATAATATTTAGAGTCCATATTTGCCGTGGCTCGAGAACTAGGAGTCTGGCGCACTAATCTCATTGACACGTTTCTGTTAATGTGAGCAGCTGCGCTTTCACGACGCTCACACGCGGAACACGCAGACAGTCTCCTTACAAAAATTAACATTCGTGTGCTTAGCGTCGTCGTCATTATTATACCATTCATGAGGTGCCGAAAGATGAGAATAGCGATAATGGCTTTCAGAGTAAATTGAGAACCGAGGAGAAGAGACGCGTTCCCGCGGTACCTGAACTGTCCAAACAAAGGCGTCTGTCTCTTATCGGAAGCAGTGATAACGCCAGGGGAAAGCTCAGCTTAATAATTCCCAGCATTCCTCAAACTGTAACGTGCCCCCAAAACAGCGGAATATAACACGGGAATACGAGAGATTTCTTGAATTTTGGAGTAAGGTAGGTGGGAGAAATCACCAAACGTCACTGTTGTGGACTACTTGGTTGAGTCAAGCGTGAACGGGCTGGAACAACAGACTATTTCTAGATAGAGATTAGCGATTGAGAGAGTACTTTCAACTGCTCTGTCAGAATTACGTTCACAGAAACACTTCCATTTAGTATATCCTTGGAAGGAGAAGAAAAACAAGCAAAACATCCAGACAAAATGTTTCATTTAAAAAATTAAAAATGTTTATTACATTTAATTTAACAACTTAAAAAATACACTAAACTTATTTTAAGAGAAAACTAATTTTTTTTATTGAGTACCGATGGTTGGTTCTGTCTAGGCGTGGGTCCAGTTTCCTTCAGCATTCCTGGAGACACGTGTTACGCCTAAATCACTATATCCATCGCTTAATTCGCAAATTTTCTCATAGTTGTGCACTATTTCTCCTAAGAAAGTTTCCTTTCACGTTTATAAATCATTGACTAAGACGTTAGGCCATCTTCAAAATCTTATGTTGTTGAATTGTTCTAATACACATTTGTTTACCTTGACTTAGGAAGGTATTCAAGCTTCTCGTTGCATCAGAGATAACAATGCCGACACATGTACTGAATTACTACACTATTATGTGTTTAGTCTGTTGCATAATCAACTGGTTTCCTTTGCGTGGAAATTCCGTTGGAGCAGAATTCCGATGCATTTATGATTCAGCCGCCGTTCCTTTGTTTTTGTTCTTTTTTTAAAAAAGCTAAAGAATTTTTTACGCCCTAAATGTTAAAAACTTCAACCAATTGTATTTGTCTGTGGCTGAATTCGTCAGGTTGCGTTCGAGGATGCGTCTAATGACTTTCCTATGCCAGTCAACCAGATCTACGGAATTCCTGTGTATGGGATTCACCCTTGGGAAACTGACGTCTGTGGTGTAATATTGGTCTTCATGATTCTAAGGGAGAATTTATTTCCTTTCTAATTTTAAACTTTGTGCTTGGTCTGATTAGGAGATTAAAATTTCTCATTAAATTTGTATTATTTTTATGTTTTTTTATATCATATTTTTGTTTCTCCTTAAACGCTCAGTACGAAAAATAATATCGTATAGGTAGGACCCAGTCCTCTATTCAGATTTCCGTGGATGTTGTGCAGACTCAATGAAAGTTTCCTTTGATTAAATAAACATAATTCCACCCCAACATCTTCATTTACAAATATAATTATCGGATTACATTGTTTGTGATAAAATTCCGACGGCAACCACAGTCTTCGTCATCAGGTTTGCCGACAATGGGAGGTTGTGGATTTTTGCAATTTGCAATTGTTTTTCCGAACTCTCACAATGGAAATTTGGAATATGAACAATCGCGTGAGGAACCAATGCGAGTTGAGAATTCTTAATGGCAATAAAAACGGGGCGATAGGGAATAAGGGAAATAAGCTTGGGATCGTAAAGGTAGGGGCAAAGAATCTTCCCCCCCCCCCTCCACAATGGCGATTCCATAGCAACACAGAATAACTGAAATTTGACAATTTGAGTTATTTCCTATTGCCTGATTTGGAGAAGATGCTGATAAATGACAGTGGTCAAGGAATAAATTGGCGTTTCGGACTGTGCGTAACTGTGTTCGTCCTCAGGTAACCCTTACGGACTAATTCTTTCAATCGTACAGTTTTATTCACATTTGTCAGTCATCGGGATTGTATATTAACGCGACGGAAAAAAAATACATGAGCGTTATCGCATGATCGCGTAAAATCCATGTAAAAGTGGGGGCAAGGACCCTCAGTTAAGTTTCCTCGATCGGCAAGGAAACGTAATGAAAAATACAAGGCCAAGGTTGCCGCCGTAGACGATGACACGAGCAAAACTAAAATTATAAGCACCTTTAGAAGTTTGGCGAAGCTGAAATAATCGGCTCCAAGCTCGCACCATTCAGATGATTAAGCGAACAAAGCGCTTTGCTGCGGCTGCGGAGCGAAATGCCACATAGCACAACGAAGGTCGAGCCATTCCCTGGGCCACGTCCAGGTGACCTGCCAAACACTCCCGAATCGGCCCAAATATCCAAAGGCCGCGGCTCAAAAACGACAAATAAGCTGCGGTCAGTTTGCCGTCGACGTAATCTCGTGCGGCCGCCAATCAATACGCCCACGCGACTGCCCTCGCCATTCACAACCACGGCGCCGTATCACAAGGCAGACGCTGCAGGTAGGAGTTTACTTTCAATTATGCTAGTCGGACGTTTCCTGAAGCTTGTGTTAACGGAGCTTTCAAAACCCTGTTTCTATATATCGCTGAAACTGTCGCAAGGATAATCGCCTTCGGTTAACACAACCTCAAATACCTGTGGTCTCATTTCCCCTCGAGAACTGGAACGAATTAACCCAAAGCCGTCACAGATCTACCAGAGAACGAAATATTCAGAGGATTTGGATTCAAAATTTGTTGACAATACAGGATCTAATATTCGGTCATCGTTGGTCGAGTGTTTCATTGTCTGGTATTAAGACAAAATATAGAAAGAAAAAAATGAGTAAATGAGTAATATTGTATCGAGGAAGAAGGAATGAATAATAACATCTGTTAGTCTTCAGAAATTAGGGAGCAGCATTTCACAGCACAGGCACGCGTGTCCGCAACGCTATAAGACATACAACTAATCGGTTCAGCGTATGATAAACGCTGACCAAATATTTCCAGGATCATAGCGGTTTCGAATTCTCTGTTCCCATTGGAACAGTCGGCCAGCTGCTCCTAAACTGGTCGAGGCACGGAGAAGGAAATGCTGCGTCCCCACAGCAAACTCCTCTCCCGCTATCGGAAGGGTGTGGGACAAGTACCCAATGCCCGACCTACCTGATGCAGGTTTTCTAGGGTTTCTCCTGCATTACTTTTAGGCGAAAGCCAGGTAGGATCCTTAAACTACAGCCCCGGGACCCTTGGCTACCTTCCTCTAGCCTTCCGCGTCCCCCCTTTCAAATCCCTTCCTATGCTATTAAAGGGGAGTTGCCACCATGTGGATTACCCTTATGTAGCCTGTTACCCTTCAAAAAAATCCGTACCTACGCACTCGTACAAAAATCTCTTATAAACAAAATTTCCTTCAATGCGTAGTTCCCAAATTGTGCCAGTTTATGAAATTGAGGTTAATCAGGTTAAATGTGCGGAAGAAAACCTGGCTCAAATTGTGGTTGCTGTCCCGGTACACTAAAAAAAAACCCCGCACGTATTCTAGTTTCAATTACAGTTGTTATTCTTGACGTAGTAGTCCTTCACTATGTAAACAATTAGTGTAATTAAGGAAGGAACCTGGCGGGCGAATCGTTAGCGAACGTGTTCGTTTGGATCGGCCTACGGCTTTATTTATTAAATGTGATGAGACACTTTGAATGATATTCCTTACGTGACGTTCTCAAAGCAAAAGTCTCTCAAATAACCCAACTCCCTCACAAAAATCCAATGCAAATAGAATACTTGCAAAAAGGAGTTTTGAAACGCCTCGCCACAACCTCATTTTAGATAGTTAATTTAAATAATTATCTCGGTCGAACTGTCGCATAATACACTTTATCTCCTTGAAGATAAAACCGTACTATTACGGGCATTATCTGGTTTGCTTCTAGCGCACTGTGCAGATGGTGGCAATTCAACGAGTTCCTTATCTGCGCGTCCCAAAGCCGTTGTTTGATAACGGACCTGAAATTCAAGTGTCAGCCAGATTGCGCCATTCACTCAAAAGTTAACGACCGAATGAAAACAAACTTTACTTTCCAGTTTCATAAGATGGATTCAAAATTTCAAGATTTCACCAAGGCGACTTCATTAACCAAATCGCGTAATATGTAGAAGCGTTACGGACACAAACGAGTGTTTCAAAATCCCAATAACCTTACGTACCTCGTAATCCACACCGTTGCCTTCTAAATTTCCACCTTATTCACCACGACGTCTTGCCCATCTCCGTGCTTAACGATCTTCCACCATTCTATAAACCTTTGGTCGGAAACCTATATTAAAACCAACATATTCCCCGGAAATCGTCCTCCATAGCCTAAAACAAAAATACCAAGACTTCCAACTCCCCAATTTCCCAGCCTAGATCTGACAAAAATCGAAGCTTAAACCAAAATGTGTCGTTCAGATTATTTTTCCCGGGCCAAAACAACACAAAAAAAAATTGCACCAGTCACCTTCGGAAATACAAATAATATTAAAAATTAATTAAGCGTCTGTGCTCTTTACTTCCACATCAATGTAACAATAAAAGAACCTCCATACTAAATTCCATGCTGAAGAAGGCTTATAACGGCAAAGGGGAATAACGTCAAGAATTCAGGATCAGTTTAATCCTACAACATAAATCTCAGTCAACCGGGTTCCAGCTGAAATAAAGTAAAGCAAACTAATAGGGCATACTTTGCCAACATATGAAGCAATCATCAAACCAATAGTAACGTATGCATCTGAAACCTGGGTTATGAAGGAGAATGATATGCAAAAGAGACCAATAAGGAACATTGATGGTTCCTGGAGAAGCAGGTATAACCTTATTAAGTCCAAAACAATCCTAAGACATATCACAGCCCTAAGGTTAAGCTGGTTTGGTCATCTGTATCGAATGAATGACGACAGAGCAGTGAAGAAAACCTATAATTGCTGTCCTTTATCAGCGCGGAAGAAAGGAAGACCAAAGGTCAGATGGCGAGATGATGTGCTGAGAGACCTGAAAGTGCTAGGAATAAAGAATTGGTCAGTCCAAGTACAACATCGGAAGAGCTGGAAGACTGTTGTGGAGAAGGCGAAAATGTTCGAATGAACATTGTAGAGCCTCAGAAGAAGAAGAAGAAGAAACTTAACTTTCATTACTTTTGTCAATAGCAACAGCTAATTTTCTACATAATTTGTTACATTTTTAGCTGTACTGAATCTACGGCCATAAAAATTGGTTTTATGCCGTCAAAATTTATATTAGGTGTTAGACCAGCAGAAACTACTGCAGAAGTTTATCAACTGGAAAGCTGCTAGTTTTATCCTTGCAAGATGCAGTTGTATCAGAATGCACAGATTTTTAGTCATCCAGTAAATTAAAATCCCGTGTCAACTGCAGACAATACAATGAATGGACTAAAAGGTTATCCCACGTGCGGACTTCAACCGCAGTCGACAAAAACGCAAGGAAATCAAAGAATTTGGTCGAACAAGCAAGCGCCAGTTTCCGTTTGGACTACGTTGAGATCAGGGGACGATGCTTTCTGCCTTGTCCAGGAGAGGAAAACGCGACGTGTTCTAAAGAGTGGCTAATGAAACGAAACATGTATTCCCATATTAATTAGTCAACCCCCCACTAAAGATTAACAGCCACACTGTCTTTTATCACGACGTGAAACACTTCTGAAAACCTAAAATATTAATCAATAATTTCACCAGCGCTCCGAATTACATAGTTAAACACAAAATATTAAAAACTAAATTAGATTTATTTTTCTAGGGGTTTATAAATTCCAGGCGCCTTGTTGCCCACCTCTCTATAATCTCCATAAAGGAAGGTCGCTGATGACTTATTTTCCTTCACTACCTGAATACGCTTGCTAAAACGCGAATTAAAATTCTTGCGCAAAATTTTCCTACCTGCTTTTACAAAAAGATTGACTAAGGACGCTTGTCAAGTTTTCAGTTTTATTCAGCTGGAAACTCTCAATCGACATACAAGAACAACGTGGGCTGGATTAGCTGGACTGGGAAACTTTCAACTCTGAGAAGTTCCCAAGTTCTTTTTCTCATTTGCACAACAAGGAAGGAGTTTTATCGTAGGTGAGGAAAGACAGAGTGGAGAAGTGGGTTTGAAACGTCCGCGGCCCTCGTTCCTCGCCCGCTCACATCGTCAGAAAAAAAATATCGACGAAAGAAAATCGTAATCGTCAATTTTATAAATCCATATTATGTAGACAAAGCTGTAGCGTGTTCGGATCGAAATCCCCGGGCAAGTGATAACGCCGAAATGGGTTCAAGGGGCTTAGTGAGAGAAACAAAAAAATTTCGAAGAGATCAAACACCAGTCAATTAGCGGTTGAAATCCTGCATCACTACATTTATGCTTCAAAGATATTTACTTTATTAATTACGACAGGAATTACATCTTGAATGCAAACCGAAAGATCTGAGCCACGGTCGCTAAGTCAATGACCCGCAATTCAAGTCATAATAAAGGAGTGCAATTACTGCAACCTACGGATGAGAGCCACAGTCCGCTTCACCTAGATGTCGACGAAACTGACACTTCGCAAGAAAGGTGGATTTACAAATCTTGTGCTCATTTCCGCTTTATGTGGCATGTTTGACGTTAATAGTTCCGCCGGTATTGTCGGAAGAAGGAGGAGGAGGAGGAGAGAATGTGCGAGGACGAAGCTCACGCCCACAAGGCTGTTTGCGTTTTCCTCAAACACTTAACGTCATACAACTTAACCATCCTTTACGCAACTCAATACCGCTGAGGCAATACTCTGCAGAACACTGCAGCTATATTCTCATTTTACTTCGAACAGAAGCAGCTAACGAGAAAATAGAGAGGTTTATTACTAAATACTAAAAAATTTGTTACTTTGCCCTTTTTATCATAAATCATATGTAAAATAACTACGTCACAGACCCAACGTAGAAATTGGTCTACGAGGTTTGAGAGGAGGAACTTCGTTCACGTTTCGAACCGTATAAAAAGCTTCAGAATGATACAGCAAGCACTTGGAAACTATTCTTACTTAAAAGAAATCTTCGTTACATCGTGCGGAATAATATTTTGTAGTTCGTGGCTTTAATCTTTCGTCGTCATTGTGAGTAGGGAAGATCAATTGTGGAATCGTTCCAATCGTCTGAATTTAAAAATTGCACCCTCAATACCGTTTGTGTACGAGTCACTCAACGGAACATTCGACGTTCATACTTTACGAACTACGAGATTCGACGAAACTAAGGTCGTAAAAGTACGATGAATTCTTCACCGGAACACGGGACAAATCGCGTGAGATTCGCAGATGAAAGTCTCATCGGATATTCACCTAAAATATAGGCGGAAGAATTTTAAAGTTACAATTATTTTTGTCTTGGCATAAGGAGAAAGCCCACGACAATGATTCGTAGGGCATAGTTCTGTTTATTGGTGGCTCAACTCAAGACCCCGACGGAGAGTTTCAGACCCTGAGCTCAGCCAATAAAAATAGACAATCGATTTGTTTTATGTATACATTGTAATTAAATATTAATTGCGTAAAATCTTAAGTTGAACCTCTTCCCGCGATTTAATTCAGATAATTGAATCATTTACAATGTGCCAATTAAATAAATTAAATTTTATTTGAGTACAGAATGTGATATAGTATATTGCACGTGAATCGGTATTCAGTTCTATACGTCGGATAGAGGGAGTCGAGTAGATGGTAAGATCACTGTGGGTATGTAAAATCTTTCAAAGCAAAACTAGGTTTACTTGCAAGGCAAGCAGGCGAAGACAATTTTTGTCATTAGGAAAACAGAAAACAAGATTATGGATCATCTGCAGAGTTTGGAGGATGAGGAACAAGATGATTTCAGAACTTCAAGAAAATTGAGCCTAAACTCAATTTTCTCTCATCCTATCACTGCTGATCTAGATACAGCTTGATTCAGCATCTGAGGAACTGCAGCTTGAACTTCTTGGCATGCAGTCAGATCACATTGTGAAAGAAACGTGTAACGCTGTGGAATTCATTGAATTTTACAAATTTTTGTCAGCTGAAAAATTTCCATGTATGGGGAAAATGAACTTTATATTTCGGTCTACATATATATGTGAGCATAGTATTTCTTGCATGTAGATCAAAAATAGTAAATATAGATGCTCTTTGAGAGACATTAACTTGCAATCTAACTTCCGATTTACATTTAAAAAATGTAGAAAGGAGTGAGAGGGCACATTTGTATCATTAAACTTATTTTCAAATTAAACGTGCTTGCAACTATAGATGAAATAAAATTAACACAATAAATAAATTGAATAAACTACTACTTTATTTAATTCATATTTATTGATTTTTTATGATAAAATTCATATAGTTTCTGAAATTCAATGTTAAATAATAAATGAAATCTTTTTAAAATGTACGGCCCAGCGCTAATCTCCACCCACCCCGATTTTAAAAAATTAAATTTTATGACAGTATATTACAGTAAAGACATATTTGCATAATTTAAGAAAATTTCGATTAACGAGTGCAGCGATTAGAAAGAAGTTGAACTTACGTATTTAAATCAAACCCTCCTGTGCTGGCCAATGAATACTCGCGGAAAGTTGCAAAGCATTTTAGTTTTCAGAAGATAGAACTACAATATAACGAATGTGAACCCACAGTCTCAAAAGCGACAGTGATAATTACCACTTACGCCGGATGAAAGCAGAACATTAAATAAGAACTTCTACGATGGAGGTAGGCACTCAGACTTATAATACATAAAATATATTGCGGCGTCCGTGATGAATAAAAAAACCACTTGATGGTACAATAAATCATTCAATACAGAATTGAAATTATGAAAACTGTTAGCGTAAGTTGTACAGTTTTGCAAAATAGACACGATGCAAAACCGGGTTATATACTATTAATAACCGTGAACTATAAAAAGTATGAACAACTATAAACGGCCACTTGGAGGTTGAAAGGCTCGTCAAATGGAAGTGGAGCGTCTACTAGCAGATTCTCTCAGCCAGGCTCGCAAGTCAACAGGAAAAGGCAAAGCCACAGGAGTCGCGCCGTGAACGCTATTTACGAAGCAATTGCCTGGGGCAAATCGAAATAATCTAGTTCTTCCGCTCACAGCGAAACTACGCCCACATGTAACAAATAAAATTTATAAAGTTAACTACGTTAATGATTCGATATTAAATCAACGTTTACCTGTTAGGTTTCTTATTTGGAAAAATAGTGCACCTGCGCGACGTATTTGCCCTTCTCAACCATATGTAGTTAGGATTAATTCCTAAATATTGAAGTAGTCACGTGTTGCATGTTGTCATTTATACTGTAGGCCTAAACGTATCGGAATTTACCAATTTTTTGAGCATATTTTATTTCCTCGTTTTGGTACTTTCATTTAGAAAACCCTATTCCCGGCGCATTAAATACCTACTATGTTATCCGGAAGGCCTTTACGTGTGTTAAATAGACCCTAGATTAAATTCTTCGGTGTTATCAAATCGTTAAAACGAAAATTGCGGAAGACGCAACGTATCTTCTCTTTCGAACTCTTAAGATTAGTTTCCGAAAGAAGTCATTAATTGGGGCCAGAGATTCGCCGGTTTCGTCACGTGGACGCATAAAAGCGACTTGTGTGAGGGCGGCTCGTGGGAATAACGCCCTCACGGTGGGCGCAGATCGATACTGGATCATGCGCAGGTTATCTTATCGGGGAACCCCACCCGAGTTCACGTGATTATAAGACTTCGTCGTCCACGAGGAGGCTGCATTTCGTACACGGTACTCCGCGGAGGACCCAAAGTACGATATTGTCAAATAACGCTCTGCGAATACTGTACAACCACGACGGTTTACTTCGCACCGGTTGAGAAATTATTTGGGTGTGACGAGATTACGTAGTCATCCCCGCGGGTTCGTCGCTGCTATATCTGGAATTGCCTCCTGCGGTGGTGGAAAAAAGCGCCCCGCCGGCGGCGTGACCTTGAAGCGACGCGGAGGCAAGACAGGGGGCGCTCGATATTGCGTAAGACGCGCCCCGACGCCCGGCACGCAAAATAATACGTCCGAAAAGGTCTGCAGACGGCGCCCAGAAATATTACAGTAAAAGAAAACGAGCCATTTTCGACGTCACCAGTCCGGCGAGTCTCAATTTCGTTTAAAATAAGAACCGATTCGCGAACGCACCGCTTTGTAACCGCTTCTTATTCTTAGAGCGTCCGCTAAATACTTGGCTTGAGTCTTGGGGACGAGACCCATCGACCGCCGCTGGAGGGCGCAAGGAAACGCGCTCGTCTAAATATAAACGTAACCTGCTCCAGCGATAGGTGAGGTCCTCTTCGGACGTCTACGAAAATGCGAACCCATTCGACCGGACAAAATATACCCTTCTGACGAGCCGAAGAGGGACGGATAGCTGCGCAAATTTTCGTGCGAGGCTATCCCGTCCCCGTCGTCGGTCCAAGCGAATTATCCGACGACGGGTTTCGACGAGTGCCTCGTCTCTCGCTCGTCAATTTACGCTCCGGTTCGGTCGTCTTAATCTGCCCTCACACACAATTCGCTCACGTCGCAAGAAATAAACGTGCACACACTAAAACCAGTCGTGCCCATTTTGAAAAGTGGCCGGAGCTCGGTGGCAGATAAACCGAGTCGCCGCGTATTATGTAACTCCTCTAGTTATTCTCAAAGTAAACAACGTCACATCACGTGACGACGGTGGTTCTTCCGAGGACGAGCCCCTTTTCCACGTACGGGAGGCACCGAAAAGCCCCATCTTACGCTCACACGTTACACGGTTGTGATTACGGTAACACCGAAACATGTAACCCCGAAATCTGTACGAAATAGTGACCCCGAATACCTCCCACAGTTCCGTCTAACCATTTAATTGGAACGTCTGGCGAATTTCTACAAGTAATTATTGGCAAGAGTGTGGACTCACCGCCGATGGAGAGCACTCTCCAGCGAGTCTTCCTCTTGTTGCCCTTCTTGCCCATGTAGCCTCGAGCCTGGAGCCGCTGGGCATGTGCGACGTTCTCACTCACGATTCCGGCGGCCGACTGAGCAGCTGTAGCGCACATGCGGCCGCGCACGCGCGTAATTTCAACAGCGTTTCCCGCTCAATTCTTTTGGCCATGCGCCATGCTCGGCGATAAGGTCACCGTGTCAACGCAATTATATTACTAGACACTTATCTGAGGGAAAGAAATACTTTTGCACCTTCAGTGACACGAACCCACGGCCTTCCGTTTTCTACGTCACGCGGCGGATCACATCTGGTTTCCTGTTCACAGTCGCATATAAATGCAACGTGAAATTATAGAGGACAATTTGCGAGAATTAATATAAATAATCAGGAATCTTAATGATACTCAAAACATCTTAAAAATTCAAACTAATATCTCGATGACAATAATTCGTACAGCATTGCAACTCTTAAAGTACAGTGTTCGAAGGAAACGCGATTCGACGTAAGGAAGCGATGTGGTGAAAGACGATGAAGAACAGATATGAATAACGTGAAACGGACGTTCATATGTCATAAACCAAGAAACTTATAGAAAAAAACACTCTTATGTTACCAGGGTGAACAGTTCGGACTACCAGATTTCATTTTACAATTTCACCCGATGGAGAGAAAGTAACTACGGTGAGCAGGGCATGTTTGGTTTCCCACTTATCCACTGGCAACAAATAAAATATATCTAGCTACTAAATAATTATGGTTTGAGCTTTAAATATTTTCCATATTTACCTATAATAATCTCAAAGTGAATCCCAGATCTAGTCAATATCCTGGGAATGAATAACATACCGTTCTTCAGTTTTTTATCCATCAAGTAGAGGATTGTAAATTGTAAAGAAAAGCAGGAATTGGAAATTTCGTTAATTTTCTCGGCCGAGCCTTCAGAGCATCAAGATCCAAGTCTCCACATTCGTACAAGTCAAATAATTGGGCACTTCTAGACGGGTATAATGTACTAAATAAGTCCAGTTTTCCTTAGAGCTTCGATTTACTTGCTTCTCTGTTACTTACGCGCAATTAATATTCCAAAGTTTGAGCCGCCTACATAATTGAATATAGTTAAATTTCTTCCAAATACAATCCACCCTAGCATTATCATCTCAGTTCTACTTTTATCTGCCATCACACAACAGTTTAGCTTCATTTTCGTTCCGCGATAGGCGAGACCATTCCTAGATTCATGCCAACCCTCGCAGCTCAAGTGAAACTTAGTTCTAGATAGTTTGTGATGCCTAGGTCACGCTTAAGTCAATTACCGCAAGACTTCAACACCTGAGATTAACAACCTTTGGATCGATATACTTCAGAATGTGTGTTACCACCACAAAGTGAGAGCATGTTTATGTCATTTCGTATTTATGTTCAGACCTCACTCAAACCTCTCAGAATTCTCTACTTCATGGATCTAGATTTTGACAAGATACACTACAAACTCCATTTTTCATCTTTACCCTCATAAATAATTGACTACACCTGATACACATAATCTACATCTTGCCATAATTCCACGTACTTCAATCTCATATGCTACGTGGACGTTTTCTACATACAGACTACAAACTCAAATCTGTAATCTACTTGATTGAACACACATTCTAGAATTCGGAAACTAAGGCTTGCAACTTACTCCCCTTAAATGTTATACTGCTCCCAAAGTAACCTAATTTGTACTAAAACTTGGACCGTCACTTCGTAAAAACTTTGATACTTGTGAACTCTCTCACCGCAGACTCTTACAGGACAGTGGACACTATATATTTGTAATTTTACCTCAGTAGCATCTATCGGGTATGTCGGAATTGCATATAAGTAGTTTGTTGTAACCTTTGTGTGAGAAATCGTCGGCTCCTGATCACATGTCAATTTGTGCCTCGACAGTCTAGTATAATGACGACATAATGTGGGATCCAACTTTTATCCTTTAATTTATTCATACTTGCATTTCATAAAACCATACACTGTTCATTTTATATATACATCATTGCAATGAAATGTTTGTGTATAGTGTAAATAGTTTAAAATGTTTTTGTTATTCTGTTAAATGTATGTCTTGACCACTGTTTTAGATTTCCACCCTGAAGTTCAGAAATAGTTAATTTTCCAATAGTATGCAAAGTATACCGAGCAAGGAGAAACAAATACACAGAAAGAACAAATAGAAAATAGGTGAAACAGCTCTGAGATATATTGTCTCTGAAATAGGAAAATTCTAAAAAAGGTTGGTGTTTAAGTTATAAACTAAGTACAGTTTGGTGGAGTGACTTAACTGAATAAATTTCTACAACCTTGCTTTGATCTCTTAAATTTACATACAAATTATGAAAATGTAAAAATCTCTATCATGGTGACTTCATATAAAAATGGATAATTATAGTGCAATAATAAGATAGACAGTGATTGCAGAATTCTTAATAGATGTGGGAACTGCATTATACTTTGTGACAAAGTTGGTTTTATATATTAAAACATACTTTCAATGTTCACATGGAGTTACGGATAAGATTACAATTGATATATTGTGAGAATATGAGAAACCCTGTACCCGTTCATGTTCAAACTTCTGTTACGACACTTTCAGAATAATTAATTTTTAAGGATCAGGAAATATATGAATTTATTTTATGGGTAGATACCATGAAATAAACAAAGTATAATAAAATAATGCATATACAATTTATTTTACTAAAATATTTATAATTTAGCACTCAATTTATATTAGTTTCCTTTGAGTCAATAGCATTAACATGCAACAGAGAGAAATCAAACTGTTGTAATAAACATCGGTGTCTAGCTTTTTCTTGAAAATTACTTATCTCAAGCAATTTAATTACTGGACATTTCATTCTTTATAGTTCTTATAAGTTATCGAGACCATTTAAAATTCAGGATTATCAGAATTTTACATATATAATTACATGTTATGTTTGTTTAAGAGTAATATAAAACAAGCTTGCTAACTTTCAAACCTTCGTAACACTATAAAAATGAAGCAGGAAAGGTTGAACTTATAATATAAAGTTGGAGTTGGTAAATAAAAAGTTGAAGCTTTAATTTTAATATTACTATAACCATTAACAACATATACAGAATATTTAAAGAAATAGATGCATACTCCATTCTCTAACATAACCAACAATAATTGATTTTGAAGTTATGTTGGTTTGAATAACTGGCTGGCATTTGCACATTACCCCTAATCTTTCACATTTTAATAAATTGGTATATAAACATTTTCTATTGATTACATTGACTGCAAAGTAATTTCTAACCTATGGCATTTTAGGATAATGTACGGATTAAAATAATAAATAATTATCCTGTATGTTACAAGCCATAGTAAAATTTTTTGCAACCAATGTGTTAGTCAAAAATCGTTATTGATTCAAAGCAATGGAAGATTTTAAACCATATAATCATAGAATTTAAATCCATTAACATATTCCAGTAAAATAATTACAATAGGAATATTTTGAAATGTCCATGCTGCTTGAAATAACATGAAACTTTGGCAAATAAAACTAATTAATTCAGTATTGATAAGACACATAAGTTAACCAATGTTTTGGAAAGAAAACAAAGATTAAGTAAGACCCTTAAAGCATCAAAAGTAAATAGATTTCATATAATGGAATTAAACAACATTTTCATGTTTCCATCATTGTTACAAAAATATTTGATATCTAATTACTTTATAATTTATATATCACCCATACATTTCAATTGAGTTATTATGATTTGCTTATTTGTTGACATTTCACACATGAACACAGAACATTCTCAAAGCTTCAATTAGACCATCGCAACTGAACTTTTAGAATGCTCTTTATGTAGGTAAAATGAAGGCAAATGTGTGTGACCCAACAAATTATGGATGATAGTAATAGGCTCAGAAAACCATTAGTTTATTTCAGACCTTTGTTGGTGTGGTTACTAATAAGTTAATAAACATTTCACAAAAATAACTTACATAAGTAATGGCATAAATAAAAGTTACGAAAATGGCAACAAGAACAATTAAATTCATAATAAATAAATGATCTAAAGGAGGGCACAAGTTGTATTATATCATATCACAAGATAGCTTTTATTATAGCACCAATGAATTTTTAAAGTGAATACCTTACACTCATCAGATTCTGTGTAAAACTGGAAAAACTTCTGTTCTTAATTTAAAATGTTTATTCAATGTCCCTTATTTGCTCCATCTTAAATCTTGTGCCACCTTATAGATGTAACAATTAAAATTATATACAATTTCAATCAACTTATAGATGTAACAATTAAAATTATATACAATTTCAATCAATTTAATGCCAAGAAAACTAATAACTTTCTTGAAAATTGTATTATAATTAATTAATTCCTTTTATTTTACTCTAGGTAACGGAAGAGTAAATTATCAAGAATTGTTAAAACTAAGCAATTTGTTCAGGGAATCAGGATACAGATACAAAATTTCAAATTTATTGAGCAAGCAACAATATTTGTAACACAGGAAAACTTATTTACAATTAAAAATGTAAGAATAAAATTCAATACTGTTGTAACTAAGCAGTCTTACTTATGGCAACAACTAAATTAACCTTGATTCTTAAATTAGCATTTATACTGCATATTTAAAATGCAGATAGTGATTTAATTTCAAATTAAAGATTTCAGATAAACTTATGTTACCTTGAGTAAAATTTGAAATAGTCCATTGAAAATTGTACATATTGCTTAAATTACATTCTGTGGCAAAATTTTTAACAGTGGATGTGAGAAACAGTAATAAAATGATAAAATTGAATATATTATGCAATTTGGAATTTGTTTTTCATAGAAAAGTATCACAAGAAATAGAATACTGTACAAACTGTATCTTAAAAATGGTATATTGAAACTATTCATTACTGGAGTTTTAATTTGTTAGTTGAAATTTGTTCCATATTATCATTTTACAGATAGAAACATGAGAATAAAAATAGCAGACAAACTAAAATCAAGAAGCAAAAACAAAATGAAACTAATTTCACTGACTGAATATTCTAAGACATTATAGTGGACACTCTGTGAACTGTAATTTGGTAAGTGGTCTTCCTTATTGTACCTGCATGATTTGCTTGAATGTATTTAGCCATTTATATCAAATGAAGGATTCATTTGGAAGTGGTGTGGACTGGATTCGACAGAGCTAGACTCTGAGGTGTTTGGATATGGGGGGGAACCTGAATGACATGATCCTTCAAAAGAGTCCTGCCGTTGCTGAGTCCCTTGTGAAATATTCATTCCTGCTCTCAGAAGCGGAGTGGGTGCTGGATGGAAGTAGTAGCCTGTCGACGATTGAGGTGGCGGTTGCAAGTTCCCAGATGCTGAAGACACCCGACGAAAACCGGGTAATGGATGGGTCTGAAAACTCTGTTCGACCATATTAGCTTTCAGTTCTTCAGGTGTGAGCCAATACATTGACGGTTGAAGGCTGGCATTTGCAGCTGGAGGTGGAAGCCAATACATTGCCTGCTGCTGGCTGAGGTCTGGAGTTTGTGGGGGGAGACAATATGGTGTTGACTGCTGTTGGATGTTTGGAGTTAGTGGTGAGTGGCCATAGAATGTCGCCTGTTGCTGGCTGATATTTGGAGTTATTGAAGGATGACCATACAATATTGCCTGTTGCTGGCTGATGTTTGGAGTTGGAGGCTGGAAGTTGGATCCAGTAATAACTAGAGGGTTAGACTGTACCAAACTGCTCACAGTAGTAGGTTTAGGCATACCATCTGCTCTAATACTTATTGGCTTTATTATCTGGCCTGTGTGTTGGGCGTTTAGTTTACCTGTCTGGTCTATTGCAGGAGGACTTGTGTTTAGTGGGGATGGAACTTGTAAGGCTTGAAACTGCATTTCCTGTTGGTACTGATGGACTATATTGAATGAATCCAGATCTATAGGAGACTGTGGAGCAGTACTAAATGAAAAATCATCAAGTGTACGTTGGACAGATCTTGGAGTGTAACCTGAAATTAAAATGATATTAGTGTTAGGTGGTAATAAAATCATGACCTAAGAAATGAGTTTCTTAAAAAATATTAATCAAATAGATGGGAAACATTTTTATACTCCGTAGATATATTAATGATGTATAACTACTAATAAGGAATAAGAAATGTAGTGAAAATATTGAAGAGAAACCTATCAATAATGTATCTGTGAATAAAAGGTATTAGACGGGTAATTTAATTTTTGGAAAGCTCTTTTAAGAATCACATTCACAAAGTTGTACTAAGAGCTTAATAACAAGTTAAGAGCCCTGTATCTAGTGATTCTTTCCCACACCATGAAGCCTTGGTTATTGTAAGGATCTACAAAAACTACTATTATTATTATTATCTTACTACCTTGGACATTGAATATACAGCGTGCAAAAATATACACATGATGTCTAAAGGAAAGTACCAAAGAGTTGGAAAATGAGACCAGTTTACTAGAAAAAGACCAAAGAGAAATGAAAAATTACAATCCAATAAACCTACTTTAAGTATTTGAAGTATTCACAAGAATAGAAAGATTCCTGAAATTAATTCAGCAAAGACAACAAGCAAAATTCAGAAGTGGGTATCATACAAATTACCTTATAAAAATTAATTGGGGAAATTGAATGAATCTAGTAATTGTATTCAAGAATATTGAGAATGCCTTCAATTTCATCAGGACATCACCAGTAATTGAAGCACTTTAAGCCCAAGGTGTTTAAAAGCCATATAAAGATATGCTATGGACCATATACAAGGAAGTAATTGCACAAATAAATTTACATAAGTACATAGGAGTTCAAAGGAAGTTGAGGCATACAACAAGATGCATTTGTCAATGTTCACACCAACACTGAGACAATGTTTCAGAATATAAACTGGGAAGAGGAAGAATGTGGACTGAAAACAGATGGCATTGCCCTATTCTCTAGAATAGCCACACAATTATAAATGTTATACATAAATGTTACACCATAAATAAAACAAGTAGGACTTACGATTTCCTTGGAAAAACTGAAGGGTGATATTAGAGAAAACCCAGAAATGACTGAATGAGACAAAAGACAAGAGTTAGATATGATGTAGATTGAAATGGCAGAGACCATGACACAGCGAAGGGAATGGATGGTTGATAGACCAAAATATTCTGTACTGGAAAACACTAGGCTCATAAGATTAATGAAAAATGAATGGTCAGTATATAAATTTAGTTACAGTACAAAGTAAGGAAGTCTAAAGTTTCAAATATAGGTTGAAATAGTTGAAAATCAAATAATCAATATGAAAGGGAAAGAAAGGGAGAAATAATGGATTAGCTTAGTGTGAAAGAGACAGCAATATGCAAAAAATTCTGAATTCTGTGTGCAATTGTCAGTTTTTCAAGCCACTATATCCCTCTTTCCTTTATTGTAATGATTAAATTAACTCACAAATAATTTAGGTACAATTGCTGTAAAATATTATTTAAGCTTGTAGATGGCAGAATATTTTGGAAGAGAGAAGAATGAACATCTTTTATTCTTTAGTGGAAGTAACAAAGTTCGTTTTCAGACAACCTCAGGAGATTATTTTCTGGCAATTATAACTTTTAGCATGAAGCAGCCTGTGTAGGCAGCATTTGGACAGCAAATACTACAAAAACATTTTGCTGGCCAGAAAAATGACCTCAGATATTTCCATTTTAGCACGAGTTAGCCTTACTCACAGATGTGAATGTAGCCAGATAAAAGAACTAAAACTGTATTTGTTACACAAAATTAGACATTTAGAGGTGAGACAGTTCAGATTTTATAATGTCTTGAATTTGAAAGAGTCCATGAGAGCTGGAAGTTAGTTTCAGAGTTGGAGAGAAGCAGAGATGCAGACATGGATGGGTTATGACTATGCCAGAGTTGTAGAGTTGGTAATAGCTGCAGAATAACACAAATGAAAGAATTGTTATAACTGTGCCAGTGGATGCTGAGAGATTTGAATTTGTGAAATTGAATTGCAAATTGAAGAGTTTAAATTGAAGCTCCTGAGAAGGAAGCAGAAGCATAAATATTTGTTTGTCACTTTTGGAGCCTAGAGGCAAACACCATCACTACCTGGAGATCCTGTAATTCAACCCTCATCCACAGAACATAACCAACTGTATTTACACAATGGACATAGGCAACATTCCTGCCTGTTCTGGGATTTGAATGCAAGACATATTGATGCTGACCACTACACCACAGCAGCTCCACTCATTAATAGTTATTGATATGAATAAACTTTTGAGTCTGTAAATTATTAGCATATAGTTTTTAACTATTCTGGTAATTTAATTCAAAAAAGGACATTTATAACAGAAGTTTATAAATGCTTCCACAATACATTTATAGGATTTTGTTTTTCTAATATATAAATGTAAAATTGTATCCTTACGGTAACTGGGTGAGTAACAGTGTTGAGCAACTCTGTTGGTGTATTCTTCTATGTTCAGACTATGTTGCCGTTTGAAATTTTCCAGTTCTGTCTTGTGACGCAACTTGAGTGCTGCAAATTCCCTCTGTTGCCTGTAAGAACAAAGAAAATAATGGCACATTAAGCAAATTTTCATTAAATTATTGCACAACATTTAATTAATATAAAACCAATGGTATAGGAAATAAATGGGGGTACTAGGAATTTTCTAGGTTTGTAAGTTAGTGTCCATTATTTGTTGAACTTTGGAGATGCATTTGGACTATATATTTGTGCTCCAATTGTAACACATTCTGGTTGAAGTATCTAAGGAAGGGTAAAATAATCTAAATACATTTAAACACACACAAAAAAACATTTCTCTGTAGTTAGAGAATGTTATATAAGGACTTTGTCTAGGTTAACAAAAAATATTGAAAACAGTTTGTCACGAAAGAAGTTCATTATCAGAAGGCAGAGCCTCAAAAATTAATTGGACTCCTACTTCTTTCTCTCTCTTTCTCTTCCTGAAACTCTCTTCCCCTAAGGATGTAAACTAATACCTCTGAAAATTTGAAGGAAAATGTAATTAAATTACACATTTGGTTAGGAAAAGTCAGTGTAGCCAATTTACCTGAAATCAACGGTTGGTCAACTCGTTCTGGGAAGAAATAAAAATTGAAATTTTTGAAGACCTGAACCCCCTTTATCAGCAAAATAGATCTGACTATGTGCCAGTCAGCACTATTTTGCTGATGAAAGGGGCTTAGGTCATCAAAAATTTGAATTTTTATTTCTTTCTAGCACGACCGGGCCATCTGTTGATTTCAGGTGTCAGCAACACTGTCTCTATCTTCTATCCAAATGTGCTTATATATAAGGATTCATATATTCACACTATACTTCACAATAAATATAGGTATTTGCCTGGTTTTACTTAAGAAAACCTAAACTTCCCTTCATTAAGGTACTTCTTCTTGGAACCAGAACCCATTAAGGGCCTTGGCCTACCATGTCAACTAGATTTTTTAAGACCAGTAAAAGCTCAACGTAAGACTCTTCTTCAGCCTTAACCCTAGTTTGCCTGACCATGCTGGGATTCAAATCTGGGACCTCTGTGATGTGAGTCTGCTAAGGAACTGTACACTTGAGACTTATGATAAAGACTTTAACTCTCCAGACAGGGTGCTGAGATAATTTCCAGAGAAGATAAGCTTTGGAAGGTTGCAAAGAGGATCAAATAGACAGTACTATTAATCAGTTTCAAGTATTTCAATTCAGTTCTTATAAAGACTATAATTCTTGAACAGTCTGAAATCAATATGGTAGCTGAAGAAATAAGAATGGGAAGATGAAGAAACTTTAAAATTAATTTTATCATACTTCATTAATATGTCTATGACGACAGAGTATGTATTGCCGTTCAACCACCTCTGTCTGCCTAGTCTGCAGCAAAGTGAGTTTTTCAAGTTCTCTACCAGAGTGAAACTCAACTTTCCTATTTAGACAAGTTCACTGTTTCTCCCTCTTCTTCCTATGACTATTATTCATAATTGTTTAGCAGGGTATTTATAACTTGGAAATTCAATAGTACAATAAATAATAATACTTGCCTTTCTAATAACCGTTTGAAAGCAATATTATCTTCTTCAGTTAAATACAATGGCTTCAATGGAGTGGTATCCTGAAATAGATAAAAACAATAAATAATATGGAGCAATACAATCAGAGAAAAAAGGAATTATAGTTTATTCTCCAGAACTTTTGAAGTTTTTGGGATGTACAAGTCCAATTCCCTTTGTGTGTTCATGCTGGTTGAATTGTTTATGGCTTATCTAGAAATTTGGTAAATATAGTGGATGCTCACATCTTTTGTTGACAGTTAAATGTTTCCAAACAAAGGATTTGTCAGGATTAGACACTTTGATGTGACTTGACAAAACATCTTAAATTAAAAAACAGTTTACGCCATTATTAACAAGTAAAGCATAAATTTTTGTAAAATGTTTTCCTTTTGTTGAAAACTTTAACATTGTTTTTGAAAATCTGTGTCTATTCCTTCATTTTTTCAATTAATTAGTGTGTATGCTCCACATTGGGTACAAAGAAAACAGGTCTCACTTTACACACAAAGGTTTTATGATTGAGAAATTATTTCAAATCACCCGCAGAGTTCCTGCTGGAAAACACATTTTCCTTAAAAGGTTGGTTTCTAGTTGATTAGAAAAATCAAGAAAACAGAAAAGAAAACCCCTTCGTACAACAAAACTTACCATTGTTTGTGTTCCAAAGACTAAGAACTCCAAGCAAGCATGGTTCAATTTTTGTACACTATAACCTCCATTTGCACCTAATCTATGAAAATTTGAATGATGTACTGTGTTTCACAAGGTGACCAATCTTTACTCTGATGTAAGCAAACTACTCTTTCTCTCTTCCCTTTGCATAAAAATTATATTGATTAGACCACATTATCCTCATTTGCCTTATATGTGTATAACTGTAAGGAGTCAGTTGACTGGATAGTACAGTACAAAATACAGTACCATCTCTAGTAGAATGAGGCTTGTGCCTCTAAAAATTTGAAATGTTCCTGTTTGACATGGCAACACCAGCCCCAAATTCAGACAAGCCATTAATTCTTTCTCTATTTTCTGACCATATAAATTAGGTTGGCAAAGTCAATTCATTCTTAGTAGATTATATATTTTTTACCAATTAAAAACCCAATATTCGAAATCCAATTCCAATACAATTATCAACGCCATTGGTTACAAACTCAAATAATACATTTGCACTATTTGTAGATTAATAACATATCAGTTTAAGATATAGAAAAAACATTTCACAATAAAAATGTTCAAAGGAAAAATAAAATTCTTTACACCAAAAATCCAAGTAGTGGAAAAAATTAAAAAACAAAAATACTCAATGTAATTGACAATTGAGCTTATTTATCTCCTTCTTCCATCTTATAATAAATAGAATAGACTGTTTGCGTGTGTACGTATGTTCTGCATTAAAACTACTGCCAAATTTTGTATGTGTGTTCCTTTCAAACAGGGAAAAAACCACTGTGGGGGTACGACACAACTACCACCCCCAGGTGCTGGGGTGGAGACTTTCAAACATGCTCAAATGCCTGATTATGCATTGAATAAATATTTTTCAGGATCAATGATATTGATAACATTTATCCAAATATTTTTGTGTATAATTTCAACCCCTTTTGGCATGGGAGGGGAGCACCTTTAGGGATTGGGGTAGAGGAACAGTATCAAATTCCCTTTGGAATTAATTTTACAAATGTTTTTACTGTTAATGTGATCTTTGGTCAATAAATATTAGTTTAAAAAGAGGGTACATTTATTTGGGACAACCTGTATTCAATTGAATATATTACAAGAATGATATTGTACTCACATTGTTGCTTACTTCGGAACATGGTAATTAATAAGAGATAAAATTAGTAAGAAATATTAAATTTAGTAATGATGATAATTTTAAAATTAAAACGAAAATTATTAAGTTACCTGAAAATGTGGAATCGGAGTAGGTGATGAAAATTCTGGCCTCTGAGAATTCTCAAATGGGTTATTGGCACTTGCTCTCAATCCTGAAGATTCTCCACTAAATCCAGGACTACACCTTTGAATGCTTTCTACAACTCGGGCATGACTTGGAGAATTCACTTGAGGTATAGGGATATACAGTGCACTTGGTTTAATTCCTGAAGTATCTCCACTAAATCCAGGACTACACCTTTGAATGCTTTCTACACACCTGACATGACCTGGTGGATTCACTTGGCTCATATGGAAATACGGTGCACTTGATTTAATTTCTGAAGGATCTCCACCAAATCCAGGACTACACCTTTGAATGTTTTCTACACACCTGTATTGACCTTGTGAATTCACTTGAGCTATAGGGATAGACGGTGCACTTGTTATAATTTCAGAAGCATATCCACTAAATCCAGGACTACGTCTTTGAATGCCTTCTACAAGTCTGACATGGCCAGGAGAATTCACTTGAGGTATAGGAATAGATGGTTCATTCAGTGAGTATAAAGGATTGTTTTGTCCATCAACAGGATAGTTAGTATAGCCTGCTCTGGGCATAGGACTTCCACTTGAGTGTTCAATGCCAACAGGACTCTGGAAACTAGACGGACGTTGTGTGAAAGTATTTAGGTTGGCAGCAGGATACATGCTTACCGGACCACGAGAAACTTGGTTGATTTCAGTTTGACTAGTATTTATTTTCAGCACAACTTCTTGGTGTGATATCACACGGACTGGACTAATGTGTCCTGTGCCCAGGCTTACCGAGAATTCGGGGGTTTGACTCGTGTAGCACCTGTTGCCCCTCGGTGAAATCCGGCGTTCTGATGTACGTACTGATAACTCAGTAACCGAACGACTGCTTACCGGGCTTCTGCAGAGGTTACGACCAGCTACTGGACTCGTGTTGCCATCTCTGTTACCACTTACAGGGAACATGACTATAGAATCTGACGGTTCTGGAATTAAGTTTTCCACTGAAACAGTGGACATTGTACATGGTTCAACAGAATTGCTTCTACGAAAAGTCTCAATTTGTATTTGGCTTCGGACTGCTGGAGGCGTTTGAGAATGTCTCAGAGATTGTGACATACTCGTGTCTAAGAATGTTCGATTATTAGACCCCTGGGAAGCATCTAATGGAGAACATGGTGAAGAATTTGCTGCAGACATATTACGAACATCTGAAATTGAAATAATTAATTTTCAAACAACAGTATATTTATAATAACATAATATTTTGTGAATAATTATTGAAATGAATATTTGTAAAATGTTAACTGAGAAATTTTTCACAATACTGAGAGCCATAAAGGAGACACTGTACATTTCTGATCTTTAATGTACACTTATATTATAAAACACCTCAAAAATATTTAGTTAGATTTAATGCAACGTAACTAATCACATTTAACTGATTCATACAATGTTTGTAAAATGTAATAAAATCAGGGTTTTGCACTTATATTTTTAGTGGTATAACAAACATGTCCCATTATTTTTTAAATTGTTTTGGATGTGATGACATTATAACAGCACAAATCCTCTCAAATACATCATTGTATTGGACATGTATCTACCTGAAAACTGAAATTAACAACTTTTTACAAACAATATTAAGGTACCATAACTATCAATTTCATGATCAAACTTCAACATTTTATTGATCACGGTTCTGTTTCTTCATTAAAATTTAGACCAAAAGTTACGATTTTCTCAAGGATGCAACTACCATCTGAATGGTGTAATTGGACCAATTTCTGTGTAGTACCTATAAATAAAAACAAATGAAATAAAATATTAGGAAGAGTATATTGTGTATATTGACTGTCAGCTATGAATTAACTTGTAGTAGGCAATCAGGGCCAGTGAGAGTACCAAGAGTTCTTTGGTAACCTGCCTTTTACATTCCATGTATGAAAACAAGCCCCTGGGAAGATAAGATATACTCAGGTCCGTCAAATAAAAACATAAAATATATACATAAAAGAAAGAAAAAATAGAATAGAATTTTCGGAATAAAATAAACCTTCACACCCAATGATTTTTTTTTTCTTTTTCAGACGGGATAGTAATAATTTTTTCTTTGTGAGGTTGCACACACAACATGACTTTACAAGCCACTTTTTTTTGGGACGGAAAATAATGTTTTTTTCCCTTTTAAACAGGAATGAAGTTTTATTACTTTATATTTTCTTTTTGATTGATCTGAATTGTGATACACAAGAAATTTTTTGTGGAGTCATTAACATGGTACTTCATAAAGCTTGATTACATTTGTTTTTCATGGTATACACTGAAGAAAATGCCACACCATCGATTCATATATTTTTGAATCGGATTATGGGATTTAAATCCTGAAAGTTGAAATGACAGCCAATCCCTTAATACTGACTGGAATTTCATGATAGTTTTCAGGCTTTAGTTGAAAATATTAATTTGGAGTGGTGGATGACAGACAATATGTCTGCATTATATTTTGGTAGAGAGAAATTGCTTTGTCTACAAATAAAAACAAAGAAAATTGATTAATTGTTATAAATATGTAAAGATGCAATGTAATTTGCAATAGATTTTATGCAAAATAACCATTTAAATAGTAAAAATGACTTCTAACTTATTTCGAATAATTCTTAAATCACCTTGAACAGATGACAATTCAGCTCCTGTCACTTTATTTAAATCACCTTTAAATGCATATTCACTTAAATTTGCCTCCAACTTGTTTGTACCTGCAAATTAAATAGATTATAGAAAAAGTGAATAGAAATAATGAATAAATAAATCAATATGAGAAATAAGACATACTTTCAAGTTTAAGATTTAGAGCATCCTCTTTACTTTTTATATCAGTCAAGTTGGGTTGTTCAGAAAGTTTTGCTGCTTGAGGGTGAGTGACTACACTAAACCGACCTCGCCGCTGAGTAACTGGAGGAGTTAAAGGTGGCACACCTTAAACATTACAAATGTATAAAACCATATTTAAAATAAAACTTTGTAATAGAAGTGAGACCATATCATAGATAAGTAAATCTAATCATATTATGTTCATGCTACACATCTTTATTTTAAACTAGCTGGGTGCCTAGCATTGCCTGTGTTGTCATAATTAAACTCGGCGACATCCATAACACCAGATTTTACTCCAATCGTGGTGGATTTTGTGTTATTCTTATGTAATGTCCCTCCACTCCCACTCCTAGACACGGAGTATATTTTATTTATTAGATGTGGAAAATTGATATACAGTTTAGATACACAAATATTATTTCACCACACATTAATTTCTAGATAATTATATTCCTCTTATGTTACTTCCTAATTGAACACTTCTTAACTTTTATTTCAAATCGAATGCATTTCATGCAGTATGAAGAGGATCAATAAATGATTAATTTGTTTATACATATGAAAAATATCTATGTAAAGAAACAATAACAATAGCAATGAAAACAACTCTTAATAATACGATCATGTGGATAGTCAAGACTTTAGAATGGTTAAGCAAGAGTTTAATAATTATTCATTGTCTCATATTAAGACATACCACTTGACCGTTTTTTTTGACAAGCTCTGGACATAGTAGTCATTGTAGGATGCACAAATGACATTTTATAATGTGGACGCCATTCAAGCTGTGTCATCAAAGAGGACAAAGAAGATTGCCAGCTCGCTGGTAGCACAATTTGAAGACAATAGATTACTTCAATCAGGGTGGTTAATTTTAGTATATTTACCTTTATCTGATGCTCCATCGTCTGGTGTTGTGTTAACACTAATATTTGATGGCACAGTAGGAGCTGCAATTGTAGCAGGTACTGGAGTGCTGCTGTTCTGCACTGGAAGAGTTGCTGTAGCAGCATGTGGTACCACAGGAAATTGTGGTGTAGTCTGTTCAAATTCAAAGTTTTTCAAAATATTAACACAAATCATGTAACATATTATATATATATATATATATATATATATATATATATATATATATATATATATATAAAGATTATTTATGTCTGTGTAATATCCTGTTGTCTTCAGACAGAGATACATTTGCTAATATAGAAAACTTATTTGCAAAAAATTAAATGACATTTTTACTGTATTCAGAGAATACAAATGAAGTCTTCATATCATATAACTTACTTTTCTGCATCACTACTAATAAAGTAATGAGAAATATTTATATTCTCAAATATTTACAAGGGGGAATAAAAGTACTGTCCTGGATATAGCTGATCGACAAACTACTGGTGGACTTTCCCAACGCTGTCAGCCCTACTGGAGCACTACACAAGGTACGCCAACACAGTACTCATAAAGCTGCCTGATCGCTACCCAATTCAACAACTGCAGGACTGTACCTCCAACCTGTGGGGCAGAACATTTTTCTTTGTCCTAGTTCTGGTGAAGGCTGACCTGCTGTGGTGTAGCGGTCAGCATTATAGAGGTCCCAAATTCGAATCCCAGCATTGGCATCAACGCTTGTGCTCATCATTGTCATGAAAACCTGGGTTAAGGCTGAAATAGAATCGCTAAGCTGACCACATGCCACACAGAATGTGTCACATAAGGTAACAGTCTGGGAGCCATCCTAGTCGGCCAAGGCCCTCAATGGGCTGTAAAGCCAAGGAGAAAGAAATAAAGTCTTGGGGAATGCCTATACACAGATTCCAGTAAATCCAGATGATATTCCGAAAACAGTGATCACATTGGGGTCACCAATATAGGGGTTACATGTGGTACTGA
Source organism: Zhengitettix transpicula (assembly GCA_037074705.1). NCBI lineage: Eukaryota > Metazoa > Arthropoda > Insecta > Orthoptera > Tetrigidae > Zhengitettix > Zhengitettix transpicula. Next base: position 60,687,678 of record CM073595.1, on the reverse strand, counting down.
ATACAAAGAACACAACATGATGTACTTAATTTATTAAGTAAATATATGTGGCTATTAATCTTGAGCCAGAGAAATGTTTATTGTAGTCTGTAGTATTATATGGACTCCGATGATCAACTAAAATAACAAAGATATAAATTTTTGTTCCAAAGAATGACAACAAAGTATGGAGCAAGGAAACTATTTGCTTCCACATCAAAAAACTAGCTACTATATTGTTTTCTGTAATGACATACTTAAATAAACACTGATCAAAGCTTGAGAAAAAAATTAGACATTTCATTGGTTAGACTGAAAAATTGTTAAGCAAACTTTCATGCATATTCCTCTTCTTATAGAACCTACAACTTGGTTTAAATTTTGGCCAAGCAAAATATGAATAAACTCAGATCACACATTTGATCCATTGGAGAAGCACTGAAGTAAGAGAGATAATTTCTACTAAATACACATTTATGAAAAGACACAAAATTGAAGCATTATGATATATAAAATATCAATTTTTTATGTACAAGTCTAAGAAATTAAAAATGACCTTACTTGATGGGTATATATTGGTGTCTGAGCGGCAAACTGAGGCGCTAAATCTCTTCGAAATCCAGTATGAATCTTTGCAAGTTCCTGTAAAAAATAAATGTTCAGAAAAGAACAGAGAAACATGTAGAAGTATACATAATAACTTTCATTTATATAAGCTGGAAACATGCAAATGATTATTTGAATGTGTAATGGTTTTCTATATAAGGAAATATTTATTTATCTACAGACACTTATATTACCTTATAAAGTCTTGAGTTAGAGAAATGATTGACAGAAGGCAGGGCAAAATAATCATTTATGTTACGTTAAAATTAATAATTAAAACATTTAAAATCAGGATGTAACTGTGATGAAAATCTTTTATAGAGGTTTGTTTCCACACGTTTTAAAGCAAACTGCAAATTCTTTCTTATTTATCATTTTAAAATATTAACCTCATTAAATAATTCAACTTAAAATACACTATTATTATTTATTTAAAAGACACTCTTTACTTTGTAATATTATAAATAAACTTTCATTAAAAGTCTTCCTTATTAAAACAATAAATAATAGATAAAAAATATATTTATGTAATTGCTATCATTAGTTCAATTAGTTTTAGCTTATTAACATTTAGAAACAGGTTCTACCTGCTCTAGATCATGTAAATCAATTGCAGCTGGACGTGGCCTCTGATGCTTTAAGAATTCATCTCGGCAAACAGACTGGCTCGGGGACATGACTCCACTGCTATTTGTTCCACTGCTATCTATATGTGGTGCAGTTGACAACTAAAAAGAGAAACATGTTACATTCAATTAATAATAATGATTGGAATAACAACTGAAAACACAAAGTATATGCCATAAACTATTATAAAAATTGATTTCCTAATGGAGTTCAACTCAATATTAGCAAGACAAAACCCACTTATCAATAAGGCATGTATGCCAAATTGGTAGAAACTTTGGTAATGTCTTGTGTGGATTTTTCAGGCAAGCCAACATATTTTACCAACTGACTTTCTCTTTACGCCCAGTCTACATATACACACACAAACTCACCCATTCAAAGCATTGGTGGGCATTTTCATGCATGACAAACATATTAAAACTCTATAGTGTATTAATTAAAATTAAACTTCAGTAGTAAATAAGAATAGTAGATTCCCTTTTCTGATGAGGGATTGAAATATAAAATCAACGATATTTTGGGCATTGTATGGAATCTCACACAAACAATACTACTGTCAACATTAATCTTTTCAGAAAGTATACTGAACTCAGTGAAATACAATTGTGACAAAATAAAATGGCTGAAACAATAAACTAACTTCCAAAACAGAGACTACTACAAAACAACAGGAGGAATCATTTTATATGATGAATTGAAAAATTTCAGCTGCAACTGCCATTATTCCTCACACAAGGGCACTGCAGTTCTAATAGAAAACTAGAACGATTAATTAAAAGTGCTATAAGTGAAGGATTAATAAATAAGCTTATAGATTCTGGAGTAGTAAAAGTAAGATGAGAAGGTTGTCATGCCATATACACTTTTTCAAGGAAACTAAACCAGAACAGGATGGGAAGTATATACAACATGACCAGTTCAATTTACAGGCAGTCACAGAAAACATCAACATAAAAAAACCACTAAAACAACCTCTAGAACGTCACTGCATTCAGCAAGCAAAATATCACGATTCCCTCAACATTATAGAGAGGGAAAAACAATGTATTGATACACACTATACACCCTGCTTGAGAAAAAATGTGCAGGCATGTGTTCCTCCTCCAGCCCGATGCCTCAAGTGTAAACACCCCATAGACATCCTCTCCCGTAAGCACTCAGGCATCTCCTGACAGCTAGATTCACCACACAATCACCTTCCCTCGATAACACCTACAATCTTACCCCAATATTTCCCTGAATATCAAACCAACTCTACAGCCAACTAATACACATAAAAACTCCCACCCCAACCCCATCAGAACCATAACATTAACAATAAGGAATATAAGGGCAGGAAAAGACCTTCCACCTGTTCAAGTTTCCAAGTCATCTTTTTACTCGTTATAGTTAACACAAATGTAAAATCTTCAGATTAAAGTTTTACGAATAAATGGCATAAAAAATAATAAAAGACATGTGTTCAATTTATGACATTGTTAGCTTTACTGCCCAAAACAAAAATATATTACTGACACTCTGTGTAAAAGATTCTGCATCAGTCCAGCGTTCAAGGATTATGGCCAAAATTACAAATAGTTGAAAATATTATGTCTGTAATGGTAATAAATTAAATGATGAATTAGCAAAAGCAGACAAAATTAATTGATAAAAAGAATTCCCACATAACTTTTTTTGCAAACTTTGTTGTTTTCTTCAGGTATTCAGATAAGTTTGCGCCTTTCTTTTGTTTGTTCCTAATATGTGTCACATGTAATTCAAAAAGCTAAAACTTATCTGAACACCAAAAGAAAGCAACGAAGTGTGCAGAAACGTTGTGTGGTAATTCTTTTAATTACCTAATTTTGTCTATTTTTTCTAATCCATTATTTAATACATAATGTCCAATATGTAAATATACATATTACTGTAACAGTTAAACAACAACTGATTAATATTTAAATAGCATTAAAAAATATCTATTATTCCATAAAAATAAAATAATAATAAAAAATAATGCATACATGTGCAACTCCACAAGGTCCAGACAAATCAGGAGGATGCAAATGAGCTTGATCAATGTCTAGTAACTGATTATTAACAACTGCAGAGTCAACAGCAACACTTGATGCTACTGCTTGAGTTTGACACTGTAGCGCAGTTTGTGGAGACAGCGGTCCCTGTGAAACCAGACAAAATATATTCTACAGAAGTAAATGCAATTCACAGATTATGTAAAAAAAGAAAAGAGAAAATTCTGTGCAAAGAAATAATATATATATATATATATATTATGATATTGGTATGGAAAGGAAAGAGAGATAGTTTGTGGCTTGCCTGAAAGTGAAGTAAGGTGTACCAATAGGGAACTGAAGGTAGTTCTTCAAATTTTCGGAGGCTCTCAGTCACCTTCTTCATTAATAGAAACTATCCCAGCGACCTCCTCCAAAAACAGTTAACCCGTGCCCTATCAAACCTACAAACACCCACACCCACACCCACTCTGGACCAAAACAAAAAAAATAGTCCACCCCTCACTACAACCTACTTCCCTGGACTACAAAAAATAAACTCCATTCTCCACCTAGCGTACTGTGGACTGCAATCAAACCCTGAATTGAAAACCATCCTCCCCAATATACTCCCCACCTGCCCAAGGGTTGCCTTCAGGAGCCCACCCAACCTACGAAATTTACTTGTCCACCCGTGCAAAACCCACACGCCCACCCCTGCTGGGTTGCAAACCTTGTGGTAGGAGCAGATGCCATGTCTGCACTATCTTACAACCCACCACAACCTTTCACAATCACACAAAAACATTCAAAATCAAAGAAAATATCACCTGCCACTCCTCCCACACCATCTACCAAATTAACTGCAGACTCTGCCCTGCCTTCTATATCGGCCAAACCAAAAGACCTCTCCCGGAACGAATAGCCAACCACCGCAGCACTGTCAAACTATCTAAAATTCAATTCCCAGTAGCTGCTCTCGCCCATAACCAACCTGAAAGTGAAGTGCGGTGTCGCCATAAGGAACTGAAGGTTGTTCTTCAAATTTTTGGAGGCTCTCAGCCTCCTCCTTCAGGAAGGAGTGTTACACCATTCCGTACACTGGCTGGATGTGGACTGCGGTTTTCAGAAATATAACAGTCCGCAGTCTGCAGCCAGCCAGTGTACGGAATGGTGTAACACTTCTTCCTGAAGAAGGAGGCTGAGAGCCTCCGAAAATTTGAAGAACAACCTTCGGTTCCTTATGGCGACACTGCACTTCACTTTCAGGAAAGCCACAACCTGTCTCTCTTTCCTTTCCATACCAATATTGCAATTATATATATATAAGATTTAAGAAAAATTGACAAGGCAAATTAAATAACCCATTCACATAGGAAAGAGGTTGATTATAAGAGAGCAGCTGACTTACCTTAAATCTTAAGTTCACATCGGCAGGCTGGGAAGCAATAACATGCCTATTTTCGAGGGCTTAAACCTCCATTCTCATAATGGAACTAAGTCTGAATATTTACAGACACACGTAAGAAGAATATAAGAGGAATCCTGCCAATATAGCTAACAAGCAAGGTGTTAAAGATAATTTAATATACCAAATATTCCCATAAAATGTAATAAAATTATACCAGTGTTATTAAGTTCCTTCAGCAGTTCTGTCTCTTCAATGTTGGAGAAATATCTACCTTTCAGGTTCAAAAGCAAGAGTAATGAACAGGGAAGTTTAAGCAGAGTTGTTTCTGGTTAAATATTAATCAACTAGCAGTGAACTGTATGCAAGTGAATTATTGTGGTGCAATTTCCTTTAATCATTTTGCTGAAAATCAAAGTTTTTATTCATGACTACATTTTGTGCCCACCCAACATGCAGCTAAGACCTACTTTCCCAGATAACGGGGCTCAGGTCCTCAAAATTTTATTTTTATGGCTGCACAGCCCAACTGGACCAGTTGTTGATTTCAGGTAAGTCAGCTGTTACCCTGTCTCTCTTGCCTATCAAAATGTGTATATAGATAGATATAGATTCACTCATTGGGATAGGAAAGGTGGACAGAAAGCAGCTCACTACCTTAAATCGACAGTGGGAATAGCCAGGCTGGGAAGAAATAATATGTGAAATTTTCAGGACAATAAGTCTGAACATTGTGCCAGGCAGCTACTCAGTTACCAAGCAGGTAACCTGCAAAATTTCCTTTACGTGGCTATGATCCTAAGCTCCAAATACACACATTCCATCATTCGCTCTGACTCACTAAATTGATATGTGACAAATATACACTTTTAGAACATGTAAATTTCAAAAAACATTTTCATAATTCACAAAGAAAATCTGTCCCATTTTCCCACTTTAGATAAAAACAAGACTGAGTGGCCAGTCGGCATTACGTGCAGACCTACTGTGCTGAAGAACTCAGGCCCTCTAAAATTTGGCGTATTACTTCTTCTTAACCACTTGGCTATGCCAACTGTCCCTCTTTCTTATCCAAATGAGTTATGGATGTATATATATACAGGTAAACATTAGAAACTCAAGATTAAAATATACAGATTTTGCTAATGTGTGTTTTGACATAAATTTATGCAATTTACAATGTGAACCTATTCCTAAAAAATCAGAATTTAAAACAAGGATAACATTGTCTTCTTATGAGCAAATGTACATTTACCATCAATACATTGGAAGTAAAATTAAATTGTTTAAGTCACAATTAATTGTAAGTTAAAAACATTAGGTGGTATTAAAACATGCAAATAATACACAAAACAACTATTTTTTCATAAATAATAAGGGTCAACACAAATATCACCTGCATTTCAGTCACTATTGCTGCAGCAGTGTTATGCTTTTTAAAGCTGGTAGCTTCAAACTAATTATATTGCTACAGTATGTGCTCATTGAAATAAAAGTCAACAATATAAAACAAATCATTTAAATAAAAATTATTATTTAATGCAAGATAACGTTTTATATTGTATAATTTAAACAACAATGCTAATGGTAAATTATAGGTACTAATTTACATATACTCTACACAACTATTTCATCAATATTTTTAAATGCAAGTTTTGTTTGCTAACAAACTTTTAGCAATACCATCAATTTAGAAATAGTGCATTACAAACATAAACATATATATCATTTTTAGCAAATTAAATGATAATAAAATGAAACAAAAATCACCAATATCAAATGAATTCTGGATATCTAACATTAAAATAACAATAAATTAAAATATATAAAAAATTCTGTTTGAGTATTACATTTTAATTATAAATTGTGAGGATTACTCATCATGTGAAAAGTATACACATTGCCATAATCTTTAAATTTCAAACTCTACAAAATTATTCCAAATAATAAATAAAGTCAATCCAAACTTAACATGTTAAATCAACAAGGCAGCAAACATTTTCAAACACAGATAGTAAAACTTGTGAAAAACAACAACAAAATAGCACACCACCTGATGTTATCTTACTTACCGAATGATGACGCCGGTGGCCTTTATAAGAAGCTCTCCGAGAACTCTGACGAGTTAGTGAAGAGTGTCGCACCTGAAGGTGCAGGGTAGTCACACAAGATGTAAGTAAATTGTATTGAAAATCTAATGTTTTTGGAATAAGGTTGAAAACCAAGAAATGTAACAAAGAATAACAGAAGGAAATAACTGAAAATGTAACACTAAATAGAGTGGAATTAAAACAACATGGTAAAACACTTTGATAAGAGACAAAGAATCAAAACAAAACAGAATGGATGGAAAAATACTTTGATGAAAAATACTGAGTTTCTGAATAAAACAAAGCTCATGAAGCTGACAACACAAATTAGTGTATAAGTAAAAAATTACCAATAGTCAAATTATCAAATACAATGATTGGTGATACATACATATTTCCTTATTTTCTAATTAGACTAATAATAAATTACAGTGTCATGATTAGGACATCATTATATATAAAACACAAATTTAATAATAATTATTATACTGCAGAATACATCTAGGAATTGTGTATAAAAACTTGAGAAGTCTACTAATGCAGCACACTTTCCTGAAGATATAGCAATGTTTATAAATGATAAATTAATGGGGCTGGTATGAGATCAGTAAAGGTGCAAGGTATTATTATTTGGGTGTTCCACAGATTGATTTCAGGAAGTAGTAGTATATACGAGAAACGGACAGAAATGTTTGCATCAGAGGAAACAAAACAGTACACATGCAGAAAGCTGAAATGACAAAATTAAAGCTATCAGACTACATATGGGACAAAAGCTTGCAAATTCCTTTAGAAAAGTTTTCAGATCTGTATTCCAAACTCAACATGTCAATGAAACTAATTCTAAGACTCGGTCTTCATTCAATAAAAAGTTATATCACAATCAAGTTTCACAATCCTTACATCTGGTACTCACTTGTTTTAAGCCTCAAAACTACGTCATTGTCCAGTGATTTAAAATAGCCAAGAAACTAATTCCTATTTTTCTGTCCAGCTCGTTGACCATACATAAAGCCCCAAATGTTTATCCCACCTAGATGCAGAAAATAGTCAACAGCAGTCTCCCTAGACGGGGAGGATTGTGGACTCGTGTCTGTACTTATTTACTTCCTGAAGACAAAAGTTGTTTGCCATTTGCAACACAAGACTACCACTCCTTCCCTCCTTTACTTACATGTAATTTCACTATTTACTATTATTATTTCATGTATTTCTCCACCAAATCAGGAATGGAACACCTGAACAATATTAGCCCTGTATTAAATCCAACATTTTCATTAAATTTCAAATTAGCAAGTGTATCTATCATCCATTGACTTAAACTTGTATCACAAAGAGGTGGTGATGTATGATTCAAATATGATATAAACAATAGGTGAAGGAATAACAGGTTAAAAATATATAGTGTTAACTGAATAAAGGACAAATAACAATTAAAGATTTTAATGAGTAAAAATATCAAGAGAAACAAATCCTTAATATGGAAAATAAACTTCACTACAATTCTGTAAAATAATAAGTAATGATTGATGAAACGTGTTATGATATTTACTTTGGTTTTCCAAAATAAACATGAAATGATGAGGATTTATTGCTAGTAATTATTTTTAACACCAGGTCCAATTATTTATTGGTAATTATAAGTAGTTTTTCAGTTAGATAACAATATAAAGGGATACTATATTGGCCTTAAATATGCCTTACAATGGCATGAGAATAATTTATATGAAATGGAATTGAGAGTGAGGATTCCCTACTGCCCAAATGGTAACTAATAATTGAGAATGTCATTTTCAAGAGGAGGAACTATTTAGAACCATTCTGCCAGCATAAATATTAAATTCAGTATATACTTTCTTATTTCACATATTTTCAACAATGGAATACTCTCAATATAATTAAGATATTATCATCACCTGAATGTCTTTTTAAGACTATAGTTGTGACATTGATGGCAAGTAAAAACCGATATTTTCAGATTGTTCTGGATGTGATGTTCAAATAAATAAATTTTGAATTACCTAACTTATAAAAATTTGTGTTTTCATTAAAGGTCAAGAAGATCCTCAGTCGAATTCTTTGACACACTATGTTTATTGGGTGGTATGGGTTCACTGTGAGAATTAAACAAAAAATCATTCAGTAATTGTTATATTGAACATGAAATATGCCAGCAAGATATTACTTGAAGTGATTGGAGAATCAATTACCAAATTTCCATTTAGGATTTTTTATCCATTGTTCAACATGAGTAACAGTTTGTCATATGAATGGATAAAGTCTGCCTGGAAATTTTTATGAATATGCTTTCAAGCCAGAGGGAACACCAATTAAGGACTTTCAATTAATATCCTATTGATATTGAAACATTGGTATCCACATATATACTGAAAGAAAGCAATAAATCAACTAATTTAGGTGTAATTAACTAGTATAAAGGCAGGCTGTTTGATATTTTCCCCGCCCTATGTATTACTTATATATTAAATTGGCAGTTGTCTTACATATTTCCTCAATGTGAACTCCCAGTATTCACATATGGAATGGAGACATGGTTGATGAATTTGTGCATAGAACAAAAATTATACAAATTGTGTGGAGTATGGAATAAGTAATTTTTTAGAAAAATAGGAGCTATCACTTTAGTACCAGTACAACAAAAGTTACAAAAGATTTTGAGTGTATAAAAGACATTTTAAAATTATTTTTATACATTTCATTTTTGCCTCAGGAAAGGGGCTGATGAAATTTGGAGAAATATTTTGATGTGATCAGTAATCAAATAAGAAGATAAACAATTTTATTTGTCTCTTTTTGCTGTATTCCCTTAATTGCCTTAAATTGTTTTAATTGCTGAATGCATTTTGAAGCAGTGCTCTTCTGGTTTTGATGTTTTCCTTCACAACCAATATCCATCAATTATGTTATCTTTAACAAATGTTTTGCAAACATACACATGAAATCAGTTATACATTTGTTCACAGTGGACTAGAGATCTGTCAAACAAGATTTTCATGACAGGAAAATAATTTTTCTTCATCTTTCACAGCAAAAAGTTCTATCCATGAGTCTGCCAATAAGAATGGTAGAATGAGACACTGGATACTCAAATTTTAATGGTTCATCATAAAACCTTCAGGTTACTCTTAAAGAGGTACTACTTCACACTGAAATATAAGTTTCTCAATACTATGCAACACTTCCATTATGGTTGAAGAAGGAATCACTGCAATGCTCTATTTTCATAACATTTAAAGCACTATATACATGAAGATGTCTATTTCTGGGATCACTATATTTTGTTATATAGCAACTTAAAGTAAACATTTTATCACTGGATATAAAATTTATAACAATTTGTTATCACATTAAATAAAAAAGTAATGTTACCTTAGAATACACCGAGTAATAACAATTGTTGTAGGTATTATTAAAATAAAGTTATTCTATAATATATTCAATGCTTACTCTGGAATGTGAATCCAAAATCTTGGCTCTTTCACGATCGCGCTGCTTCCTTTCAGCTGGACAGACAGCTGTTAGGGGTAAACGACAGTTGGCATCTTCCAATTTACTGACTATGTCATTAATCAATTCTACAAACTGATCAGTATGGTGTTTTGGTAGTAAGTTTTCTTGAACCTATAATTTTTTTAATCATTTATAGATAGTAACCAATTATACAAGTGAAATTACACAAATAACTTTAATAATTTACAGAGAGATGAAATAGATCACAGATAATTTTTTATTAAAATAAATCTGAAGAAATTGATTAAGTACTTGTATTTAGTAATTTTTAACTTGGTTTTATGGTCCCAATTAAAAAAATATTGATGTAAACAACAAAGATTGAAAATTAGATTCATGTAACCAACTTTTGGACACTAAAGAAAGCCCCAACAATACTATCACAATTTATACAACTGTCAAAATTTCAAGTTAAACATTCTACGTTAACTACTATTTCAAATTTTTGTTAATACATATTGATCATGCCTCGGAAAATTTGAAGTAGTTCCTCCTGGACAGTGAGGCAAATGCCACTCATTTTTTCTCTTTCCTTTCCATATCAATTATAAGACAGTATATAATATGGACAAGAAAAGAGATAACCCCTGATTCCTTAAACACTGTACTCCATCTTACAAAACTTTCAATATTTTGTACAGTCTTTAAATTTAGTAACTGTCTATTTTATGGGACTGTGAATATTGTTATTATATAACTTGATGTATTCAGTAATAAAAATGAATAAACAATTTTCTGTCTCTTTATAACCAAAATTTGTAATGTGTTTTGTAGTAGTGCTCTTCTGATTTTTAAGGTTTTCCTTGCCAAGAAATCTTTGACACAAATAATATTTCAAGTAAGTATTTTATGAGTTTACAACCAGAAATAAATCACATTTATATATTTGGTCATTGTTAACCAGAGGTCGGTCAAACAAGTTTCTCATAACAGTAAAACAAAGGTTTACCACCTATCACAGTCACATCATCCCTTTACCCTTTTCTAATATTAGAGACAGCTGTTCAATACTGCAGCCAACAATCAAGAGGGGGAATAACATACCTCCTGATGGAGGAAGATAGTGCCTCTGAAAATATGAATTCTGTGTGTTATGGAGTCTGTCTTATACACACTACTAAAGCACAACATTTGTGCCCTTCCTTCCATTTAGAGTGTGACATAACCTAACAGCAACTTTATATGAAGAAAGTATCCTATTCACATATAAGTATTATGAGCTCAAGAGAGGTTTATTGCAAGATTGTGTTTGTACACAGTATATTGATTAACTGTTTAAATTAAAATAAAATATTGTTTGAGTAAATGTTTAAATTTAAGAATTATTTCAATGGTGCTCCAACTTTTATTGTTCATTCTAATTGCAAAGTAACTGAATAAATAGAATCCAAATTTCTACAGTCATACAAAACAAATACTGATTGAAGGCTTCTTAACATTTACATTAAAATTTACCAAATAAGAGCAAAGGAAATCTTGTAATATGCAAAATAAAGCAACTATATATATTACTTGTTGAAGCACTTACGAGGTTCTGTGCTATTTCTCTTGGAGCCATAGCGTCCTTATCCCATTTAAAGGTAACAGTTTTATCTTTACAGGATTCCAGTTGGCATTCTAGAATTCCTCCATTCTCAACAGTTAGAACTGTAAGCTTTGGGCCTCGCTCAACATAAGCTTTGGAACGACGTCTGTTAGGTTTACGAATTCTTTTCTCAGGTAAAACTGCATCAGAACTTGTACTGCAGAAACAATAATTAAATTATCAACAATATTTATGTTAATAAACAAAAAGGGAAAAAAATTAGAAATTAACCAGCAGTAAATTATTTACACAGAAGCCTTTCATAGTGAATATAGTGACTGTGAAGGTTTATTAAACTTCAGATCTTATTTCACTTACAAGGAAAATTAACCCAACTATGATCCTAGCTTCTTACACTGATCTTGGGACACTTTTATGATCAACTGACTGAATGCAGATTTGTGGCAATGATACAACTGAAAGAATTCAAATGGACATCACAAACACCTATGCCTTACCTAAGGTATAAGCCCAGAACCTTCTGTATGTGAGGCTAGGACTCTAACCACACATCAGGGAGGCAGGCCAGTACAAGAACACTACAAAAAAAATGGGAAAAATATATTACAGTTACCCTAAGAGAAACAATACCCTTAACAACAAGTTGTCCAAGATCTAACATGTTAATTAGCAGGATCATGTATAGAAAAGGGTTATTCACCCAGTAAAAAGAAATGTGAAGTAAGATAAGTAAATACAAACTAATGCAAGATTATTACATATAATATACAGTATGAATTACTTTAAAGAATTTATAAATATTTTTAATTAGAAATCAAGCAACATCTAACAAGTCAGCCCTCATAGAATTGTATTTGGACAACCACTGGCCAAACAATATGGCTCACTAAATCAACTAAATGTGCTATTTCTGCTTCCATCTATTGAAATAAAGTCATCAGTGATTACTTTTGGCCTGCTGTACTAAATTTGAGCAGACTTCTGTTAAAGAAGAACAAATTCACAAGAGTTTTGCTAAATTCTATCAAATATGGATGGAGCTTTGCAACTTCAGTAAGCAATCATCACTTTATTTCTCTCTTTTCATTAGTTAAGTACACAGATGAACGTATCATTTCCAACACTCCAAGCATAGCTGTGGTTGTGTTATCATCTCCTCCTCATAAATGTCTTAATCACTGTGCAACACAGCCCGACGAAGGAAATTTGAAGTTCCACCTATGCCAGACTCGACCAACTACTAATTTCAGGTAAGTCGGCATCACTGTTTCTCTTTCCAATCCTAATGTGTTATTTAATTTGACCTCATCACATTTTTCCTTAAGTATGTATGTGTGACATTGTCAAAAATAATTGTGATATTGGTATAGAAAGGAAAAAGAGATAGCTTGTGGCTTATGGTAGTGTCTGCACAGCTATGGATTGTTTAACAGAAGATTGCACTAACAATTCAGTTTGAGGAAAGAACTGCCGGTGGGAAATCACATTTTCAGTTTCAGTACAATAAGTCGGTGCTGAGACCAATATATTATAAATATAATTTGAAGAACTTCCTTTGGTTCCCATACTTCATTTTCAGGAAAGTCACAAACTACCTCCTTTTTCTTTCCATTCCAATATCGTAATTATTTTTGACAACATCATATATATATATATATATATATATATATATATATATATATATATATATATATATATATATATATATGTAATAGTCCTACTGCCCTGAAGAAGGAGCCTCATGTCCACAAAAATTTGAAATACTATTTCTTCCCAGCCTGACTAGCCCAACTGTAAGGTAAGTCAGCAGTTATCTCTCTCTCTTTCTTATGTCCTTTATATATATATATATACTAACAGTAATTTATCAACTTACCTATCCACAATAGAAGCGCTTGTGGCACCATCAGATTCTAATGGCAAAAGGGTAGTTGGCAAGGGCTGAAAGAGCACATTCTCATAAAGTTATTATACAGTATTAATTCTTAAATTAATAAAAAATATTATAAATATAAAATAATGAATCAAAAATAAAACTTGTAAAAATAATATGTTGAAAATACTTAATATTTATTTACTTGTACATCAAAACACAGTTATGAACTAAATTTTTGTGCATGACAGAGGATTCATTCTGAGAAGTTAAAACATAATTGTATGCTGTCCAAACTAATTAATAGCCAAAAGAATATGTGGTATTTTCTATATTTATAACAATTGCATTGAAAAGCTGAAAAAAAGAAATAAAATGTTTAATAGGAGTTATTTGTTATACTTGTTCATTTGTGGTGCTCATCCTAAAGTAACAGGATTCTATGAATCAGACAGAACTATGCTGTGTAGAATGGCTAGAACACATCAACTGACATCTTTCAAATGACAAAATATGCAACTTAATGAATTAATGACACCCTGCAATTATTTTGTATGGTATGTTAAGATATTTTAAATGGAAACTTGTGGTAAGGTTTCTAATATGGCTTTCAAAGAAAAGGTTCAAGCCTTGCACCAGTAATTGATCCCAGAAATTTGCCCAAACATTTAAGAAATATTCTAGTTTTATACAGATATGTAAATAATAATTACACATAAATTTCTATTTAAATAAAATGCTTAAATTAACTACAAAAAGGAGTTATTTGTAGTTTACATTTTAAGGTACTTTGAACTTAACAAATGCTTCTGGAGTAGACAACCTTATGAAAAGGATACGAATTACAAATTAGGTTTTACATAAATTTAAAAGAATAAAATTTAAAGAGTTATTTTTAAAAAATTGAAGGAGACAGGCATATTTAATGTGTCTGAAATTGTTGAAATCACTGAATTTAATACTATCCACCAATTATATATATATATATATATATATATATATATAACTACTTCCTGAAATATTTCTAATAAACCTGATTTTACTGTAAAATTATTGTAAATCACTAAAATTCTACATAAGATACTTATAAATACAACACACTGAAAAAATACATACAAAACATTATATAATCATGAATTTCTTTATGGTCAACCAAATAATTTCAATATAAATATACTTAAAATAATTTATGTTATATATCACTGTAAATTCTATAGACCTTTACAATTTAAGCTTAAAAATTATGACAGCTCACCTGTTGTTCTGCAAGCTGAGAAGGAAGGTTTAGCATAGTGCTTCCCAGTGCTTCCTGAAGCTGTGTTTGTAAAAATTCTTGATTTGATGGTAGTGTCTGCACAACTATGGATTGTTTAACAGAGGATTGCACTATTAATTCAGTTTGAGGAAAGAACTGCTCCTGGGAAATCACATTTTCAGATTCAGTACAATAAGTTGGTGCCGAGACCAATACGTTTGCAAGCTCATGTTCTTGTATCAGGGGTTGTTCTCCTTCAGAAATGCTTAGCTGATTTGGGGTGCTCTGATCCTGCTGAGTATAAACTTCTTCAGCATTAATAACTATCCCCTGCTCATTTTGGTAAAGATGCTGATCTATAAGTTTGGGACTCATCTGTTGTGAAACCGTTATTGCTTCTACTTGGTGAATCATAGCACCAGTCTCCTGATCACTAAAAATCTTCTCCTGGCTTGATATGTAACGTAAAGTGACCTGTTCAGATCCAATTTTCAGATCCTGCTGTGGTAATGCACTTGTTTCAAGTTGTGGAACTGTACCAATTTGTTCAACTTGAGTCACCTGCTCAGAAACTATATGTATCACTTGCTGTGTAATGCTTGATACTGGCCCATGCTCTGCAGTAATAAAATTCTCATGTTGCATGACAGGAAGTTGATCTCGCACACTGAACTCCTGGTGTGGAGTTATGTTTGTAGCCAAATTATCTGGCATTATCATAGCGTCATTCTGAGGTGTAACTGATGAAGTTAAATGATCATCAATGATTTGACTTGTTTGTATTACACATTGTGTAGTAATACGATCTTTTGTCATTGAAGCTTCAGAAGTCAGATCTCTTTGTACAGAATAATCTACTGGGGTAAGTGAGAATTTGTCAGATTCCTGTTTCCTCAAATGTTCTTGTAGTCCTAGTGAATCTCCTTTTGTTAAGTACTGATTTATTAACTGTTCATGTTGAATATATTTTAACTGTTCTGTTTGGAGTACATTAGGTTCTTGTATGTGTTCTTGATATGGAACAAATTGGTTGGGCTGGAGCAGGAAGTGATCAGCTGTTGCAGTATATGTCTCTGGTTGAGATATAAATGTTTCTGGTTGTGACATAATCTGATCACCATGAGGTACAAACTGATCAACTGTTGCAATTAAGTTTTCAGGATGTGAAATATATCTTTCAGGCATATTCAACAATTGTTCTGATTGCAATAAATATTGTTCATTAGTAATAAACTGAGTGTTACTGGGTGTGAATTGATCTCTAGACAAGAACATATCTTGTTGAGAAACATTGACACCTGGGACAATAGCTGAAGGCATGTCTAGCTGGCAACCTTCCACTTTTGGTGGGCGTGGTAAATCTTGCTGTGCCTGTGTATTTGTGGTTAAATTTTCATGATACTTATTTTGAGGAATCTGTTGATGCATGAAAACTGCATTAGGTTCCTTGTACTCTAAATTGTGTAGTTGCTTACAAGGAGAAGATTGTTCACTTGCTTGGGGGAAAAGTCTTTCCTGATTTATTGTATCAGGGGAAGAATATTCTAATTCAGTGTTACCATGTTGTGGCATTTCTTTATCCCTAAGAGGAAGTTGAGAAACAGTTTCAGATATATGGTGATGTTCGCGTATGATGTCCTGATGAACAAGAACTTCTGAGCTCTGTTCTTGCTTGTGGAACATTTGCTCAATCATCTCACTTGCCATTTGAAGCATAATTTGTTTTGCAACTTGAGGAGATTCTTCAGCTTGTTTCAACAACTCTTGTTTTCGAGACATCTCTAAAATAATCTCTTCTACTAATTTTTTAACATAAAATTGTATTTGTGTGCCTTGTTGCACAGATTGTACAGACTCTTGCTGCATGAGAGCAAAATCAAATTCTTGTTGCATTATTTGTGCAGTCTGCAAGCTGTGAGACTGCACAGCCCTGTTCACAATGTCCTGAATCAGTTGCTGTTGTGTCTGTAGGGTACATGAATGCAGCATATGCAACTGCTGAAGCCACTCTGCTTTCTGAACCAGTTCATCAACAACATTTTGAACAAACTGTGGTGTTATTTGTTGCCGAACCTGTACAATTGGTTGAATATGCTGCAAGTTTTGTGCAATAACTTGTGCTTGGTTTTGTGCTTGATACTGTTGTGCTTGAAGGTTCTGGGCTGCTGTAGTATAAACTTGTTGGAACATGGGGGTCACTTGTGCTTGTCCGTATGTGGAAGCAGGGATGTCTGATGGTTGAGTAGGTTGTTGTGTTACTCCATATGCACTGGATACTTCAGGACCTTGATGAGTAACATTTCCTGGCTGAAACAAATTCAATTTTATAAATAAACACAAATTTTAATTCATAGTGTACCTAGTGTAGAAGTTTTGTTATGATTTCAAGTTAACAATTGCCTTCAAAATAAAAATTGCACAGGACTCTTGGATAGAAACTGTATGATACTGGAGGATACTCAATGTAAAAATGGATTTTCTGCTCTCATTAAGAAAATAAAAGTAATGCACAAGGAATAGTGAAAATTATATTTGAAAGGTCATGTAATTTGGAGACAAATTATCATGGAGGCTGGAAGAAATATAATCAGGCTACAGCGTAAAAAATAAAAAAACTTAAATATATAGACTGTCTCTGTTTTCTACCTGAGCATGAAGGTATTCAATTTTGTAACAGAATTTACAATCTAGGAAAGGTTTGGGAGTCTGGGTAATTACAAAGATGAAAAAGTTATGTTAGGCACTGAAATTTGTCTGCATCAGATTAGGAAGTTGCATATTTTCAGAATGCTGACACTTGATTAGGATACAGCTTTGCTTGAAATTATATATTGACTCATGATATTTTCCCTTCATTCCAAAATTGTTAAGAGTAATCAAAGTATATAGATGAAAAAATGTCAACCAGGCCAAGAATCAAACCCAGGACCTTCTGCTTACCAGGTAGATGCTCTAACCAACTGACTCAATACCATTGACTCGTGATCCAGTGTGACACTTCTCCATCCCTCAGGCCTCATGTGGTTCACCTACATACCATCCATCCATACACTTTTATTAATTTTAACCATTTACCTTTAGCTAGAGTGTATAAGGCTTTCTTTCAAATAAATTTGAATTTAACAAAAACCTATAATCAATTTACATTAGATATCCAACCTTCATCTGATCCTAAGAATAAGGCTATTAAGGTGCTTGGATGTGTAAATTGTAGGTGAACTGCACGAGGTCTGGGGAATGGAGGATGTTGCACCGGATTGTTAGTTGACGGGATTGACTCAGTTGCTTAGAGTAACCGCCCGGTAAGCGGAAGGTCCCAGGTTCGGTTCCTGGTCTGGTCAACATTTTTCCATCCTTATACTTTGATTAATCTTAACCATTTGCCTTTGGATTGGGCATATAAAGCTTTCATTCAAATAGTTATTGACTTTTCAAAGTGGAAAAATCTACTTGTTATTTTGCAACATATTGGTTTCCTATTCATTATATAGAACATTCAACTAAATATTAATGTAAGTTTCACTTCATCCATTAACCTTCTCTTTAAAATATGTATTTACACATTTGAATAATTGTTACTATGTAATAACTACAAAGTAGTATCCCATTATATGGAGAACATAAAAATGCATTATTTAAAATTTGATAAATAGATCAACACCTAATTTGTTTGTAACATTGTTCTTGCTGTAAACAGATGTAGACTTGAGGGTGGACCAATTACTTTTCTTGAGAATGAATGTGCACAAATGATTTTGATAATACAAATTCAATGAACTATGTTGATAAATTCTAAAAAAAATGTAATCAGTGAGCATTATAGATTAAATTTATTCACAACAATTAATTCCAATATTACATATTTGAAGTCTATTATTTTATAGAAAAAATATAAATATACTATTACCTGAAGTGGTGTAAATGTTGCAGGTTGATCTCCTGAACTCACATCTGGAGAGAGCTCTAAAGCTGTACAGAGAAAAATAAACATTAATTCCTACGGTGTTAAAAATAAAATGACTTTCACAAAATGCAATGTGCTAATTTCCAACATAGTCCTAATACTTTCTATAACAGTTTTCCCATATGGAACTATGAGAACTGCTCAAATTAATATACATACAAATTATTTTTCATGTTTTACACGACAAGCTGTTGATTTACCATTTAGTTTATGTTCTCAAAATAAATGTCAGAGGTAAATTACATTACAAAATTGCACATGAATGTAAAATTCTCTGATCAGTCACCTAAGAACAATGGAGAAGCTAGCTGCCGAAATGTTGTTTTTCACACAGGTAGAAACCCCATAAATCTACCAAATTCACCATGAAAATCAATTTTCGTTAATAATATTGCACACTTCCTGTTTATTATATATTGACATTGTTGTTGAAAAGTGTCATCAATGATCAGCATTATATCAGTGACATAATGTGCATACCTGAAATTGTTCTGTCAGGCATAGTGTATATACATGCACAGATGTGCGTGTATATATATGTGTGTGTCAACTTGACACAACATGTCCTAAATGTAAACATCAAGATAAATAAAAATGAATGCAATTTGTTTTACCTGTTGACACTGGATCTTTTTCTTTAAGTTTTGTCTTTATTTCTTCTCTCTTCTTTCTCAAATGATCAATTTGGGCCTGTATCATTTTTGCAACTATTCGGAAATCATCCTCACGGATTAATCCAGATTTGGCCTGCAATAAAAAGTGCAAAATCTAAGGTATGCATATATTTTAATAATAAAAATAGTACTACTTTTACTTTCTCTCAAATACATTTAAGTTAATAATAAAAATCATTATAGTATGAATATATTGTTTATAAATACTAACATTAGACAAAATAATTATCTGTTTGGTGCACTTTACATGTGCAAGTAGCCCAATTTTGCTGTTGCATAATATGACTACTGTAAAAGTTCATCTCAATAAAATTTTGCAAAAATAACAAGTGTGATTTTAGACATTTAAACTTTATTCATAACCACAATTAAATTGAAATTTCATTGTTATCTTCAACTGTTGAACAAAATTCAAAGGTTGCTCAGAATGAATTATAATGTAAATTACATTTGATTTGTTACAAAATGAAGACTTGTGGAGTTACTGAAGTATTGTTCACATTTCAATACATTGAAAAGAAGAGCAAAAAATCAGTTGTGGTTAATAATGGAGTATTGTAGGTTAAATACAATGGACCTAGGATTACATAATAGTATAGAAGGTTCAGTGAATGGTTAAAATAGTATGGGAAGACAAAAACCAGCAAATAACTGAAGATTATAGACACTGTAAAAACTTTAAAAAGATACCTATTTGACAGTGAGACAAGATGACAACACAATTTGAATAAAAATTTCTTGATTAAATGTTGATTTACAAAGAATACAGGGTGTCTACTTTCTTTCATATGGCATTATATGGTTGTATGTTCAGTTGTTTAATTTAGGTACTTTGGGATCACAATGAGATATTAAATGAATTTCTATCACCTATAATTGCATATTGAGTGAAAAGTATATTAATGTGGAAATCAAAAATGGAAAAAATGAGTGAACACAGGATGACAAAAGAAATATTTCAACAAGGGAGAATGTACTATTATGGGAAAAACTAAATGTACCAGTCATTGAAAGTAATAGAGCCTTCAATAAGTAACTCTCAATGTTTTGATAACAGTCAATAATCGCCCGACAATAATATACATAAACTGTTTTGTGCAATAGACATTTTGAGATATGGACCAAGTGCATCACTCAACTGAAAACATATGGGATACATTGATATCAACCGTTTTTGTGTGAAACACTAATAGTTATCTTCACAAGTAGAAGAGTATACAGTACTTAAAAGCATCAATTTCAGAGAAGATAAAACTTGGCCAATTATGGGTTTTCCTTTTAAGATTTTTGTTTTAATTTTCCAATCACTTTAGACTGGATTATAAGAGATAGTAAAATAATTGATTTTATTAACCAACACTCAACAGATTCTTTACTTTTGCATGAATGTAAAACAAAATTAGAATATTTTACCATTTCCATAGCCACTTCTTCTCCATTATCATTTTCAGTGTCAAAGTCAAATTGTATTGCTTCATTTTCTTTGTGTCTATGACCACGCTTTTTTGGATCAAGTATTCTCAACCTTAGTTCCACAACTGTAGTTTCCGATGAAATAGCTTTCTCCAAGGACACAATTTCTAAACGCAAGCCCACATCAATAGCAAAAAATTCATGGGCCATCAGATCCTTCACGGTAGGTCTGAAAAGCAAGATGAAATTGTTAGATACGTAATTATGTACAGTACATATCAAATGGAAAAAATGAGTAAATGACAATTTAAATTAGCACATCAAGTACAATTTTCCAGCAGAGTAGTTAAATACAGCATGTTTATTATAACATAACAAATCAAAATATCTCTAAAAATATTCATTTTCTGAAAAAATTGTATGCGATGAAAAGTATAATAATATAAAACAAGAGATTTCTGTGCTAAAATTGTGCCTCCTTTAGCAACCGTCGTGGGTGGATGAGGGGGTAAGGGTAGGGGCAACTTTGTAAATATTCAAAAGGTAAGCCTAACATTATTGCAGATTAAGAGGCTCCATAAAAAATTGTTTACTCATTCCACAATTTTTAGCACTACTTTTCAACAGTGTATTTTGTCTAATGATTAATGTTGTATAATTAACAAACCTATTAGACTATAGTTCAATGACTGATTCATGGAACAAAAATTGATTATCCACCCCTATCCCACAAAAATCCCGTGGTCGGGGAGGGATAATTAAACACTTTTTTCTCACGTGGGAAAATATTATATAAATAAAAAGTTGTTTTTCCAACAGATAAACAGAAATCAAAATTTACAATGTTAATGGAATTGTCACATACCTGTCTTCCTTTTTCAGTCTTGTACAACACTCTATTATCTCCTTTATTTCTGGGTTTTCTACTTTATCATAACTTAATGGTTTAACACCCTGAAATTAAAATTTAAGTAATAAATAAAACACAAGAAAAAAGTGCTGTGAGTGATAGTAAACATGTATGAATTCTGGAAATATAATAGTGAATCACTAATAGATTTAAACAATAAAAGGCTATAACATTCATTCCGCCAAAGCACTACGTTAGGACATCAGAGAAGCAACGACAGCTATGCACCTCCCATAGAGATATTTATTCTTGTAAGTATTCAGTCAGAGTTGAATAGCTCTGAAAACACTAATGATACAAACCACAAAGTCCAGAATATTATTGATTGGACAACAATGTACAAGTAAATGCAGAGGAGCTGACTTAGAGAGACAATGAAGTCATAAAATATTAGGAAGAGAAACATTTTGCTGTTGCAGCAGGGAAACTGATGCAGGATTTAAAACAAAGTAGAACATAGCAATTGAAACTTGGTTTGATCAGCTTTACTCAGTTACATACTTCAGATTTAGACTTCATAGAAGGGACAGAAGTTGGTGAGTACTAATTAGCGAGAAATAGAAATTAAACAGAATGCTTTAGTTTTCTCAGATCAAGATGAAGGACTGATATACATCCCATATTAATGGGTTTAATAAAGATACATAAGTGGGTTGCTACAGGCCACTGGATGAAATAAATTATTCATTTCTTACCTAAATAAGAGCAATTGATGTATTGCTGAAAATAGAAAGTAACAATGTCAGAGGAAACTGTAGGTTGGCATGATGCAGTGAGGAATAATTTAAAGCAAAATCTTGTCAATATGCTATTTTCTCTGGTAGTTAAACAAGCAACAAGAAATGGTAAAATTCTTTCAGTTTTCTTGTCCTCCTAGAAGAATCTGAATTGAATTGCCAAATACTCCTGAGAATTTCAGACCTAAATTGTGTAATCTTAAATATCCTAGTATACATTACGAAGGTAGTTATAAACTGGCAATTTCGAAAATCAAATCTGCAAAGCATCTTGTTTCTGGGAAACCAGTTATTACATATTTTATATAAAAAAAATAAGAAAATGTCAATATAAAATGGCACAACTTTCAATTTCTTAGTAATGAGGCAATGAACTGCTTTGTCTACATAAGTTAAGAATCTTTAAAATGTATTGCAAAGCATATGCAAAAAGAAAAACGGTTTTCCATATTTTCTAGAGTTATCCATAAAAAGAAAGTTAAATAATTTCTGTATCAATAGTAGTAGGCAATATGAAGCCAAAGACTACAATTTTTTAATTAAAATTTAAGGTTTCAGTCCAGACTGCTCATGTGAGAATCAAGTTGTCAAACTATTTTTCACTAAAGCATTGGACATGCCACATGGCATTTTGAGAGAAAAACTGTTGTGCTCTGGAAGAAGGAATTTCTGAATTCACAAACTCAGTGTGTTGAGATAGGTACTCACCTATAAATAGAATGAATAGATCAGTTAACAGACATTTCGAATTTATTGCATGCACCAGTAATAGCACGTTTTGCAGTTGTGGCATATTTTCAGAAAATCTTATATTAAGGAGTACAGAACTCGCTTTAAATTAGTTTCATACTCTAGAAAATCAACTGAAAGTCATCAAATGTGAAAGGAGGCTTATAGTGTACAATTGACTGACAATCTGTGAAAAACAGATGATCTCATTAACATCAAACTGAGGATAAAATAATAAAGGTGCTTGAAGTTGTCAACAAAGATAAACCAAGCAGGTGAAAAAGTAAGTTTTTAAGAGCAAATATTTTGTAGCATCTGGTACAGAATGCCAACAGCACTTTATGAATATTATAATAAATGCATAAGTTTGTTTAGTTACTTTCTCTGATTTTGGTTGTTTAACACCTCCAATTTATAACAGAATATGGTTCAGTACAAAAAATAATTCTCACCCTACAATGTTAAGCTTAAATTGCAATTCTGTTTTTCTTAAAATTGAATAATTTCTTTCATCATTCACAGCAGCAAGTTGTCCCTCAAAGGTAAAAAAAAAAGGTAAAAGGAAAATATGTGAATACACTTACACTAATAACTTTTTTGTAGATCTGAGCTGGACCATTACATTCTGAATATGGATATTCAGATGTTGCCATTTCTAGCATGCACATGCCAAATGCATAGACATCAACACTTTCATCATAGTGTTCCTCATACATTTCAGGTGCCATGAACTCAGGGGTTCCTGAAATCAAAGGAAGTAACCTCATTACATTAATCTAAACTGATTCAATTTTGTTACTACGTACAGTAATTTTCAGGTAGAAACAATAAAATTTGATCAAAGAAATTAAATATAATTACAAGTAACCCATATCATGCTACAAAGAAATCCTGGACTAACAGTTACAAGAAACTACAGCACTGATTACATAATTTATTTTCAGCCTCAATGTTGCTATTCAAATACACGAGGTGCACTGAAAAACATTTGTATGGCATTGAGTAAACCATGGTTTATTCCATTATATTTTGGCAAAAGTTGTATTTTATATGTGGCTTTTCTGAAAGTTTTGGTCTGTATTAAACAGTTAAGATGGGAAAATAATTGTGGTTTGGTGTGTTTCTTCAAACTGTTTGGGTTTGTTACTTTCCAGAGCTCTTTGTGCAATATTTGGCATTCATAATTGTTTGTCTGAAGGATCTATCTCACATAGTAATTTTTTTTTTTTTTTGTGGAGATTCTGATTATTACACATTTTGTTAGCTCTATGGAATAGTTTTGCATTGGATTGAAAATTTATGTACTGTCTCAAGAGAGTAGATTTTTTATATATGGATGAGAGTTTATTGCAATGTATTTTGACTAATAGGTTCATTTTACATTCTTCAATTTCTGAAAGTTGGACAACTATCAAATTGAGAAATTAGTAACAATATAAATGTCTATAATATTGGCATAGTATTAAGTTTTGGAGGTACTGTTTGCAAGAATACAGGCAAGAGTGGGACTTAATTGGCTTCGTATTACAATATATATGGGTATATAAAAAAATTATTACCTTAGAAGTATCATTTTAGTAACCTGTCTAGCAAGAAAGATCATTGCACAGCCATCTTTACAGTTGACTAAGTTGAACAAAATCAAGGTATTGGAACGTCCACCATTTTGTTTCAAGATAGTGAGTGGCAATATATCAGCAAGAATATTTTTATACAAAAATGAAGTTATATTTTTTCAAATCTTGAGGTAAATTATGATAAATTTTTGAATTTGATTTAAAGAGCTTAATCTAGTCAAATGATGCGGTACTAATTGAAAAAGTGATGTATTGTGTACAATAATGAAATTACATGATCAAATCATCACAATTACATTAGCCCTTTGTTGGAAAATAACTTCCAAAGTATGAATCCAAAGTTATTTGAGCTGAATTGGACAATGAAGGTGTGGAGTCAGTAAGCAAAAAGATTACGAAGTTTTGTGTTGTTGAAAGTGTGGAGAATGTACATTTTGTGTTGAATGATAGAAAGTGGATAATATTTCAGTGCTATTATCATGTTTCTATGAGCTATGCAGAAGTCTACAAGATTATACTGCAGACAGAGCTGAGACCTGAGTGCAAAATAACCCAACTGTCAATTACAGATGCCTGGCTAGGAACAATTAGTGATCACAGGTGAGGGCTAACCAGTATACACAATTGTGTGTTGTCAGACCCAAATAAATAATTTGACTCTGTTACTTTGACCAAATCTACCAAGTGTAAGATTGTCATAATAGTACAAAATAATTGATATAAAATAACTTATTTTGCTTCATTAATAAAAATTTGGTTACTTTTATTGATGATACAATTGTATTGTTTTATCAATGAATCCAAGGTGCAAAATTAATTGTTTTTGTTTTAATTCAGTTATTGTAATAATTGAGTCCCCTTCTCAGTCAAGAATTATAGTCTTACAAGTGGTGCTTAACATGTTGGCAAAAATAAGACATAAAAAAATGCCCATAATTAAAAATAGTTTGAAAGTGAAAAATAGAACAATTTCATATTTACTCACCTATCACAGACTTTGCAAATGATCTGTTTTTAAGAGTTGCCAAACCCAAATCACCAATCTTCACACTACCTGTAGTACCAGTGATAAATATATTGTCACACTTTAAATCTCTATGAATAATAGGTGGTGATCTACTATGAAGGAAACTCAGTCCTTTAAGGATTTGACGACACCAAGACTTCAAAACTTTCGGGTTAATTTTCTTAAACCTTCTTAGATATCTAAAGAAAAATAAAACGCTACAATTAAAAACAAATCAAATTGCTCTCTCAAGATATAATTATTTAACAGCACACAATAATTTATAATTTTTGATATGTTAATTTCTGATGGCAAAAAAAATCCCAACATGAAGAAATTTGTTTAGAGGAATTAAATTTGGGCATTGCATTTTTTAGGTAATATATCTATTTTATTATACTTTTGAAGTCAAAAGTTAAAGTATATATGAGAAGAACTCTCAAATGTGAAATGGTGGTAACCACGATAATCACAATTTTGAATTGAAGTATGCAAATGCTTATGCATTAATTCATACAGGGATATACTCAATGGGAGAAAGATCTTGTGTTCTTGTAGGCCAAGAAAATGTGTTGACTCCCTGTAGAGCATGGGTGACACATGGTATGGGGACGAGTGTTATCCAATTAATAAACGCTCCATTGAAAACATGGCAGCAGAGCCTGTTCAGTCACCAGTCTGATATACAATTTTTTTTTGTCAAGGTGTGTGGGATAATGACAAGTGATAGCATATCATAGACCCATACTTCCTGCTACATGTCCAGTGTTTCTATGCCACACCAGCTTTGTTCCAATTGCTAACCTGACCTCTTCCTATCCAAAATGCAGCCACCACTAGCAACAAGACAGAAACGGCTCTCTCATTTAGCACACCCAATCTTCACTCTGCCATAGCTTGACACCACTGAAGTTACAGATAGTGATGATTTGGATTGGTGGCATCCATTTTACAGGGTGTCTGGATCATAACTGTAACTCAGGAAATTGATTTTTTGTCTTTCACTGTATCACTCTGGTGTAAACATGAATTTCTGCAATAGCCATGCTGTGAATGCTCTGATTAATGGCCATATGCAACCACACTGAGGTATTCTGGAAAGAGTTCCACAGCAGCCAAGAATCCTGTACAGTGGGCACGATCCTGCCAAGTCTTTCTGCAGTATAGTGAAAGAAAATCCACCTTCTCACAACCCTATCATATGGCCTTGTTCAAACTGCTGATACCACCTTCTTCGTATCATTAAAGATACTCTTAACTAAAATATAGTTCACAAAACCAAATCTGGAAGATAAACAATGCTCAAAAAGTTTAAATTGTGTAAAATGTGATTCTCATGTTCCTAGTGGTGTGACCGACACCACTCATACATCTAGTGGAAAATATGAATATATTGAGTTTATGCAGCACAAATCCTTCTGAATGTTTGGATTATAACCTCAAGGTTATGGGATCTTAGCTCATAGATGCTATATATCAATAATATTTTATAAAAACAATTACAATAAAATGACTTACGTTTTCAGAGTTCCTGAGGTCATAAGTTCAGTAACCAACACAATATATTTCCTTTTTGTTAAAGATACTTCCCAGTAATCATAAAATCTGACAATATTTGGATGCTGCAACCCTTTGAGCATTTCAGCTTCTTCACGAAACCTAATTCTTTCACTCTTGTTCAATTTTCTCTCCTGAAATTATAACCAAAATTATACATATTTATGTTTATTTCAAAGTATATAGTTTTAAATATACATAAGACATTGGATAGGTAAGGACAGCATAGTCAACTTACCTGAAATCTACAGTTAGTTCAGTCAGATTCAGCAGAAAATTGATTTCCAATATTCGAGGACCTGAACCCCCTTTCTCAGGAAAGAAGGTCTGAACTGTGCACCGACCAGGCCCTTGAAAATTTGAAATAATTTTTACACTCAGCCCGACTGGACAAACTGTTGATTTCAGGTAAATCGACTGTGCTGTACATCTTTCCTCCAGGCACCTGGAACCGATGTCAAGGGTCAAATGCATTGCTGTTCTCCGGCTAGTACCAGAATCGCCAGGCTCAGGGGAGACCACATGGCATCTCCCTATAAAACTGGTAGAAGAGCTTCTAATTTCACAAATGCTGGGTTGGAGCACAACCTGCCCAGCTGAAGGAGATAGCCATTAGCTTTTCACTAACCAACAGGCGGCATTGGGTTTGGACCCTGTTGTCATTCTGTTCGGAGATATAAGCTTCAAAGTCAAGTACCAGGAGGTTGCCTCACCATTGAGCAGTTTGCAGAAGTGTCCGCTGCCTGCCCTAGTATTGAATGACTCCAGGGCCACAGGATATCTCACTGGCCTGAAAGTACAACCCTTCCACAAGATGACCCTCTTCTTTAAGAGAAATCCGTCAACCAGAACTTTTAGCAAAAAAACTGGTAGTCGGGCTGAGCTTAAACTCAGCTGTTGCCTAGCTTACTGGCCAGCTGGCTGTCACATAGTTCAGACCTTCTTTGGACGAAAAATTTGTAATATCTTCACTCTTTGGTTTAACTGGACCAACTGGTTAGTCGACTTCACTATGTCTCTTTCCTATCCAAATGTATGTATGTGTGTGTGTGTGTATATATATATATATATATATACACACTTGTGGTATTAATTTAGATAAATTGTGAATTATTATAGGTTAATGATTTCTCCAAGTTTAACACTACATAAACTTTTCAAAATTTGTATTGTTTTGGATATGACTCTGACAGCAGCATATGTTAACTGTTTTGTGTTGTGTACTAGCCTATAAGTGAGGAACTGTGGGTTCTCTTTTGTGGTTTAATTTTTCTCTAGAAAGAAAATTACAGGCAGTAAAAAAAAAATTAAAACCTGTGTAAAATAACAAAAGAAAAGGGAGATCTAAGCTCTCAGATACTGAGAAATTATCCCACAGTCAAATTCTTCACTACTGACAGAAAACACATATGTTATAATTGACACTAACAATTATAACATCAAACTTAATGACTGTATCACTACTGATACCTGAATTATAAAGACTCCACAATATCAGAATATATAGATTGATTAGAAACAAAATAGACAACAAATTAGTTTCTTGACATGTTCAAGAATAGACAAACCAACTCTCCAATGAAAGCACCATATTCACACAGATACTTTAATTACTTTATGAACCATCCATATACCATTTAATTAAGGATAGCTAACAGATTTTTTCAAGGCTACCCACATCTGTCTGACGACAAACTTATCAAAGAAAAAATTGATCATATTACAGAGACAGCTGCCTCATATATATGTGTCCAAACTTTTCTGAGAAAATATGCAAAATTACCAACAAATACAACATAAAAAGTTATTAACGAATTGGGATATAAAAATCTCGACCAGACCAGGAATCAAACCCAGGGCCTACACCACAAAATAAATTCAGAAGAATCAATGTTATATATTCAGTTTCCTGCCAAACAATACATTGGTCAAACAAGGATATATCAGCACCATACTCAATGAAAATAATCAGAAATTTCCAAGTTCAAACTTGCAAAACGAGTGGAAACTTAACATAACTTTGATAATATTTTTCATAACTGACCCTATCCATTTAAGAATAAATTTAAAGAATTGAACTACATCATAGGAAAGACTTCTGTCTTATAACCTAGTGCTGATTTTCTGGACATCTGGTAGTTCCCAATTCATGACCGCAACAGAAAAATTTGAGAACAAACACCATTCACTGTCCCATACAAGCACTTCACCCTGGACACTAAATTTAACAGCTAGTGTCTAACTTCCTGAGTCAGATAACACTGGAATAAACTGAATTAATTATTGTAAATATTAATCAGGTATTCCATTGACTGAGTAAAAAGGAAAAAGAACCAAGAAGGGAGTGAGAGAGAGAGGAGGAAACAAAATAGTAGAGAAATCAACAGAGGAGAAAAATACAACCAACATGACAGATTACTGAGTGAAAGTGACAATGTCCAGATGAAGAACTAAGAAAGAAGGTTAAAATGGAGTGAAAGTAGAGATTACTCCAAAATTCTGAACATAAAAGAAACTCTTTTTCATTATCAGGCACATCAGAGCCACAGACCAAGAATTCAAGACACAGACTTACTATATTTGGCCTAGCTCTAGGTAGTGAACTACCTCAACATTCAATATCCAAATGATTCATACAATGGATAATACTAATAATATTACCTCATTGTCAACAAGTTTCAAAACTGGACTGAATTTAGTAAGATTATTTCTAATGTAAAATACCGATTCTAAAAAAAAAATTATTCCCCGATGGTATTTTACAGTTCAAAACTATATCTTACTTCTTTCACCCCTTCAAATCTTCCTCTATTATAGACAAAGGAATACTAATTAACAACTTCACAGTTTGACATTGATATGTTACAAAAAAATGTGAGTTTACTTTTTTGTGTTTCATGTATGTAGTAATGATGAGCAGGGACAGATGCTACTACATTCAGAATATTTACACACTTAATTTGATAAAAACAGTGTGTTACTTATGATTCAATTACATGCTTCAAAGGTTTATTTAAGTAGAGGTAAATTGTACACCTATTATTGAAAGCACATCAGTATTTCCTGCAGTGAAGTCTATAAGTTGATTGTTTTCAAATGTTTGTAACATAAAAGCTCATTAATGAATAATAAACAATGTTAATTTAGAGTAACAAGAAACAAAAAACAGAATTTCGGACAGATGAAATGGACTGTACTCTTAATATTTTTTGGCATATTAACACTACGAAATGATAATGTCTTTCTAATAGTACTGCTTATGAAATAATTTAAAAGAACATGGCAAATTGTGTTACATCTTTTATGGAAATATGATAAATTTAATCAAATAAATAATATGCAGAAGCATACCTGTAGTTCACACCAAGCAACAGATACACCAGTTTGAGTATCAAGGCCTTTATATACAGTTTTGAAGCTACCACGTCCAACTTCATCTTCAAATTTAAGGAATCTCCCATCAGGAGAAGCACCAACAGCCTTTTCTGTATCATCATCTTCAAGCCGAGGTGATACAGAAGGTACAACTGTGGGCTGCTCTGATTTCTCCAAGTCCTTGTCAACAACAAGGATTCCATCTTCATCTTCATAAATATCGAGCCTTTCCTCTTCTTTACCACCACACAAGTCAACTGAACTCACTGCACTTACACCAACTGAAGTTGCATTTCTCACCCGTCTCTTTGAGGAAGTTGGTGAAGTAGGAGTAGGTTCGGCTCTTATCTGAGTGAATTTCCTGATTTTAAAAGGTCCAATTTGGGCAAAGCATGGTTCAGGTCCCGACACGCTACTGGAATTACTGTGAAATGTTGGTTTATCTGGAGCAAATGTTCCTTTCTTCTTCTTCTCGGTTCCCTGAGAATGTTCCTCCGGCACAATAATGGACTGCTCTGTTGTAGGAGCATTACCTGCTCCTTGGTGTGGACTGTCATTTTGGCCCACATTTTCCTGAACTTCAATTGGGAAACTTTGTTTGGGCTGGAAAACAGAATCCATTATCAAATCATTAGGAACAAATTATAAAAAGTAAATGACTATATATGATGTAGTAATCAGTTATGTAGCATATAGATACCAAAAAAATAATTGGCAGCAAAATTAAAATACTAATAGGCCTTTATTAACCAGTCTTTGTTAAAAATTCACAATTGTTAATAAAGGCCTAAAAATATTGTATTTCATTCATAATTTGTTATTTGACAGCAGAAAATAAAACACTAAACACAGCAAATTTAATATTTGGGGAAATACTAATAAATACAGCTGAAAAACTAAAGACATACATTACAACAATAACGGTGATATTTCTTTTTGAAACTTTCATTTATTCATTAATCCATAAACATAAAAATAATGACACAATTTTATATATAAAAAATAAAGACATCAGTTTTGTATGCAAACAAAATTAGTATTTCAGTGACATATATGTATAGTATAATTTTCCTAATAAAATGTAAAATTCATGTCAATTTGAACTTTCAGAAAATTAAAAAAAACTTAAGTATATGATTCATATTCCAGAAAAGTATACAATAGTTAAGACTGAAATAATGGGGAAATTGGTTACTGAAAACAAATCAGGAAAAACCTACAATAAATGGACATTACATTAATACAAGAGTAACTGTAAGTTATAACGGCCAAAAATTGAATAAAACTACAATTATTGTTGTCTTAAAACACTTAAAAGTAAATCAAAATTCACAGTAAAAAGGAAATCTGAAATGTCCTTAAATATCAATAAGTTTAGGATAACACAAACCTTTGAGTCATTCTCAGGCAGCTCTAAACTGAGATTGGGTCTGGAAGTGTCATTTACACTGTATGTATTAGCATCAGGTTCGACCTGTGATGTGTCTGAAGAGACCCTAAAGAAAAAATGTACAAATATTATTTATATTTTGTCCAGTATATTTAAAAGTATGAAAAATAAAGATGTGAAACCAATTGAGCTAAACATTCTAATGTCATTGGGAAAAGTCTTCAGTAATTTCATACCAGTGAAAAGTTAATTCAAATTACTAACATTTGAAAATGGTTAATAAGCTAGTGATTATGTACACACATGATTTTAAATAAATGAAGCCATTAAAATAATAAAATTATTACTTACGCAAGGTATGCAACACAGGAGTCTGACACAGCCGAGACAGTTTTCACGTCACGAGTGGGGCGACTTAAATCTTCATTCTCATTTGAAGTTGGGGCTGTATCTTTAACATGTTTTTGTGACTGAAAGAAAAACAAAGCTATAAATAAGCATTATATAAGAATAAGTTTTCTGGAAGTGATAATTTAAAAATCAAATTATATATATATATTGAACGTTAAAGAAAGTAACATGCATTTTATTCATCAAATTATGAATTTAAATACTGGTATTATAAAAAACCTGAAGTCCAACCGTTTGTTTTATCAAAACTAGAAAAAAATTATTTAGTTCATCAATTTTTTGATGTTGATACATAGAATTTAAATACGCTGTAAATATAGACACAATAGATAATTTCAAATTACATGAAATTGTAATTTTTCATCATGGCTGTTGTTTTACTTAAACTACTTTGGGAAATATACAATTCCACAGACAAGAAAAACAACTTAGAAATGTCATTCATATAACAATTGAGTACTCTGCTGGAAATTTGAAGTATTTTATTTAAAATTAACT
Source organism: Zhengitettix transpicula (assembly GCA_037074705.1). Taxonomy (NCBI): domain Eukaryota; kingdom Metazoa; phylum Arthropoda; class Insecta; order Orthoptera; family Tetrigidae; genus Zhengitettix; species Zhengitettix transpicula. The sequence continues at coordinate 60,654,528 of CM073595.1, read as the reverse complement.
GCAACAGCATTCTTACGAAATTTACCTCACTTTCTTATTTATTGTCTTCTTAATCAGTATCAACCAAAAGCACAACCTAGTAAGCTCAGGTAAGATTATATTTACTAAAATTTGCCCATATAAAAAAATAAACATTAATAAAATGAATGAAGAATACAAAATCAGAACTTACTGTATCACTTTTGCTCATGGCACAGAAGATTTCAGCCAGGCTATTTTCACTCTGAAGAGGAAAATTTAAATTTAGTTACAAATAATTAATAATGAGAAAATATGTTAATAATTTTGATCAACTACTCATCACAAAAAATTGAAGTACAGAAAAATGTAAGATTATAAGCATTCGGACAAGGTTACATTACTTCCACATCCTACGTGTTTGGCTTATAACAACAATCAATTAAATAATTTTACTCTGTTCAGAAGTTTCATGATCGTTCTCCTAATAATTAATTTTTTGTTTATACTGCCAAAGTATTTAATGTAGTACTCTTTAAACAACTACTTTCATAACTTGCTTACTCTCCGTTTGGTCTTTTCTGCTCTTTTAATTGTTTAACTCATGTATGGCCTGTAGTTTCAATGAAAAGGCAGATACATTGTTGTTCAGTTTCGTAACGTGACTCGTCTGTCGTTCGTGCTTCTTCTTAGTGTGCGTGTGTAAGCTTTTGTGTTTATTCATATGTGATGTGTACTTCCATATTTTACGATTTGTGATAGTTAATTCACAAAAGAATTCTTTTTTACCTAGAGCATATTTAATTTGTTAGTAACGTTAAAGAATTTATTATTATAGTACTTTTAGTTATGTAGGAAAGGGAAAATATTTTTCCCAATTTTTAGTTATGTGCATGTTAACTTACAAGTATTATTAATTGTAGCTTCTAATAATTACATTGAAATCTTACGTAATGACGTATCCTATTTCCTCATTCGAGGACTAATGGAATAAATAAATTAAATCCAATCAAATAATATTTTTGTGCTTGGGAGCCAAAGTTATCATGCATTGGAAATAATTGTCATACTTCTAGAAAGTGGAAAAAAATCTTTACAATACAAGAATCAGTTATGAAATTAATTTTGTTCATTTCTTTCCATCGAAATTCGTTCAAATTCAAATAGATTTTTGTTGTGCAGTGAAAGATTCATTTGAGAAAATTACAGTCAACAAATATGTACAAAATGTCAGACAATGCTCATATTTGCATTTTCAAAAATGTTTGCTTTAGTACCTGAATATTTAGGAACAATTTCGTAAATCTGTTTAGAGCTCCATCGAAGTCTACTTGCACAAATTTTTGCCAGCATTTAAATATGGCTTATTCATAGCATTAGAATGTTTAATTTCTTAATCTGAATAGTAATAAAGCTTTAAATATAACTCAGAATGCTAGGATAAAATAAAAATGTACTGTATAATATTTTTGTTAGAGCCACAAACAACCTTCGGAGTTAATTAGTTCAATACTGAAGGAAGAACACTGTTGAAACATGTACCTTTATTTTTGACAGTTAAGATATTCAGATCCTGTACATTAATCACAATAATATAAATATTAAATTGAGCCACATAATATAAATGAAAACGAAATAACCCAAACTAAATTTATTTCCAATCACATAAAATCATAACGCAACGTAATTCCGCAAAAATGTTTAACTTCTAGATTTAATATTACTTTAAAAACAACTACGACTGACACTGACTTCACCAACACTAAAAAACCTTTTAATGAAACTGTTTTTGTTTAGGTGCGAGAAATATTTTATTCTTTGCGTTACATTCACCCAAAAATAACCAGACCATAAATTGTAACATTCGGGCAAATACAAACGAACGTATACTTGTCAACTTCTCCTTTCGTATTTGCAAATATTCCGAGCAGAATAGTAATACAATTAATATGTATTAATACTACGGGTCTTTTTTTGTCATTTTTAACGAAGTCTACAAACGTTCCAACAATACAGAACTTTTTCTCATAATAACAAACAAATATTTTGTATTGTCATAACAAACATGACATGTTCGAAAAAGCTTACAGTGCAGACATATAAGAAACACAATTATTCTTCTATACGTCATCCTTGACAAACATCTCAAATATAAAGGCATTGCAGCACACAACACTAACAACTCAACAAACGATCGGTAAAGACTAACCAGCCATGATTAAATTGTCGTTCGCAGCAGAAAACAGTCCAGCCTACTGAAAGGAGGAGTGCACCCAAAGATAAAAACAGAAAGATACAATGCCGGCTAATAAAGATATATAACTTCGTTCGAATTAAAGCATCTTTGGTTCAGAGAGAATAGTAATCGAGTGTGCTGTTAAATGATTATATGATCAGAATACTAATCTGGTGTACTATTAAATGATTATGTGATCTGTAGAGTGAAATGAGGATGATGGAAAAAGAAACTAGAAGTAAAAAGGAAGGTTTACATATTAAAATTATCTGGAGAAATACATTTTCTTGCCTTCTCGACAGTAATAAAATGATCAGTATTTAGTTTTTTGGTCACTACGGTAGGTAATTATATTTTTTTGCAAAAATGTTTATTCCTGCATCCTAAATGGCGGCAAAAGTTTTCTGTCTTAACTTGAAATCTAGAGAATTAGTCATCACCGAGTCACACACGACCATTTGAATCGGATCCAATAATTCCACTTTCAATTAAACGTAAGTCGGTTTAAGTCACACGTAACAATCTTCACTTGCCTTGAAAGTGGGGTCCAAGCCACAACTTGTCTTGAAATAAAAATATAATACGTCTGTTTTGAAATACAATAAATAGATAAAAATCTAAATGACAAACAAAATTAAATGAAGATGTAAATACCACACAATGGTTCTGGAATCTTTGTTCCTTTCTTCAGGTGCTTAAGAAACATAAGAGGCAGGAGTGATACAAGAGCACAATACAGTTGACAAACCCAAAAGCTTGATCACTTCATTTTGTCTGTCTGCTATTTAATATTTTGTCTAGTTGCCTCTTATCATGAGCTCTAAAACAGCCTGTCCTCATATAGTATGTCACCGCTTTTCTTCCATATGTCGGCTATTTATTTTCTGTAAGTAGCGTCGCAACCACGATCTGTTATTTTTTCCATGGACATTCTTGAACATCAGTGAATGAAATATTTCTTGTTACTACAAACCTCTGACAAAAAGTGAAACATCCTCTTTGCCGCAGTTTTAGTTAAGGATCTATTAACAAAATTCATAGTTCCACATTTCGGTTTGTCCATTTAAGTAACAGCGCTGTAGAAGGGTTTCTTATTTTTATTGTTCCAGAACCTTGATATCTTACGACAGAGTACTTGCATTTATTACACCTAAAGTTTGATGTAGAATAACTAACAATCAATCCATCAACAAATAGAATAGAGTAGACAAAATTATCTGTCTCAAGGGACACACTCAACTGTTGATGCCAGTTGGAAGCAGTTCTCGCGTTTCCTTAACTAGTAGGAGAAATCGCATACACAAAAACAAAAATTAAGATTTTATCTAACACGAACAGATAAGAATTACGCAAATAAAATTCAATAAAAATGCTAAAACATCTGAAACTTTAAACTTATCAGTCTTAAACATCTAATGCCCTTTTTCATATGGGGCGGGCTCGCTTTAAAAATTTTATACTCTCATAAAATTGTATGTTTTGGAAGTCACAGTGGGCATTCGATTTTACCTCAAGAGATACTGCATCCTAGACCGTGTCTTAAAAAACAGGAAACTTAATACATTGACGAATGGTAGATGAAGTACTACAATCCACTTAAAACAAATTAGAAACATTAAACCAAAAATATTAACTTCAGGGACACTGACAATTGAAACCGAATTGTTTTGGCGTCTATATTTCAATGGTATCAATAGAGAAGGTAATGGTTCAATAAAAGGATTTTTCTATTAATAACGAAATATATTTTTTCTATTCCACTGTTCATTTAATTTTAAATGTTTTCTCAAGTATTTGCTTCGTCTCATCAGCGTTCTTTAATTTCTGAAAACCTAAACCTTTTCGTTTTCCCATTTTTAATTCCATCGGATCAATACCGTTACATTTCATACGTATAATACATTTTTTTAGTATTCTGCTTTTGATCATAACGCAAAATAATAAATGCATAATGATCTAAGTAGTGGGATTAAACGAAACATCTAGACAAACTTTTAATTAATCCGAAGGTTTGCATATGACCTGTGGTTTACTTGAATGTGCTTTATCATCTTTCTCAACATGACTATTAAATACAAAAGATCATGTATACGTATATCCTATATTATCAGCCTTATACATAACCTCTTTCGGTGATAATCACTTATATCATTAGCAACAATTGTACATTTATTACTATTCTTTAGATTATTTCAGATGAAAAACCATAACTATCATTTCAGAAAAAATAGCCTAACTATTCTGTTAGAATATGGTAAAAAAAATTCTGTAACAGCATTTGTTTTCCTCTGCGTAGTAAAAAAAATACGACGGTATGCACGAGCATTAAAATAAATGTGTATATAATTGAATCGGTTCACCCTGTTCACAAATAAACAATCATTCACAGGTAGTTCATCAGAAATTGGTTTCAACAGGTAAAATCTTCCATTCACAAGAGAAAATTGGTGAAAAGTAGATTTACAAGTTCGTGCTCCTTGAGCAAAAACAGTCCCGTGTAGTCAATTCCGACATGGGACTCTTTGTAAAAATTAATAATCCATTTCTCATTCCATATATCATATTGGCCATTATTGAATGCATAATGCATAATTAAAATATGTTACGGTCAGTTTACAGAAGGATGAACTTAACCGTGTCGTAATTAGACAGAAATTTATTTCACCCAAATTATTAACCATAAAATTTCTGAATCCATCGTGTTTACATTCAAAGCAAAACAAAGCGCGACAGAAACAGGTACCAGAAAACAACAGTTATTCTTGAAATTTGTGAACGTTAAGAACTAAGACCCTATTATGCCTATATTAATATTAAAATTGTTCCTGTTTATTCAGTGTTTAAAATTACTTTCATTAACTGCATTTACATTTAGTCGACAAATGAATTGTAGCATCATTAAGTGGGAAATAGACTGTTAACAGCTAGCAGGGGTTTTCAGTTATGAGCGCAGAGAAATTTCATACCATGAGAGACTAAACCGTGTGCACTATTTTCCCTCAACCACTGACAAAATTTCCTTAATGGGGTAATTATATCAGAAACTTTCAATCAGCAATTTAAACCCATAAAGAGAAAGTTTTTGTGCAAGATATTAGGAATGAATATATTGAAAACTTTTTAATACGAAAAATTTATTTAAAGTAAAAAAATGAAGCTCTATATACAAAGACAAATAGGACATAAACTAAAACATATTATTTAATCTAAACAACATAACACTTCTGAACATGTAGCACAGACGTCGTCGATTGAGCAGTCTTGTTTTAATAGGGGCCGCCGGATGGTGCAGGGGGGCGATATTGAGGGCCTGGGGGTGCTGGTGCTCCATATTCCTTGCTTGGGGGCCGCGGCTGGGCGTCAGGGTAACCTTCCTGCTTCTGAAAAATATAAAAAAACACAAATATTCGGAACTGTGGCAGTAATTCAACAGAGTCAGTAATTCTGCTGTATGTCCAATTACATATAAGGCGTGCGTTCAAATTTCAAGGTGAACTTAAAATTCTTCCTAACACCTGTTAAAACTTCCACTGCCTCAGTATTCATACTTCCTGCGGACGTAGATGTGTTTTAAGTTTCTGTAGACATCCATTTATGGATAGTGGCTGATATAATATCAGTCAAACTTGAAAATGTGCAACTACGACGTGTGTAAGAAACAAATTTTTTGAGCGATGTACGTAAAATCTCCTACCAAAGATGTTACGAACAAAAGTATAGGTCGGTAGAAATAGCAAGTCATGTAAAGATAAGGTGCGCAGCGGCCCACTGCACTGTAATTGTAGGGGTGGGAGGCCAGAGGTCAGTTTAACACGAGCATTTGTTACGGAAACTTGGCTGTGTAAAAATATACTGACAATATTGACGCATGGAATATATTGGGTTCAGTTCAGGATAAATTGTATGTCAAAAAAATCACCCGAAAAGTTAAGAGAATGTGTGATAAAAAGACCCTGCTGCTGTCTGTCTATCCCGTTCGAAGAATTGCTTAAAACTTCTCCGCAAAGGCGAGTTGCCAATGCTCCCCTCCACATCCTCCCTTCTTCTGCAGCGCATCTGACACGACTTGCTATATCTCACGACCTTTACTGGCTTATAATCCTCGATAAGGAAGAACGTTTTGTTTATTCTGAATTTACACTTGAAAAATTTTCTGCTCGTTTTACTCTCGAAGGAGCTTTACCTGTCACCGTAGCGCTCGATTATCGCATATTTTTATTTAAATTTTTGATTACAATTTTTATTTCAGACATGAATTAATATTTAATTGGTAAAGATATTGCGATTCCTGAAAAATTTAATTGCGTGGAGAATGCGACGGTTTGAGGGCGAACAAATGGCTGTAGGGAAAATTATAACCACTGAAAGCTGCTAGGCACTATTAGGCGTAATTTAGGCTTTTAGCGTATAGAAAAACACTATATGACCAGTAAACATATTTTGTGGAATGTTTACTTCGGCTAGAATTCGTTGAACTGTTCAAATGTCGAGGGTTTGTCTGATTCAAGGATGTTAATTGATTTGATCTCCCAAGAAATCGAAGCATCGACACAAATGGAGAACGTTTTGGGAACAGAAATCAGCAGTGACGCACACACACAGACACAGAAAGAGAGAGAGCAGAGTAAAATGAACCTAGGTCATGATACAGCGTATATATCATCAATGGCTGAATTAGTTGAGCAATAAATTCTGAAAATGTTGTGGATCAAATGTTTCAGAGTTGGTTTAGGGACCTACTTGAAAGAAAAGTATCCTCCTATCGGTGATGAAAAAAATCAAGAAGGAATTTTTAAGCCAAATTAAGAATAATGTATGAGAACATTGAAGGAATTTGTGAAAAAAAATTCCAAAATCGTCATAATTTTCGTTTCCGGAACTCGCGCACTGATTTCTTTCCTGGCAGTTAGTGAGAACGTTTTCATCAGTAAAGATCTGTCATGTGAAAGGAAAACCAGGGACAATTCTATCTTATCTTTTTGTCGTATACGGAAAAGGTACGTTCCAGATGTAGAACTCAAAAAAAAAAGGACAAAAACCACATTTTAGGAAAGTCCTGTGTAGTCGCTAAGTCACTTAGTTTTGGGGACCTGAAACACATATTTGCTTAAGATGGAGAATAAACTTGTTTAGTATTTTTGATAAGCGTTCCAGGAATGAAATGGCCGGAGATCGTACCTGCGTCTTGTACCGGATGAAGTAGACTTCTGGCTTGGACGGCTGCGTGGGCGCGGGCGTGGGAATTGTAATCTCCGGCTGCTCCTCTGGCTTCTTCACCAGCACGTAGATGAGGGTCTTCTGCTCGGCCGCGGGGGCGATGGGCGGCAGGTCCGGCACCGTGGGCGGCGGCGGGGTGGGGGCCTTGATGAACACGATCTTGTAGTGCTTCTGCGGCGGCGGTGGCGGCGGCAGCGCCTTCTTTGGGGCGTAGTACGTGGGCTCCGGGGGCGGCACGTGCACGTACACGTGTTTGTGGATGACCGGAGCCTGGGAAGGTGGGCCGTACGAGTCCGACAAGTAGCCAGGGAATGCGACGACAGTCGCTACCAGTGACAGCAACACCTAAAACGGAAGCGACGTTGTCAACAAATATATATTAAGACAAATAAATGGACGACTTAAATTTAAACAATAATACCATTGGTATAATTTAAGAAAATAACTATTTTTCAATGGGTAATTTCTATGATCATTTATCTGTGGTTGTGATATATTCATAATTTAGAGTGTTGACTCGCCGGAAGTTCTCCTACAAAACATCGTACTTCTCTTTAATGAACCTCATAATTTAAAATAAAATCCACTCTGCATTACTATTTATTCGCTAAACATTGGTAATATTTCTCAATTTAAACATTAGCTTTTAAGCTCACTGATCCTGTCTTCACTGTTCGACCGTTTATCCCTCTACCAAATTATCCTCTATGGAAGATTGTCGCCGATAATTTCCGAGAACTCTTAGTTTAAAATGAGCGTATACATATTGTAAGTATAGGAATCTTCTCGTACCTTATTTTGTTCGCAATCCCTGGTCAACAGATCATAACTTTTGTGGGCCTTTTATACGCCTATACTCAAGCCGAGAAATTATCAAAATTCACGAATGGTTGGAAACGGCTTGAACACAAGCTAACATATTTTACTAATAGAAATCTTTATTTCCTCTAGTGTACAACAGCGGAGACGTGGAGTGAAGAACAGCAAAAGTTGTAAATACGTTGGCGTTAGTTTGAGTGACCCCCTTTGTAATACTTTTTAGAAAGTTGGATGGAACTGTAGTAGGTCCAATATTGATCCTTGTTTAGACTAATTCAGGAATGCACAGTAGAATAGGTGATCATATCAAGACGGAGAAAATGTTTCAGGTTGGCGAAACAATTGAGCAAGGTCAAATTTGTTTTTAAGAAATCAGCCACTGGACAACGTGTTAACAAATCTTACAAAAACTAAATATTATTACTTGATTAAAGCGGATGAAACAGTACAAAACCTGCACGCAATTAAATAAAATGATATCATTGGAGAAATTTCCCATTAAACGTAACATCGTAATGATTCTATGCACTTAGACGTTGTGCATATATGGGACGAAATCATCAAGAGTGGATTTAGATTATGCCACAACGATTTACTCTGGTCTTCAAGATTTTACGTTCTCCCGGAAAAGTGTCATAATTTTTCAGACAAACACTTCCATTCCCTAATTTTATAATTATTTTCCTTTCCCGTTTAATTTTAAAAACGCGGTCGTTTATCGAGAAGTCGGTTCAGTTTCTTGTATGAGATTCAATTTATTTTTATGAAACGCATAAAGCCTCTGTCTTATGTTTTATGGTGTTTCGATGGTAATTAGCACGTGTGTGTTGTAGCGGTCATCGCCTCGCATGATAGTATTGAGGTCCCGGGTTCGAATGCCGGCATGGATGTTTGTGCTCGTCCTGGTCACGAAAAATTGGGGAATCGACACACTGACCACGCGTCACTCCTACATCCAGAATATGTCATGTAAAATGACAGTCTGGCAGTGGTCCCGGTAGGCCAAGGCCGTCGAGCTATCAAATAATAATAATATCCTGACACTTTACAGACGAAAGTACAATTGTTTTGAATAAATTGTTTTAGAAAATTTAAAAAAAATATTGCCAACTGTAAAAGACAGACGTATTACGGGATTAGATTTAAGGACAATTTTTTTTCCGTCCTGATTCAGACGAACTTGAAACACAAAATCATCTTGTCCAGAATTTTTCATGCAGCGACTGGCACTAACAACGTAGATGGTGAAGACAAGATTGTGATCTTGTTTCCGCTGCAAGAGAGGTTTATTACTTTGTGGAAGAAAGTTGTTGGCGCTAGTCGGGGTATCACTTTCAATTAGGGAAAAATCGGGGAATCCCACGGAAAAGTTCCAGAAGGGGAAGAAAGTGAAACGCTCTATCGCTGCTGGGAAAGTAACTACTCGCACTTCCGGTTGCTGAGCAACTTAATCCGTTTCGTCCCGTTGCGGGCGAGGACCGCATTTCCGCCGATGCAATATTGCCTCAAGAATCTCAAATACGTTTTTAGTTAACCATCAGATTTAGTGTTGCATCTAAATTAGTTCAGAAATGTCCCAAGGTTCTATCACAACTCTTGACTATTTTTGTAGTATTACATAGGAACAATTGAAGCAAAAGCCAAAAAGTATCATAGACTCTCCAGTGCAATATCTGTCAACGAAGTTTAGCAATCTTGTGCAGTCCACTTGTTATCATTACAGGATTCACACTTCATGGAGTTATTGTCGATAATTGAAGAAGAACTTGGAATCAGTGGAAATCCCAAGAGTACGTAGAGTATAGGCCTACTGGTTTTCAGGAAATGACCGTTTGAAGCACTTATTGCGTTTAAAAAAATACAGGCAACGGAAAGATTAATTTCCGTTATTGAAACTGCGTGCAATTATATTTCGTTGGAACTGAAAACACTGCTCTAGAAACTGGCGTGTGGCTTCTAAATTGTTAAGAACAATGCGTAGGAGAAAGCGTGACGCATGGCCGCCCCATTTCACATTGAACAATGCTACCGTTTCTCCCTTACACCTACGTTATGTCAAATTAGCGAAAGTGTCACGTCTCACTTTCAGACTGGGCGCCATTGAATCCTAATCGTTATCGTTTGTAATTTGAAGCACGCTGCTGAGTCGCGTCGGGCGAATAAGATTTCGGTTATTGCCTTGACAGCAGGATATCGGTTGTTATTTGTTTCTAGAAATACGATATCCACCGAGTCTCTACCACGTATGGCGTCAGAGAATTATAGCTACTATAATTTTAAAGATCAATTTGTGCTAGGGGAAACTGTAGAAGAGTTAAATACACAGGTTTTTAACTCAGCTACCAGAAAACCTAGAATACATTGATGTAAAGTAATTAACATAAATCATTAAAATGAAAAATTAAATCGGATTGAAAATTAATAATAAGAAAGATACCCAAATACAGACAAAAGTGATAATATAAATACCACACAACGTTTCTGGAAGTATTGTTCCTTTCTTCAGGTGCAGAAAAAACGTAATCATTATATTATCACTTCTTTTGTCTGAATTTTGCTATCTTTCTTATTATAAATAATTAAATACAAAGTGTGCTATAAAAAGGGAATTTACGCTGAGATTTATAAATATAAAAGGAATAATATTTTTAATGCGGTGCGTCTCGGGAAGCAACTGATAAAGGCATCCAATTCTGGCTTAGGATGTAAGGAAAAAGCTGGCTCGCAGCTCAACTGAACGTTGAGAAATATCAGACATTATTTCTACCCACAATTAATTAAAGTAATTAAATTAATGGTTTCAAGGAAGCGACTTTATTACGACAAAGAATTATGTTTCAATTCATAGTGGCACAATAAGTTAATTAAAGAATATTTAACCCTGAGAAGTCAAGTAAAGCTAAAGTAATCAGAAATCTCGACCGTGTCTTTCGTAAATACTTTGCGTCTAGCAAACGAATTCTACTACACATGAGTTTTTTTAAGCGTTAATGAGCTGGTTTTAGAGGGATTGTGTCGTACACACGGGGTCCGTTATGACTAACTACAAAGTGTCGCGTGCTTGTGGTGAAGTGCAAGTAACCAGTGAAATCCAGAATGCTGTGGAGTCGTCCAGAGAGAGAGAGACTGACTGCTAACCTTCGGCGATAGTATAAAATTGCAGTAGACTATCCTAGGAAAATGATCCTTTAACACACATACGGTGTATTGTTCCAATAAAGGCGTTCATTGTATACTTTCATACGCCATTGATTGTTAACTTTTATTACTTTCTGGAACGTTTTTCAGAGCGAAATTAGAACTAGCTGTTTCAACTTTAGTAATAAACAATTCGAGAAAAAATGTAGAGACTCCCCATAGATTTTGAAGCACGAACTTTTGGTAACACTTTGGTATTATATATAATTTTAATACTCAGATATAATAATCGACGTCTTCCCAGGCAAAAGTCGGGTTAGTCCGGGAAGAAGCACTTACCCCAAGATAGCGCATGTTTGTTCACGGAAGGTGAGAAGACTGCAAAACTTTCAGCAGGGGGGTCTTTATATACGAGCCCGGAGCGTTCGCACAGGGGGGGAGGGGGGTCATTCCTTTCTAACAGAGCATCTTCACGGAATAACAATGGATCCGATTTAAAAGAAAGTGCTCATTAAAATCACCCACGCTCGCAACGTTTATCTGATACGAAATACAGGAAACGCTCACAGGAATTACTTGCAACACTCAAGAGTTTCTCACCGATGACTGTTTCCTTCGGCCTCCCTTGATGACAGGAAATTACGCAGCCCGAGTTAAATAACAGGCAACGGCGGAGAATGTGACTTAAAAGTGTTACGTTGGTCGAACATCAACAAAACGCCGATTCAATTATGACATGGATACTAATTAGTAACGACATAAACAAACGACACGCCAGCGACAATTACCATTGGCGAAGATTAACGAGGCCCGGATAATGTTGTAAAATTTGGGCGGCTGCAGGAATTTCTTGTTAACGATTTCACGGAATAATTTCGGCGGCGAGAGTTGGACAAAGTTTAGAACCGAAAATGAGGTCGTGGTTTTGCTCGTAGGGCAATTTTTGATAGTAGACGAGAAGCTTCACGATACTGTGATTTGTGTAAACGGCGAGGAATCTTTTTCAGGCATCAGTGATCAGGGCAAGAACCAAACAAATTTTCAACTCGGAAGCTTTTTTGTGGATCTTTAAACTAAATCTTTATGGAATATAAATAATAGTGGAATAAGATTTAGATTCTATTAGTCCTCTACCGATAACCTGCTGTCAGGGCAATAAGCGAAATCTTGTATTATTATATTATTAAATATATGTACCTAAAAATAAACTATTAAGTGCATAAAATGGAAATACACAAATGTAGAACAAAGACAACAAACAAGTAATAAAAACACATATAAAAGAAAGTACAAAAAATAAAATAGTCAGTTTTTTTATTTATTTATTCCATTAGCCCTCGTATGAGGAAATAGGATACGTCATTACATGAGAGTACAATACACTTATTGGATGCTAGAATTAATAACAAATAGACGTTAACATAAACATAAATAAAAATCGGATACACAATTTTCCCTGAACAACGTGACTAACAGAATTAAATAGTAATAATAATAAAAATAAAAATTCTTTAACGTTTCTTAATCTTTACAGTATTCAAACAAATTCAATACGCACTAGGTAAAATAAATATTTAGGGAATTAACTATCATGAAATATGGAATTACACATCACACAAAAATAAACACAAAACCAGACACATGCACATTAGGAGGAAGCACAAACACAAACGACAAGCAAGTCATTACACGAAACAGAAATATGCATTTCCGTAGAAACTTCAGGCTGTACATGAAACAAGCAAAAGAGCAGAAAAGACCAACAAAGACTCAGAAAGTTATGAAATAAATAATTTTAAGAGCAACACATTCAACACTTATGCAGTATAAACAATAATAATTAATTATTTGGGGAAAGACCAATAAACTCATGTTTTTACACTGAATCGCAAAACTCTTGTAGTTATTATTGTTCTTTACATTTGGAGGAAGATTGTTGTCAAAAACTATCCCTAAATGGTGAATACTTCTCTGGTAGAGAGCAAAGATCTTAAAGCCGACCGATTTCTAGTCTCATAATCGTGAGACTCGCCATTGGTTGGAAGAAGATTTATGTTCCGCTTTACGAACTTTAAAATTTCGTGAATAAACACGCTGGTAAAGTCAATAATCGCAAACTTTTGAAAAACGGGTTACAACCAGATTTATTATCCGTATTAGAAAGTATTCTAATGGCACGCTTTTGCAACTTGAACTTGGGAGCACAACTTGAATGCATAACTGAAAAGGTTTTAAACATAAAATAGAGGGGGAAAATCGGTACATAAATCTTTAAAATTTTAAAACTATTCAAATTCATTTAATACTTACTATTCGTATTCTTCAGTTACTATTCACAGAAGCACAACCACAAATGCTATGTATTTAACTAAAAGATTACTAAAACCATAAAAATCCCTTGGTAACGTCCAACGCATTATTTCATTTATATTACATTAAAATTTCAGTTTACGTTTCGATAGAACAACATTTAGAATCTGACATTGGGAAAACGATGTAGTGATATAAACTACCTGCTACGTTTAATACGAGTCTTCTTATCCCCATGATAAAAATTTCTCACTGAAATAAAGTCCGTTAAAAAAGAGATAACTGAGTTGCCAGCAATGGTTGCTTCCTGCCATCTGCAGACAAAATTGCGGATGTATCAAAATTCTCAATTCTCGTCCGCAATGGGCTACTTTCATGTAGTAAGCCTCGGCGGAAGTTTCAATGCGTCTATCCAAATTATAATCAAATTATCGTCATCCTGTTCGCTTATGATAATGTGTTTTCCCATTGAGGCCTCTCTTCGTCCAGCAGTCATTTCCTCTTCTCGTAATTCGCCCTGTCCATTCCATTCCACATTTCGTACATGAACTCACGAATTCATTCCTTAAGCAAGTATTTTTTCCAACCATCTCGTCCCACACCTTTTATACTGTCCCAAGCCTACGTATTTTTCTGATACCGAACACTTTATTTTTAAAAAATGTTTGTAATCTTTAAAAGGTTCTAAATGCGCACTAAATTTTACTTTAGTATGCACACCGTTTCCAAATTCCTTTCATTATGGGCACTAATATGAACTACAAAGAATAGTAGATAAAAAATAACGAACATAGGACACCCTGTATTCTGTCTGCATCCGTCAAAGTTTCTGAAACTGAAAGGGCAAATATATTTCTCTTAAATATTGATGGTGTATTCAATATAAAAATATCACAAATGTTTGTCAAATTTACCTGCGGCGGCCTTCGGAGAGATTTATATCCAGGGGGAATAAATGTTGCTCAATTTTAAGCGAAAATATGAATTAAAGTGACAGTGGTTCTAAGGAAAGAAAATAAGAAATTAAAAGCTCACAAAACAATATAAAAATTACAAAGTAATGCATAGGTACAATTTAAGTGAAGAGCTTATTTTCAGGGAAGACAAAAAATATTTCTCTGTAGGGATGAATTAGACAGGTCATTTCAAGTGTCTCAGTTCGGTCATGAAAGTTGTTTAAGAATGTCAAAATTATACTTTATACAAAAATTCATTAATTTGTATATGAGACATTTGGAATAAATTTGAACGTGTTTCTTCACCATACATAATACCCAAAGAGGCCCCAAATATAGGGAATAAACGTCGCGTTTTATTTCAATTTTATTTTAAAGTGCAATTTATTAGTGTTTAATGAAAAGTTTAATAAATTTAGTGAATAAATTTGTTGTGACTGATTTTTTCCATACTTAATTATTTTTTATTTGATAAAGATAGTCAATTTTAATTAAGTATACGTCAATGTGAGGGTCCTCATTGTCTGAAAACGAGTAGAGTTTTTCTACCGTACCAAACGTTGGACATATCTTCTTATTTTTCGCGGCGTCATATAATTTCTTTCTTGTATTTCTCGCTTTGTTGTCCGTCCTGCTCGTTACTGAATTTCGCTCACTCCGGTTTTTTTTTACTTTCTTCAGCTTGGTGCAATAAATTTTTCTACGTTGCACTTATCCACACCACAGCCAATGGAATACCAGAAAAACGTTTGTACAAGCTTCACTGCACCATTAAGAAAAAATTCAGATCCAGATTTAAAAAAATTAATTTTTAAGAAAATTGAAAAATATATTTCTTTCTTAGTATTTTATATTTTATTGTTGATTTATTGATGAGTAGAAAAAACCAAAAACAGTCTCCAAGTTTATAACTTTATTAAATATATAGTCGGAAGCTTTCAACTCATTGTTATAATCATCTTGAATGAACATTAAAAACATCAAGTTACGAATACATTGCAACATCGTAACTTGATGTTTTTATATAAATGGTAACGTTTTTGATGTTCATTCAGGATGATTATAACAATGAGTTGAAAGCTTCCGACTATATATTTAATAAAGTTATAAACTTGGAGACTGTTTTTGGTTTTTTCTACTCATCAACGTCTACGTCAACAGTCCTTTTTACCATAATGTTGATTTATTTTGAATTTCTATTGGAAGAGGGTAAATGCTCACGTGCATCGGCTGAACCACACATTCAAGCAAGCTATTTTATTTTTCAGCGTTACCAAAAATCGTTGTGAGTTTCGGATCAGCACAGATGCGTCACCTTGATCAGTATGCGCTGCCCAACTGGTTTTTCTGCTATGTTTCGTCCGGTATATGAAGCATAGATCAAGCTCAGTAGATACCCCGAAATCGTAAAGAGAAAAACAGCAGCACGGTTATGAACCTAGTGCTGCAACAACCCCGTACTACTGCGAATTCTGAATATATTACTGTCTTTGGAAATAATGTTAGCCGTTGAGGTGTGGCTGTGTAGAATGATTATACGAGGAATTCGTAAGTGCCGCGTCACGTTTCGTTACCTACAATAGATTTTTCATTGTCTGCGAATGCTTCCATTGAGTCTAAAGATAACATTATTCTACGTCGTGAGAAAGCTGTCACCGATTGTTGGAGGATCTGTTCGCATGCAGGGAAAGAGAAGTTGACAGAATGTAGTGGAGAGGCTTTCCTCTGCAACAACCCTAACCAAATCCATTGCCAATACATTGTAAATAATGCTGACATTCACACACATGTATTTTCTCCATTAGAAGGGAAATCTATTTATATTGCCAGAGTATTGAAGAGCAAGGGTCAGTGACGGAGTGAAGATCGACAGATGACAGTTTATGTTACGCAAAATAACGAACATGCATGACAAGTTTTAATAATATTCCATTATAAAACTGGATGTAAAACTGTAGATTTGTACACGGAAGGGATTTACTCAACTCTCTAAAATGATTACAATTTTAATTTCTACAAAAAAAGATTTTTAATGTATTTCTGGTGAAAAACGTTACTACAATCTGTTATTTTACTGACATTTAATTTCTCCAAAATACAGTAAAGTGTTCAACGATTCCGATTGAGAAAAAAGAGCTGTCGTGGTAAACTCATGTAGTGTGATACTAAAATATATCCGTTATTCAATAATTTTGAATCTGACTTTAACATATTAGAAATTTTTTTTTAAAAATTTGGTAAATTTTAAAAATGATTTTTTAGGGTGATAGTTGAATAAAATACTTTTTTTAATTAAAAAAAATATTAATAAATTTTTAAAATAATTTTTTAATGATAAAATTGAGTTAATAGGTCGTTAAATATGTCCGATTATAATTAAAAACATGTTACAATAAAATATAATTTTATTAGTTTAATTTTTTTTACGCATCAATCGACATGTTTTAAATTTGCTATTTTGACATGCAACTGAGACTCGTTTTTGGACGCGCGAACTCCAATGAAATATATAGTCGCCGATGAGTCGGCATATGTTCGTCATATATGACAAAAACATTTCGGAAGTGACTTAAGTAAAACAAGGGGACATTTAACCCACCCAAAGGTGTGAGACCAAATCAGCAAACATTTGCGAGAATTCTGCCGACGTGAGACAAGACATTGGACGAATTGGAACATGTTACGTCCTAGAATGGACAAATATTCGGCCTCACCTTTGGTGGGAAGAGGAAGTGCAGAGGTGAAATTTCGTGGAATTAAGTTAGTAATGTGAAAAAAATGGCCGAATAGAGATCTGTGATAGAAAATAAGTGTTGAAGTAGAGGTCGAAAGATGACGTTAATGAGTCACATAGGAGCGGTGAGGAAATAAAGTTTCAGTGATGAAATAAGGGAAGAGACGGAGTTATGAGAAGAGCAACATGATCACAAAGAGGTGTTGAAATTTAACTTGAGAGTCGTCACACAGAGGGACCACGTCAGAACAGAACGACATCCAATTACTGGATCACGTATCAGGTGGACGGTTTCAGCGGCAGAACCGTAGACGCCTCAATATATATGGATAATTAGTGAAAAAATATCTATAAGGAAATTGAAGGTAAATATTCATACCAAAAAGAAAGGAAAAAGCTGTCCGAAATGTTTCATATACTTAATTCCTGCTAGCAATCGACTGTTGATCAAAATTTATAAAATGGCACTATAACGTGGATTTTTTTCCAGTTTATGCATAAATAGAGAAATACATCATAGTTGTATTTATTTATTTCATTTTAATAAGATTGTTTATTAGGGCTCTAAATCTTCAGATTCCAGGCAGATTATATTATGTCCTGAAACTAGTATCGTAATTTTAGAATTGGCTTTAGAATGCTATTTCAAAATCTAGAAATGATATTCTTACTTGTTTTAATTTTCATTCAACCTCAAATCAATATTTTATTATTATTTCTATTTAGACTAATCCATGAAAATTAATTCTTGATCCCAAGGCGATGCTTGTAAAGTCCACGCCAATTTCTTCGTAACTTCTTAATTGTGCAACTTTATAATTCTAAAATTGAGTGTCCCTGTTATAAACTAAGATTTCTATTCTTGAGGTATTATTTCAAGTAGAGAATTCGTTGCAGAGGTTGTAACGAAATAAAGCATATAGATGGAGAGTCGTGATAAGGTGCAGCAGTCTGATGCAGCAAGAGCAAGCAGAGCGTGGACAGAACTGCTTTCTTTTGAATCTTAACCTTAGCTATGACAATCGCAACCTAGGAGATGCATTTCTCAAATGGAAAGTTCACTATTTACAGAGCTTGCGTTTGTATGTCTCCAAAATATATGTAAATGACTTAAGAAAATATCTACTTCCCAAATGAAATATAGGTTTATTATACAACCTAACTAATTTATAAGCCAATATCAAAATCATGTACGGTGAAAATATTAATATGTTTGCTTCTTATTGTATAATTTTATCGACGAGTAAATAATGGGTCACAGTACACAAAACGTTAAATAACATTTTATTTTAAAAACACAAAGTTCATACTTATTCATATTTATATACGCTATATATACGCTATGATTTAAGTTGTATTTGAGAAAAACTATACGAGATTAACTCGGTCAACGTTTTCACTCGTTTGCAAGTTGGCGTCCCGGACGCAGTGACGAGCAATGCAACGCTTCGTAAAACGTTTGGTGGGGGCATTTAGTGATATATTCAGTTGCCTAATATTATCCAATAATCAAACGCATCACTTATACTTTTCCAGAAACATCATAAAATATGTAAATGTCGTAATGATCACGTTTCATTCAAACAGGCGTCGCGTTGTGGCACGTCAATACAGTGTACTTCTGCTTCAGGATTTACCTTCCCAGAAATTATGAAAATCAGGATGCAGTGTAGAAGAAACTTATGACAAGGAAACTTTTGAATGAATCGAGGAGCTCATCCGACGCCGTGTTATATTAGCAAAACAAATATTTATGGTGCAGTATATTTATATTTATACTGCACCCGATATATTCCAGTTGACACGGAAACAAAAAAAAATTAAATTCAACTGCTAGAAAAAATACAGTCCAAATTATCAATATCCATATACAAAACCTGATCTGATTAATTAAACATTTAATATACACTTCGTTGAAAAACTAAGACGTTTATATTTACGCTTCGCTTTTACGCATCAACATTTCGGCAATTAATTTTTTGAGAGCCGCTACGGAGAAAGTTTTCAGTTAAGAACTTATTACGAATACGGTTGGCATTGCACTTCAGTGCCTTGTTGAAAGTTTTTCTTAAGTTTACAAATCGACCGTATTTCCTGTGGCTGAGTTTGGCACGCAGCTCAGCTTTTAAGCCAAGTAAACACAAACAGAGCAGGAATCTACGCCATGTCCACACTATTAGCCAAAAAAGAATTCTACATCTCCTTTCGAGTATATTACGCTAAGACATCGAAAAGAAAAAATAATGTCGTACGTTGAAACTCGGACATGGTCGGAAGAAAGAGAATGACTCGAAGAGAGATGCTTCTTTACGAAGAAAGTGAAAATAATTAAAATTGCTGGAATGCTGAGAGTAACGTCATGTCGTTAGTATATTCCATAAAATAAATTACGCAAAACGCAGAATTCTATTTTTTTTACAGTCGACCATGTCTGATTCGCTTCAATTAGAATTATAGAATCTAAAGACTAAATTATTTTAATCTAATACAATGGAGATATTTACATATTTTAAAGCAGTGTTTCCCAACATGGGTCCCACGCCCCGCAGGGGGGGCAATTTGAATGTTCAGGGGGGAAACTCGAAAATGAGCACGTCTAAAATTTAAAAACCACTAGCTATGATTTAACTTATACAAGAGGGAAAATTGTTGGTATGTCAATTTGAAATAAGCATTTGGTAAGTTTGGAATTTTCCATAGAGCCACACTTGAAAGATTGGAGTAATATAAACTACGATGTAGTCAGAGTATAGTTTACTCTTTCTAGTGAAGGTGTAGAACGTATTGTAATGCTATGGCATGCGCTAAGAGCTTGTCTACTGTCGTCTAGAGCAAACTCCGCATGTTAAATGAAATCAGAACATAATTTCATACAAATGGGCGAGAAGTTTTGCGATCTCAGATTAAAATAAATTATTACTTTGTTTATGAACAGAATTATTACTATAGAAGGACAGTTATACGCAAGTTGAAATAAGGCTTCTTTAGGAAATAATTCAATTTTTTAATATAAAAAATATGTATATGCCTTTTAAAGACACGTGGGGCATGGTAAAAAAAAGGTGAGAAACACTGTTTTAAAGAATTTTTAATTTTCTATAATATTTATTTTCCAAAAATAACCGTTATTAAATTTTATTAAATTTATTAGAAAAAAATTGAGTCAATTTCACTGCGTAAATTTTAATCTCCACTACCATGACAGTTTCTGGTATAAATTGTCCCGGAATACGATTCGTTAATAAAAAGAACTGTTTGAATTTCTTGATAAATTTCTGGTAATTTATAACGGGGAATCGAAAAAAGATAATATATTTAAATCCCGATATTTCTGCATTCTTTTTACACAAAATAGCTTTTCTAGTTTCTTTCAGCAACAGTCGACCCGGCGGAGTTATGATTTGCTTCGTAATGCGACTTCGCCATCAGGAATCCGCTGAGGGGAAAATAATGAGTACGATTTGCCTCTCGGATAGGACGTTAATCAGGGGAGGCCCTCTGGGAAGTGCGATATCTTTTGCGCGTAAAAGAGTCTTTATAGCCTCCCGCCTTGTGTACATAAATTTCCAGGATAGGAAGCCTTCCCATTGCGACGGTAATAGCCATAGCCACAAAAAAGGACAGAAACGTACTTTACTTAAAGTTTTATTTTAATACAGAAGTTATATTAAAGAGTACACTTTCGCTGGGACCCCGTTCTTATTTCTACTTGCATTTACGAAAATTTAGAATTTTAAAAAAATAGTCTTAATAGTGAGGACTATGATGCTATTGTAAAATAAAATAAAAAAAGAGTTTATTTTAACTGACCAAGAGAACTTACCTTCTGGACGATCCATTCAATCGTAGGTGTTGTGTCTGTCCTCCATATAAGATGTGTCGTTAGTTACAGGGAGATTTAATTTCCAGTTTGTGATGCGAAAACACAAGATCCAGAAGCACAGACGCAGAGTTCCTCTCCACTTCTTGCAAGATATAACAAAGCCTTGTTTTTCTTTCAATGTTGTTTACAAGGTGTCTTTTATTCTCGCCACAAAGCGTGAGTAAGACGAGTAGTAGGCTGAATGGGCTTGCGACAACCTTGTCAGCGATAAACACTCGCATTTAGCTTGGAAAGAGGATCAGAGGCTTTGTTTACCTGGAACGAGGTCCGAAATTCGTCTGCATCGTTCAGAAACGACTTAAGTTTGTGTGTCCTTGCCCAGATTGTGGCCGACATTTTTATTTACATTGATAAAGGGCAAATTTTTCAACAGAGCGAGCAGGATCTCTGGTTTGAGTTACGGATCTACGCCAGTCGATTCTATGGTCAAAATAATTTGTTTCAGAGTTACGCCACGAAACAGGCAAAACATGTTTCGGAATTCACCGCAGCTTTCGAGTCATCCAAATTATGCCAACAAATAAACGGTTCTCTAAGTTGTGGACGTTATTTACATGAATGATAGTGGCCTGCAAACCGGACCAGTGACTAGTTATCAAACTATTACATAGTCCTTTTGCGCTTTATTTAAGTTATATAATAAATTATCCAAAACACAAAAACTGCTAAATGTTTTGTGTATTCAGTTTAAAATTTTAAATGATATCCGGAATGAAGAAACATGTTTTGACTAAGGGGGCCGTACTTCTATGGATGCAATTTATCAGCGGAAATCAAGGGAGGAACACTGGATTAAAAAACTCATGTATTTGTCCTGCTTTTGAGTTGTGTATCTGAGCAATGTTGCCCTTAAAATTGTCTTTTGATGAAGTCCTTCTAAATCACGAGACTAATGATACACACCTAAAATCGGATCGAAATTTCAAGATATCATATCGGTGTTCGGCAACCTAATTTTCAGACGGCCAGACTGGATTCTGATCATCTTCAGTTTTGTGGTCGTTGCCTCCCACTTCGTCGCCGGTGACCGGAGCCCAGGTTGTTGTGATGGAACCTGGACAGTCTGTGAAATCGAGATGCTTTAAACAACTGCCGTGATATATTTTTATTACAATTACTCTGCCAATCATAATAATAATAACATAAATGTAACAACCAATTAACAGACATTTTTATTAAAATAATTTATTTATAAAAAATATTTAACAGCGCTACGTTTCGGTATTATTTTCACCCACTTTGAGTCTAATTTCTTCAAGTACCGAAACGTAACGCTGATGATAATTTTCTTAATAATAAAACGTATGTTTAGTGGTCTTTAAATCTATCTTATAATAAATAAAAACAGTTGATAAAATAAAATAATATTTATATAATCATAATATTTTTGTATTTATCGAAAGGCCCATGTAATAGGAGTCTGAGATTCGATTTGAGTTTATTTCAATCTTTATAAAAATAACTTAGTTTTTTTATGTTCCCCTTTACATAATTTTATTTTATTAATTTATTTCAGTAAACAAAAAAAGTACAATTTATATAATAATACGTATATTTTTCTTATTTCATTAATGTTTCAATTGTTTTATTTATGTCCTACATATACATATATGAGGTTTTGTATCTAATATTCTCATTTCTGCATTAAATTTAGATATATATATATATATATATATATTATTTTTTTTTACTAATTTGTATACATTTGTTTTCTCAATTATATATACAAATGTAGGCCTAATTATGTTGTGGCCTGACCTATTTCCTCACAAGAGAGCTGTTGGCAGATATAAATAAAAGTGCTTGCGAATGAATTGCGGTCATTTATCACAAATCGAAATAATTACACATACCGAGCTTTCAAAATTGTTGGAGAAGAAGTCCGCTGTGGTAAACGATCCAGATAGTCTTTAAATTCAAGACGAATAATCAGTATAAGTAGAGGAAACTGGCGTATAATTTATAATAGAAGACGTAAGGTCTCGCAAGGAATAATTTTTCATTAAGTCTTCATCCAGTTGAGGCGTTAATTTGGTTCAGTTTTGAGCTGTTGAGGCCCGTTCGTGGTCCTGGTATACGAAACCTATGACACTGAAGAGTCTAAACACGTGACAAAGGTAAAAAGTAGTGAGTCATTACTGAGAGGTGGAATTGAAAGCTGTAACATGCATATTGCGCCCACACAGTATGTTCAAAGAAATAGACTCTACTTGAAAACAAAAACTTAACCTACTAGCAGTAGTGCCAAGAAATTATATATATATATATATATTGATTTATTTAAAGTCACATCAACAGCTCAGGTTATTAGCGACTCATTATTGGATCTTATTTTGACTTGTCGGAGGACTGATTTGACGAGAGATGCTCTCACGCACACAAACATCCATATCCTTGCCGGGATTCGAACCCGAGATCTCTGTGACGCGAGGCAGTCACGCTGACACCCTACATCACGGAAGGTTAAATTATCTTACGAAGCCGTGAAACCTGAATCTTCCGTTTTGTATTGTCGTGATTCACAAGTACACCTATGCTTAATCAATTCTAAACCCCTTGAGAGAAACTGGAACGAATTGTAACTCTGCGATTGAGAAAATGCAACTTTCGTCTTTTGAGCGTTTTTATCAGCGCTACTTCCACTTTCTTCTTATCAGCTTCTTTAAACAAGGAGAAAGTTAATGGAAAGTAGAAACCGTGTGTTGTTCTCTGGGAAACAGGATTTGATTAATATTGACCCTCTGAGACTTGATAAAATATTTAATTCCATCTACGTATATTTTAAAATATTATCAAGCATTATATTATAATATAAAACTTTGCGTGATTGTCTCGTTACTTGACTCTTAATGAGTATTTTTAAATTTTACGGTTGCTATTTTCACACTTTCTGAGATACCAGCGACACTCTGACCACTGTACGGGGTTGTAATCTTCACAAAGTGTTATAAACATCAGGTTAATTTTATAAATTTAACGAAGTACTTAGTAACATATTTTAGTACATATAAGAGTCTTTTATTAAAAAGATATTAAAAAATTTATTTAGAACACCAGTGACTGTTATAAGTTTCTCTACTACAACACTTTTTTAAACATTATAGTAAGAATCGCGAACATGTCACGAAACTGGTGGATATAGCGGAAAGGTGTCGCTATTCTGGTAATATCTATTAATTTATATGTAAAAAGCTCAGGTAATAATTTTTATTTAACGTCGCAGGTACCTTCCATCCATTAATTTCTAGTGGTTTAGAATTAATTAAATTAATATGGAAAACTATATTTCGTTTATGAATTTTTTTCCATGCCTTTGCATTTACAAGACTTTGACAAATATATACGTCTCGTATAACTTTTAACGATCACCCTTGCGACGTATGAGTGTAGTGTACTTTGGAGGAACATGGCGACAGGGCCTAAGATGGAAGGTGAATACGCGAACGCTCTGGCTATTGAGTTACCGAGACAATCACGGTTTTGATCTCACGTTACCCCCCGAAGACTCGAGCCTCTATCTCGAAAACATGATTTAGATGTTATGCGTGCTCTCAGGTTCCTATCCGGAGACTGCTTTGCCGTTGACAGGCTTCCTGCAGCATTAATAGTGCAAGTTTTATTGAGTGTATATATAAAAAATTATCTATTACGACGATACATTTATTTTTATATTTCATTTAAATAATCCTGGCTCTATGAATCCTACAAAACCTATGCTATCGCCAAAGTAAATTTATATCTCCTCCTATTCATTGGTGAAAGTTAGAATGGGAAATTAAAAATTTACTTTCTGGTTCGTCAAAAGGAATAAATTGAAAAGTATTTGAAAATGGCAGTTCATTTGAATTTTTAAATAAATGCTTCTTCAAGAAAAACCTGACCGAAAAAACTTTAACGTACTGTACTGAACTGAATTTTAAAATCATTTATCAATATAATGATTATTTTAACTAAAATCCGTGTAGAAAGTAAGATTAATATTTGAAAAATAAACTCAATGAAAAATGAGAATATTCATTCAAGCTCTTTAAATTGTAAAAAAAATTATACTTAATATACAAGTATTTGTAGGTTATAAAAATATTATCATTTGATACGAATCAAACGTGTCACGCATGCAGATTGAGTAGTTATTAATAGTTAACGGTTGCCATAGTCACCAAAATGTTCACTATTTTGGTCTCTAAACGCAGTTAACGATAGCGAGTAAATGTAATAAAAGTCGCAGAGCGCATTAATAGCAATCAAGAGTTCAACCAGCTTTCGTTCTGTTGTACAATTCATTTCTGGAAATGTCATTTTTGAAGTCAGGCTGCGTATTCGGCTGAATGGCCGTTCACGCCAAACTGTGATATGAAATATTTAGTGCATATTATAGTATTCTTTTGACTCTGAAAAATGAAAATGAATCAGTTCATGCTTTCCAAAGCAATTTGTTTTTAAATTCTTATACCTGTCTGGGAAACGGTACGCCTACCTTTCGTCCTGATTTAGTATTCAGCGTCCCGCAATACCTATCAAAATATTTTTCAGCGCATCAAGACGCTTCAAATGAACTATTTTGTAAATGGGGATTAAAACATCTGTAGTTGTTTAAAAATAACGAGTAAATAATAATATATCAAAAGAACAGACAAAATTAGGCGATAAACATAAATAGCACAAAATCTTTCTGTAAACTTGTAGGTGTAGAATTGAAAATAGTTCGAGTATTTTGAAAATCACGCAGCCGAATCCAAGCGACGTAAAAAGAGCAATGATTCTAATTCAAAAGCGACGAAGTTATCTTAATAATAAAAGAGTTTCGTAGTATCAGATAGTGCACTAACTGCAGTGATTTTACATTTAATATGTATATATGCATGTATTTATTTAATCCATAAATGGGCCCGGTGGGAGATGCATGAAATTACAATTGATTTACAAAATAAATAAAAAGAATTATAATCAAAGAAAGTAGAGTGAATTAATAGAATTAATTTAAATATATAAGCTATATTTACGGGACATTTTTTCAGCTATAAATAAATGTATATAGAATTATTTATTTTGAAAAATTTATTGACAGAATTAACATGGTACTGGTTTGAAAAGAAGAACAGTGGAAATGTATCTGAATTTAGAGGTGAACTATTTAACTAGCTAAGGAGATAAGAAATGTTACCATTTTACTTTAGTGTTTTAAAGACCTATTAGTATTCCCTATATAACGGGAATTTCTAGAAGAAGAGATTATGTAAACAACACATCTGTCAGGTGGGTAATTGGTAAACTTTAAAATAATGTATGTTCGATATTTACGGGACATTTTTTCAGCTATAAATAAATGTATATAGAATTATTTATTTTGAAAAATTTATTGACAGAATTAACATGGTACTGGTTTGAAAAGAAGAACAGTGGAAATGTATCTGAATTTAGAGGTGAACTATTTAACTAGCTAAGGAGATAAGAAATGTTACCATTTTACTTTAGTGTTTTAAAGACCTATTAGTATTCCCTATATAACGGGAATTTCTAGAAGAAGAGATTATGTAAACAACACATCTGTCAGGTGGGTAATTGGTAAACTTTAAAATAATGTATGTTCGATATTCTGTCGTCTCAAAACATAATAATAATTCCAAACAATCTTTTGATTGGCAAAATGCAAAGATCTTAGATGTTGACGATACTAGGAAACTCGGCAATAATTATGATCCATTATTTTAAAGGAACTTTATATATTAATATCATTGCTTTTGTTACGTAGCTTGGATTTTGCTGCTGGCGTTCAAAAAATCTCGAACTAATCTCAACTCCACACCTGAAGGAGGCAAAAATGTTTGCTCAAAGATTCTGTTGTATTTATTTTTATAAACTTAATTTTGTCTGTATTTTGGATATATCATTTCTTAAGGGAGCTACATTTTTGTTGAAATGTCTCTTGATGACTTCAAGGGTTGAATTATGCAATTGTTACTTACATTGTAATCGGAACCTGAATTTCAATATTCACGTTTCTAGCTTGAGTACTTCCGTCTTTAATGTTGATGTGTCAGTGAGTACGTTTGCCCTTTTATATATATAGATCGATTTGTATGACCACCGCCGAGATCTTCTTCGCTTTAAAGAGCGTGACAATTGTTGCGTTGGTTAATTTATGGCGGCGAAGGAAGGGTGGAAGCGAAATTGAGGATCTGAGAGGAGAAATCGAGGCGCCTGTCCCTAGGCGATGAAGTGCTCCATATAACTTCTCATCGCCTCGCAGTTTGTCGCCAATAACGACGTGCTTATGGGCTTTTCTGTACTTCGCTTTGCTCACCATTCTTAAACGCGACGTTTAAATAGTAATAGCTGAAATATCAAGTACACGAAAATTGCTTTACAAATTATTTTTCTCTCCGAGAAGAAAATTATGCAGTTGTTTGGGCCGAGACGGCGACAAATAAAATTTATAAACTTTATAATTTATATTTATAGCGTAATTTGAAAGGATTCGTAAAATCGCTTGGTACAGAGACAAAACTGATCGATTCTCAGTCCCCGTATGGTGATTTATTCTCCAGCCAAAGACGCGAAAGACGAATTTCCTTTGATGATTCGTTCGGAAGATGTTTAGATTGTCCAAGCGACCTGAAAGTTTAGGAAGGTCTCTTTGAACGTGTGTTAGTTCTCCCTGAAGTAATGTAAAGAGGAGACGGATCTAAGAGAAAGATTGGAATGCGAGTCTTCAGCCGCATAATTACAGACTTCCTCTTATTCATAGCAATATGACTACAAGCTGACTCACCAGCGGGAAATGGCGTCTTTGACAATACTATCTCACGAATAAATATTGACATTCCTTACTCGTAACTTCCGCATATTTATTCCATTACATCGTCATTTAGTTCGGCTGAGAGATGTATTTTAAGTTTCATTAAAAAAAATTCTGAAAATTTGCAAAAAAAAATTACCTTAAACGTTTCTTTCTCTTTGGACGATTATTACAGGGTTACGAATGAGACGGATACAGGGAAACCACTCTCTGAACGGAGACAGGTTTCACAAATCACCCGGTCTGGGGAAAAGTTAAAAACTTTCCATCCCCGAATTACATTTCTAAATTTAGCCACTCCTATAAAGTTGAACAATGAGGGTAAACTCACGGATTTTGCGTATACGTTGGTATCCTTACAGAAAAACTTCAGAGGGAAACCGTAAAAAATAGACGTAGGGAAATTTTCATTTTTAATTTCATCGATATTATTTTTTTTATTATTGAAATGAAGCGTTTAAAAGTGCGGACGAATTTCTACCAATATTTCATTTCAAAATAATATTATTGATTTGTTTACACAATTGACTATATATTTGTTGTCAAACTGCCCCATTAACAGCAAATTATATACATACAAATACTCATTTAAAGATTAAATATTGGAACGATTTGTCTGCAATATACTTCGAAATTTACCACAAAATATTTAAAAAAGTCTGAAGTCGAGTATAATTAAAAAAGTTTGAACAAACTGTATTGGAAATAAGCGACGTAATGCGTAAAAAGATTATGGCACAGAGTGCGTAAAAGCGGTGCCAGGAGAAAAAGTTCAAATCTATACGGAAATGATAACAGATAATGTGGCTTTGAGGTCAAGTGATGTAACTTAATTGCTATGTATGTAATAAGTTTGTATTAATAATCTATTTATATAAGGTATGAATGGGAGTGATGAACTGAATTACTGATTGTTGGCATCGATCCTTTTTCACCTTGTGATAAATATAAATAAATCAGGCTTTTTAAAGGATTTTTCATCAGTAATAATTTAAGAAAATATAACAAAAGTGTCCACACTTTCAATGACGGGAGTTTCGTCGCGAATTTCAATCACGATGTTGTCAAATAAACCGCAAGCTTGGAATCTAAATTACATCTCTCGGTGGGAGTTATTTATTTTAATATATTATCAGCGTTACAGGAAACAAGAAACAAATTCAATGCGGTGTTATGAAAGCAAATATTCATCGAAATAAATTAAATATAAATAGTCACATTAAATTGAAAGGATGTGAGTAATCAACGCCTTTGCACAGTCGAGTTCTTTTCTTATTGAAGAAGTCGATCAGTTAGCCCCAGTTATAAAACTTGATCAACTTCATTGTTCCGTACAGCACTTCTTCGAAGTCTATTCAGATAAAAAATAATCTTATCTGCATGGATACAATAGCAGTTAGTCAAACGCCTACAATTTTGCGTGCTGCTCCGTCTACGTCTTGTTCCTCTAAAGAAAGAATTTCCTTTTGTTCGTTGTATGTAGGATTACCGTAGAAATTGTGACAATAAGCGTAGCCTCAGTTTTGTAGCAAACTATTATCTTCGGCGTTACAGTAGAAGGTGATGAAATTCTTTCAAAAACAACCGAGTAAGTTTGTCGAAAATACGTGTCGATTCGAAAACTCCCTCCTCTTTAAACGTATTAAATGGATGAGAAAACCTTTCCTTGGCTTGCCAGATCTCCAGTTTCAACATCTGAGAGTCTGCAGCTTCAATCAGCGAAACGTTCTGCAGGGAAAGCAGATGTCTTCGTAATACTCGTATTTACGTTGCATTCGTTTGCGATGTGTTCCAGATGAAGCTATCTTTTTCGATTTGAAAAAAGTCTAACTTTTTTAGATTGACACCGTCTGAATTTTCCTAGGTAACATGTTGAAAATTATTAGCGCCAAGTACGATGACGGCCGAGTTTAGCGTCTTTCCTCGTAGGTAGCAACCCCTTCCCCGTGTGTAACCAATTTTAATTCATCTGCGTCTAGAGCTTGACCTCGTTAGATCATTGCGTATTTATTCCGCTCGTAACGTGGCAACGTCGGACTTTCACTCACCCGCCTTCGTACATGGCTCTCACTCTAGATAACTAGTCCGTTGCTGGAATAAATGTGACATCGACGCCTGTCGGAACTTTCAGGATTGAAAATCCGCAGTAGGCAATTTCTGGATTCATATGACTGTATTGATGCAGCGTTTTACTTGCTCTATTTATTAGTCAAGATTAAATACATAGTGAAGTTACATATAATATATTGAACAGTGGAAGAAATGGACCAACCTCTACTATATATTTAATGTTATAACAGAATTTGTGAAACTGTTGATATTTAAATTTAAGATAAAAAAATAAAATCCAAGTTTCTGTCAAAATTAGTTAAATATGTGATGATGTCTACACAAACAAAATGGATCTTTTTTTAAACGAGGCATTAAACGTCTATAATGATATATAACAATGAAGAGAAAAATGGATTGTAAGTATATTTAAAAATGATTTCAGTTCATTATTTCAGCCTGGTCCTCAGGTTTTTCAGCCTCCTCACATTTTGAATGTAACTAATAGAATACCACAGATTTGGTTTTCAATAAAAATAATCTGTAACTATAAATGTTGTTGGAGAAAAATATTTGAGTGTACATCGAAAACTAATAAAAAATAGTTTCTTTTTCAATTTCGGACATCTAAACAACAGCTACTACAACTTCAAAAATCAAACTAATCCATTTACAATAAACGTGTTTATAATTACACCGACAGAAACATATTTTTACCAATTGAAAAAACCATCATTTTTTCGGCTCCCCCGATGAAGGTTTCTAAAATATTCAGGATGTAGGAATTGTTTTTTTAAATAGAGCCTACTCTAAGATTGTTACAAACATTTAGATTAAAATAACACACCAAGTACATTTTGCCCAAATTGAAAACAAAAGCTACAGACACTTTCGATAGAGAGTGGGCAACGCTTTTGAAGTGATCACGGATAAATATACGGCGGGATTTCTCGTTTGTACAGATCCAAGGAACGTGGCGCCGCTGGGTTGGGAACCTCCGACTGCAGCAACTGAAACAAAAGAACATTAACGTCATGTTTATGCCTCAACTCTACGACGTTTCAACTTTTACCCCTTTGTATTCCCACCTACAAACCTACTACCTGTGTCTCTGTACGGTTTATTGAGTCATGGGCACTTTCTTGTGAAATTTATCAAGATGGAAACATGAATAGCAGAAAAGTACTGAAGGTGGGTGTACGAACAAAAAAATAAATGGAAGATCACGCTTCTTTTAGTTGTTCGCCCGTTAACCGAAGTGGTTGCAGTCAAAAAAATCCTAACTCTACCAGGACACCAAACATGTCATTACAAATTTTTCGATTAATAGCGGGAAACGAACTCGCCACCACGCTTAGAAACACAGTTATAGGGGCTACATTGACAATTAAGCAGGAAAATGTCGAAGGACTTCCATAATACACGTAAAACTGAACGTAGCCAAAAATTCTATTCGAGTAGAGTTTTACTCTCCTTCATACGAGAATGACGACGTTCTCATCAGTTATTAACGGTAGGGCTAGCTTTTTGTAAAAATATAAATAGGATACGGATTAAGTCTCTATTTTCTCCCCTTATGATTCAATTTCAAGTCTGGTCATTTAATTATTTTTTAAAAACCATCTTGTCTCCATCTACACCTAATCAAGAATATTTATTATACGTACCAACAAACATGCATTGAAAATGAAATGTAAATTGGATAGACTGAATTTTATCTTTTCTAAATGGCGGATAACAATTTAAGACAACCACAAAGCTATTTACCACGTCACAGAAAAACTGATCAGCCGTTTTCTGTGACATTATTTTGAAATATGGCTTCGGGACGTTCGACTTTTGGCCTCTGGAAAGCGGGTGGTAGTTTCTTGACGTTAGAAACACGTCTTACGCTTCTGTGTAAAAAAAATTTAATCGTTTTCATGAGAAAAATGGACAAAATCAAGGGTTTCATTTCCAGATGTATGGAAGTTTGATATTCTTACTTCTTGTACACCTCAAACAACGTTTGGAGAGATGTGGGCATTAAAACTATAATTTTTATAATATAAAGCACTTCTACTTGGTCTGTCAGAATCAAGAATATTGCAAAACCAAATTATGTAATATGTTGGAGACGACAGATTGTTTACCAAAGCGGATGTTCACATAGGATATATCATTTGATACGGGCTTAAAGACCGTTCAGTACGTCCTATGTATCAGGGTTTTAAATCAGAACAGGAGAACAACTCAAATGTCAAGTGAGTCCTTGTGATCATGAAAGAAAACGTATTATTTAATTAGATTTTCAGTCGTCTCCAAAGATAATATTAATTCCAAAGCTTCTTTAGATTGGCAAAATCCAAACATTTCAGATGTTGACATCAGGTACAGGATGTTATTTACCTACAAGGGGCGAGGTAAATAAGACGAAATATTTTCTAGTACGTGTACAAGAAACAAGTGACTTCATCACTCGGATCTCTGTGTCGATGTGAAACGTTTTACCAGAAACAGCAACAGAAGTCTCAATAGTAGTAATCCTCTGTTGCCTGCTTTATTTGTTATTTTCCGATAAAAATTTATCTACATTTACGTTTCTGCTGTTAATAGACGATTTTATTCGTCGCGTTATTGTAGTACGCGCGTAGATATAAAACAGATAGATTGCTTGAGTAAATGCTTTTCGCAGATTACGCAACGGATTTGTGATAAATTAATGACTGCCGGGAATAGAATCTAAATTTTATAACCTGTTTAAATGTGATTGACTTCTAAATTTTTCATTGGAAGATTCTGTAATGTAGTCTAAAATGACAATTTTGTGATAGACTTGTGTTCGGCAGTAAAGTAGATACTGCGCAGCGATAAAGTTAAAAGGTTCTCGAACTGAGAAGCTTCAGTTATATCCAGTAAAGGAGTAGTCAATAATCTGTTGAGGGAATTTGTAATTAAAAGGAGGGTCAGATGAAGGAGACCAGGGACGGGAAAATTAATATGGCAACACAGGGTAACGGCAAAGTGTTTTACTTGGAAGAATGGTGTCTTGTAAATTAAGAAAAAATATGCAACACTAATATTAAGACGTCAGGGATCAGCAAAAGTATTTACATGAAACCTACTGATAATTCCAGGGAGCGACAGGACCATGTCAGAGAGATGGTCACGTCTTTTCTAAGGCAGACAACATTGAATATTTTAATAGGAAAATGGAAAATATATCAGTTGAATCAGTGTACAGAGCGTAGAAAATTGGTATGTAGCAGACAAATCAAAACTGATGGAACGCGGATATGAAAAAAAAATCAAGAAAATCAGTAAAGTGAATTTAGTCACGTTGAAAGCAGAGGGATTCGTCTCAATAATATTTTAAGTGAGAGAAAAACGAGTGGTTAAGAAAAAAATTCCTCAAGGAATTAAAAACGGTCAAGTCACTCAGATAAATATATAGATGTTTAAGGTACCTTACTTTTGAGACCTGAGATTCCGTGAAATGTTAAAGTAAGTCGCATAGGTATTGCAAAACAATGTTGCAAAATGATTTCCAGGTTGACGAAAATAAGAGAAAGAATAAGAAAATATTTATTTGGAGTCGAGAATGAATACTCAGTTACTTCTATAGAATTTACTGTCGTAATTACGTTGCTCGAGTTTATGTTTCAACATTCTCATGCATCATTACAATTAAACTAAAACTATGCTTGAGATTTAAGTCGTCGTTGTCCAACTAGACTTTTCGGTTCAACGCAACATTCATCCATTTACATTCCATTTAATTGGAAATCTCCCACTATACCGCCTCTCTTTTATGATGCACAATCACGAAAGAAAGTTTTTAAAAGTCGGATCAGGACCATGCAGTTTTATTTTCAAGCCCTTGTAGATAAATGTTAAACTCTGGCGAATTACGTGTTAATAGCGTGAGCTGAAGAAACAAGTTTTGAAGCAAATCCCATGTAAATAACTTACAAGGACTGACAAACCGTAAAAACATCAAATTATCCTTACTTCTAAATAAAGCATTTTGTTGGAAAAAATAATTCAACATAAGAAATTTGCTCAAGAATGTGAAAATAAAATACGTTTCTAATATTTTAACAAAAAATATGTATTATTGGAGGGCGGACTCGTATACATCGTCATCGTGAACGGCGATGTGTTACGATAGTACATTTACGTGGTATTACAAAAATAAAAAATATATACTTCAACAATGATACCATACATATAATTAAATATATGTGATTCGTTAACCTAAAATTTTTCTGGCATTGAGTCTATCTGAAAATAAATGTGTTGGACCTTCCTCATACGTTTAACAGGTTGAAACAAGACGGATGTTATATATATATATATTCCGAAACCCCCTAAAAATATTACTGTTCCAATCTTTTAAGTTTTGCGTAAAACCAACTTTTTATTTCATGTCATATCAAAAAATATTCAACACTATGAAACATTCGTAAAGTAAATGGCATTTTTATCTCTTTTGTTAAAATGTATTTATACAAAATTTGATGACCTAAGTATGACGTTAATTTGTATAATTTCATGCTACAAAAAAGAATTAAGGTTTATACGCGAAGTAAATTACTAACCAATTTTCATATTTAATAATTGCCCACCCGTTACTTATTTAATCTCTGCATTTTATTCCAAATTTGCTATATTTCAGCATGAAGACGTTTTCCCTCAATGGTACTCAAAATGTTACCTTACTTTTCAACGAGTCAGACCACTAACGTATTATAATTTGTTGTGTAATTGCATGCACACTCTTGTTTGACCTCGTATTCCAGTTGTATGTCCGTCATTTTGACGAATATTAATTGTCGTGTAAAATGAGCATTTTGAAGCTGAGTGACTTTGTGCAGCGGTGGAACTGTGCCAAAGAAAAAGTTTCCTTAAAAATTGTAAGAAAAAAAAGTCAATGCCGACCTAAATCGAAACGGGCGGAGAACTAATGATGTAAGAGTGCAGTACGACGATATTGACGTTAATTTATAATATATGTAGAGCAAGGATAAAGGAGCGCGTTTATTACGTCGTTGATGAGTTCTCGAAGTCGGTCGAGGCGATCTGAGCGGGATCTGGTGGGCAAGTAGCGGGCTTCAATGCTCGGGAGGCACAGCGCCGCCAACAGGAGCAGGCATGCCAACATGGTCTTCTTGCACGCCATCTGCAACAGACAAATACTGCTTTACTTCTAATAGAGGCTCAATATAAAAGTAACCATTACTGCCTGCCAGTCAAAACACAGCATATTCATAAAAAACGGATCCCGGAAATTTGCAAAGATTAGGCTTATAAATAATTCTTTGATGTGTGTCCCACGTCGTAGTTCACCCGCAGGGATGAAAATAATTGGACACATATATAACCTTATATATATATATATATATATAAGACCGATATATTTGTATTAAAGCCGTTAATAAAAACATCTGGCCTGCTTTCCCTGATTTACAATTAGCAATACTTACGGATAATAAACTATCAGGCAAAAGATTTATTATATTACAGAAGGTACTGACAAGTCTTACAGAGAAGCACAGCTCAAAAAAAAATCGTGCGTCTTGATGTTACATTATCCAGGACCATATAGGCAGCCATACAGGCATGGGCCAATAATTTAAAATTTCCAGATCTGTTAGTGATACAGTGGAATCACCGATCAACACTAATAATGTTCTAAAATATTCTGATCCACGAACTATTGTAATTATTATATATTTTACAAATTGACGTAAAAATTTAAGGTCTTGGCCTACCGGGACAAGTGGCAGATTGCCATTTCACATAAAACATTCTGGATTTACGAGTGGTCAGTGGGTCGATTCTTCTTCATTCCGTTATCGCTTCTTCTTCCATTGTCTTCTTACGAAGTGAGCAAAAATGATAAGGATTTAGTAAAAAAATGTTGTTTTAATTTCCCTCTGACGACTAGAACGTGAAATTGAAAAGAACAAATAAGGTTGTGAATGAAGACGAAAAAATAGACGCTGGAAAGACACAACGGAATTCTTAAGACGAAAATTAAGAAACAAAGAAAATAGGGGAAGTGAAGAAACCGTCTAACTCTGCTGATACTGAAAGTGAACTGTTTTCGCTTTTTAAGGCGGAGTATTCAGAGCATCAACATCTAAGTCCTTAAATTCGTGCACGTCGAGGATTCTAAGTCAGGTAAATGCGAAACTAAAGTGATCCTGGAATGGGACGCATTTTATACGATTTGAAGAATCAGCTTACAGTTACAGTATTTTATTACATTCCTCCACATATTATTCACTAATATTGGGTCACAGCTAGACGACCTTGTTCGTATTTGTTCAACGGCATGTTATGTTAGAATTTCTTTTAAATCGGTATTAGGATAAACCAGAGTACTTATTTCCGTAAGTACGCCTCGGTTAATTTTTCCTTGCGTTACTTTAACAAATCTATATCTGGACGAATTTGGTGTATTTTGTTAGTTTCTACTTGAAGTTACGTTACGCCTATAATCGATCACTAAATTGACGTATTTGTTAGACTGGCATCTGTCAACGTCGGTGCTCTGTTGGTTATATATTTATAATTTTCCATTTCTAACGCTTCAAAAAAAATCATTTAATTTTATAGACCGTCAACTAGTTGATCTATATTGGTATAGTTACGAGACTTTCCTATTAAGTATTTTTTTTGTGCAACAAAAGATCTTCTGACACATGAAAATTATTACTGTCAAAATATTCACTGTGTAAAGTAACGTTACCAAAGTTTAAATTTTACAAATATATTTAACTTAAATAGCATGCGACTTATAAGAATATTATCGTATATTTACGTTTTATA
Source organism: Zhengitettix transpicula (assembly GCA_037074705.1). Classification (NCBI taxonomy): domain Eukaryota; kingdom Metazoa; phylum Arthropoda; class Insecta; order Orthoptera; family Tetrigidae; genus Zhengitettix; species Zhengitettix transpicula. The sequence continues at coordinate 60,617,613 of CM073595.1, read as the reverse complement.
AATAGAAAAACGTCTCTGTTTGTACAGAAATAAATCTCATTAATTTAATAAATGTTAAATAAAAAAGTCAGCAATAAATATAAAATTATATACAGAATTTTGATGTGTAATATGTAATTCATTACTAAGAGTACCGTTGTTCAGTCTTTCTATTGTCTAGCAGAAAGAAGGAAACCAGAACAAGTTTACAAACCTTTGTTAAAATTCAAATCCAATACTCGTGATTTGTTAACAATTTTTTACTTATACAGCATATTCAAAAAACGGAAATTTCTTTCTTTCTTTCGTATTTTAATATTTATCACTCCTTTTGATTTTAATGTAATCAGAATTTTAAAATAATATCTTTATAATCATGAGAAAAGGATTGTAGCATATCATGGATTGTAATTTAAATTTATATAATTTTTTACAAAAGCCTGCAGTTTTATAAAAGAGGCCGTTTTAATTTTCATTTATTTTTTACGTGGTTAATTGACGTAATTCGTTTGCAATAAGTGACGTTAGGACAGATGTAGATACATTTCATTTCAAGCGAAGAAGAATTAGTTGAATAAGTGAGATACGTTTTGAGGTATTGATCTATTTTCCTGAACGTTGCGTGAATACTGTCCAACCAATTATGAGATTGCAGATTTGGTGCCAGTTATTGAAAACGATCTTGCATGTGTTTATGGTGTATCTGGCGCGATACTCTCCCTTTATTTAGTGTTAACGCTTTTCTTGCCGTCGAATGTATGTCTGAGTGCGCGCCTGTCGCTCTGGGGTAGAGATTTGGGGGGTAGGGGGAGGTTTTGGACGCCAGCCAGCCGTCCCCACTTCAGTTCCTGTATTCGGAACATTTTTGATTTTCTGAAAGTGTCGAAGGAAAACTAGGACACAATTAAGTACATAATTTATTATATTAAATCGTTATGTTTCACCAGGAGGTTTACAATTCTCGAGATGCATTAAAAAAAACATCCCTTTTTAATTGGGAAGGTCACAATCGTGACGAGTAGCATTTATGTAATAAAGTGAAGTATTTTGATTAGATGTAAAAAATTATGTAAATTAATTGCATACGGAAGTGTTAATATACGTTTTGCGTGTAATACAGTCCCGTAACGAAAACTTTTCTTTTAAGAAACAAGTATTTGGAAAGAGCGCAATTTTTTTTATGGGGATCATTATTTTTCTCCTCGTTACGTTGAATACGCAATAAGTATTCACTGAGAATTTATTTATTTAGTAACAGAGATCAATAATGTATATAATCAAGATTCCCGTCCCGGTTTTTGTGTCATTCAGATTTTCTAAGAAATTTACAGGTTGAAAAAAATAAAGTACAAAATTACTTTGGTAACCTCCCACACATTTCACGTGTTAGGAAAACAATCCACAATTTGAAAGCTCTACGGCATTTAGGAAAAGGAAAATTCATTCCCATCACTATCTAGGGTTGATTTTCATTATTCCACTGGCCTTGTATATAGACTTGTAAAGATTTGCTGGCGTTAAGCCACGGAGACGACTGCAAGAGTACCAAAACATTAGAGGCCAGCGTCGCTTGCCCGTAGCCGGGATCCGAACTCTGGACCCTGCGTTTCACAGCCTGAGACGAATCCTGGGCTACGGCATTACACAAAATTCTCCTAATTGTCTTAATTCCCCAATATATTTATTATAAAACACATACATTCGCCGCAAATAAATTACGAAAGAGCTTCATATTAAATTAGTCGCCCCCGCTCATCTTCGCCACTAGTGTCCCAGTGAAGAGATAGTTTTACTTTTTCTCTCGTGCAAATATTTGCAAAAATGTGACCGTAGTTTTTAAATTATTAACAGCATATGAGCTCATGCAAAAATTTGCAACGGTTAATTTCCCTAAACTTGTAAAATTGCATGGAAAATGTTTGAATTTCAGAAAATAAGCACAGTTATCCGCTGCCAAATATATCTTAGGCGAATCACTGTAATATAGAACAAGGCTTGATAAAACATAACTCCGAGAAAATGACATTTTCAAATAGATTTATAATAGGAATAATAAGTAGGTGGATCATAGCGACTCACCTCCTGCCTGTCAGAAAATAAACTAAACGTTTATATATATATATATATATATATATCAATTTTAGATTAATGCTTTCATGTATTACGTTTGAAATTGACATATTTTGTTTCCCACTTTTTATCGTATTTTATTTTAATTAAAACGTTCCTCGTAGAAATTCGCTTCATTAATTTCATACGGTTCCTGATAATTACTTTCTGATACGAATTGATTTCCTCCAAATTATTCAGTCCGCAATGAAATGTTTTCGTACGATTCGTATTCGTTAAAATAATTTCGACAATTAATCGAAAAAAATTCTCTTTGTTCTTCGACGGACTGATTTAATTGTTTCAAGTTTTACACTTTTACGTATACTAGTAATTACTCGATGTTTTACTTAAACATTTTTAAGGAAATTTGGTTAAACTCTTAAAGAAAAAGTATTTTTTCTAATTCGTTACGCATATCATCTTCATTTTACTTTTTCCATAAATATTTATTTATGCTAACTTCATAATCTAGGATCAAATTGGTTTAAGATAAATGAAATATTAATTCTGTAATGAGCCAGTAAATATCGGAACGCTAAAGTTGCCTTCTCTATCCATTTAACAATTCAAAAATTACATTTCGTCTTCGTAGGAATAAATTTTATTTTTAATTTGTAATTAATATAAAATGTTGAAAACCGAAAACTATGCAAATATTAAAAAACCGTATTAGTTAAATTAGAAATATACGTGACAAAATGTCTAGATGTTTAAAAATAAGAATTTTTTCTCCGGCTGAAACAGCGGATTTATCTCGACCTGAAGCTTTACAAATTATGGGGGTTGGGCTTTGACATTTACATTTAAGTCAATATGATATCCACAGTACAGACCAAACCATTAATATTACACATGACCGACAAAAATTTGATAAAAGTTATTTTTCTTGATTAGATATTTTATAAAAATGAAGGCGCTGAAATATGAATTACATATTTGTGACGAATAGCGATTACAAAATTGTCGAGATCTGTAAAATTAAGATGAACGAGTCGTCAAGTTTAAAGAAACGATTGAGAATCAACAATGTTTTTAAGAATAAAAAGGAATATTTTGAAGTGACATTAATAATGGAACATATAAGAAAATTAGCAGAGGAATATATTTTAACATTTAATGAAATTCAAAAATTGCATCTTATGCATTATAAAATATGAATTTGCCAGGATTGATGACGTAAGTGTGAAATTTAATGTATCGTTTTTATAAAACTCCATCGCTATCAGAATGAAATCAAAAACATTTGACATAAAATTTCCACAGTACTTCTTCACAGCCGCCAAAATTTTTCAGTAAATAAATATTCACCGTCGCTTTTCATATTAGTTCAATGTGGAGCCAGTGAAATTTTTATGAGGAATTTTAATGAAAACGTACAAGTACATGGAGATAAATTGCGAAATTAATAATCGCATAGTAAAATAAGGTGGGGGTTGAAAATATAGGAACAGCGGCATACTTCGTGGTGGAATAGTGAAGACCTGAATATGTTATTACCCCCGATACCCTCTCACCACGGTCAATACGTTCCTGAAATGAAAAAAAAATTCTTACATACAGTCGGTAGAAAAGGATTAAATACATAGTAACAAAGAAAACCGAAATCGCGCGCGCAAAAATTAAGATACCGTCCTCGTAACGAAGACAATAGGAGAACGAATATCCTTTTTATCGTCGACATGAATTTTGAAAAATAATTAATTGTTTTGCAAATGTAACTTTGTTTAAAAACAAACGGAGTTAGCGCAAGAGTAAGATTAGTCGGAATAAAACAAGTTCTGTCCGTCATTGGTGCGAGAAGGAAACCCCGGGAGAAATTTCACTTTTCCTCACAGTTTTCCATAACTTTGTTAAGTAAAATAATTAAGAAAAAATAGAAGGAAATTATTGAAAAACTGAAGTCGCAGAATAAAATAAATTGAAAACCGAAACATGAAGGATCAAAAAAATAAAAATAGCGGAAAATTGTGTTTACATCGTGATGACAATTTTGGAAAGGAAAAAGCGTGTAGGTACTGCGGTGGAAGGAAGTTGGGGCAGTCGTCGGGCGTCCCCGGCTTAGCTTACCTCTTTGCTGCTGCGAAGGGCGATGCCGGAGCGAATTTGGTGCGGGTCCAGACACAAGTTTTATACCAGACGCTGGCAGGGGCGGCAGACGCCGGGCGCCGCAGGGGAGGAGGGGGGGGACGCAGCCGCGTGTGGGACGCCCGCCACCTGCATTAAATATATCGACTTTTTATTTCGTTCTCGTTCGACCAGATCTGGCTACATCCCACCTCGGACATGCGAGGTTTCCTCCTCCGTTCGCAACCGAGCGAAGTTTTCGCCAGTCAAATTTTGGGTGTCCGACTCCCCTCCCTCCACTAAAAAAAGAGCGGAAGGGGTAACGAAGACGCTCCTCGTCAACGTCCCGCGCTACGAAATCAATACGCGAACAAATAAAATAAATTAATAATTCCAAAATGTGGAAACGTAATGTATGAAAATCACAATAATCGTATTTTTTTTTAATTCGAACGGCCGGGGTGTAACTAATTTTTGTAACGTTTGCTTCTAGCGGATCGATTTGCGGGCCCCCGTCGCGGAGATCGACGCCGTGGCGGCATTGTTTACCGTTGGGGAACGCTGCCTTCGCACGCCCACGCGGTCAGATCATGTCGGAGTCTCAAGACGTCGCACGCGGCCTCATCCACAATTGGGCCACACGGAACTAAAAAAAAGACATTTAACGATTTTAATAAAAAGTGAATCTTGTTTACTAAATGGACTGTCAGAGAAGAAACACTATAAAATTTAACAACCAAATGAAATACTCAAAAGCAGATTAGAATTAGATGTCAATAATTAGTATGGCATAACTAAGCACCCCGGTATCAACCAAAGAAAAAAGTCGAATCTACTGGGAACGTTACTGTCATAGCATATGTCATATTCAGGAAAAGGTAGATAAGCACACAACTGTAACTTGAGCATACTAAAAATATTTACTGAAAATTATTTGAAGTGATATAAATAGTAAAATATTAAATCTCATCACGATAATTCAAAGCCGTACAACGTGAATGTTGTTCTTTAATATCTGCCAAATGAAACAAAATTCTATTTTACATAATCCTTTTGCAAAATTTAGGTTAATTGCTGAATTAACTGAATTACTATGTCAATTATGTAAATATTTAAAATTTGTATATACTATAACTATATTTAACCAACAAATAATCTTTTATACTAACTTTTTTGCGATTGATTTAGTCATTACACAGTTTCGAATTATCTATTAAAAATATTACCCTTATATGTTGTAAAATAACTATCGAATTTATGCCGTCACTACTGTGACACTAAAGGGTTTGTTGTAACATAAAGGTGCACCATTTTAAAATGGGTGACATCGGCCATTCTAACTACCCTTAATTCAAGCCATTTGTGTGTCTTGCATTACAATACACGTTATTATATTGGTTTCGATACACAAAAAAAAAATCAAATGCTTGGAGGAGGTGCAGAAAAATGCAATTAGGTTTCTGGGCAAAGTAGACGCAAAATATTGCTAATTAATAAGGGAGCCATTAAAGAGCTGCAATCCTACAAATATTGGAAAGTAGTTCTTTTGACCGCTACGTTGGCAATCATATTTATAAAACTAAAATAACTCATTCACTAGATCTAAAAGCAATTAAAAATTTTTTGTAATACTTTCGTTTGGTCGGATGAGTTTTTAACTATTCACGTATTAAAAAAAATCCTGAACGCACAAAGCATATATCATCATTAATGAGGATGCAGTTAAAGCCACATTTCATGTCTTTATATATTGACTTTACTTGCTTGCTTTTTTCCAGTTGTAATTCTTAAATCTACATATTGATTAATATAACGCCTTAAAATATCCCAGAGACTCCAATCTTTTCGTAAATGTTAATGAAAGTGCGAGATGTCAGTTTCATGGTTCAAATTTTGTGAGGCTTTTAGAGTTTTGTCAATGACTAGTGCACCTGAATAAAGGAACAAGACTTTCAGAAACGTTGTGTGGTATTTATATTATCACTTATTCTGTCTGTATTTTGGCTATCTGTCTCATTATTAATTTTCAATCATTTCAATTTTAAATATTCTTTAGTTTTGTTAAAAATACTTTTTTTATATAATTTTATAAGTCAAATTTCACATCAAGAAAAAATTATATTATTATATTTTGAATTATTTGGATTAGAGTGGTTAAATTAGTTACTCTATTAAATCCAACACAATTTCAATCGTAAGTTGTGTTTTATTTAAGAATAAATCAATCTGAGACTGAAATTTATTTGTTTTATTTAACGCCTTGTTGGTTGTTTTTAATTGTGTCATAATTTTAATAATATATCACCTGACGAAACTTTGTGTTTTGTTTTCGTAATACAGATTATTCTTAATTTTTCTGTCTTATTGGCTTTATTTATTTGTTTAATTTCTTTCTTTGTCATTTTTGTGTCTTTTCTTGTTTCATAAATCGCCTCTAGTTACGGCGGAGGTCAGATTTGTCGTCGTCCAGCTCAGAAAGTGGTTCCATGTTTTTATTGCATTCGTTAGTTTTCACCTGAAAACGATGTCTTCGAGATCCATTGAAACGTTCGATTGCGAAGAATTTCCCCGGATGGAATGCCGAGAAGTGATTGTACATAAAATTATACAGGGAAAGCCTTAACTCTTACATTTTATAACATAAATTGTACGCATAATATTTAATGTCATTATTAAATGTTTTCAGTATTTTATTTCCCGTCTTAGGGTTAATTAATAGTGTTTATTGCATGTTAGTGTGACATATATTTTTACAACATTTGCGTATCCCAATATCTCACCCTAGACGTAATGGTATCATTAATAAATATATACATCGAAAATTTACATTTCTTCAATAACTGACAAGTAACCACGTAAGCGATTATATATTATGAAAATTTGATAGTGGCACCCACACATTTATAAATAATAATTATAATTCGTTGCCTCCCACTGTGTTAGTATTTGCGTACAGTTCGTAGTGTGCGGGTCACAGTGCGTGTGTGCGTCACATTCTCGTGACTCACTCTTTGCGCCGATATTTACACAACCAGTAAACTCTACGAGTGTTTGCCTTAGCAGAGTAAATTTACTGGCGATATTAAATTTTATTCTGGCTTTAGATTTTCTACTAAAATATGAATATCTACTTAAAATATATTAAAATATTTGTGTACGAGAATTTTGTGGATGAATAATGTTTGTCTCCCAATTTCGTGATTCATCGACTTGGAAATATAACTGCGTCATTATTATTTTGTCATATATATACGTACAAATAAATATTTTTCCGAGAAGAGAGGGTTAGGAGAATATTAATATCGAATATACACAATTTAATGATCGCTGGAAGGCGTGTTTTTGCAAATGTTTTATTTTTTGAAATGGCCGTAATATGTAATGTTTTATGTTCACCTGATGAGGTCCACGAAACGTCGTGTATTGTTTTGTAATGTAATAATTTAACTTTTAGATTCTATATATATCTAGATTTATTAGATTTTTCCATTATTCCTTGAAAGAGGAAGTAGGATACGTCAATAAAATTTATACAAAATTATACAAAGAAATTAACTCAAGATTACACTAGTGCTAATGAATTGTACACTTAATATATGAACACAATTCAACACTGATCTTCCATGCTGCAGTTCTTGCGTTGATTCACGTCGTGCATATAATGAGATTATAATTCAATAAATAGACAAGATTATATATATTTACTCAGCTATTACAGAATTCCAGGAAGCACTTAGTGTATTAGGAATTTCCATGAACTCAACGGTATAAAGAGCTCCATTAATTAATAAGCGATCACAATGTTTTATGAATAAATTAAGAGCTTTTAAGCTTTTTATATAATTTATGGACCTATTATATATGTTTATACCGGAATAACGAATGATGAACTCAAAGGCGATGTTTTCTATTCGTATTTGGGAACGATGTCTCGTGTCGTGCACATGATTTGTGCAATTTATTGCAAATGTACCGATGTTGAATATTTCGAGTACATAAGAACAAAGGTTTACAACTTGCATTCCAATTCGCAGAAGCAATTATTCTCACGTTTCGCATTTGTAGTTTGAATATTAGCAACGCGTGGGCGACCCCAGTTTGCTAATCCGTAAGACATTGACCAATGAAAGTAAGCATGGAATACGATTTTTGCGATATTACCGTCGCTCTCCTGTAGAGCCCTTCTAATATAAGGTCGGGCCGTCCGACATTTTTAATCTTACGGAACTGTCTTGTATTACTCGTGGATTATAAAAGTCGATTGAAAACATGAAATGTTTTAAGATTGAATACTACGCAATAACATTCATAACATTTAAATTATTGCAGTGGAGTACATAAATGTTTTATTTAGACATAAACTATGAATATTTCATAAGGAAACTCAAAATAATTAGTCAAAATTCGGTGATTCAATTCATTTTTTGTGAATTTTAAAGATTTAAATTAAATTAATAATCGTGAAAGATGGAATTACAAATTTGCATCACGTACGGTAAACAAAATTTTATTTCATTTGCTTAAATAAAGGGATTTTAACTCAAAATAATAAGTCAAAATTGATGTGAAGATGGAATTAAAAATTTGCATCACAAATGGTAAACAAAAAATGTTTTTAATTGCTTAACTAAAAGGATTAAACACTTCTTTAAAATTAAATGAGAAAGAAATTGATTACAGCAGGTGTTAAAATTGACAAATAACTTTTATTTTCAATTCTGATTTATTACAGGAGACTTATTATATTCTTGATTAATGTTTTTATGATGTCACATAAGTACTTTAAAATTCTTAACTTCAACTGACAACACGAAGGTATTTCTACATCTTCACATCAAGTTAAATTTTTTTTCAGAAATCTAACGTCCGTAATTATATTTACTTTTTTTGAATCACTGATTTCGGACATGAAGTGTTTTTCAGCTTCCCAAACATATTTGTTTGCGTTAGCAGAACTAGATGAAAAATGGCGGACGGCCCGGCTCGTATTAGAGGGGCCTAATATACACTTAACGTATAACAGGTACCTGTTTCTTTGCAGAGTTTTTCCGAAAAGGCCCGGTAGAAGTTTAGTTTGTAAAGACTGTAGAGAAGTTTAACACAGACACGGTCTATTTGCAGAGAACCACAAATGTAGGTGTATTTTGCATGTTGTAATTTTTTCCGTCTTCTATGCCACAGTTTTTTAATTTCCCTACTTATTTGAAATCATACTTCCTTATGTGCGTTGCTGTCATAGGAGCCGTGTGGTTCACAAATTTAATTTTATGCCATTGCAATTTGATTGTACAATGTTACGTCTGTCGTAATAATTTTTAAATTCTATTTCCTGAATTGTTGACAGTCGTCACTTTCCACAGAATTATAAAGAGTCTGGAATTCGGATACATGAAAAGCAATTTAGTACACAAATTTGAATCCTATATTATGTCGGTATTGAGTATATTAACGTAGTTATAGATTGAACGAGTCGCATAGTTGACCTTTATCTCATCCCACAAAACATCAGGAAATGTGAATTATATAGCTCACGAGTAAACAGTTCGGCTTCATCCCACTCAGATCATCATAAAAGATATTAATCCGCCCAATGCGGAGCTCGCTTAAGAACGCGGTCCAAGACATCTAATCTAGACAATAAGTCTCACATTTGCCATGCAATTTACCTGCTTTCAGTCATGGTATTGTTACAATTCAGCCTCAAGATTTAACACCCGAGTCTCGCTTTTTTGACTTGCTCGTCGTTCTTGCTGTTCGGACATAAAAGAAAACCTTTGGCCATTTTCAATGACGTATGATTATGTTACTTGGACATCATAATGCATTTTAGATATGTTCCCTTGACTATCTACTAATTTCATGACAACCATCTCAAAGTAAAAACTCAAAATAAGTTATAATAATACAGTTAAAAATTACTCTTGAACGCATTGAATAAATTAAAATTTCTTGTGAAAATTCCTACGGCGTTGCGTATTAAACCAGTGCATTGACAAAATTTCACATTTGAAAATGGTGCATTATAAATTTGACTACGAGTGGTCGTTAGGGAACTGTTGTAACAATTTAAAGCGATTTAAGGAACCAAAGAGATTTAATCAAATTAAAAATCGTCACATTTCCGAATTTCTATCCTCAATTTAGTTGTTAACTATAAGCTGAACTTTTGGAAACATTCAGATTTACTATTCATTCCATTATTTCTCGGTCGAGGAAACAGAATACGTCATAATGTAAGGTTACATGAAAATAATAAATTATTACAATTACAAAGTTTAGAAAACAAACATTGTACTTTACAAAAAAAATTATATAATTTAAAACTTCGTTAAATATATTAATAAAACATTAATTAGTATTTAAAGAAATGATAAGTATATGAATTTATCTTCCGTTTTCATTCGACGAATTTTCGAGGAGAAAATCTTATATCGATTCCTGTCGAACATGAAAAAGAAAATAAGTCGGCAGTTAAATTCTAGAAGATTATAATCGTAAAATAATAGTATAAGTTGATAGGATACCAACAAACTATTTTATTAAAAAGGATCTATCTGTCGAATCATTCGTAGAATAATTTACTTGCTTGAGAACGTGGAGGAAAAAATACGCCAACGTAACCTGGAGATGATACTTTGGTTAAACAGCAATTTCTGAACGTAGATTCGAAGTAGACACGAACAACCAGATTCTACATCCTATACCGACATGGACTCTTCCATCTTGTTTGTACAATGGAACACCGCGCGATGGTTCTTTCTTCATTTCGTGCTATGTAGTCGCCCTTAGTTGTTATGAATATTTTTCCACTGTCGCAAGTTGCGTGACATTAAATTGAATAATGTAGACCTAAGAGACCAATGTGTCGTCATAAAGTTATGTTTCAAACTTCCAGGGAGTTTTTAGCTCATGGGAAAAACGCGTGTGTATACACTCGCGAGGGACGTTTTTTTTAAAATGATGGTTTTGAATAAGTTCGAAGTATGCGTAATTGTAATTATTGATGAATTCCTGGAAGTATTGTATAGCACCTCTTAGAAGTTAAATTTCTTAATGCTACTTTTTGTAGGCGTAGGCACGTGTAGTGAAACGTTGCTACGTTAAAAAAACTTTACTGTGATACTAGTAAGTCTGTGTAATGGAAGTTTCAGACGTCCATGACAACCGCCAAGCCGAAACGATTTTTCACGTTTAAAGTTTAAACTTGGATCCTCTAGCGAGGGCGAGTGCTGTATTGCGAGACTGAGATTGGAGATTTCTCCGAGCGAGAGACTACTTAAATATTAATTCACACTTCGCTGAATGTGGCCTGCACATTGTAAATTTAACCGTATTGTTCGGCCAAAAAATGTGCGTTATTTTAAGGGTCATTTCCCAGTTATTCCAGGTAGATCTATGTTTATTTCAAAATAAAAAACAGCCGCTTATCTTTGCTACCGGTCCACGAAACACTTCGAGGGAAAGACCAGTTATTCACCGAATGTCTTCCTCAGTATCCTCAAGACAACTTCCTACGCAAGACTGATGAACGGGAGTTTCCGACGACAGTTGTCTTTCAACCGTCATTAGCGATTTCCGTTTGCAGCTTCCGTTCCGGAAGAAGGCAGTCATGCACTTAACGATTGACTCTATAGTAGTCTACGCTACACAAGATCTTACTCCAATAGGATACATTTCATTAACCATTAACAAAATAGTATCGTACCGAAAATCAGATTGCAAAAGACATGACAGTGTTCCTAAGAAAAAAGAGAAAAAAATATTGTCTCACTACCAATTTCTTCATTATGTAGTTTTTAATTTATGTGTTATCTGTATTTGATTTACTCATGTAAAGTAATTCCTCTTCTATTTATTTATTATTAATATTCGTTCTATTTTAAAGATTTATTTCGATTACATTTCTTGAGAAAAATGAATCCGCCTTGAATTTGACAGACCTTGTAATGTTAAATTACATTCAAGTAAGACGACAAGTTTTGTTTCTAACTTGAAACAAGTTCAGGTTTTTTTACAATTGAAGTTTACATAGATATTCTTATAAAAATAATATATGTTAATTTTATACGTTAAAAAGATACTAAAATACAATGTCAAACATTATAACTTGTAAAGGGGTTGATGAGTTCATATTTACAAAGTGTTTTCCTCACATATTATTTATTTAATCCTTAAGTCTAATAAGATATTTTTTGTATTAATTAATTTTATATTCTCTGAGTTAATATGATCTGCTGATTTCTGAGTCTTATAATTTAAAATTCCTGAAATTAACAGAAATTGGCAGTTGATTACCTTCAAAATTGGAACCCAACTATGTTTAGTGATAATGGGGACATTTAATATTGTTCAAAAGTTCTCTAATTGAACTTGTTCTTTATCATTTTTATTAATTTTCTACGATAGATGAAAATATTCTGAAAAATGTATTTCTTTCATTACTTGTATAATCTTATATGTACCTTCGGTTGTATTTATATAAATAAAAATACTATTAAATTATATGTTAATATGTGAGCCATGTTTTGTATTTCCTCGGTTGAGGAGTAATGGAATGAATAAATTCTAAATGAAGGTGACGCTGTAAAATCAACACGACGAATTATACTGCTTGCCAGAACCTGATTTTATTGGGGTAGTCAAATGAAAACGGGTCACCATGCGTAACTCTCACGGCGAACAAGTTGGTACCACTGAAATTTTATTGTCCTCATGGCATCTGGTGGCGACTCGCAAATACGCAATTACAACGTAGTTTATTTTCTGGAGGTGAAGTTAGAGATACGATTGTTCGTCCAACGTCAATGATGGATGATGGAGCAAAGTAAGGAAGAACAGTGACGAGTGGTGATGAAGGAGTACGAGAACGAGAAATTCATCGTCTTCTTTCTGTTGTTTCCGTCGAACACATCATGTCATCTACTGCTTGTAATGGAATGGAATCAGCAACTGTGTCCCTGCAAAGACAGACTCATCCAGGCATTCCTGAGGTTAATGGTCTCGTATGGTAAAATCAACGTATCACTGTGGACATACTTCGGCTTGTGCTGAGAATAAATCACAGTTCCTAACATGGAATTTTGACAAAGTACCTAAACTACGGAAAAATCAGTGCGGAACTGGTTCCATGACAGCAGATGAAGAATAAATTCAAGCCGAATTACAGATTCAGTGTATCATTTGAAACGATACCCCGAGTTCCTGGGAACCAATGCTGTCACCATTTTCCATCGATGAAGTAAGGGTTCTTCATAATTCTATGCATTTTTTGTGGCTCTATGGCTCATAAAATCATCAAGCAGGGGACCAGTACGATCAGAGAACGTGACTTTAGCGGAACTTTATCTCTTCGATTGTATGAAACACATGATGTTGAGGCATTAAGTCAAAACGCCGTGGAATTTCCGTGCAGATACTTTCTACTCCACGAGGAATATGACTCAGAGATTTGGTTGGGAAACGCTTGAATAACCTCCAATCAGCCCCGACGTCTATTCATGTGGTTTTAACATATTTTGTTAAAGTAAGACTTTCGTGGACATCGGTCTACATCGTACAAAGATAACTTGGAGAACAATCCACAAGCTTTTTCAAGAATGAGATTGATCGTATTGTCTCACAGTGGATGGATGATTAAACAGTTTTGGAGGTTACTTTTGAGGTATTAAATGTTAAAATTTGTGGAGTCGGGAATTGTTTTATTGTCCCTTTGAATGTGAGGAAAGACCTGATGTTCTGAGTATGATTAATGAACCATTCGTTGACTTAGTAAGCGCTAAGTTCTAAGAACTCTGTATTTGACTACAGCCATTCTTAGAAAACCCTTGGCGTTGAAGTAGTAACGCAAGCGAGCTGAGGTCCTGATCTGTCTTCGACGGTCCTGGTGAACGCGGCCGGAGGTCTGGCCGCTCCGTTTTTTTTTTTACAAATAATTGTCGGCATCGCCGAACTCGTCGCATTTGCAGAGAATTTGTTTGAGAGCGCAGCGTCGGTTCGGAACTGCGCCTGATTATGGGGCTTTTCCACGGCCATGTGCAGGCAATCCCATTAGCGGAGCATTGCCTCAGCTCATTACTCCAAATGACGTGCAGTGGACACAGATAAAATCAAACTGTGGCCGTTCTCAACCAGCTCGCTGAAATTGCTACCCCTTGGTCGGAGAGTTTTTAGAGCAGCAACAACAACTTGAATAAACCTCGTTATTAAACACTCAAAGTAATTAGCGTCGTGATATGCCCTCGGACGTCACACTCACTCAGTCAAACATTAAGTATCGCGGACGGGGACGAAACACTTACACACTTTCTGTGGTCTACCAGAATAACGCGATAAAACGAATATAAATTCGACACGAATGAGTCAGACATAAACTATACTCTTGACCTGCTAACTGATAACTTGGCACTTGTTTTTTGCTCAAGAAAAATATTCCAAGAAATTCATTTCTTGAAATTTCATTCTAAATTTGATTCGTTTTTTCTACGATAAATTTGGAACCGCGCAAAACGGGTCATGAATTGAATGAAACCAAATTCGACTATTTCAAATAAAAATAGACAACGGCCTTTATCATCAAAACTACCGAATCAGTTTTCTATTTATGGAGGAAATTTTTGTCGAAAATAAAAAAGGTTGCGTGTCCTAAAAGTAATTAACTAATTTTATTATGTAGAATTGCTTCGAAAAACACATCATTTTATCTTTGTTTTTCAACTTTCAAATGAGAAAAAAATTGTTTTTTTAGGATTAAATACCTCTTTTGGTAAATTAAAAAATATTTAATGCGAACATCGCGTACAGTGAAATTAGCTAAAATAAAATTCTATTCGTTATATAATTTGAGATCATCGACGAAATATAGGAAGCAAAAGAAGATGTTTCTAAATTTTCATTCTTAAATAGAATGACAAACAGCTGGAACGATTTAAGTGCAGCACTGCTTGGAGAGACTCCTTCTAAAGTAAAATACATTTATCAAATTATACAAAGTGTCAGTGCTTTCAGAAAGAAATTAAAATATCACATTGTGATTAAAAAATTTAAATAAGATAGTGGGTTTATTTATTTAATTGAATTAAAATATTTTGCATAGCCATGACGAAGAGCTTTATTTGTTTGAACATTGAATATTTATATTTTCTTTACAGAATTATCTGCAGCAGTTAACTGTAAGTCTAAATACTCATTGTTCAGTTGCTTGAGAGCTCTGAATTCACCTTTCCATAACCAGAAGTTCATACTTCTCGAAAGCTTCAGTTACCGTTGTCTTTTATTCCATTTGCATTATCCTTCTAGGATTTTCGTCGACGCTATTTATTGTATTTTCTATTTTCTCGAACCCTGTCTTTCTGCTCAGTCCTATTTCCCAACTTCTTTCACGATATCCGATTTTTAGTCGCTTCTCTATTATATTTTTGAACTTTTTGGTGAAATGTTGGCCTACATTATCCTTCTTCATGTTACTGACAATGGATTACGAGAAAATTATCTTTACAAATTGCTGTGATACCACCTCCTCAAGCCACTTTTCTGTAATACTTCGTATAGCCAAATACTTCGTATACCAAATATTTCACGCAATTGACATTCTGTATGTCCATCGTTTAGAATCGTTCTCGCACACTCTGCGGTTTAGTAGTTAAAACGAGTAATTTGTGAATTTGAATTTTCTTTTGGGGAGGAAATATCGTTCCGTCATAATGTACCAGATTTTAAAAGTTTGAATCCGCCTGAATGACACCAGAGGACGTTAGGCTGGTTGAGACGTGAAAATAGGTCAATCCAAACGATGTGATGATACCAATAAAGTCGGAGTGATCATAAATCAGACACGCCGAGATATACAATAGTGCTCTATTGATTCATCGCGTCGTCTCGAAAACACTAGCAGAAATACTTGCAAAGCACCTTCTTGAATTAATATGACGGAATCTTTTCACGTTAATTTTCGAAACGCTTAATGATAGAGTAAGGTTTAAACCATCCCTTCAAAATCGAACATTTTAGATAGTCTGCTGGACTAGACAAAATTTCTGAGACTGAAGTGAAAATATTTTTTTCCACAAAATGTATGGGATAAAAATGCAACATTGATACGTTTAAACTAGATGTAGCAAGAATTTGATACGAAAAGATTTTACTGTCTATGAAAATTGAACTGAGACATGTTTTGGCAGGGGAATTGATTTTCTCTCTCAAGAGTTCATGAGAAATTATAAGATAATATTAAAATGGATATTGTGGACAAAAATGAGGCAGTGGAAAATATGGTGAAGGTATCAGAACGATTAGAGAGATAACATGATAGGTGTGCAGTTGCAGTGACATGAGAAAGAATGAAATGGAAATCTTGCTGGGTAAAGAGGTTTAGTGTTTGAAGATGAGTGAGAAATGATGGCAATAGTAATAATGATGGGCGAATTTGATTTTTAAGTAACAGAAATGAAAATAGAGCTGCGCTAATTTGTTGAGGAATATTTTGACCATCTCTGTTCCTGGCTTCCTAGTCGCATAGTCTTCCACAGAATTCCAGGAAATTGTCTGTAAAAATATTTATCTATTAAATGACAACCACAAAAAATTGAGTTCGAAAATTCCGCATACGAAAACAGTCCTTAAATTAAATCTCAACACTGAATAAATTGGACATACCACTTCGTAATTTACTTTCAGTAATTTTATGTTTAGTAAGAAGAAAAAACTAATGCATCCTAAATATTTCGATATTTATTACAAGACATTTTACAATTTAATGGAGATCCAGAAACTTCTCCACGAACATTACTAATGTATGAGTCTCTGTAAGATCGGGTACATTCGATGTCGTAATAATATTTTTGTGTCGTCTTCTTGATCCACTACGACCGCACATGGATATTCTGGATGTTATTGTGGCGTTCGTGCACAATGCTGCCACTCCAGTTGCCTTTATGACATTAAATAGCGCATTCATCTATTCATATCTCTTCTATTCATTCCGCCACGCTTCCAGTAATGGAAATAACGATAACAGATGCTGGCATGCCTTTTATACTACAGTTAAGCCAATATTCATGTACAACTGGAGTGAAATCAAATGAAATCAAAATACTATTACTGCAGTTATCTGTATTTAATAGTCAGTTTTATTCTGAAAATCACAGCCGCTTAAATGAGATTATTTATGAAATCCCCAGAACCGCGATTACGAAAGAGGAGGCGGCTAAATATATGTTACAATTCACAAACTGACATCTATTTATTTCTTCCTTTAGTTCTCGGAAGAGAAATTAAGATACGAAAACAAACACATACAAGAATATTTAATTAAGATTATAACAATGTACATTATGTAGTAATAAATATTTACTAACAGTTATACTTTAATTAGGCGTACCTGCTGAGGTGAAGCGCACGTCGTCAACGCTCCACAAAAGAGGTCCCTGGTTCGAAGTATGTCGTTTATTCTAATACATATACATTAAAATAACCCCAAAAACGTGCTGTTTCCGAGAACTCTCTTAACTTCGGACTCAGCTACTTTAAGGGCACCAGATTTCTGGACCGTACAAAGGATTTTGTAACAACCTGATCCGAGAATCCTTAGTGATTTGAAAAGTTCTTTGCGTCTTAAGTAAGACAGTGGCCTTAGCTTTGCATACATTGGAACCGTCTCCTGGCCGAAATACAGAACAGCACACTTCAGCAAAGTGATAACATGCGAGCTGACTGGCGCTGGAGGCGTCATATCCAATGTAGTATCTGAACGCATCTTCCCTGGAAACAGGGAAATAAAACCCTGGCTGGGAGAGCCATATTGTATCTTCCTAGAAAGACGAAGCATCATAAGTAAATTTCAAGAAATTATAAAACCACATTCAAGGAGTTTCTCCCTGTCAAGCCGATTGGCACAGGCGGGGAAACGTTGTGTCGGCGACGACACATGTGCTTCACTGAAACGAACAACAACCTGTAACTATAACACTTCTCTTCTGTCCTCCTTTGCGTGCAGGAACCAGACCGCCGGGATTTAGGCAACCAGGTATCCCCATTCCCTCATTGGGCGGATCCCAAAAAGGCCGGATATATATATATATTTCTTCGGCAGTTACTACAGCGCGAAAATCTTAGTTCCACAAATAGAAAATATGTAAAAATTTTAACTATATACTTACTTGATGTGAATACATCATTGTTGCGAAAAAATGCATTATGGTAGGGAAGAAAAGAATTTAACAAGTATACACGGTCAAGATTGACCGTCTTTTCTAACTGTAAATAAATTCTGATCGAAACCCTACACGGTTCAGGCCAGTGGCTGGGTTTTCTGAGTGTTCGTGATGAGCAGAGTGAAGCTCTCAAGACTTTGCAAATGATGAAATCCTATAATGGAACACCAGAACCGAATTTGAAATCCTTCTAACAATACTTAGTTATTTTGACATTGAGCAACTATGAATATTTTTGTAAATAAAATCTTGTATATTTCAACAGGAAAGATTGTGATATTATGTCGTCTATAATTGACGCCAAACGTGTCAAATGTAATTAATTTGACCGCTTCAAAAAAACAGTTATATGAATCACCCCTGAATGTCGAAACACATTTGCATCGCCATATAAATCAATTCCTAGCTGTGCCCGATAACGTGCGTAAGACAATTTCAACCATCCCACATTTAACAGTCCCTCGCAGTTTATTGCCTCGTAGTTACAGTCTAACCACTGTAATTCATGTGGTCGTGTTGAGCCCTCGTCGAGCGTGCTGGCCAACTCCTGTATCTCGGCAACTAATCACAAGCTTACTTGGCTCACCAATTGACTTCGTGGTCGCTTCGCTGGGGGACTCATTCTGTGGTCTTCTAAGTTGTTCACGTTAACATTCTTTCACATTGTAATGTCCCAAACTGAAATGCACCGCCATATTTTACAAAAAATTATTGGGATTTCCTGATAACCGATCAGCTTTGGTTCGGTCTTCAGATTCTCATGCTCCTCAGTTCCACATTTATCATAATATACCTATTCAGGACAATAATACAAGTAATCATCGTGAATGTTGTTTTAATAATTTTTAACTTATTGTATTATCCTAATTTATATACCTATATAGAAATAAATGTTGAAGTGAATACCCTAGCCAAGTGGTTTATATTTAGTGAATTAATCGGTAAACAGGTGAAAGCTGAAGGCTTTACTAACTTCTCGGTCGCAAGGAAAACCCTAGAAGTTGTATTGATATTTACTGGGTTGGAGATGGGTGGGGTTTTAATACAAAAAAATTCAATAAAAAAATATTTAAGGGTATTTATTGACAAAATGATTTGACTTAAGAAAAAAAACGAGGATTCATTCAAATGATATTAGGTTCCGCTAGCCAAACTCAATCTCAGGTTTTGAATATTGACGCTAGGCGTTTCAAGGAGTTAGAAACTTGGTAGTTATCTTTCGTGAATCTGTATAATCCCTGCATCCGTGAACCAGTCAACAACGACTCTGTTCGAGAAGTAACGTCTATATCTGACGACGACACGTTGAAGAATCTTTGAATTTCAGAGCAGTCTCGCTGTGCGTAGACTTTTGATTTTATCGGAATTTTTGCGATCTTTCTGAACCACGAAATACCATTTCTCCAGGAAATCACTTATCGTATAACATTTTAAACTTCTCGAGGCGTCTCGTCCGCACTTCGCAAGCACAGACCCACACACCTCTGGTAAAACCATGTACCTGTCTGCTACGTGCTTATATACAGACTCCAAAGATTTTCTCTAGATATGGTGCCACGGTCTAGTTCCATTTCGTCAAGTCCTCAACCCTTGTTAATATCTTTAATATACTTAAATAGAATAAAATATATTATGTCGCTACAGTGTATTCTCGAAATCAAATGACTGTTCCTGTTTCTGCATGGTTTAAGATAACCAGTTGGAAACAACCACACTGTCGCAGGGACAGTTGTTGGTCCTTTATAAATATTCTAGTTTTAAACTCTAAAATGTCTATTTTGAGAAAGTATTTTTAAAGTTGATTTATAATTTTCCGGCTATTTATTATGGATATTTTCAAAATAAGGAGAAGGGAAGAAAATGAGTATTCAATTTGGGAAACAGTGCGAAAAGTGAATTACTCATTAGAAACTTGGAATGGGAATAACTATTTATTAACCTAGCGAATATATAAATTTTTCTTGTTGCATTCGGCAACTGGAGCTTAATTTTTTTTGACTGGAGGTGTAGATAATATATTTGTATATATGTCAACTATTGCAACAAATCGTGGATTCTTACAGCAGGAAAAAGGTGTAGAATTAGGCTAAGAAGTTTTTGTAGCGATGCTCATTATATTTTTTAATCTTGCTCTTCTATTTCATGTACATAATTATCATGTATAATGCATTACTTTTATTGAGTGAAAATTTTATGCCGAGTGCAATCAAATACGATAATCCTTTTATGCATAGTTACCGGTTTAATAATTTATTTTCTGTATATTGCGGATATAACGGTGGTCTGGGAGTCATTTGTAGTTAAAATATTTAATGCATACATAACTGTCAACATGTTGGTTATTTCGAACAGCAAGTCTTGAGATTCTAAAGCGTACGGTTAAAATGAAGGTTGAACGATTTTTGTAATGTATCGTATGAGTTAGCTTACATCTAAATCGCAACTGACACTGAGAACTCCTTCATTCCGGGATCCTGTAACACTAAGAAGTCGGTTATCTCATGGGGGACACAAGCACTTCAAGTATTTTTTACGAGTGCGTCTTGTAGTATGCGATAAGGAATATCGCCTACTGGTGAGTTCCTTCTTTCACAGCTTCCGAGTAGAAGTTGACGTGCAGATATGCTGACGTTTATCTGGAGAATCTCTGCCAAGGATGTAACATGGAAATTGCTCCAGCGGAGATAAAGCCTGGCTCCAGAACGAACGCCGAAGAGTCATAACACGCTGAGCGCGGAACACGATGTTTCATTCGAAGCCACTCTGCAAGAAATAATTAGGAAAACACCTGAAAATGCCTGGCCAAAATCGATAGAAATCTAATCACCAATCGCGTGGTGGAAGTGCCCGACGCATGCGCACAGACACGCCCCCTGTCATCCTGCCATGTTTTATTTGTTATTGTATCTCTAAGTAGCTATCGATTTCCTGAGCGCGGTTTATAAATGCGAAGTGGGGTACAAATTTCTATATTTAGCAATGCTGGACGATGCATTACAATCAGATTAGGTTTTCCGACCTGCATGTTTCCCTGATTGTGAACTCTAACTTCATTTCTCGACAATTAAACATATTTAACGTTTCGTCAGTGGGTGAGAGTTATAGCACGCTTACTATTGCCCCTCAACACATTATATTATTTTATTCAAAATATTTTTAAATTATTATGATTGATATTTATAGAATTGTCCATTTTACATTAATAAAATTGTCTGACACAAGTATACTTCTTATAATAAAATTACATTAAGAATATAGAATCAAATATTTATTTACATAATCATTCGTAAATCAAATGTTTTTCTTTAAGCAGCATTAGTAACACAGAAAATGTTTAAATCAAATAAATAAATATTCAAAGCATCAACGAATATAACATACTCATGGGATTGTTTAAAATATAATTTTCTGTGTAATGCTGTACAACAAACATATATTTCAATTCGGGCTTCTAGAATGACCTCTAAAATTCATTTATCATTTGAATCAATTCATATCATTATTAACTAACTTCTAAACAAAATTTAAATCATCAAAGCAACGTTCAGATTTCAGATATGGGGTTTAGAAGGATGTAGCAATATTTTTATAATTATTAAAAATTCATTCTAAAGGACTGTGATGTTTAAAAAATTATGTTGTACAGTTTCAATTTTTATGTTACCCCAATGACCTTTAATCAGTCGCCAATACATAATATACAGAACAAATCACGGAAACGTTGCTGCCTAATGAAATTACATTGTTTGAAACCCGAGAAAATTTTCTAAATTTATAAAAATATTTTTAATAAATTTCTGCAAAAATAAATTATAAATTTGAAGAAAAAATATCTTAATAATTTGAAGCTGACTATGGAAATTGTCGAAACCTCCTACCAAATTCATAATTAATTAATATCTCCTTGGAGAAATTTATTTAAATTTTTATATATAATGTCGACTGATAAAAAATCCCATTGGGGTATAATTTAAATATAATTGACTGAAAAAATCTTAATCTGTAGGAAATAGTTTTATCTGTAACTGACGCCCTTCGTCAATGTATCTTTGTTGTTTACAAACGGGGTCTAAAACCGTAACTCCTACATGTATTTAAGGGTACACATCTCCTTCAAGTTATTCATCTTGGTGATGCACGAACTTCACCCAGAAATTCCTTCCTTCTGCCTGGAGATACTTCTGGGAAATATTGTGGGAAAATTGGCGTTCCTTGTGATGTTCCGGTTTGAAACTAATCCAAGATGTTTCACTGACTTTGGACTAGACAGAAATCACACGAATTTGGGAGTAGCCTGGCAAAATACTAGAAAGCAGCGTTTTGCCAAGACAGTCTCAAACAGATTCTAAGAATGCTTGCCTTAGGCATCGAACGTGAAAGTTTTCTTGGTTAATTTCTACTACTATTCCGCCAATATTTCGAAAAATTTTATGCAATATCGTTGGTCATTTGACACAGTTTATACTCCAATGACGCACACTTCTTTTTATCCTTCATATTTCTTCCAACACAAACATTCCCATTTTTTTTGTTCCGTAAGAAAGATTAATGTTTGATACAGTACAACGCACCTGGTCTAACATGAAAACTATCACTGGTCCAAGGTTGTCTGTGTTACTTGAAGAAAGCAAGAGGAATCATGCAGGGGACACTTATGCTTCCCTGCACAACATATGCCAACTCTACTGGAAATTAATCGCTTGTTCTAAGTTCCATCTTAACGTCCTATTCACTCTTAGTTTCCTATAAAAATTTTCGAGTTAATTGTTTCACTCTCACCATTAGTTGGTTTCTTTTCGCCCATATCTTAAGCGTTATTGTTCTAGATGCTTCGCTAAACTAGACGCAGAATAATTTTTGCCTTTCCTTTTTAGATTGCTAAGAATTATTTTATATGGATTCATTGCCCCTTAACCGAAAGAAATATACAGTTAGCGTTCACCGTAGCAGAAATCTCTTTTAATTTAAATGTTGACCCGTGGTCGAGAAAAAATTAAATGAAATTCGTCGTGCCATTTTTCACTCTTCTCAAAGGGACATAATTGTAAATTAACGCGAATGAAATTTTATGGAAGTATTATCCATCCGTTTTAAAGCGTTAACGACTTAACTCAAGCCAACATTTATTAACGCTTAAGTACGGCGAGAGCAGTTTTCAAAGTAAGTTGTTCGGGCGAAGCGCCAGCGCATGAGTCCCATTCGTCATCACTCCCACACAAATCCGACGAGTAATTCTTCTTTTCGCAGGGGGCCAACTCCGATCTACTTTTAACATCTTTCTGATACGCCACTGTAAGGCGAAATTAGTTCCAAAACGGCGCTGAGGCATCGGCATCACTTTATGTACGTAATGTCAAACCGCTGTTCGACTTTTATCTCCCCGAGACTGGTTTGTGTTTGCGGTGGTGCTAGAATTTCCTGCGACAAAAATAGAATGCACCTTAAAAGCATAGTGGAGCGTGATGTAGCTGTCCGCCCACGTCTTCTCCGAACTTCTAACTGCCCACACATTCATTCTTGCACTCCGCGTGATGTAGGTCTCGCGGAGAATTCTGCAGACAGAAATAGAATCGCTGAACATCCTATACAAAAATGGCGTTATTGAAATTGTAAGAGTGGAAATGGCTTGCAATAATAAACAAGTAAAAAGTAACATGTTAAATATAATGGAATATTCGCATTTTGTCATATGTAGACTTTATTTACAATGAAATAATATTATTTACAGTCAATTTAACAATGTGCATATAAATAATTAAATTTAACTCAATTTCTCTCAGAAATATATGGTATAAATCGATTTGATCAAAGCTACATTTTAAAATGACGTGAGACTTTACAACTCACGTATACCTTCAAATGTGATTTATTCAGTTTGCTGCGTGAGCTACAGACGCTGTGTTGCTGTGTTTTGTTCGTAACAGTGGACTGAAACTAGTTGGAAGTGTCGGTCCATCTCTCTCTCTCTGCTTACCAATCATAATTATCTCTATCTATTTGACCTCTCTGCCCGGAATCTTCATGGTAACTGGACTTCATATTCTCTCTGTTTTTCCTCTTATAACATTAACACTTCTCTCTACAGAATTATTATCTTCTTATTGGGTAACACGTCCGGTCACGCTGGAGGTCCAATCACTGGATTTCATATTCGATGATTACCGCCAAACTACCAACATTTACATTCATCCTGCATCCAGTAAAACCTACGACTCTTTTTGCTGTGCGTAAGGCAAAATATTTCTGAAGACTTTTCTTTTGAAATTAGCCAGGCTACAAAAAACTTTTCGAAAAAATTAATGGAATAGGATTAAAATGACTTGATCTAAAACATATTTAATTTAAATTATAACAGAAACTTTAATGCTTTAATAAAACATCCAAATTTAATTGAAATAATTTTTTTTATATCTAAATTCTTTGTGTCACAATGGAACAGTAACCAAAACGTCAATTCTTCGCAGTAGTGCCAACTGATATAGCATCTGTTGTATTGCGAAGCTCCAAAAATTTACCACGTAGGTTGCTTACGAAATATGAAAGTAATGGGTTTCAATAAACTACGGTAGAAACTCCGTGAAGAAGCATTTACAGCACACGCACGACTCCTATACGCTCAACGAATTTTAACGCTATTATTTTCGCAGGCTACTTTTCAATCACACAACACACGAGCCACGCGTGCTACTCATTTTAATAGCCTTCATTTGAACAAAAATATCTCATCGTGTCACATCTGTATAAAAGTATCTCTTAACTCTCGATCCCATAGGTTTAATAATGATAAATTGTCAGCATGCGAAATATTTGTATCCCGATGAAGTTGACAGTAGATAAATGATTCGGAAACGGTTAAAGGACTGTCGGTCGTTTCACGACGCCTGTAAAGTCTTTAATTGTAAGTGAAATCCGAGTTGAAAGAGTTCTGATAGTAGTCTAGGGCAGATTTAGCAGTTGGAAATAAATTAGTTGCGATGTAACGCTAAATTATTATAACCAGAATTTTTTGATATATTCCATTTCTTCGACGTGGAACTTATTGAAAACAAATACAACTCTTCACCGGCACTATATGGGTGTCTTCTAATTGTTTACAGCTCTGTCAATATTTCTAGGAACGCTGAAACAACTTTTCAAATTAATTCTCCTGATTTCAGTGTAACATTTGATTTCTAAAGCATGCTTCCATATTAACTTTATAAAATTGATTCGACTTTTGTAGAACGTTCCGAGAAAACAACTAATTTGTTAGCATACTTCTTGACGAATTTCCACAATATTTTCTTTAAATAGTTACATTGTAACCCTTCGTTAAGATAAATTGCTTCATTACATTGTTTACTTCCTACGTTCCGGAATCTTGAAAATGTCCTCTGATGAATGCTTTTTCTGTCTAGTTCCCATGCTTTCTAACTTTTCCACACTTATCTTTTGTTTTCTAGCGCCTCGTGGAACCCGTGTATTTTCTATGTAATCTTCTAGATCATTCTACCTAATTGTTTCCCTTTCTTGAGATATACCGTTCGGAATTTTACTAAACATTCCTAGTGAAACATAACGCATTTATTTTTAAATTTAATTAAAATTTAAGATCACCCGATTTCCCGGTATTATTCCCTTAGTTCAATATCATATGAAATTATTAGCGCAAGTGGTATTTTCATTTAATAAAGTACCTTGATCATCTGATTTTTAATTCTGATGGATGTAGTGTGGCCTGGAAAAGTAAAACCCCTATTGTTGTTAATATTTAGGGGGGCAAAACTTGTTAAAAGGAGGGAGAAATATCGAAGAAGAAAATACATTGTTTAGAATTATTAAAATTGGGCTATTTTATTCATTTACTATCTGGGTGTCCAACGTTGCCCGGGGTTGTCATATATACATAACCCCGGATTTGACACGAATTTCGGTTGTTTTTGTGTTACTTTTATGAAACTTTTATCATTTTTACAATGAATCCATATCATATGTATGATAATCCCTATGATAAGAATTGTTTTATACTCTGTGGGCCTGCCGATAGCACGGTTGCATTCTAAATATTTAGGAATGAAAATTTTCCGGTATCATTTCGCTGTTTACTCTGTCTAATCTTGCACGAATGATTGCTTTTATATAGTAAATTGTTTTTATCCTATTAAGAAATAGTTGCGGCGAATTGTAGATGAACGCATATTAAAAAGCTCACGGCGAACTTTCCGTTCATTACTTGGCTTCTTAGACATCTCGCTGTGTTACGAGTTGGGAAAAGACAAACACTTGCCCCTGCAATATGCACACAGCTTACGTTTCCAGTTAGAAAAGAAACCTTCCATTTGTTGATATAAACTGAGTTGTAACTTTTATATTGATCTCTTTCTCTATAACTCTTTCTGACTCTCTCACTGATTCTCTCTACATTACTCTCTTTCTCTCTGACTCTCTCTATCCGACTCTCTTTCGATGTGACTCTCTTTCTCTCTGCCTCTCTCTCTATCTCTGTTTCTCTCTCTCTCGAGTTCCCTAGTTCTGAAGTCGTGGATTTCCTGCATCCGCGTCTTTCGTTATCCTAAACAGGAGCGTGCTGTCGTGATAACATTGTTTACTGCACCCGAAAGACAAGGTCGTTCAACAAAACTCGTTCAGTAACCAACCCAACTGCAATGAAAGGTTTATAACTGTAAATCAAGCATTTTCTTGATGCGCGTTTACACCAAACGTTATCAACATTTTTTTTGTCACCAACAATGTTGAGCAACAAAAGTAGTCAACCCAAGTTTGCGTTTGTTTGCCAACATTTCCTGTACAACGTCGTGTGGTCTCTTTTTAATAAATAGTCGACGTGTGTTTCAATGATGTATCAAACAAATTGAAATAACTGGGATTAAAAGTTGACGAAAGACAAAAGAAGCAACGGAAATATACTCAACATTTCTGCTAGTCCTCCCTCAGTTCGATAGAAAACCGAACAACAAACCTTCCAAGTTTATTGGGAACTAGTGTACACAGCCGAAATGACGGAGAACTTTACGGACATTAAACATTTAAAAACTGCTGAGTAATATTCGTGGAAATGGTAAGTACAATATTTGCCTGTACATACCATTTTCTTAAATTTGGTTTGCATCGTTCTTCATTCTATGTATTCTCTTATTCACTCGCAATACGTATTTATTTCAGTCAAAACAGAGTCAACTGTCCAGTGAATGAACACATATTGACAACAAATCATTGATATTTCTGGGAAATGTTGACAACACGAAAAAATTATTTCCAACGAATGCTGTAGAATATTTCTAAAAGTTGTCAACATGTTGACGGAAACACTGATGACAACTCCGGTGTTAACCGCGGCTTTATTCTCGGAAATGTGGAAAGTAAATATTATGTATTGGTTAATCTCTATATTCATGTATAATTTCTGTAACTATTTTACTGGAAAAGTTCTGAAAGTGCAATATTGCTGATGTCACAATTCCAGTGATGTTTTATTAAATATCGTTTTTATATTTGTATATGTAGAATAAAAATAAATTAGGTTACCGATACTTAGCTACATTAATTTTGCAAACCACTTACACAAGAATCAGCTAGTTCGCACATTTGTAAAGGGTTTTTCAATTTGGCGGGTGGGTGAGGCGGGGTGGGGGGTGGAAATTGTAATCTACTTTTTTTCTTCATAGAAGTTAGCAGCCGTAAATAACAATACGGAGCCGATTCTCGTAAAGAATGTATTATACGTGAAAGACAGTAAAATTTCTGGTGCACATGACACCTTTATTGCAAAATACCATTGCATTAACCCTTAGTGCGGAGGAAGATATCTGCTTTATGGAGCATTAAACGATCTTGGCGAGACGACAACCCGGCGACAGTGAAATCCTCACTCCCATCCAACCACAGAAGAAAACTATTCGTCCCTATCCGAGGGATGAACCCTAGTCACTATCACAATGCTTCAGTAAAGTAATTGGTGAAACTCGTTCCTGGCTCGTGATTTAAAAATGACAAAACGACAGAAATGTCATCCATTTGTAGCTACAGAGATTCATTGGTGTTATTCCGAGATGCAACAAACCGAAATTGTAATTTGAATTAGTAGGTTTCATATGTATAACTGTAAATAATATTTGTATTGAAAATCATCTGACGTGCTTGAAATATATCAATGTTAACTTAAGTCAGAGTGAGAATTTAAATGCAAATTAATAGTTATATTTATGTGACTTATTTAAATATTTAAAAATATCAGCATTTTAAGTCAGAAATTTATTATTAATTATAATTTAAAACATTATACTAGAAAAAACATTAAAAAAATACATCTCATCAATAATAATTTGGGACCTCGTCTGGTGTTGTAAAATTAAATTAAATTATTTCATTTTAAATTCTTAATAATTAATTACATGAAAAGTAGAGGATCATAAATTTCTCAGAATCGATTTTCACACACGTTACGGTAAAAAAATTGGGGATGAAACGTCGTGCCCGTTATAATGTTTTTCCTAAAATGTTTAAATTATATAAATTATTACTTATAATGTTTAAATTAATAGACACGTTTTTTTCATTCGAATACAAATTTTTCATAGATATAAACGACGGATCGTCCTCAAATTAGTACCTCATCAGGTATTAATTAATACTCTGTGCAGAGATGTGTCCTAATTACGTAATACGTAAAGAGGTTCAAATGTACGGACGAAAAGTCCTGTATGTCTACGAAGAATTTTTGTTAAACGTTTTATTCTGATTTATTTGGTCATTAATACTATTTATTGATTTTGAAAACCACGACATAAATTTAAAATTGTAATTACAATATTCAAATCATCAATTACAATATCTTCTAAATTCCTAAATAATTATAAAACTTGACACACCTCGTAATGTCTGTCTGCGTTACGTGTACACTTAAAAGAGAGGGTAAAAAAAACGCAGCGTTGGAGTTGGTTTATTCCTGGTGATTAATAGATACGCCAAATATATCAAACAAGTTGGAAAGTAATTTTGTGTTCTGTTTTATTCTAGGGAAAAACAAAAATGTATTTGGTGAGCAGTGCGTAAAATTACAATTGAGAAATTAGATCATTTCATTGTTGGTGACAACGTTTTAAATGAGACCCATACGAGTATTGAAGCAGTTTTTTTCCTATATTTTCCGACAGAGAATGGTATGAAATAGTTAAAACGAAATACGAGCTGAAAGGTGTTCCCATTAAAGACATTTGAATAATTTTCGCTGGAACTCCCTCAAATGATTTATTTGACTTGTATTTACGACATATTCAGTTGAAAAAATAATTTCATTCTGCAGGGAGATAGAGAACTATTAAATTATAAATGGGTATTTGTTCTCGATACCAATCAATTTAAGTTTTATATACTTTGGTTCGTTCATGTTATTACGGCAAATGGAAGGCAGAATTTATAATGTTGCGTACCTCACACAGCGTCGAGTGGAACAGGAAGTGCTTTCTATGCGGAAGCGGCTCTAATTAGCTTTCAATGTTTGTCGCCTCTTTGCGCAAGACAATTGCACAAGCCATCTCTGGGGAGACAATTTCCCCATTCCCATTCTCACGCCTTCCCATTACCACGTCGCAGCCTACGAGTACGACCGTGGTTCTGTGCTTGTCCCTGGGACGGCAGCGAAGGAAGTCGCTCGGCTCTGAGTCGCCACGATGCACATAACCTACAAACAAACACTGCTCAGATCAGTAAAAAAAAAAATATGTTACAAATCTTGTCAGGAGTTAACTAAATTAGCTCCGAGTTTATCGAGAATCATCTTGCGTATTATAGAAGAAACAAAATTAGGGAACAATAGAAGGTTCAATCTCAAGTTTCCAACTCCAGACCAGTGTTGTTCGTAGAACTTGGAGCCATTCTGACATTTGTCTTCTTACATAAACAACGTAAAACTCGATCAAATTCAACTTACTCTTTAATTTAAACTGTGCTTGTTTATAAATGGTATATATTTCTAACTCGTAAAGCGTTCGGTGACCGTATAGTTTCCGCCAAAGTGAAAAGCGTACATTGAAACAAAGTTCAGTATCTCATGCACATGGGAAATTAAATACGAAAAGGGGATCAGTAGAAAGAAATTTCAAACTATAATTCCTTACACATAGCAAAAGTCAAACACGATGCCATATTCAACACTATTTATTTACGCACTGGTTATTAGATAATGTCTTACCAATTAATGGTGAGAAAACTTATTTCATGCTATTTCAAACGAAAAATGTGTTCCTGAACTCTGTAGAATTAATCTAAATGTTATAAAATGAACTTAATTGTCAGATATCGGTATTTGGTTTCGGCGTTTCTGCCAACGTTTCGCTTGTGGTCTCCAAGCATTATCAAGGCTGGGCCAAGACAGATTGGCCTTGTCCTTATTCAAGGTCACATTGTTTCCCGCCGCTTACTTGCGGGCCTTGATAATGACAATTTGTGATTGACACACCTGCAACTAGATCAACTGCTAGAATTATTTAAAAAATCTGTGATCTCAACGTAAGAATATTAATTCATTTTGCGTAATTTCACCCACACCTTATTGACAAGAAATAAATTTTCATAGAAAAAAGAAACAATTTTTATCTTTAAAATAAAAAGGGGTTGCCAGAATACATTTAAGTATCTTCTAGAAAGTCATGCAGTGGTCTTCAGAAAATTAGGCATTCTTACGCACACTTGTCAGTACATAAATTATCAATTCTGTTTGTGATAAATAAAAGTCATTTATTCCCTACAAATTCATATTCTACTATAAGAATACGAGAACCCTAGAGAATTCATTCTATTAAATGGAAATCACTATAAACCGTTCAGATAATGACATTATTGTAGCTAATAACATTAAAACAAAATTAAAATGTTAAAGGACAATAAAATAAATTGTAAAAAAATGACGAAATTTTATAAATTCAATGTTATGGCTCTGTAATTGGTAATTTTAATTCGAAAAAATTAAGGTTAATATTACATTATGATTTTAACATTTATTATTAAATGTCAAGAATGTTGAAAATTTTTTATTTGATTTTAAATATTTTATTGTTGAACATTTTATTATTCCTTACAACATTTAATATAGAAGAATATTGAAGTTTTTCATACTAACGCAATTTTTAGAAGATTTTTTAAAAAAATTGCGATTTGAAATATTATATTGTTTTTGCTATACTCTGCTCATAACAAAAAAAAACATAAACAGCCTGATTGAAGTACAAAAATGTACAGAAACGTAGTTGTGTTGAATAAAATCTTTTAATATCGTCTGTAATGGTCGGTATTTTATTTAATAGATCGTAACGTAAGAGCTGCTGAAACGATATTGCATACATTTAACGGTTCTTATCAATTAACCCATAAAAGAAAGGCATTATTAGAAAGTAATTTGGTATCAGGTAACGGAAAAATTTTTCAGGATCGATCGTTATGTGTCATTAATTTCGGAGGAAGAGACAAATATTTATAGTCAACTTTGTCAATTTTAAATTTAAGTGATATTAGTGACTCTATTTTTAATATGTAACCCATAGTTCTTCTTCAAAATATTTTTTCTGTGGTAACTATTTTCTTGTGAATGTTAATGACCTTTTGATTAGAGGAAATTGCGATCGCAGCAAGTGCATTGTACCGCGAGATAAACGACATATAGGGAGTAGCTTTCACCTAATTAAATTTACCGTCTGACGTACATCGGGGCAGGTTGAGTCTACGTCAACTAGTAGAAGACTGACTATTTCTTTTTATAATTTTTTAAAAACATAAGCGTAACGATTGCGATACTTTGTAGAACTTTCTGGATTCGTTTCTAAACTCTGATAAGAAATCTGTTCCCGAAAATTATTAGATTTTTAACGTGATTTTAATAGTAAGCTAAATGTGTAAGGCGTGTACATTATTTAGTTTTGGGGTTATAACGTTTGTAAAAAAAATTCTTTCGTTTGATAAGTCCGGGAACAATTACGATACATGTAGATTTATATCGGAGTAGTAGAAATCACCTCAGAAATTCGATATTTCTAATTAATCTTAAATCACAATATTCATTATGTCACATTAATTCGTATGTTGCCGAGGACCGAAGAGATTAACTTTAACTTGTAGCAAGGTAAATGTACAAACGAATATAAAATCGAGGATATATTTTTTATTAACACCAGCGGTCGAAACCTAAGACCCCCGGAACACCTAATGACCCACTAGGAAAAATTTATTGATCCAGTAAGCAATTAATTTTCTGCTAAAATTGGATTTAGGTATGTGGTGTGTATGTATGCATATTCCGCATACAGATTTAAACGCGTGGAGAAATTGTGATCAAATTTCGTACACATGTTCCTTTCGAACCGGAAACAAACGCAGTGGGGATAAACCACAAGCGGAGGGGGAAGGTTGAAATTTTTAAACAAGCAAAAACAGCCCGTATTTGAGTCGAATAAATATTTTTCGGTATAGCTCGCGATTTTTCACATGTTTTTTGTGCATAATTTCAATTTCATTCGGCATGGGAGGGTAACGTCCGTAATGGTGGGGCTGGAGAGTCGTTTCATAGAAATAACGCGTAAACAACTGAGATTGGTGTCTATAATAGAAGTGATGTGACCCCACCAGAAAAAATTTTTGTGAAAAAAAAATTGAAAAATAACCCACTTGTAAAAAAAAAAACCGTCACCGACCACTGATTTAGACTATCGTAGCTGTGTAAATGTTTGTTTGAGCGTAGGCCTGGAGGAAACCTTGAGAAGATGGTGGCTGCTGAGACAGGCCACGAATCGTCAAATATTTGGCAGGCCCAATGACCTCTTACAACCAACATTTCCTGATAAGCTACGATAAGTTACGTGATCTTAAAGGAAAATATATTTTTAAAAAGTATTTAGAGTCATGACTTAAATTAATATTCTACGGCGATCCACTTGCTGTATGGTTTTTATCAACTGCTATAATTTTTATTTCAAGTATTTTCATGGTAACGTTTGTTTCTATTCTGTTTACAATTATAAAAAATATATTTAGGTACAGAAATTTTTTAAAACGCATAATTTCAGCCAAATACTTGGTCCACCTGTGGGAAGGTGGGGGTGAACCCTCCCAGGAATTAAAAATTAAACTCCCATACAAATTTGACACGTGTTAATTAACGCCCAGATACTCTACCCGAATAGGGCTTATTACGCAACTTCATTCAATTACTAATCACCATACAGCATTGAAAGTGTCCCTCCGACCATCAAGTATTAATGTTTTCATTTACAGTGGATTACTGCTATTGAAACGGTTGAAATATCCCCAAATTTTTCCAATAGTTTGATAAGAACGAGCCCACTTGTACAAAATTGAAATTAACACACATGTTTGCAGGTTTCTGTGTAATTTGCCATTTAACTCGTGACATTAGGCCCTCTTCAATGCAGGAAAAATGTAGTATAATTATGAAGCTCATTTAACCGTATGAAACACGATGATAAATTAAGCTTTTTTGAAATTTTCTTTTTAATTATTCAATAGGTGCTCAATTCGGTTATGACATCGCCAGAATTGAATTTAATATTTTTTAATATCTCCATAAGACCGGATTATCTAGAATTAAGTCAATCAATAACAAAGTTTCATTTATCCTCACACTTGAATGAGAGAAAAACCTACCTTCGTCTGTAATATATATTTTATAAATGTTGCTAAGGAACTAAAATAATGATACATTTTTTACAGTTCACTTCTTTTTCGTTTATAGGAAAACACGTATGTTATTGTAAGCTGTGAATCCATACCTCGCACGGTAGTACACACACAAATTCGCAAATTCTGAAAGCAGTATTTTACAGTTCGTATTGAAAATAAAAGTAGAATGGACGTCGAAATAATTTACTTGTGATAGGAAACATTACGAAGACACTTTTTCTCCTTTGGACCTACTTTTCCGATTAAAACTGGTTTCACAAATTCTGTTAACATATTTTTTTCGGCTTTATGAAAGTGTCATGCCAGGCATGGAGGGTGGTTGTAGACACCACAGTAGAAAGTCTAAAAAAAATAACTCGTTAAGCTCATAATTGCGGCGCGTGTGCTGAAGTCCGAGACGTATTTTGTAGATTTAGTCCTTGGAAAGCAGTGGGATGAGATGAAACATTGCTCACAGAGGCCATCAAAATACTCTGTAAATGAATATTTATACATATATGCCCTCAGAATCGTCTTTGGCCTCGGCTGCTCAAGTTCGCTGAGAAACTGGATTTAATAAATTTACAATTACGAACTATTTCGAGGCAGTTAATAACATGATTAGATTAAGAGCTGGAACTGTTTCAAATTGCGTGTCTTAACCGAGTAGTGATTATAAAGCCAAGTATCGGCAATTAAAAATGTTTTCATTAACCTGTGATACCTGGAAAAGCTCATTAAATTACATAAATCAATGTTAATTACTGCCAACAAAGTAACTGGCTACTCTCCTTTACGAAACAAAAATATCTGTGTATTTTGATAAGACTGGACGAGTCTCTAACCTAATTTTGTGCCTCCATTTCGGAAATTTCAAGAACAGAATTCAGTTTCATATTCACGACAATTTCAGTGTATAGTCGAGAAGTTTCCAAACGTTTCGCTACATTAACATACTTAATATTTTAATATATTTTATTCAACACAACGACGTTTCAGTATCCTTTTGTACTTCCATCAGGTTATTTTTTCTACGGTAACAATTTTTTTGTCATAAATTGTCTAAAGAACAAATAATATTTCAAATCACAAATTTACATAACATTTATTTATTCTTATTCTTCTATTCTCAACTGTAAAACAATATAATATTTATCATCGAATCATAGATTTTTATAATTCTTTAAATTTAATAATAAATGTTACTAACATATTCAGGACGTGTGTTACATTTTTCGTCAAACCATCCAATGTATTACATTGATAACACTATATTATTATCGACTTACAAGTACCACTATGAATATATTAAAATTTTAAAAAATATTTTAAATAAAAATTCTTACCCATCAAACATTATAAGTAAATATGTATCAAAAATTAATTACGTTATAGTAATAATAATTTTAAAAAGAAAATTAATGAAAATAAAAATAATAATGCTAAAAAAGTACTTATACAATTTATTGTACTCTACGTATTATGGTAAAGTTAGTGAAAAATTAAAAATGTTAAAAATAAATTTTAATTTTATGGCCATTTTTAGAATTGATAACAAACTTAAGATAATAAACAGGTGTAAAGTAATATTAAAAAATGAAAACAAAATGTCGTATATGAAATTGTGGTAAACATAATCGTGGAAAATGTTACATAGGGCTGACTAAACCTGCTCTCGAAACTAGAATTTACGAACAGAAAAACCAAAATATAAATTGCTACTTACATAAATAATAAGAAAACATGGATGTGTTTGGAAATAATGAAAAATTTACGTCTGATTGAAAATTGCATTTTTTCTGTACCTGAAGAACGGAACAAAGCTTCCAGAAACGTTGTGTGGTATTTATATTATCACTTATTTTGTCTGGATTTGGCTATTCTTTTTATTATTTATGGGTGAAATTTTTGACGGGTAAAAAATTTATTAAACCTAATTTATCAGCAATTAAAAACATTTTAAAACACTAAATTCGCATAATAGAAATAATAGAAATAATAGATACATTATGATAACACGCAAATGTATTTAATAAATGTCGTCAACGCACAACTAGGACAATATAAATATTAACATTTACTTTGATTTATATTTAATACTTTTTATCCACTGAAAATACCAATATTTATGTTAGCATAAAGAAATTAAGTAATATTTATAATCCATTATTTTTTAACTTTTGATAAAAATTTAAAATATTTTTATAACCTTTCAGTATAAATTTTAATATGAAGAAATTTACGCTCATAATTAATTTATTATTGGTAGCAATTATTATTAAATTGCAATAAATTGAACATTTACGATGATATTTTGTGATTTGAAATATTGTTTGTTCTTTTCACCATGTATTACAAAAAATTCGTTACCGTAGAAACATGACACCCTGATACAAATACAAAAAGGTACTGAAACGACGTCGTTTTGAATAAAGCATTTTAAAATTTCTGCAAAAACAGGTCGTTAATTAATTTCATTTAAATTGTTAATAAAAACAGACGTGATATAAAATATTACTTAATAAAATAAATGTTGAATAGTTTCAGTGTAAAAAATTTTTTTTCTACTAATCCGATTAGTGAGGTTGTCGTTAAACGTTCCCATTTAATTCGTAAACTTTCTCCATTTCTTTTTGTATTTGTGAAATAATTTGGTTAATTTATCTGTTTTTCTATACGTTTTTTACTTTTATTTATAAGAGTTACAATTGGCGTTCCTCCAGACATTAAAAACTTTCAACTTGGTATACTGAGCAATACAGTTTACGTATCCAAGTGGTTCCCTCAAACTTCCTCAATTCGAACATTAGCATCTTATCGGCAAATGAGAAGTTTGCTGTGAAGCTTAAATCCCACTCTCGACAATCACAAAAAACTTGGATGATCGCATTCAAGCAATTAGCTTTGGGTTTCCCCCCCATCCGCTTTGATTTTCTTCTGAAACGGTTTTTTAGCGGTTAACGTAATTAATTACGCGTACACAAATATATTTCTCGGTCTTCCAAGATTCAAGCTAAATACGTTTCTCAGGTTCATTACCGACTTTTCAAATAGCACTGAGGCTTTTTTTTAATTCTTCATACATGAGAAATAAAGGCAAAGTTCGTAAACGCTTTAACCCACAAAAATCCACCCTGAGTCACCGTTTCAAAGTCTTAACTTGAGTCTAACTTAGCATCTCGACGAGGCAGTTAAGTCTGTGTCGCGATAACATATCGAAGCTGCCAATGGACCAAGTTCCTCGGGGGTAAATATTTTCCTGCCAGATCTGCCTGGGTGTTATTTGTTCATGACGCAGAGCCCATACTCCAGCGTGTCCACAATCACTCGAGAAATGTGTATTGTTTACAAGGACGACAGCAAGAAACAAACCGGGACACTTCACCAATTTTTCTTTCGAATCTGATTTTAAATCAATTTAAAATGTTGTTCCAAGAATTTACAACATAGTTCCCAAAGAGCTGGGTTTCATCATATTTTTCTGTATTCACCTTTATATTGTCTCTGTATTCACAGCAAAGCAAAATGTTAACATTTGCAGAGTCAAAGCCAAGGCACCGTTAAATCTCGTGTGAAGGACACGTCACACCAAAAGATGAATTTTTCAGAAATTTATGACGTCATGAATTCGTGATCGTGGGTTGGGGGCATCAAACGCAACCTAGCCTCCCCCCCCCCACCAGCCCCGCACTCCAAACCATCTCACGTGTGTGGGAGAAATCAGACTGTCTCCTTTGCCATTTTTCTGTGCCATAAAATAATTTCAAAGAGGGAGTTGTTGCACAGTGCTGTCCCAGCTCCAGGGACAGATCATAAATCCCGGAGAACAGACAGGATGACCTGAAGCGCTCGCTTGTGCAGCCACAAATTTCTTGTGTCAACTCAAACATAACGACAGGGTAGCAAAATTCAAGTGTTTCAAGGTAAAACGGTACATGAGATAAGAATAAATTATAGTATTAATTTTCTGTAAATCCTTTCTTCTATGTTGTAGAGTAAAGGTATGTTTATTGGGATTGATGCAATGCAATATATATATATATATATATATATATATACATATGGGCTCTGCGTATGTATTACGTTAATCTTTATAAGAATATGTGCAACGTTTTGTTGCAATCTGTCCACGCGTTTAAATTTAACAAATTTAAACGCGTGGACAGATTGCAACAAAACTTTTTTTTTTTTAGGGCAATAGGCTACATGAGGGTAATCCACTTAGGGCAACTCCCCTTTAATAGCATAGGAAGGGATTTGAAAGGGGGGTTGCGGAAACTTTTTTTTTTTTAGGGCAATAGGCTACATGAGGGTAATCCACTTAGGGCAACTCCCCTTTAATAGCATAGGAAGGGATTTGAAAGGGGGGATGCGGAAGGCGTTGCACATATTCTTAAAAACACGAGAAACGGTATTGTGGCGTACTACGCGACGAACAAATGAAATACTTCCTTTTTCCGTAATAAAATAAAGCAGAAATATTTTCATTGAATAAAAAGAATA
Source organism: Zhengitettix transpicula (assembly GCA_037074705.1). Taxonomy (NCBI): domain Eukaryota; kingdom Metazoa; phylum Arthropoda; class Insecta; order Orthoptera; family Tetrigidae; genus Zhengitettix; species Zhengitettix transpicula. The sequence continues at coordinate 60,579,082 of CM073595.1, read as the reverse complement.
ATTTTATCCAGTAATACTCCATCGAATGATAATTAAAAACAATACGAAATACTTTTCTATCCTTGCGGAAAATGTAAGTTAATTTTCATACCATATTAGTGACTCCAATACGGCAACTATTTGTTTACATTATGAATCTAGCTCACAATTTCATCAGTTTAATATTTCGTAATGTCTGAAGAATGTGGGACAATTATATCCTGCATTAATCAAGTAGTATATTTAAGTACTCTATTCGTAACGAAATTCGGAGGTATGTTTGTTGGGATTGATGCAATACAATTCATTGTATTTTGTAGCTGTTCAATTAATGGACCATCGGTCGAAAGTATGTACGGAACTAGGAACAGTTAAATTAAGGTTAAATGACTTCTTGCCTAAAGATTAATGTAGGATTAAATACTTTTTCGGGTTTTTATAAATAAGTACATGGGCAACTCCGGACACCAGGCAAGTTGTAAATAAAAATGCGGTTACCTATGTTGTTTTTATACTTGACGTAAACTTCTCGTCATTTAAGGACTAATGGAAATAATAATTCTATCTGTCTATAAATCCTGAAAGCTCTTGCAGAAATCAGCAGGGGTGTGATACTATACTGATCTACATTTTTCTCATTTTAATAGTAGAAGTCTGGATTTCAGGCGCGGGGGAATAAAAATGAAACAAGCATCGCGCGAGTAATTCTTGTTCCATGCGAGCTCTAATATCGTGCTTGAAATCCGTTACCAACCACCATCTTTTCCCAGAGCCGTGGCACGTTTCAGTTCTGAAGATATGTGTTATGTGTGGGCTATAAAAGTTATTACCAGCCGCCAGAGGGATTTGTCTTGCAGCTCAGAGAGCGATTTCTCATCGCAACAGCAATATAGCTGGTCACGTTAAGCGATACACCTCTCCTTCAAGCTACTTTTATTCAGCGAGTTCACAATTACGTTGTCGTTTATCTTAATCATTTAACTAAGCGCTTCTCCATTTAATTATAACTGACTCTGATAGAAACTCTTCGGCAAGTAACTAGTAAGTATGAGTTGTAGTTTGATGTTATTTCTCTGAGCCTCCGATGTTGTCACTGCAGTTACAGCGAGGCTGAAGCTTAATTGTTGTTCCATAAATACGCACACATCATATGAGAGTAATGAAGGGCCGCATCATTTAATTACAAATAAAAATCCGATGTGTATGCTCTACGATAATTCGTTCAAAGTCCGATTGTTAGCGACTGCGAGGCTATAGCGGAAAAATTATTTACGATGTATCCAGAAGACTTAAACACATAAAAAAAACAATAGTTTATAATACAGAGAAGTTAGATACTTTAGTATCAAACGAAATCAAAGATTAATAAGATAAAATATTTTAAAAATATTTTATTCAACAACGTTTCTATAAAATTTTGTACTTCCATTACTACGGTAACAGAATATTATAAATTCTCCTTGTAAAATTATTGTTTAGCTCAATAAATAATAATAAATCAGGTAACCAAATATCATGTAAAAATTCCAAGAGGTGAAGGGAACATTTCAACATTTTAAATTACAAATTCATATAAAAAATAAAATATATCCGTAACAAAAAAACAATATTTTCTGTCATTAGTGGTGTAAATCAAAAACAATATAATATTTCAACTCACAAATTGATACAACTTTTTTTCTAAAATAATATATAATGGGAAAAACAATAATATTCTTATTTTCTTGCCCGTTTCCGCAAGAGGCGCTTCCGGGGACTTTAATTCGTTCTGTCTAATATTTTCTGTCTCTCAAGTTCCCGACACGCATCCCTTTTAACACCTTTTGTAGACAATGGTGTCAAAATAACGGGATGGTCAGCCGACCAACAAAAAGTCTACGTAAACAGCAAAATAATCTCCGAGTTAATACCATTTATTACAGTATTTATTATTTTTGGTATTTTCGTATTTGTGTTTTGTTCTTATTTGAGTATCGGTTTTTCTTATCCCATTTAATAAGTATCGTAACTGTGTGTACTCTACTGTTGTATTTGAATATCTATTCTTGTAAGTATGTTGTGTAATTTCCTATTTACTCAGTAGAGAGTAAATGTAACTAATTAATATAACTTTTGATTATATTATATTTCATATTTAGAAACTATTATTTACACACAATTTTCCTCTTTAAAAAGTAGTCAGATCGTGTACCGCTTTTTCAGTTACAGGGCAGTTTGTTTATTTTCGTGTCCTGAGAGACACGACAAAGCTCGCGCCAACGATACTAGAGTCGTCTTTCCACTCGATATTCCACAGTGATCTCGGCGACTGGAAGGACGTTGTGTCACGCAAATAAAATCGTTCCTTGATATGGACAATCAAGTAACAATATTGGCAACCTTCGTTAATTATTTTACTAATTATTCAACTATTGTGATAAATTTATTTCCGCAGCTCTTATTTCAAATTATTTGCAAAGAACAACAATAAAAATTTCCCTGCGGGTGTTATCGAATAGTTCCAAATACATACTTGACACCGTAGACGACACATTGAAATCTATTACCGATTCTATTGAATATTTGCAATGAAGACATTCTTGAAATTAACCCCATAACAAGCATAATAAGGATCATCCAAGTGTGTTTGTTGTAATATTGAATTAATCGACAACATTAATAAAATTATTCCAGTGTTCCATTACCCGAATGTAAGCAAACCTGTCAATCTTTAAAAATTTTATTTAATATTATTTAATTATTTAATTATGTTTGCTAAGCAGAAGACTTTGAAGATTTTAAGAAATAAATAATTCATGTTTATTATGAAATTTACATCAAAATCACCAAAAATGTGATTTAAGAGTTTTGTGTGCATTTGTGTATATGATACCCGAAAGTCAAAGATTACACCGAGATCTTTTACCGAGTTAACAGAAGTTGCACACGGCAACACATTATTTTTCCTAACCAACATGAGTGTTCAAAATTTTGCATTAAGTATTAAAAAATTTCAGAGTAAAAGATGTTGAATGAAAAAGTATCGAAACGTGCCCTTGATATTAGGAGATTTTTTTTTACCAAAATCGAAGATCCTTGATTTCAAATAATCAGGATACTCAATACGCCTTTATTTGCATATATATTATACGGAGAAAACGTTGGATCGTATAACGGCGAATGATTTAAAGGAAGGAATGAACGGTTTTTACAAAAGGAAAAATATCTAGGAAATTTCAACATCTGCGTCAGGTCGTCATTCAAATAAGTACCCATCTATATAGTTTCTGGAGAAACACACAAACATATAAAAAAAATCCCCTGGTTAAAAGCCTTGTTTTTTCCCCCGCTGGCAGCTTTATGCGATGAAGTCCGCGGCGAATGTTTCACAGGAATAACGACTGTCTCCGTTTCGTCTTTGTATTGTATATGGGGCAGTTGAGAGAAAAGCATGACCCCCTCGTGGAAACGTAATTACGAGGAGCATTAAACAACTTTTTTTAAAACTTTTTAATTGAAAAACATATTTCACATAATTTATATTTAAAGGGGATTCATAGTTTCACTTTCAGGAATAAACTCATTCCACATTTCCTTTGGAGAAGTGACACAATGTTTTACGCCTCTATTGGGAGGTCAGCCTTTTTTTAGCGGCTAATGAATTGAAAAACTTGTCGGCCGTGTAAATACATAATCAGGATTTCGCCAACGCCTGATGTGGTGCAACCCGCACGACATGTCAATAATTTCAAGAAGCATCATTATTTATCATTCCATCTTCCCACGTGTCGACATATGTGCGTGTATGAGATTATTAATCAGAAATTTGCTCTGAAAACAAACTCTTTAATTGAAATGCAATATTACAAACCCCTAAACGCGGACTCTAACAGTAGCATATACAAAAAAATTAAATACATACGTTATTTATATATAAAATATTTATTTGACCATAGTTTGTCTAGTTAATGCGTATATCAGTAAAAAACTATGGCGAATTGTAATATATTTGTAACGTTCAAAAGATTTTCACTTTGCAATAAACACAGATTCTGTGCTCACAACAAAACATTATTTTTCCTAACAACACGAGTTCAAAATTTTACATTTAGTATTTAAACTGGGGACGAATACTTAAATATGTCATTTCATTGGAAATTTAAGAGTAAAAAATGTTGAATGAAAAATATTGCGCCACGTTGACGTTATTGTTCCATAAATTCTTTTCTAGTGCGTAAGTCGAACCGTAATAAATTAGCTTTTGAAGACTAGATTCGTGAAAATAATTTTATGACTTATAAAAAACACGCGGTAACATTCAGGATGTTTCACATTAGCTTGTGAAATATTATACTCTAAAAGTTTTCGCTTTTTATCAATTCAACTGAATTTCGTAGATATATATAATGTAAAAAATACTATATTATAAATTAAAGTATAGCGAGTAAATTAAACAACTAAGTTCATATTTTTCGAGTCGCAACATTATTTTCCCCACGTGAAAGTTAAAAGTTTTAAGATAAGGAATTTCAAATCAAGAGATTTTTGTTTGCACTTTGAGGATTAAGTGGAAACTAATGCGTGAATTTTTTAACACTCGTGAACGCAGAATTTTTTTTATATTTAACTATGTAAGATAATAAAGATATGAAGGGAACTTTTATGTGGTTTGATACAAAACAAGTATAAATAACCAAAAAAAAGTTTTTGTTACTTCAGTGTTTTTTAAAAAAAAATTTGTTAAGCGAAACAAACTAATAGCCAACAAAAATAACTGCTATCGAGAAATAAATAAAATAAATAAAAATCTCATATCCACCAAAAGTGTCTCCGCGTAACAAACTGCGTGCAAATTCCTATAAACGTTTTCAAATGACTCGCAATACATTGACAAGACATTTAATTAAAATTTATACGTCAAGATAATCCCTTATTTAATGAAAACGAATCAGAAAGTTTGCATTTCACTTTTTGTGTCTGCTACCGTGAAAGTCGAGGTAAAGCAAAATGCTGTTCAATTAGTGATTTGCAAGACTGCAGCGCTAGTAAAAACTTTTCATTGCAAGAGAATAAAGTTTTTGCATAGATCGTTCTAATCGGAATCACGGAAGGACATGAATAGCGACGAAACTAAAAGTAAACGTCTGTGAAGACCGGATTGTAGACTGATTGAAGACAAAAAGGGAAAGTCCGGGAATTTCATTCAGACGAGGAAAATAAGAATTCAATTTTATTTATTGATCCATTTCACTCCTACGAAGGGCATAAAACAACTCAAGTGAATTGTAAGAAAATAAAATAGATATACATTAAATAGATGTATATGTATATGTGAATTTGTGTGTTCTGCATACACTCGTATATAAATAGCTAATCTGGGAATCACCATAGTCACTCATAGGGGTTATATTTAAAATATGCAAAAACGACAGAATAAAAAAAATTCTGGTTCGTTTACATTAACAGCGTTTAAATTCTAATTTCGTGGTAGAGGGAGCACCCCTGAGGGTGAGGGTGGAAAGGGGTAACATGTATAAATAATACGAAAACGACGGAGATTGGTATCGATTCCCCAATTTTGACGGTTGATAAGTTGATTGCAGCTGTTTTCAATATCAGCCACCATCGGTTTCTGGCGGGAAGCGGTTATTGTTCAAAATGGACTAGATTGGTGACAAATTCATAGGTTTTGGGTGAGCTGAGTTGAACAATAACAAAACCTGTAAAAACTAAGTTACATTGTTGAATGCGGTTTAAAATGGAAATGAAAAATGAAAATTTAAAATTATAACAATATATAAAAAAGCTATCAATTTAAAAAATAATACTAACAAATTGAACAAAATTTATGACACTTTGCTTTGTAATTTTCAATTTATATATTGTTATAATTTTAAATTCTAAATTGTTTCCATTATAAATCGCATTCAACTTAGTTTTTACTGGTCATGTTGTTTTAAATTATGTATTTCGGCCACGGCAGTCAAGGCAGAATGTGACCTAACTATCAAAAATTGTAAGTCCACCTAAATTTATATTGTTCGTTTTCTGCCAAATTTTTCTTGAAAATTTTATTTTAATCATTGTAATTGTTTGGTTTTGTAGTGTTAAACTTTAATCTGAAGAGATCGCAAAGTTAGCGACGAAACGGTGCTTAATTTTCCATAAATAAATATATTTTTTCTGACTTCAAATTTGCTGTTGTTTATTTATAACTTGTATCAATAGTCACGATATATATATATATATATATATATATATATATATATATAATTACATCAAAATTTATAAAAGACACCTTACGAAAGGAACTGAAACGTCTTGGTGTATATAATTTATTATTTTAAAATGTCTGTAAAAAGGTCATTTATTTATTTAATTTATCTTATCAATATAAAAAGACGTAAAGTATAATATAATTAATATATAAATATAGATGAAAGCTTAAATGAATTTGTTATAATTTATTATCAAAATGTCCCACTTTTAAGTAGCAATGTACGCGGTCGAAACTCACATCGACTGGTTGTATACACATGAAAAGAGAAAACCAGTGATGCAATTAAATGTTAAAAGTGAATTATATATGGGTAGTGAGGTTTTCTGGGTGCCTCACACGACCAATAAGAAAGCAAACGCTTTTTAACACGACCAACATTCGTCATCGAACGGAGAAGATAACCAGCGAAGTAAGAATCTTTTCAAGACTGAGGATGTGAATAGATGAAACGTCACAGTTATTCGTGCGTGTAGGAGGCCAGGAAAAATAAAAACCTGTTAATAATACCCAAACCTTCGAAGAGCTTTCGCCTTAAAGCCAAAACCGTGCGGCTAATTGATACTCGTAGCTCCGCTGAGGGAATATGGAGATCTGAAGAAGCGAATAAGAGTGAAGACGTTAACAGTTGTAGATGTGAGTGTGGATATGGATTTGTTCATGTGAAGACAAAGCGCAGGGGAGATGGCAGTGTTGATACAGGCCGTTGAGAGGCGCCACCAAGACGGCCACTATCTACGGCTGCACCTGCACTGCGGGAGCCCAGCCTTCTCAAAAGTCCCGCCAATGTGTCATCGAGGGTGTGATGTCGAGATTTTCAGAACTTACGACTCCTCTCTGTCCAAATTGCCTTGAACATCTCGCTTAAGGGACCAGCTCTGGGAAGACTTATCCGACGTGAGAGTGTGGAGGAACATTCAGACGGTCTGCGCAGACCCGGTCTACAGAATAAGTTTCTTGTTCTGGTTCCAGTGACAAGACTAATGTCATAGTCTCATCTAAGCGTCACGTCCCTTGTTAAACACTTGTTAAAAGACTCCACACACGTCTTTTACGAATGTTTCTGATCTGTGGATTTCATGATCCACGTGAACGAACAACGAGATGATTCAATTCCGTCTCCGGGAACGTCACACGAAGATGGTCTCTATCCTTCTTCTTATTAGAATGTTCTCTGCAAACTTCAACGATTGTGGGTTTTTATTTGCATTTGTTCCAACCTCAAATTTCATACAATATAAAATCAATAACCATTCCTGCTATTAAATCAGGATTTACGCAGGGCAGTGTCTGTATTTCTTTTTCACCTCTGATCTTCCAACGAGAGAACATATTTTTGCAGACGATACGGTGGCTCTAACCTCACACGCGAATATCAACCAGCCTCTTCTCTCCTAAAGCAATATATAAACTCACCTAAACTATGGTTTCAGAAATGGACAATCATGTTTAAATTACGTAAAAATCCGTGTCCATCGATTTATATAAATTTAAAGATTCCCAAAATATTCACTGTCAAATATTTTGGTCTACGTCTCGATTGTAAGCTAAATTGGAAATATTGAGTTGCGAGAACGAATTATGGGGGTGTGCCAGTAATTCCAACACTGGAACAATCCAAAGATGCCAGTCAAAAATATTAAGAACAATTGTCAATGCCCCCTGGTACGTCACAAACAAGAGGATAGGCAGCGATTTTTTTAAAAAAAATCAACAATGTAATGGAGACTGTCCACGGAAATGTGTTAGTCATCACGAGAAGCTCGAATCACAAAACAAATTAATTAAAGCAACCTCTATTGTAAAATGACGTAATAAGAAGACTGAAAAAGAAGTGGCCAGTACATCTGAAAACTTAATTTAGGACGCTGGACGAGACCTAATTTAAATAACATATTTTAAGCTACCATATTGGGTTATAGACTACAATGGATTCTGTTGTTGATTTATATACTTCATAAAAAAAAAAATGCTCTTGTTGATGTACCCGACAGATTAAATGTCGGTTGCAGTGTTGAAAACTCGTACGCGCACAAAAAAATAAGTATTTTTTTCTGTGCGTCTTTTACATCCTTGTTCTTTCTCAAGTTATTTATTTTTCGGTAAATAGTACACTCGATATATATTGTAGTAATTGGTAATTAAGACATTGTTCTAATTGGAAAGTTGGATTGTAGAGGACTCATTATTAGTGGATATAGAGCGGACGCCGCAACAATCCGGCAAGGCAAAGAAAACATTGTTGAGGTTCTACGCGCTCAAAATCTACGAGACGAAGAGTACAGTCGGGCCGTAGGCAGCGAGGAGAAAAGACTAAAATTCCAAGTCATGAAAATTTGAACAGTACAGTCGGTTAGCAGACAGCGAATAGAACGGACGAAAAGAACTCATTGAAAAGTTTTACAGTCGGCAGTCAGAACGAAAGATTGTGGCCCAGTCACAAACATGCTTTCAATTATTAAAAAGTAAAGCAATATTCAGACAAACCAATGAAGTCCATTGTCAACTAAAGCCACGAGATCTACAAATCCAGGTTGCAGTAAAGTATCGAGAACCAACCAATTTGTGTTAAACCAACTAACAAACAACGCCAATTAGAGTCTGTGAGAACTTAGAATCAGTGATGTCCCCAAAATTGTGCACGAAAAGCTAAAAAGAGACCTGGGCGGCCGTAAGTAGAGAAAAACTTTAAAATAATTTGTAAACCGTGTTTAAAAGATAAAAATCAGTCCGTTCTTTAATTATTTAATTATCGATAAAATGAGATCGTTAATTCTTCATAAAATTAAAATTGTTTAAATTCAATCTTTAGTATTATTTCTTCCGCAACAAATTTCGTCTATGTTCAGACGCATTGATTTCCATAAAAAGTAAATGTAATTTTGATTATTTAAATTCTGCCATTTATCAAACCCAGATCAAGACCCTGAGATCCCAAATATTTTGTGTAAAATATAATTGTTTTCAAATTTGGCACAATAAATTTTGTTTGTTCTTTAAAGTTATTAGTGTATTTCATTTAAGCCACATTCATATATTATAATTAATTATTACAATATATATATATATATATATATATATATATATATATATATATATAGTGCTGACGTAGATATATAAAAATATTTTTAGCTAAAATATATGTACTACCGATGTTTTTCTTTGCACCGCAGTTGAATATTTTTCAACCATAAAGAACTTAACGCACCGCCCAGAACAATCAACATGAAGCAGAACGGAAAAAAAATTTTCGTCGCCGCTAACAAGTACGAAGCGATTCTCCCCCCACCCCAAATTTACACAGCACTGAACGCCGACATGTTTCTTCCTTCTACTAATCCAGTAAGCCTCGCTCACATTATGTAAAGCCAATAAGGCCTGAAGAAGCCCCTTAAATGACTACCGTAAAAGTTTTCAACTGTGTTGGTTCTCCACATCTCACATCGCCAAGTTCGCAATCAAGCAGTGATCTCTTCTTTCCGAATTAACAGGAAACCAGATGAAAACTCCGGATTTAGAAAATTTTGAACGCTATTTCTGTTGACGGATCCTGATATCACCGGATCTGTCAATATAAATTTTTCCATATTATAGATAGAAATTATAAATTCAGATAACTTTCAGAAATGTTATACATTAAACTTGTATTACATTCACTTAATGTTAAAACGAAGACTGATTCTTGTAGCAATGAAGTTGCCTTTCCGAAACTTTATACCTGCTCGCTCAGCGGTCAGGATTGCGGAATGGGTCGGGGGGTCGAGGGGGGGGGGGCGTTGTCCGCTCAGGGCACGGCCGACATCGCACGACACCACTATCACAAGCCGTGCCTGAACAGAGCTTGAAAGATCCTATTTGAAATAAAACTAAAAACATTTATTAAAAAAATAATTATTAAGATGAATTATGAAATAAATAACCTATTTTTCTGTTATGTTGCAACCAATCCAAGTAATTTACTTTTTTTTAGAGTAATGTATGATTATATAACTGCATAAATTTTTATTAATTTATGTTTATATATGACCATTCTCGAAGTTGTTAACAGTGTATGGGAAATAAAGAATTGAATTTTACGCGATTACAAGCAGAATCTGGATTAGAATATTTGCAGTTCCGCGTGCCACGCCTCAACAAAGTTTTCAAGCAGCGGAATTTTCGCAATCACAATAAACACACGCTGCTACTCTAAAAACTGAAATAATACATGGAATAGAAGGGACAGCGCCACAATTATGCGACAAAACCGCAAACTCGGGAGGCTCGAGATGTCATCTTCGTGAATTCGTGAAGATAAAGTTTCATTTCAGGTACAGACGCGTATTGCTGCAAATAAAAAAGTGCACGGTCTTATTGCTTCGAGTGAAATCGGACTGCCAGCGATAAGCAATCGATTATTATGTTTGCAAACTAGGTCAGACTTGAGATATAGTATTTTAGTGATTCTGACCAGGACTCACGCTTATGTAAGACGTTATCGTGAATAGCGACAGAACAGAATATATTGTGGTAGAATTAAGGAGATAAAAAGAAAGCAAGACACACATAAAAGAATTAAAAAAATTGTAAATTCAGTAAAAAATTAATTTATAAGTTCTCTCGAAGAAATGACAACCTCATAAAGAAATTCATTGGGTGCTCTTTTTTTTAGGTTTACGAGCAATTTCAAGGTCCCCTCCGTGCTTCACCTATGTATATGGAATTCTACCTCTTAAAATGTTATTCACACTCGTATCCGAAGCGGCGCGATATAAACGTCAATTACATGAAGGAAAACAGGCAAACATTCGATCCATCCGCCAAAGAAAATATCTACATCTCATGTAGTTCCACGCGAAAAAAATACTTTTTATTCGGTCCAATAAAAATGGATACATAAATTTAAATGAGAGAGCCACAAAAATTTTAAGACCTCAAAGTAGCCTGTGAATCGACAGTTACAAGTCCATGATCACTTCCATTAATTTCCTTTAACCGTACGTGATTCATGTTATATGACTGTTCAGTTCCGCAATAGTGTGTCATTATACAGATTATATTGCGCACCTTATACTAGATTTATTTTCCGTTAGTCCGCAAATAAGGTAATAGGATTCGTCACAAGAATATACAAGTCGGAGTATGGAATTAACCTGCGAATACACTAATAAAGCTTTAAACTACAACAAATATACATTCTGGTGGTTAGTTTGACCTACACAAAGTAAAAAAAAAACAAGTATTTTATGTGCTATAAAAACTTGTCATAAAAGAAGCCTCACAATAACTGTCCACTCGGGTCATATTAAAGAATTAACACGCCAATAACAGAATGGTAAAAGAACCGACCCACAATTAACTCAGCTCTGACGACAATATTCCTTCTACACGGAAATTATTCATACAGAAAAGGAGCGAAATATAGAACCATGTTTCTTAATAACAGATGTGATAGTGAAGTGAGGCGATGTAAATAATAAATTTGAGTTAAAGATTAATTACGCAGTGATAGAAGCGAGTTATTCAAAGTTTTAATTTTCAGATATTAATTTTTTGGTTCTGTATCGTATCTGAATTCAGACTCACAAATTTTAATTAGATGTACCACCAAGACTAAACTTAATTGCAATTTCTGTAGAGAATACAATATTTCATTGTAACGTCTGTTTTGAATAATAAGACCAGTCAAAGAAAATTTTTATAAATTTTAAAGACTATTAACGAAAAAATTGTGTTGTTAAATAAAAGAATTATGATTAATATTGTTTTCTTAAAAGACATTTCTTATGATTAAAAAAAATAATAATAAAATTTTGCTGTTAAATACTTCTATGATTAATAAATTCTTATAAACAGACAATTTTCGTAAATCAGAAAATATTAATCACAAAATTGTGCTGTTAATTTATGATAAATAATTTTACTTGAATTTCAAAAAATTTCTGTTAATGGTCTTTAATTATATATTTTATTACAAAATAGTAAATACTATCCGGTATTATTCACTGAATTCTAAGTTAAACATGATTTTCAGAGAACCATTAAGTAACGTTTGATGGTAATGAAATTATTTTTACCAATTCATTTCAAACAAAGTATTAACTGGGATGGTAAAATATCGTTAAAAAATCTGAGATTGTTTTCCTGAACATTTTGTATTGTTTCCCGAGGAACTGATTTCACATGACCTGGTGACGCTCTTCTCTGCTCTTTCGAGAAATTACACAGCTACTTACCGTCGTAACAAGAATCACTTATATTTTGCAAAAATGTGTGTTCCCTAGGAATCGGTGCTTCGTGAACCAAAAAATTATCATAAATTGAGAGAGGAAAATTACATGACTAAGTGGACCGGAGGAACTGGTACGAAACTTTTCCCCGGGCTCCTTTAATTGGAGGCGAACTTTCAACCAAACTTCCATTTTAACGCATTTCGTCACTTAACGGTCTCAGAAGCCCGGTAAAGCAGCGCCTATCTTGCAGGATCTAAAATATAAATAATCACATACACATTCGCTCTGTCATTACTCAGAAGGACATAAAATACAAATTTTTTTTCGTATGACATTTCTGATAGAAAAATCACAGTGATAGAAACACAGTGTGTCCATGTAAGTCTCGCGTAGCCGTCGTAAAAACGCACGACGTTCTGACAACTGTCTCCGCCATCATCATCGTGGAGATTTTGCTCAACATTCTATCCCGAGCCGTCGGGAAACCATATTGAACACATATTGTAACTTGTGACCATCGTTTTCATGCGTTTGATCGTTCTTCCCCTTTTCCTTCACCCACAGGCATTCTGCCTGCTTACAGCCCGATATTTTCACCTGGTGGCAGGAAGTCGAATTATTGGTTTTTTTTAGATAGAATCATTCGCGAGCACACCGATTCATGAACATACCTACGATTTTTCAGCTACCTGGGATGTATACAGCGGAATACCGTCAGTTTAATTATAACCACCGTGTATCTTAGATAGTCGGCATTTCTCATAATAATGAACAATTAAGGTCTCTGAGACCTGTGCCAGTCTTTGGCGGTGGCTAACTTGACAGAATTATGCGTACAAGGGTTGCTTGATAATAGGTTGATGTTCCGATCCTCAAAATAAGAGGAACGTTAAGGACAGCCAGCCCCCCAATGGCTGAATACTGCCTCTCTAGAACGGGAAGCGTAAACAGATTCTGACTGAGCATCAGCTGCTCATGCGTGCAAGACCCACGTAAGTCCCAACGTACGCTGGTTCGTTAATTCCCACCTCCGCTGGACAGCATTAGTGGCGAACACGTTGGTCCTACCTGAACGGAAGGTTGACTAGAAGTGAACCAAAAACGAACAAGAGTGTCTGAAGCTCTATCGAGCTCTGACGTGAACAAACCACCACACTCAGGCCTGATGCTACGATGACAGTCTCGCGGGCCAGCGGAAGGATGTGAACAGTCCCAAAACTACGCGATTCAAAGTCTAGACTTTACTTTCATAAGTCAGTGTCAGAAGCGCCGCAACCACGGTAGTCATTCGGTACCGAACACTGCCCGAAGTGAAGTCACTGCACGGGGAGATGCCTGAACGAACTCTGGTGACTTAATTATGAATAAACTGCACGGAGTGAAGTTTGGTGGCTTAATAATTTTGAATGAATCTTCAGGTGGAGATAATCTTTCGCCAGAAACTTGTTGATTTTCCCGTCTCCATGATCAAAAAGTGGGAAGATGAGAAGGTACTTATTTTTCCCGTCTTACGCCGATTACTCAGTCATCCAGACACTGCGGGTGTCCTGTCCTTCGGCGGTTGAAGTCCTCTTTACAAAATCTTTTTTAACAGGGTTTCTTGACCCCGACACGTGCTGCTAGCTGCTTCTATACTGGGATAACAAAATCCTTTGTTGCGTATTCTTGACTGGTCATAAACTGACTCTAGGCTATCACCACCATCGCTCTTTGTCGTAGATGGGCTCAAAGGATTGATGTGCTGTAATTATTTTCTGTCTGTCGAAACTTCCAGAAGCTAAACTACGTCCCTCCTGCACGTTGCTTAATCCACCAATGGCATATGTACAAAATTTCACGTATCTCGTCTGATCAAGATGATGATTGGCCATAAAAACTACCCAAGCACGGATATTCATGTCTCCGTCTTCGTTCAGTACAGACCACTTCCTGCTTCTACATACTTATTAAATAAACTGTACAAAGGCTTATATATAATTAATCGTGGAGATGTAAATTTAATGTGTGGTACCCAAACGAGCACCATAACATTGTCAACATGTAATAAATTTCAACTGTAAGATTTCCTAAATGATAACCATAAATCTGAAATATTTGCAATTTTTTAACACAATTATAAGAAATTCTTTACGCAGATTAGACCCGACGAGATGTAATCGCCGAGTTGTTGATACCAGTTCAATTCGCCAAAATCCTGAAATGCAGTGTTTTCAAGGCTATTAATTGTCCATAAAACTGGGCATTTCATTTAAAGGGAAATCAAGTCGTGAATAATTTATGTCCCGGTACTAATTCGTTACGATACGGGCACCCATCACATTGCAACATAGTAACCTGGAAATTTCCGTTCCGGCTGCCTAGGGGTTCGATTAACTAACCGCTTTCAGCATTCTCTAAAACAACGTTACATCGTCACAGGGACTGAAATGTACCAAATCACTGCTCAAAAGTTAAATTAATGCTCATACCATTTTTGCCAAGGTTTTTCAATCATTAACATAATCTACGACTGTGCGGCTTTGCCTATTTGCATCCTACAGTTAACGGCTAGAGGTTCATTTAAGTTCTATTCTAATAGACGCTAATCAACATCTACTGCGTCTTCGTTCCACTTATTACACCGCAATATGCGTTACCGTTGCAAAATACAGGAGCATCAGGGTTCATGTCATGCCAAGGGCACTTTGGCGTCACTGGATCGATATGTCAATTCTCAGACACAAAGTCATATTTACCTGACAAACGTAAAAAGCGAAGTGTCTTACAGCCCGTTAGTAACGCTTAGTTATCTTCAGACATAAAAGGTTTACGATATATGTCCATTTCTCATTCGCGCAATAATTTTGTTTACTGCTTCCAGCTAACAATCTTAATAATCTGCAAGAAATGTAACGGATAGCCTCTATTTGCATTTTTCATGTATTGCTAACGCAGACTTATCTTTTCATGGCTTGCCACAACTGCGATCTTCACTATTTCAACTTCAATATCACTTTGTTCAAAACAATTTGGCTTAGAGTTCCAAAGGCAGTTCAGGTAAGTATTTAAAAATTTTCGAATTCTGTATGGAGTGCAGAAGGTGGATGTTAATTAGAATATTACTTTGTAGAGTTTCCTTTGTCTCGTTTTCAAAAAAGGGAAAAATGAAGCTTAAGGGAAAACTGAGAGAAGTTACACAAAATGTAGATAACTAGTTTAGTTTTATATACGGCTGATGAATTAACTAATGGAACATAAGAAACTGTGTACAGCTTCCACAGAGACTCAATGTGAAGCACAAGAATGAGACACCGAAAAAGCGAAGGATGGCGACTTGAACTAAATCTCCTGAGAATGTGATTTGAACTGATGCACCCAGTGAACAGTAGAGCTCTTAGCTGTTCAGAATGTTTGTTTATTATTGTTAGCAACCATAGTGTCATTTCTTTAAAACTACGGTAGTATCCTCATGGCGTTGCGTGGTGCTTTATATGCGTGATGTGTGTCCGGTGAAGCAACCAACGTCAACGTTTGAAGATTCAAGTATTAAATGTATGACTGGAAATAAATTAAGAGGAGCAATAGTTGGCATACAAGTTGTTTGTTCTGCCTGAAAATCCTGAAGTAAGTGTTATTAGATGACCCTTCAAAGACAACTTTTATGCAGAAATTCTTCAACCACATCAGAATACGGAAAGTCATATAAATCGAGACCTGGTGATTCTGAGGATGAATGATTTCTTTGAAAACAACTATGTTTGGCTGTGGAGCAAGTTTTTCAATATAAATACATTATGATAATGTTTGTAATACTTAACAAAATTCTTATTACTCACCCTTGAAACATGGCTTCACTACAAATAGGATCTGCATTGTGCATAAAACAACAACATTGTAATTCTGAGTCTACAGCACCTTGTAACAACAAGAACAATTCAATAAAAACACTCACTACAAGTCTCTTAGACTTTCTTATTCAAATTGGTACAAATCTACTGCCGAACTAATAACAGTTCCTTGAGTAAATAGTAGTCTCTATTTTCTTTCAATTAATTTTTGTATATTATAATCTGTATATACACATTTTCTTTTTCTACAGACCTACAGCTCTGGATAGACTTTTTCTTCCTCATAGAATAACCTCCATTCATATCTACTTTATTCTTCCACCCCTATATATTTCTCATGCTCTGCAGGTCATATTCCACGTCCTACATTCCAAGGTCTACCACGTCTCCATCATAGTGATAGATACATGTTTTAGTTGTTATATCTCCTTCCATCATTAGAACATAGCCTACCTAATTTAATGAACATGATTAACAAACCTTACTATATATCCCCCTTGTAGTATGACTTATTCATGATTTTATCTTTTGTGCCACACTATCCCTTCTTTCACTGTGTACAGTAATTTCCTAACAATCTTCCTTTCTAAGATAATAAATAGTATCTATGGAACTATGGTCTTTACTCAAGACCACGAAAGGAGTCAAACGCCACTCACGGATAGCTCTCATCTCACCAGATGAATCTGTAAAGATAACCAGTTCTCAAGGCATAACAGACACCTTGGCATCCCATTTCGCCAACACGTCCTCTACAGCGTCTTATAACCGTGCATTCAATCACCATAAATTATCAGCTGAAAGTATGGACCCACAACTAAACAGTTACACCTGTTTCAAATGACTGGATAGAATAAATGTGGACATTAGCCTCAGTGAATTGAAAAGGTATCATCGACAAAACTAAAAATGATTTTTGAAGGCATAGATGGAATACCAAAATGCCTCATCAAGAACTTACCAGAGGACGCTATCTTACTACTCCTCTCTTTCTTGAACCTAATTTGGAACAACCATACAATTCCCACATTATGGCTAGTCTACAATTATCCCTATCCTAAAACCAGATAAGAATCCGTCTTCTCCTGGTAGCTATAGACCTATCTCGCTGAATTCCAATATATCTAAATTAATCGAGAAAATCATTGCGAAGCACTTGATGTGGTACTTGGAAATAAACAATATCATTAACCCTCATCAACATGCATTCCATAAAGACCATTCGACCATCTCCAAGCTTGTAGAACTAGATAATACGGTAAAGGAGGCCCTATTGCAAGTTGCTCACATCTTAGCAGTCATTCTGGCCATAACTAAAGCATACGACAGAACTTGGAGATGGCATACATTAAACCAACTTTCCATATACGGTGTAAAGGGGAATATATTCAATTTTACAAGGAGCTTAATTACTAATAGATATATTATGGTTAGGGCTAACAACACCCTCTCTAAAGAACATGTATTAGAAAATGGCATACCCCAAGGATCACCGCTAAGTGTAGTGCTTTTCATAGTAGCCATTAATGAGCTGAAATCTACCACCCTACCACCAACCAGACACCTTGTATATGCAGATGATATTATTTTGATTAAAAGAGGTTACAATATAGAAGAGACAATGAAACAAATGCAAAACACATTGGATAAGATTACTTCACGGGCCTCCAAAATAGGTTACAATTTTAGTGACAAAATCAAGGCAATTATAATCACCAGGAGAAGTAAAATTAGACATTTACCGATACTGTTAGAAGGAGAAAATATAGTTTCATCAGCACGTAAAAATACTTAGAATAATATGGGATAAGAAATTAACTTTCAAATACCACATACAAGAACTTATATACTCAAATGTATTGCCGCAAAAAATTGGGCCGCAGACAGAAGAACCCTAAACCTACAATTATAAGATCGAAAATCACAGATGGTAACAATTTTTCAAACAGCAAGCAAATCCTTACTACACAAAATAGCCACAATAGAAAATATAGCCTTCAGAACAATTACAGGCTGCTTGAGAACTACAAACAGAGAAAAACTCCTATTCAAATTGGGACAACCCAACATCTGGTGTAGGATGAACCTTACAACTATACGTTATGCTCTCAGGGCACAGGAATCCAGCTGCCCTCTAATCAGGAAAAATGCATCCCCTAAACAGCAGCACCAGGCATCAGGAGCAACCAACTACAGATCTTTTAGGGAATCCTTACACAACCTGATAAACCAACTACAGCTGGAGATCCTGACAATGGACAAACATAATCATCAACAAAATATCTTAAATGTCAACGAGAACAGTAGAAGAAACAGTAAAGACTATTTAAAAATCTGCTATAAGAAAATAACAGAGTACTGGACAAAGAAATGACTTCAGAAGAATAATGCATCAGCTTATACAAAAATCACAGCATTCAACGAAGCAAAATTCCCTAAACAGCTAAACCGAAAAACCAAATAATCCTCTCCCGAAAAAGATCAGAGCATACCAAATTAACCCATAATTATATATTTTCCAGAACAGAGCCACCACTATGTTCCCATTGCAACGAGAACTTAACCACGAAGCACATCCTGCAGAGCTCAAGAATGAGAAACAGCATCTTGGGCAACTATCTACTATCGCACTTAGCAACAATGGAGGCGACAAGCTTAAGGATGCTGAAGTTCATCAATGAAGCCAACTTAAGCAACCTAATTTAAAACAGAATCGTAGTCTGATAGTCTTAATATATGTAAATTAATTTTTTCAAGAGTCTAAGCCCCCTTACACAGAACAGTGAGCCTCAATATATTATCAGCACCTGACGAAATCCGCAATCATATAAGAAAGGTCATGCTTCCAAGTATTATTAAGTTTTGTCTGTTAAGTGCTCTTTACATCATCAAAAATAATATAAAGTTGTTATATTATATGTTTTAAAATGTTATTATTTACATAATTATTTTATTATAAATCAGTAAGAAACTCAACAGCTTCAATTAAGGAAATTAATGTTGCTATAATGTAGAAACAGCATAGAATATTACATAATCATTTCAGTGTCATAATGTTTTATATGTACTGTAATATTTATGTTGTTTTCAATTTTTAAAATATTGGTTCCACAGAATTGGTGATTATTAAGTATAGTAAATGAAACTCTGTTAAAATGAAAAAAATTATGTCTGATTGAAAATTAATAATAAGAAAGATAGGCAAATTCAGACAATAGAAGTGATAATATTAATACCACACAACGTTTCCGGAAGCCTTATTCCCTTCTTTACGTACAGAAAAACGCAAGATGTAATACTAGGAAAATTTTGTATGAATTAATGTGAATATTAAAATAATTACAATAATTTGTTCAATTTCATGGAATTTTTCCAAATTAGTACAATAAATTACTTCAATTGTATAATACATGTGATAAGTTTTCCTAAATTAAATTTCATGACATTATACTCAACAGCATTAACACAAACAGTAATAAATATACACGGAAGCTCTTGATATCTCTGAAATTCATTATGCATTGTGTTTTGAACTGAAGTAAAAAGAAACTTTAAAGTGTACATGATCATCACTCAGCTGTGGAAGGTGTCTAAATATTCTCCAGCTTGTGGCAATTCATCACAAGAACAAAATTTTCTCTCATAAATAAAATGTGTATGTAGCCTAATAAACCCCACAATATATATTTGGTTCTTCAATACATTTAGTGATGCAAGTATGAAGCACAATAGTCATTCAATATTATTCTTCAACCACAAGTTCTCGTTGTTTGCAGAAAATAGCAGATTTTATAGTCCTCCAATTTCCTCCAACGACCCTAAATGCAAGGTACCCATTTACAATGACAATAGCATAAATTGGCACCAATGTAGCTGCATACAGCATTTTGTAATTTAAGAGTGTCTGCAACATTCAAAAAAGCATTTATCAGCACAAATGAATAAAGATTTGGTAAAAAACAAACTAATATTTCAAATATTTGCTTCTAAATTAATTAAATTAATATATTTAATAGGACTCGGTGTTAGTTATAATTTGCAGAGTAAAGAACAAACACAAATAAATAATAAGAAGCACATATCCTGCAAGAAAAAAATATACAACCAAATACATAACCACAGTTAGATTTAGATATTAGAAGCTGATACTAAAAATAAACTTCAGCTGCAGCAATCAAGAGACTGCAGCTTCCAAATCCCCCACCCCTTCATTGACCAAAAAAAGGAAGGGGGAATAATTCAATTTTTTTACCAACATAAAAAGCTGTCAATTTACAAAAATAGTAAATAATAATACAAATTGGGTATACAGAAAAATATTCTATACCATCACTACAAATCCAAAACATTAATAATTAACATCACATTAAATATTAGTTTCTCCTAAATATAACAGCTCTAAAATATTATATTAATAAAAAATATATTAATAATATCGATATTAATAAT
This sequence comes from Zhengitettix transpicula, assembly GCA_037074705.1. Lineage (NCBI taxonomy): Eukaryota > Metazoa > Arthropoda > Insecta > Orthoptera > Tetrigidae > Zhengitettix > Zhengitettix transpicula. Next base: position 60,558,359 of record CM073595.1, on the reverse strand, counting down.
AATATTAAAATAATACTCACAATGCAAGATGCAGTCATGTGGCTTCCAATGACCCACAATATCTGAATGTAGTTTTTGTTATCAAAGGCAGAAAAAAATATTACTCCCCAAAAAGTGTGAAGCATAATGAATGCAAGAGTGGTAGCTGCTGATGTAATAAAGAAAATCTCAGATCCTCCCTTCAGCATCATTGTTCCTGGTCCTAAAGAATCGGCCAAAACATTCACAAGTGCGAAAGCTCCACTCATCACTCCAAAACCCATACCAGACACTAAAAAATAGAGAGACCAATCAAACAACATAAAACAATGTATCCAATCACAAAGTGAAATTTAAATACATATAGAATAAGCAACTAGGTGACATCAACCCCCAATTTCAGGTAAGCCATAAACTGATGATCTCATTTCCTATTCACATACTAAATATATATATATATATATATATATATATATATATATAAAGCATCTAAAAACCTATTGCTACGATTAAAATGAAAAAAATTACGTCTGATAGAAAATAATGAATAAGAAAGACAAAAATAAATACCACACAACATTTCTGGGATCCTTGTCATGAAGGGAACAACATTGCGTGGTATTTATATTACTCCTTTTTGGTCCTTATTGGCTATCTTACTTATTCATTTCTTGCTACAATTGTTATTAAAATAAATATTCATTATAAAAACATACAAATTGCTTGGTAATAAATTAAACATGAACAGATTTATTTAACATAATGTAAGTTCAAATAATATTTTCAATATCTGTTAAAAATTGCAGAGTACTCACCATAAGCTAATACATGTTTTCCATTAGTAACACGTGTATTTACATCTGTAACTTTTTTCAATCCATTTTCAGCTTTTTTCAACAATTTATATATTAGAAATCTAAAAACTTCTTGAAAAAGAACACTAAATACTAAACCAAAAACTAAAGTATTCTTTAGTGGAATGACAATGAACCACAGTAGTGATGACAGAAGCAGTGATAATTGCCAGAAAAAAGCACTGAAAAAAGTTTAAATTAAATTGTGATTAATATATATACATAATTCTTAGGCTATTATAAATTACTAGCTTTATATCCTCACTATACATTGTGTTATAATGAAATCACTTTTTATTAATTCTCTGATACAAATTATGGACGACCACTTCTGACTATCTTAAATATTTAGTTCAGAGAGAATGCCAATAATTGTAATTTTGCTAAAAGAAAGTTCCTAACCTTCCCACAAATTTAAATAAGATTATCGAATGACATAAGAAGAGTTAACTTTTGCTTAACTACAAGACAAACAAATATATTTATTTTAACTACAATCTGCTCTATCAGACATTATCTTTTAAAAAACAATTCCTATAAAATACTACATTTATGATTAGTATATGTGATTGTTATCACACAACAAAATAAACAGGTCATCTTTATAAATTGAAGAGAGTAGTTGGAATTTTTAAGCGTTTGCTTTATTTAATCGTAAATCATAAATAATTCCTACAACCAACTAGATACTTTGTTTTTCCACATTATTTGCCACAGGCTGAAAGCTAGTCTGAACAAATGCTTTTCTTACAATGTGTTGTCTTAACAGGGGACTACATATGAACAGCAAATTGATAAAGATATTGGGTAAGGAGATTTAGTACTAGACAATCTTATGAGTATAATCCAGAGGCAATATTTGTATAAAAAATGTTGAGAAAATTCAAATTTAAGAAATTATGTGCATCATTTATGCATGTCAAATTTAGCAGCTACAAAATACACTAAAAATTCTTATTTTTAATAAATGGTATTTTATTTTCAGCTTGAGTATTATTCATAATATAATTTATGCATACTATCCATTTGAACATGAAAGCATTAATCAAATAAAAAAATAATTTTGCATCAACTATCACAATAATAGAAACGATGTTCTCCTCACCTGGCTATCAGGATTATTATCCTTATGGGATCCTTAACAATAGTAAAGGTAAACATTGCTAAGGGTGGCCCAAAGGCTAAAAAGGCACATCCGAAAAATTCCTTAACTGTCATGGTGAAGTTAGCTGAAATTCACACAATGGTTAATAATTAGTAATTGATTATAATTGACACCGAAAAGTCAAACGACTTTATCTTCTTAGTATCTTTCTTATCTGTTGTGAATGGGAGGCACTGTCATCAACATCTATGATTAATTTTGACATGATGGACTTAATGCACTGATTGTAACTGTCAATAACTTACGATCTGCTTTCCTTAGAACCCAGTCTCCAAACTATTATTACCATCCGCCTTCTTATTGATAGATTAATCTGTAATTTGTCAACTAATAATTATTTTAACGAGATGTTTTAAAACACGAGAGGCACGTTTTATTGATTTACATTCTCATGATCTGCGAGACAGATTTTACAGATTGACGTTTACAGTATTTTAAATCTTTGTGTTGTAAAGATATACCTGTAGCTACTGTTAAATTTTGTTTCAATTCATAGTTACCTTAAGCACAGTTCCCATGTGATCAAGCAAGTCTGATTTTAAAAAAATGTTGGGTATTTTATACACAGTAATAATTTGGAAACGAGAATTAAAAATTCCGTGAACCATGAAACGAAGCCTACGAATTTGAAAGACGGAAGATTTTTGTTGATACGTGTCGTTGCATTTAATATGATGTAAATAAAAATATAATTTACAGCATTGACGTGAATCATATTTCTTAAAAAGAGGTCATATTGAGAGCTATGATGGGAACGGAACGAGATATACGAGATTGTTTCAAACATAGTATAACATATTCCGCTGAACTTGTATCGAAGCCAAGCTTTAAGGATGTCCGCTAATACTTTCAAACATATTTTTCTATTAACTGACAAGTGCAGTTGTGTTTCTCTATGCTCTTCTTAGCACCTAGCAAAAGGCACAAAGATCCCAGAAACGTTGTGTGGCATTTATATTGCCATTTTTGTCTGAATTAGCTATCTTTCTTATTCATTATTTTCAATCAGACGTAAATTATTTCATTTTAACAACGTATTATTCTTATCTAGATTTCTTTGCTTGCGCATGACAATACAAATAGGGGATGATGTAAATATATATAATTTCCACCATACTGTTCTTACATTTCTCTAATGTCTGCGAAAAAATAGGCCGACAACAAATCGTCTTGTCTAGTCACTATCAATCTTGAACTTTTGTCTTTTCCGCTACTGCGTTTACTTCCTTCCATGATTATAATATACATTAATGTCATTTAGTATCTAAAGGCATGTGATCCCATGATTTTGCAATTTCTATAGGCCTTCCATATTTTTTGCCGTACTCTTTTACTTCAACTATTCGTCTTTGCTGTATCCACATTAAGATATTACTTCTTCCCTTGGCTATCTATCTTCATAACAGAAATCTTGCTTTCCTTACCCCATTGAATGTGAAGTAAATTTCTGTTGTTTTTTAGTTTTCGTTCTTAAGGTATTGTTTGTCTTTTTTTATCGCCGGTTCCAGGTCCTCCGTAATCTAGTTTCACAATATTTACTGATTTTCTATAATGTAGAAAATATTTATGTGATACGATTTCTGATAATGCTTCAGTATAATTCTATCAATAGCCTGTATGTGTATTTTTTCCTTGTGAAAACATTGTGCAATAGAAATCTTTGTCACATTCTAAAAGATCTAACATATTAACGTTTATTTCATTTTGTTCGTGCAATGACATATTTCACGCCTATCTACAGTCGTTGTGAACAGTTTTGTAGTTATCCTTATTGTTTCCCTCCATTATTTACTCATTATCAAATTATTTCGTTGATGTACACTTGTTTACCTTTCACTTAAAGTACAAAATGATGTTTCATAATACATATATCTTTTTCACTCTGTGCTTCGTAGAATTATGTCACATAATTTGTAAACTATTAGTTTTGCTTACTCACTTAATTATTGTTGTTAATATGTTATTAGCTTAAGCTAAATAAATGGAAATAAATCAATCCCACGTATCTTCCGTACAAGTCCCATTATTGTGCAATCAATGTTCCGATTTCAAAATGGTGACTTGCTCAATTTTATTTCTTATATCCCACAGAATTTCTTACAGTTCCTCACGATCCTGTATATGAGTTTTGTTATTCGAGTTTTGGCAGTTTATGTCGAATTCATAGACTATTCATCATTCTGTATTTTCTAGTCTTCCGATTTTCACCTTACTCTGTTTTTGAGGTATTTGGGAACTTACACATTTCAGAACCCTTTCAAACATTCAAAGAATAGCATTATTGATGTTTTACCTTCCATGCACGCAAGGGAAGGAAGCGTTTGCATCCCGATCGGAACCGCAAAAGTACTAGTTTCAAGATTACCTCATTTAAACGATACAGTAACAGCTACACTTAATAACTTCAACTTTTTAATGACAAATTTGACACACTCAATGCTATAAATTTTTTTGTTTTCTATAAGGAATATCTGACGCAATGAAGCTTTCTATTTTAAAAAGTTAATTCTTACGAATGATTTTCAAAGAACTTCTACAAATGATTTTCAAGGAACTTCTATCCATCACGTTCGTCATACTGATAACAAGTGACTGCTATTCACGCCAGCTGGTTAATAGCTTTGGACGTTTCCTGAGCAACTAGGATTAGTTAAAGTTCAAATGCGTCGATAGTGTGGTGCTAGAGAAATTTGTGTTGTTACATTTTATGAATTGAAAATGTAATTTATTTTACAACCTGCATTGATGAACGTGTTTAGAACAGCTTGTTGAGAGCGTGAAAGCTAAAGAAACAACGATGGCAGAACTATCGTGCGAACCACTCAGTTGCGAAATAAATGATATTAAAAAACTATTGTGGGGATCATTCGTGAAAGACGATGTCTTTCGAAGATGGGCACAAGGTATTTTGAGATGATAGGGAGAAGAAGAATTAAAAGTAAATTACAATATTTCTACAAAGTTTGTTTCACAATATGTTAAACTATGACAATTGTTGCAGGATTTTGTTTTAGCAAAGACGAACCAACTGCTCTTGTACAAACTGATGGTGGTCCATGTGCTGTGATTGCTCCAGTTCAAGCTTTTATACTAAAATCAATAATTGCTGAACCTGCTGGAAACAATTGGAGAGAGGTATTTATGTTATTCAATTTGATCTTTACATGCTGATTATCAGTTATTGGAAACATGCTGATTATCAGTTATGATATACACGATACTTAAATTAACTGTTCATAAAATTGTCTTGCATTTCATTGAGTAAGGAATAGATTCTTAAAAGGTAATATTAATTTAGTTTATTGATTATGGAGCGATATCAGTTTTTTTCTTATAAAAGATTGTTTTATATTGTCCAGCAGAATAACAAAGAAATATATTTCCCCTATATTTCTCTCTTGGAATTCCATCTGAAGCAGATTAAATTCTACCAACTCCCCCACTGACATGTCAAAGAAAAATGGTGTGACTTGTTCATTCCTGTGCTAATTCATGCAGCAAAAAACTAAATTGGTGATACAGACCAATAAATGTCTTTGCAAATAAACAAGAGAAACATTCAGTAAGTTGATACTTCAAAATCTAAATTAGCGTAGGTGGAACAATAGTCATTAATTTCACTTTGAAAACTTCTCCATTATATGTAGAATTTCAAATATCCAAAGACGTTTACAAACAAGCCATATTTATTCCTATGAACAAAGCCATTTTCATTTTCCTGACTTTTTACATTTTCTTATTTGTGTCAATGACAGTTCAATAACACTTTTTGTCCAACATTCGTTGGAATAGCAAATTTGCCTCAGCTTCACAAGCCATAGTTCATTCTCTGGACATGTGAAATTATGTAATGTGTTCTTAAAAACGTGACCACACCTAATTCCAATCACTGTCTTCCATGGCCATTTTCACCATGAATATTGTAAGCTTTGTGATTTATTCCACACATCTTCAGTCATATATGAATTGAGGCTGTTATCTGGTATAGACTGAATTTAGTAACTTTTCCCAAAATTGAGTTAGTACTCGTGCAGGCTCCAATGCTCGTCTTCAACTCTAAAGATGTATGGAAGTTAATGCTGTGATAGTTCAATGTTGATCCATATATTCCATTACAAATCTTTTCACAAAAACTTTATTTTTATCCCACCTTAACAATCAAATATGTTGAAAGTTTAGCATACGGATAGGATTCATAGAGCAGAACATTTGAACCTGTACAGTTTTGAAGTATGTAATTTGATATATTGTTTTAATGAGATTATGTTAAATAAGACAATATCCAGCAATTTATAGGCAAGAGTATTAAATTTAATTATGTGTAATAAGTTTTCAAAAGGACATATTCACATATCCATACAGATGTGTGTTTTAACCATGGTATTGCAATCATCAGGTATAGTTCATTTATATTTCTTGTTATATTTCAGTTATAGAGTTTTGAAATTCACGTTAGTATTTGGTTTTCTTTTAACTACTGCATTTATGCTTGAATGGCAGAGATTTAGCAGTTATGGAGAAGTAATGAAACATAAGAAGTCTTTGCTTTAACTGTTCAAAAGAAATAACACGTTATAGATATTTGATTGAAACCAGTGCCTGTAGAAGCTACTACATAACGTGTAATGGTTTGACACGCAGAATAAAACTTCTTGCTTGAAGTGTATACTGTGTAGTAAAAGCATTATTTTAGAGATATTTACACAGGATTACAAAATAACACCAAAAAGAATAACACACTATAAACTTTATCTTGCTGTCAGATGATTGGTATATCAGTTTTAAAATCTGTATTTATTTCTCACTTAAATAAGTAAGATTGACGAAATAACGTGCATTTTAAAACTATATTTTGTATATTAATCTGACAATTCACTATATTTTATTTGAATCATGTGAACAATTAAGATTTGAATGATCAATGTAATTCTTTCAGGTGGAAGCAGAAAGATGTACAGAATTACTTATTCGGGCATCATGTGAGATTATTGTACAGGCTAGTAAACAAAATGGAGGTAGATTCACACTTGTCGATTTATGCGAATCCTCCAGTAGCCACTCTAATGGTACTTTAGAAACTACAGATCTCATTGAAGATTCAGGTGAAAGCAACAAATTTGGTCATAATCATTTCCACTCACATTTGAGGTGAGTAGAAAAAAACAATATTTCAAGGTGAAATTAAAATTATTCTTTAATTCTTTATGACTGTAATGTAAACTATGGCAAATTATTCCACGTTCTACAAGTTATCACTTTTGCTTCAGATATTCACTGCATACAATTGAATGTAATGGAAAATCTTTGGTAATGTTTGTAGCAATTTTCCTTAGAGTTTTATTTTTCTAACTTTATTGATCAGTCTCGCAATTATTTGCTTGTGTCAGTATGCCATATATATCTCTAATTGCCATACATATATTAATTGATTTGGACAGGACAAAGTGAAGAGAACAATTTAGAGCCAGTGACATCATGTTGGACTGCTGACTTTTTTTCTATCCATATTAACTATATATATATATATATATAAGTAAGGGTATGACATTGTCAAAAATAATTGCGATATTGGTATGGAAAGGAAAGAGTGAGAGGGAGACAGAGAGTTTGTGGCTTACCTGAAAATGAAGTATGGTGTAGCCACAGGGAACTGAAGGAAGTTCTTCAAATTTTCGAAGTCTCTTGGCCTCAACAGTCCACAGCCGGCCTGTTCATGGAATGGTGTGCGTGTGTATATATATACCATCGGTATGTAAAGGAAAAAGAGGTAGTTGATGATTTACCTGAAATTGAAGTTCAGAGTAGCCACTAGGGACAGAAGGATGTTCTTCAAATTATTCGAGGCTCTTGGCCCCCTTCTTCAGGAAGTAGTGTTCCCTGTTACATTCTGTGCACCGGCCAGCTGCACACAAATTTAAATAACACCTATCATTGCTGGAGTATATTCAATTGCAGGACATACTATTGTTTTAACAGAAAATTGTGTTGAATTCAGACTTTCATAATATTTGTGAAAATAACACCACCGGTTCAGAACTAAATATGGGAATGATACAGGAATGTTAGTACATTTAGTTTTTTTTTCAGGACTGTGCCATTGGAAAGTAAAGAGGAAGTTGAAGAATTTTATTTGCAAAGGATAGATTCCTTGCGTGGTACGTTTGGAGTTTTGCTGTTGTTATACTCTGTGATATCAACAAAGGTAATAAAAACGGTGTTGGTAGTGGAGACATACTAAAGTTGCAAATATTTTGCTAAGTAGTTCATATTAAACATCACTTACTTAAAAGAAACCAATCTATTAACTAACCCACTGCTGAGGTATTATAAATTAAGGACTTAGACAAAACTATCCATTTAAATTGCACATAATTATTGTTCACTACTTCAGTATAGCAAATGTTCTCTGCTAATGATTAGTTATATTCTGATCTGTTCATGTCACTTCATTGTAATAGTGGTGATCTTTGGTGTAACTTTATCAAACCAGATCTATTTCCAATTAGTAGGCTGTAAATGCTACTAATTGTTAACAACTTTTTGAATTCAAGAATCCTATCTGATGTCTCCATTTGGTTTGTTGCAAAAAGTGAAACTACTATGCCTTATAAATTATCCAGAAGTCTGCTTGAACTTCAAGTGATTTACAACAGGTCTGAATGACCACCAGAAAGTGTTTTTTTTTTTAAATTTTACTTTGCATAGAATAGTGCTTGCTTATTATACAAGTGGTCAAAGTGATGTTTGTGTCTTTGTGAAACTTAAGTGTTTTGCCTATTTTTAGAAAAAGAATTATACTCTCAGCTTTGTTCATTAATTATTACGAATCTTGAGGCATGTCATCTATGACCATGTACATGCTTCTCTTGTGACAATATAAAATAGAATGGTTCACAGAATGATAATATTATTAATTTGAATAACATCATTGCATTTCAAACAGGGAGTGGAAAGTATAAGATCTGAAATGAATGACCCTTCTGAGCCCTTCATAGATGAAACCTATGGCTATGGGAGTCAGAGTTTAATTAATTTAATGCTGACTGGAAGGGCCGTTGGACATGTATGGGACCATGAACAGGACATAGGAGGTTTGAGTAAGTTGCAAAACTGTTAAATTTTAGTATAATTACAATTTTTAAATTTTCTTTCATGTATATAATTTTGAGCGCCTGTTTACTATTTATTACTAAGTTAGAGATATTTTGAATAAATATGACCTTTAAGGTGATCTAATACCATTTAATGAAAAATGTTCATGTATCCCTTTAATTTTGACTAAGTTTTAAAATCTTTTCCTTTACAGTTCTTGACACAAAAAGACAATCATTGTGCAATATTATGTTTTTTCCTCCAATTTGATCCATATGGTGTTTGTGCTTTTCTGAAGATTCATTTGCAGTTAACACGTGTCAACTATTTTCGTCATTAATGCAGAATTTATGCTTGTCTATTAAAATTAGGTTTGATCCTCAAAGAAATATGAATTCATATTATAATCCTCAATTATATAATATTAAAAATAGATTCTGTAAGGAAAAAGTTTATACAGCTCTACAATTTCACATTGAGAGTACATAAGAAGATGGATGAAATTTAACATGTATAATAAATGTGTGAATAATACTCAGTTATATCTAAGAGGTAAAATAAACCATTTAAAAAAACAAATTATTCTCAACAAAGCCAAGGCTGTTGAGATTAATTTATTGCCAGTAGCCTTGTTACATCTGCCAAGTTGTTCTTTTTTTATTTTATTTCATTTAAAAAGGTTAAAAAGTAGACATTACTTTCTAATCTATTTGTAATCACTATACACTACACTGTGTGTGAAATTCCATCATGCCAGGTGTAGCCAAAATGAAATAAAGTGGAGAGAAATGAGAATTGCCAGTCTTAATCTGTTTAATTCAGCTTCACTTGATTTTTAATAAATTTGTTTCAATTTTATAGAGTTACGAGGAGTAGATCATCAGAGTGAAATTGGTTTTCTTGCCCTTTTGGAACATATGAGATATATAGAAGTGGGTTCATTCTTGAAAAATCCTAAAAATCCTGTGTGGGTTCTTGAAAGTGAAACACATCTTACAGGTATTTTTATATTAGAACATAGCTTGCTTGTAGAATGTAGTAATTTGTTACATTCCTGTATGTTTAAGTTAAGATTTTTGCAGTTAATATGGGCGTAAGCAAGAAATTAATCCCTATACTTTTCGTAATGTAATTTTTTAATTTTTAAATTAGGGGTTAATTTTAACATTTATCTTATAGTTCATAAGTTTTTGTTATTTTCTTGAAGTGATCGTGCGAGTTTTGCTGGTTTCCTATTTTTAAATAATTTACATAGATTTGCTGTCAAAGAATTTTTATCCTCTCCTACTTATATCTCTATTCATATGATCTATAAACACATCATGCTAATTAGCTTCACAATCTTAATTGTTCCAAAAGAAATGGTCTACATTACATAAATACAAATATGCATGAAATAATTCTTAATAATTTATCCACAAACAGTAAACAGTACATGATGGAGACTATAATAAACCATCACAAAAATTGAACATTTATTGAACATTTTTTCCTTGATAATATGCTAAAAAAATATTGAAGTAGTATTTTCATGGGATCAAAAGATGTTTTTAGGATATAATTAGTATTTTACTAAACATTCAAATAAGGCATTGTATTACATTTGAAATAAATATTCAATAAGGTATTTTAAGAGCATTATTACTTTTTCTGACAATGTAATACACTTCTGTGTTGTATTGTATGTGCAGAACATAGCATCGGATTTTTTTTTTCCAGTATTATTCTCATTTGAAAAACGCTTAGTGTGCCCGGAAACTCCAGCTGAGGTAGCGCGTAGAGTGTTCAGAAGATTTGATCCAGAAGGAAATAATTTCATTTCAGCTTCTTCGTTACAAGATTTGTTAAGAAGCTTGGAATTGGTCTGTGATTCTGAATAGTAAGTGGATCTACATTCATTCTGACATGACATTTCATAAAATGAACTTTTGTATGCTGATCTGATATATATTTACATACCTTAATTGTAAAAGTTTTGTATTTATCCGGATCCTTGGAGGGTTGGTGGGTAGTATTTGGGGGTGGATGTTTCTTTTTATGTTGCACATCAGTAACTATTGGCGGAAATGATTTGATGTTTCAAATGCACAGAACATTGTAGACAGACAATGGCGTACATATTTTGTCAAATTCATAGGCAGTGGCTGGAATATGTTAATGGATTAGATCAGTTGAGTATTTTCTTCATTAGAAGGCATTGTAGGTACAGTTGTGTAGCTCCAACATCTTTTAAATGAACTGATGCTATTCCCATGTATGGTTAAACTCTGTCAGAGGAAACTTTGTTTAGCAAGTTTATATATCCATTCCTCCACTAAAACTACTAATTGTCCACAATAAAAAGACTGTCTATATTTGCCTGGTCAGGAACTTGACCCGGTGGCCGAGATGGTTAAGGTGTCTGTGTGCTGAGCAGAATACGTGGGTTCAAGTCCCGCCTGGGTCAAATATTTTCAGTCTTTCCTTCTTCTTCCATCCTTCTCTCTGCTTTTAACATATGCTTTTCTATGTGCATAATTCTTCGCCTGAGCAAATGAATTCACATAAAGCGTAATCCTCCTATTTCTCCTATTTATTTCTATCCTTCCTCACTATCCAAATTTCAATGTGACTTTGTCACCAAATTAGTTCCAATTCCTTAATGGATTCTCCTAATATTGTATATATATATTGTAGCCTCTCCGCTACCCTCCTTTCGTTTTTTCGTTGATTATTCATGTTTGGGCGCCAGGTAATTTTTGGGATAAAATCACCAAAACACATTTTTAATCTTTCATAATTTTATTTAATCGAACATGAGATGTAGGTCACTTTCAGGGCGTGGTTTATCAATTATTTGGAGCACGTCCATCTTCGGTCGAGTCCAGCTTGGAACTGACCATTACGCTTCTCCCCTTCGCCGGCCTAAAATAACATCGCATTTCCGGCACCTGCATAAACACAACCACTGCAGTCACCCCTGCCAAGGGCGTTTGACCGTACCTCGCAACAATCATGTTACATTATCCCCCCTCGAAAGAACAAAAATTGGCTGACCGTAGATATCCATAAAATACAGCCACATTTTCATTTTTTTTTGTCACATAATACTAACATAAACAACCACTTGACCACGCCCTGATAACCAATTAATACAATTACACAATTTTTACAAATTACCTTCTTTTCATGTTTAAAAATACAAAATTTATATCTGTTTGGAACATAATACTCATACATTCTTTTTGACAATAATTTTTCCAAACTATTCCTTATACAAGAATCCTTTTTCATCAGCTGTTTTTAGATGTCAAATTTACAATGTTTTTATTAATCTGCTCATTGACCAATACCATCCAAAAGCAACCAACATTTACTCTATTTTTTTTTCTTTTTATATAAACCATAATTAACATCATCCTTGGATACAATATTTACACTGAGAATGTTCGCCAAATTATCATAACTGTTGCCTCCTCCTGGCTTCCAGGGAATTCCCACACAAAAATATTTCACCAAATACTTCAACTTTCTTTGCAACATTTCACAGTCTTTATCTATTTTTACCTCCTTAAAGTTAACACACTTGGATTTATTTTTTGGAATTTTTCCTTTCGTTACATTTTGTGAGATGTTCTTTGATCTACATCCACTACTTTTTTCCTCATTAACGGGTTTCACAATTTCCCCATTTTCTACCGTTTTCTCTTTTAAATTATTAGCAAGTTTATGCAATTCACTATCGTTAATCAGCAGTTTCTGAACCAAATTCTCTTTACCTCCTACATTTAATTTATTATTCCCTTCCTCCGATTTTCCATTTTTCATCACTATTTGATGCTGCAAAATATTTTCTTTAACTTCCGGCTTCGCACTCTCAACATAAACCTTATCTCTGAAGTCATCACATTTTACATTTAAATCTTCCTCTACCTTGTCGACCTTTCCATCAATTAATACATCCATTCTTTCATTTATTACATCAAACTTTCTACTTATTCCACTTACTACATCAACACATCCGTTTAATAACTCAAGATTTACATTTAATAATTTTAAACATTTATCCCACATACCCGATTCTGCCTCATTATTTCGTTCTGCCATTGCTATTAGAACTATAAACGACCCCACAACACCAAAAAATTAATTAGATTGTCACCAACCTGTTTTTTTTTCTGTTCGCTTATTGCAGCACTTCACAAACACTTTCACTCACTTTTCTTCCGACGATGAAGAACCCAGTTTTCTTTCTTTTTTCATCACGTATCAGATCTCATCCTCGTGTGCTCCAGAACTTCGATCCCGCGTGTACTCAGCACCCTCGTTCTCCAATTCTGCTCCCGCGTGCTCCATCTAATTACCGTTCAGGCCCGCGTTGGCTCGCCATAATGTAGCCTCTCCGCTACCCTCCTTTCGTTTTTTCGTTGATTATTCATGTTTGGGCGCCAGGTAATTTTTGGGATAAAATCACCAAAACACTTTTAATCTTTCATAATTTTATTTAATCGAACATGAGACGTAGGTCACTTTTAGGGCGTGGTTTATCAATTATTTGGAGCACGTCCATCTTCGGTCGAGTCCAGCTTGGAACTGACCATTATGCTTCTCCCCTTCGCCAGCCTAAAATAACATCGCATTTCTGGCACCTGCATAAACACAACCACTGCAGTCACCCCTGCCAAGGGCGCTTGACCGTACCTCGCAACAATCATGTGACAATATATTGTAGCCGCTCCACTACCCTCCTTGCGTTTTTCGTTGATTATTCATGTTTGGGCGCCAGGTAATTATTGGGAGAAAATCACCAAAACAACTTTTTCATACTTCATTACTTTTATTTCTCGAACATGAAAGACAAATTATCTCCATGGTGTGGTTTAGCACAATTTTGTCTTTAGTCCTAGGACGTCCATCCTTCGTCGAGTCCAGCTTGGAACTGCCTTACATTTCTCCCCTTCGCTGGCGCCTAAAACAACACCGCGGTCCTGCACGTGCATAAACACTGCTGTTCCCCCTCCAAGGGGCATTGCCCATAACCCACAACCAACAATCATGTTACAATATATATATATATATATATATATATATATATATATATATATATATATATATTATTATTATTATTATTAGTAAGGATATGACATTGTCAAAATAATAGCAATATTGGTATGGAAAGGAAAGAGAGATAGGTTGTCTTACCTGAAAGTAAAGTGCATTTTCGCCATAAGGAACTGAAGGTTGTTCTTCAAATTTTTGGAGGCTCTATACCTCCTTCTTCAGGATGGAGTGTTACACCATTCTGTGCACTGGCTGGCTGCGGACTGTTATATTTCTGAAAACAGCCGTCCACATCCGGCCAGTGTACGGAATGGTGTAACACTCCTTCCTGAAGGAGGAGGCTGAGAGCCTCCAAAAATTTTAAGAACAACCTTCAGTTCCTTATGGCAACACCACACTTCACTTTCAGGTATGCCACAACATACCTCTCTTTCCTTTCCATACCAATATTATTATTATTTTTGACAATTACTAATATCACACACACACACACACATAGAGCGGCTGTTGGTTTTGCCAGGTATATTATATATATAAGGATAATGTGACAATCAAAATCATCTGGATAGTACAGGACATTTTATAGTTGATATTTACAGATATGTTATCCTCATTCTTCTTCCTGTTTCAGTGTGAACCTCATGTCAAAGAAATTGGACCCGGAAAATTTGGGTATTATACTCCTGAATGCTTTTCTGGATGAATTTTTCCCTGAAGAAAAACCATCAGCACCAGACATGTTCACTCTTTTCCATTACAATGGTCTTCCAAGATCTTGTCCAGATGGGAAGGTAGGACATACTAGTTTTCTTTTCTGGTTATTACTAATGTTATATTTCTGAAAACCAAATTACCCATAAACATTTATATTTCCAAGTGTCTCAAATGTGATTATTGTTCTTACAAAGTTTAATGTATCTAATACTAATATAAATTTACAACTACAGAGAAATGTCATGATACATTTAATATATAAATTATGTATTTGGTTTATTCACTTAATTGGTTGTACCTTCATTATTAATAATTATGAAAAAATGAGAACTATCATTAGGAGTAAGGGATGCATGGTAATTTCACTAGTCGTGTACTGGCATGATTCATATAATTAAAATAAATCTTGATTACAGAGTAAGTTGTTGGTTAAATTCATGTGTTATTGTTGGCCCCCCTTGCGTAATGAGTCATAGATTAAAATATGGATAATCTTTAGCCTCATTTGTTCATGATTTATATACTCAAGCTGTCATGTTTACTTGGTGTGCAATTTTAATTATTTCAATTATAATTGTGGCTACTAGTTTTTTTTATAAATCTATACTTCACAGGTGTGCTATCAGGAGGGAAGTGCTGTCCTTCTGGAATGTGACATCCAATGTGTCCTGGAAAGTAATCCAACTCTCACCTGTCTCCAAACCAAGTGGCCAAATATAGAAGTGCAGTGGTTGAGAGGAATTACTCCCTCCCTCAACTAATATTATTTTTTTTTAAATAGCATAAATGGAAAAATTAATGCTTCGGAAATAACTGTTTAATTTGTTTAGATTTAAAGTGAAGAATTCTAAAATTCATAGTATTTGAGTGACTTTTAGACACACAAAGTTTTTAAATGAGTGCCAGTATTCTGGAGACAAATAATATTACCATATTCAAAGTTACATAGCAGTTCACATATGAAGTAATGTCTTAAAGGCAATTTGTCAAGCCATACCAGAGGTATCCTAAAGGGTCTAACTTACATTGTTCAAATACACATACTATCAATCCTATTTTGTCTGTAAATACTTTCAATTTAACAGTTGCGATCAGTACATTTGAGAATAACGTGACAGTCAAAAAGAGACTGGTGTGGCTTACCTTCATATTATGCAGATCGTGGAGGTAAGCACTGCCAGTATCTCTTGCATTCCTATCAATATGAATTATGCATCATTGTAATTGTAATAATTTTATATTTTGATGCTTCATATTGTATGATGTTATGAAACAATACTTTTAGACATATTTGTTCAAAATTACATAGTAATTCACATTTGAATTAATATCTTAATATGAGTTTGTCAAGCAAGTGACAGTCAAATTAATTAACTCATCTGGATTGGAAAGAGGCGACATAGAACAGCTGATTTTTTTGGGGGGGTTTTGAGGTAAGTCAGCAGCACTCTGCACCCTCTATCCATATCTAGGTATATAAATATTCATCTATCCAGATGGATATTTATGAAGACCTGTACGTGTAATAATTTATAGTTTTGATGCTTTAAGTTGTGTGGGATAATGGTACAAAACTTTGTACTTGTCATATGAAAAATAAATTAACTCATGTGGATTCGAAAGAGGGACATAGAGCAGCTGATTCTTTTGAGGTAAGTCAGCAGCACTCTGCACCTCTTTCCTATATATCCATATCTATGTATATAAATATACATCTATCCAGATGGATATTTATGAATAACTGTACGTGTAATAATTTATAGTTTTGATGCTTTAAGTTGTATGGGATAATGGTACAAAACTTTTTGTACTTGTCATAGGAAAGGCAACTGAATACACATTTTTAACAGTGCTTGCGTAAAATTTGCAATTAATATCCATGCATTCTTCGTAGCATGTTTATGTACATTTCAAATTGATTGTTAACTTTCTGGAACTGTGTTCAAAGATTGTGAATATGCCAGCTAGAACATTAATAAAGCATTTTGATATTTAAGTTTACTTTGTTTACTAAATGAATTGTTATGACTCTTTTTTTCATAATTTAAGTGTACTTTAATAATATGAAATTTATTACAAATCTCCTAATTTCCTCAAATAATAAAATTTTGACAAATTAAATTTAGAATTTCATTTACTATGACCCAAATTATGTTGGAATATAGTCGGGCATTGGCTTCTTCCTTAATGTGTAAATATGGCAAAATTTTGATTAAGGGTATCTCAGTCTTGCTTTTGACCATGTAATCCCTGTTAACAGGGATTATTTTTCTATATCATAGTATTCTGAACTAATGAATATAACTAAACACCTACAGACCAAGAATGAGAACTAACTGCATTGTCTGTTCCACTTAAATAAGACTAAGATTTGGTAAAAATTTTGCAGGAATATTATTTGCCCATTTGTGAATACTCTATGGACTTAAATATAAATAAATTCTAGGAAACTACAGTTCATATGCAAATAATTTCAATGATGTAGTTTTAGTGGAAATTAAACTATTTTCATAGGTAACCAAAATATTCCTTTTATAATATTACTAATATTGTCAAATGTTTTTTCAATTGACTTAAAGGTAAATCTTAGCTCCTGTTCTAGTTAAAAATGAAATAACCATTCTAATGATTTTATCCTTTTTACTTCAGTCTTTGCTGCTTCCAGTGCATCATACTTTAGAAAAGTAGTGACTCGTTTGTCAAACACCCACCAACCATTTACTGCTTCAAGAAATTTGAATTTTGTCACATTTTTATTTGAATACTTTAAATTTCTGGCAATGTGAATTACATAGTGTTTTAAAATGAAAAAATTTACGTCTGATTGAAAATAATGAATAAGAAAGATAACCAATACAGTCAAAAATGGTAATATAAATACCCCACAATGTTTCTGGGATCCTCGTCCCTTTTGTCAGGGGTTAAGAAGAGCCTTAAAGAAACAAACTGAACTGGTCGAAAGCTTTCGAGTTTTGTCAACTGACCAGTGCAGTTGTGTTTCTCTAGGCTCTTCTCAGCACCTGACGAAAGGGACGAGGATCCCAGAAACGTGTGGTATTTATAATACCCTTTTTGTCTGTATTGGCTATCTTTCTTATTCATTACATTTCTTGTCAGCTTTATTTCAGCACCTTTAGATGCATTCTAAATCTGGGATCGGAAGTTACACATATAAGTTTTGTGTGGTCAAAGTACAGAGTTACAAATATCTGTTCAGTTTAATGGAACACACTTAAATGCTAATATCGTAGCCAGTAATATCGACTGAAACTGGTTTGTCTCCAAGGATGAATTTGTTTAAACTGTTCTAATTACTTCTCTGGGAATCTAACAATGTGAGAAGATGAAGACCTTTCAGTTTGGACTGAGGAAAGTCCACGGCACGACGCAGCATATCACGAGGGTGGTCCAGAGAGCTTCCTGCCTTGAACAGGGGCCAGCACTGTGGTGTGGTGCTCCTTGATGTCGTCTGGCAGTTGATGCGGTCACTACCTGCAGGTGCAGCAAGGGTGGGCGAGGCTCCATCATCCAGAAGGAACATTCCTGTACGTCTTCCCCGCGGACATCCCGAGGCCGGTAACCGCTCATGACGTCATCGTGGGAGCACGCCGGCCTGGAGAAGATCAAACGCTGGGCCATCAACTGGAGGGTGTAGAGCTAGGCGCTGCTGATCACCCGTCTAAGACCGGACATACGATTCTTTGGAGAGGTTATCCCGTGGACCACGAAAGCTAAGTATCTAGGGACCACGTTAATGATAAACATATGAAGGTAACAGCTACTCTATAGCCAATTTTCAATTCCAGTTCGAAGCTGGCTTTCAATATACGTCTCGCTCATCCGCCCGATCCTGGAATACGCCTCACCCGTATGGAGATCTTCGCCTCCGACGAGAAGAATGAAAAAACGCAAAGCCATCAGACCTAACATGTTTTAACTAAAAATTGTATAGATATATTCTTGTATATTAATGTAATAACATACATATCGCCTCTTGGCCAGATTGTAAACAAATGAAGTTTTAATAAATAAATGTTTGTAAACCAATTGCTTTAAATTATTATGTAGCGCCTAGAAGACATACGAAATAAGGTATAAATGAATGTAATTATCAAAATAAGGCATTATGATGATCGTACGAAAGATGTCTCACGATGTGAGCGAGTGACCTTGAAGTCGAGGCCACTCGACGAAATTTGGCGAATGACCTTGAATTCAAGGTCACTCACCAAAAGTTCGCCTCCAATATCGAGTGACCTTGAATTCAAGGTCACTCGCCAAAAGTTCGCCTCCGAAATCGAGTGACCTTGAATTCAAGGACACTCGCCAAAAGTTCGCCTCCAATATTGAGTGACCTTGAATTCAAGGTCACTCGCCAAATTTTTGCGATTTATAATTTTTCTTAAAGACAACAGACCTTTCACGTTTGTGCCAAGTACAACTACTTACGTGATCAGAAACAAGTTTTAAATTTAACTATCAGAGGAAGAAAACATTTTCCTTGCCTGATAAAAATAAATATTCAACATTTCAATTGTGATATATTTGCTTTAAATATTGTTGCTTTTTAATAAAACTTTGTATTACAGTCTACACTCTTGGTCACTGGGTTTTACAAAAATAAATGTCAATAATATTAAATGTTTTTATTTATTCTGAAACTGTACAGCAAGTTAATCACAGCTGAAAAAAATACAAACATACACACACACACACAATTTACAACTAAAATCAGTCTTTCTGGTCCAGTACTATGGATTTTCTTTTATATATTCTTCACTTTGCTACATGGTCTAATTACATAGTGCTTTCTTGTCTTCTTTATTTCAGCACCTTTACATTCATTCTAAATCTGGGATCAGAATTTACTCATATAAGTTTTGAGTGGTCAAATATTGGAAATATTTTGTTCAAAAGGGAACTAGAATATGGCATAACTGATACATTTAACAGAACTGTAGACAGGTCTCACGCCCTTCTCAGCAGCAAGTGGCACCACTTTTTCTGATCTGAAACTCTAGGGAAGAACACTAATATAAACAGGTATAGTTAGTAACATATTGACACACTTTTCTAAAGGGGGGAAAATTTTGAAAAAGTTTGTGTGATTCCATTAGTTTAGATGAAAAATTATTTTTAGAAATTTGTCAAATATAAATTGCTTTCTCAGGAGAAAATAATTTTTACATATGGTTATACAAAAAATATTCAGAGCAGAAATATTAGGAAAGTTTTGAATGATAAATATGGGAGTAAATTTTCTGACTAAATATAGAAAAGCTTCCTCATCTTGCCGTTACACGATTTAAGCTCTACAGAGTGTGCTTCGGAGACGATATCCATTTTAAATGCTAAATCTCAACATTTCTTACAACGCAGGAAAGGTAGAGGCTAAGAATTTACACAAAATATTATTGAATTATATTTATTAGGTCTATTGAACAAATAGTGACATTTATTTGGTACACCTGACTTATGAACAAGGGATGATTCTGATTCAGTTGGCTCTTCTTCAGGTACAAGTATTTTTCTGTGCCCCCACATATAAATATAACCAGTTCTAGGTTTCTTAGCAAAATGGCTGGAAAACTCTGTGAACACAATAAATGAATAAACTAAACATAAATTAATAAAGCTTTAAACACACAAATTAATTTAAAATGTAAATAATTAAAATTCTTGTTAACTACCAAAAGATCATAAACAGAATTGGTTTTTTAAACTTTGCACTATAATGTTTCTAAAAGATGTTTCAAAATAGATCTTCTGTTAGCTCAAACAATTTAAAATTGGTAAAATAACAAATTTTCTTACTTAAAGACATGTAATTCATTAATATATCAAAACCAGAATCCGACAGATGTCGTAGCCTGACTAGTTTAATAAAGAATTAACTATTTATATACATAGTGATGTGACTATTTCCAAGCTCTTTCACATGTGACTCATGCTGATTCCTTACATTCACAGATAACAATATTTGCTGTATTTGAAGATTTATTTCTTTGTGAAGATCTGGAAAAGTGAAACATGATATTTACTGAGCAAATGATCGAGAAATAAATACAGTATGTTCTGCATATTCAAATAGTAATAACATAAACAGAAATCAAATAAAAGTCAGTTATTTTTTAACCGTTCCACTTTTAGTAGCTTATTAAAGAGAGACTTCTTTTAAGCCAATTTTCAGTTAGACACATTGGCAAAACATTATCATCATGACTTCCCTGGTCAACTTTATACTGACTACAGAGATGACTGCCTTAGTTTGAGTAAGATGAAAGTGAAAACAACAGCCTGTGAAGCTGTTTTATAATTTTCAGGTTTAATCCATTTTACCAATATATTTAAGAATTTTTTTTAAATGAACACAATTAATTCTTTTTTTTAATCCAGTAGATTTGAATTATACTGATAGTTAAATATGCTCACTAACCTCCGAAAAGTTGACACAGCTTCAGTAAACTTGTGCCGAGTTAAGAAAGTTGAAATCACTTCTGCCACCTTGTCTGGCAAATCTTCGTGAACAGAATGTCCACTTTGTGGAAAGATGTGTGTTTGAAACTTGCCTGAAAGCATAAGTTTTCTCTAATGCTACAGTAATTACTAATGAGTATTAATAGAAACCTTGGGATAGTTATAATTAATTTTTTAACTTAATTTTGTAATATAATGAAAAATTAAAAATATTATGTAAAACACTTAAATATGCTGTTAACTACAGGGTACATTTTTATAACTGTGACAGATACAATTTTCTAAATAAAATCGAGGTCTTGTTTGATTATTTTCTCTTCCCCTCGAGTTGTGTATTATGAAACTTTGAAACTAAAAAATTTCATTACCCTATTTTTTTTTGATACAGTGGGAAGTTTTTGAGATATTTCAATGTCTTTAGATAAATGGGTTGCCCTATATACATATATATTTCATGCACCAGCCGGCACACATTCAGACCTCTCCTGATGAAGGAGGCTCAGGCCTTAAAAATTAATAATACCCTCTCTCCCCTCAGCCCAACTGAAGTGACTATTGATTTCAGTTAAGTCAACTTTGCTGTCTCCCTTTCCTATCTAAATATATATATGTCTCTCTCTGTGTGTGTGTAAATGAATGTGTGTCCATTACACATTCCTATACCATTCATCCGATGAAACTTTGGTGAGTTGTGCGCATGCCCACTAAGGTTTCTGTCAGCCTTTCAAAGCATTAGAAAACTCCCAAGGGGTGAAATTTTAGAACATGCAAAAATTACCAATATTAGCATCAAATAATTAGTTTTTGGGTTGAATGACATTAATAGTTTCACTCCAGATGTTTTTATTGTTTAATTTCATCCCTTACAACAAGAGAATGCAGCACCACTAAGCACCTTACATAAAAATAACACAAAACAATCAAGATTGGTGTGAAATCCTTGGTTATAGAAGTTGATGTGTTTAATTCTGACATTCATTATGTCAGTTCAACCCCTAGAAGTTATTTAAATAAATACCTGTGCAACACTGGGCACTCAGCTACTATATATAAATATAATTAACTTTGTAAATGGATATATATAGTAGGAACTAAGGATCATGTGGCATTGTCAAATTAATGGACAGGAAATGGTGACAGTTTTTAAATTAAAAGTTGGTGTAGCCTCACCAACTTTCAATTTGAGTTAGATTAAGCTGCTGTGTCTGTGGTGTATATGTATATATAAATTGTGTGAAAAGGAAAGAGTGAAAATGGGTGGCTTTCCTGAAATTGAAGTATGGCATTCCCATATAGGACGGGAAGATATTCTACAAATTTGCAGAGGAGTCAGTCTCCTTCAAGAGACACACGTCCCTGTGCTGTCCAGCCGTTAAGTCAAGTGTGTGTAAATAAATAAATATATGTGTGTGTGTATGTATGTGTATATATATATATATTGGTATGGAAAGGATAGAGAGATAGGTTGAGGCTTACCTGAAAGTGAAGTGAGGTGTCGCCATGAGGAACTGAAGGTTAGTCTTCAAATTTTTGGAGACTCTCAGCCTCCTTCTTCAGGAAGAGCCTCCGAAAATTTGAAGAACAACCTTCAGTTCCTCATGGCGACACCCCACTTCACTTTCAGGAAAGCCACAACCTATCTCTCTATCCTTTCCATACCAATATTTTTGACAATGTCACATTCTTACTATTACAATATATATACATACATATATATATATCCATTTTGGAAATTAATTATATTTAAAATAATGACAAACATACCTTGCATATGAGCAACTGTTAATGTTTTGTCAAGGCGGTCTACTCCAGCCAAAATAAGTAATTTTGGAACGGGAGCACTGAGGTAAATTTTGGATATCCCTTGAAACCAGCCTGACCAATATGGTTCTGTCTTTCGTAAATCAATACGCCACTCATACTTTCCCTCAGAGTCATCCTGAAAAGGGAAGAAAACTTATTATATTATAAATATAAAAATACTTCAATATATATGCCTTAAGAATGAAAAAGTTTGACTAATGTCCAAAATAAAATCACAACTTTTCAATCGGAGTACTTCATCATGTTCTATATTTACATGTGATCTTGAGGGTAACATGAAAATCTAGCAACTCAATTAATAAAAACTTTCACTTGCTGAAAACTTGTTTTATCTGAGGATTTATTACATATGCCAAACAAAATACTTTCATATATAGTAAATTGATTGATTTTGCTTACAAACTTGAATCCACAAACGCAGATACTGTCACAACTCTGGCACATAGGTACTGGGATATCAGTGATCGCCAATTGACCAGTTCGAGAACTGAAAGAAGACAAAAATAAATTAAGAAGAATGGGAGAACAAGAAATTAAGTAACTTAATAATGACATACAATCATTTAACATTAGATTCCAATAATCAGTTTTTTATTTTATTGTTATTCTCAATTTCTTGAACTTCCAATGTAAAATCAAGACAACAGAAAATAGATAAGCTTACAACCCTATGCAAGATAACATTCCCAACGTGGAAAAATAATCAGACACATCCATTAACAAAGCACAGTATTAGTTTTTTCAGAATTTAGTGTTTCTAAAAGCAAAATTCCAAAACATCACACCCAACATGATATATCTAAAATTAATATTTATTTTTATTCACTTACTTCAATAACAAAACATGTTGAAGCTCAATTTAATCTTGGCTTGATTGTAAGGTATTTGAATCTTACTGTGAGGGGCATAATGTGTGTACAGTCAAAGTATGTAAATCGTTTATGAGTTGCAATCACTGTATAAAACAAGTACTCAGATATTCAATTCTATATGCCTTTTCAGACCAGCAGTGGGACTACAGTCAAATAGGCCATACTTTGGTAACAGTCCATTACTTTTACACAAAAGACCACAGCTAAATTAGCTCTGACCACATACAAGGTCTTGTACACAGTGTATTGGGACATAAAAGGTTTATTACATGTGAACTTTTGGGAGTGTGCTGAAGTTCAAACACTAATTGGAATGTTGTAAAACTGCATCATTCACCCATGCTGTCATTAATTTGTTTGCATTCAATGATTGTCTCCATTCAGAGGCTAAGAAATATGTGCATATTTTGTCTTAGACACATTTTACATATTTTTTGTACTTTTAAAGTTTTACCTACAGGTCAGAATTCTGTGACACTAACTGTTTTCAACAGTCTGAATCAATTTTGTTACAAAATTATAAATCCAGGAATTACAACTGTAAACAAGGATGGCAATTGCATTAACATAGCCCAAGGTTTGTACTTCAGTCTACAATAAAGTTTATGTTCAATTACTTTATTAGTTTTGGTTTATTCAATAAACTTTTTGGGAGGGCATCTTGTACATATACATAACACCTACATGTAGAATGTGCATTAATAAATAAATACACAATCCTTCAATGATATGTATAAAGAGAAATTCTTTTCAGAAAACTTGATATTGTACTGAAAGTGAACTTACTTCCTTATTTGGCCTGGCATGGACACTCTGGCAGATTGGAGGTTACGCAGTTGACCAGAAGTGTGACTGAAAAAAAATTGACATTATCATCACAATCTCTTGAAACTGAAATATTAATTTTGGAGTATTTTTAAATATAAATATTGTGTTAAATAATAAAAATTATGAGTCTATCTAATTAATACTGATTATCAAAATTTGTAGGATGACCTTAATCACTTAACATATTCTACTATTTACCCATGTGTTAGGTTAAAATTTGCACACACACTAAACATCTAGATATAAAAATAAATTATACCTCCATTCAACAGCATGTTCAATGGATTTGAATCCTGATGGACGCCCACGCAGAAAACTCTGCATTATTTTCAAACTGTCCATTGCAGTCCCTTCAACGACGTCTATCACAACAAGAGCAATTAAAGATGGGATCAAATTCTGTCCAGCCAAATGAATTGCAATAGCACCTCCCATGCTATGGCCCACCAACACAATTCGTGGAGGTTCTTCACCATACATGGCCTTTATAAGTTCAGATGTATCCCTGGTCAGATAAACAATATATTATGCAGACACATTAACATAAAATAATTTAATTATGGAATAAATGATGATGTATGTACGCACAAGTGTGCAAATATACATGGAGGTATCTGACTAAATCCTGAATAACATCCACAATTTCCTATTCTTTAACCTTGCACAATTTACCTTTAACACTCTGGTAAGCAATTTTTACTTTCACTCTTTCCCATTTTAATAAATTATTTAGGTACATCATATCCATATTATCCTTTCTTCATTGCAGAGGAAAAAAAACCTAGTAGTTAAACACGTGGATATGGACATAAACTAAGAAAAAAATTGTATGAAAATGAAATGTACCCAATTCTACAATTAAGAAGCATGGATATTCACATAAGAAATAATAGAATTTAGATATGAGGACTTCACTGAATCATAATTTTTTAAGTATAGCAGTTCATTTGTTCCTTCACCTTCAAATGGATTATATTCAGTTTACAGCCAACTAGAGTGCATCTACCAACTGTTACAGAAGAGACATTTTACACCAAAAACTTTATTCCAATTTTCTGCCATCATCTTTACAAATCTTCACAGTTCATAATTTGACTTTGTCATACTATTGTTTTATACTTGTATAACGAGAGTATGATATGGTCATTTTTTTATAAATAATGTCAATACCTTATCAGGTTCTCAATACTGAGAGCCTCTTCATCGCTTGTTCTGGTTTCACCATGGCCTCTGATGTCAATAGCAACTACTTGACACTTTATCATTTTTGTTATAGATGCCTGAAAAAGTTAACATTGTACTATGGGAAAATCAGCTCATATGTACAATTTAATTATAAGTAATAACTTACTGCAAACAAAGCCCAACTGAGTGCAGAGCAACCACCACCATGCAGTAGAAACAGTACAGGCCCAGTTTCTCCTGCTTTATAGATACGAAAAGTGTTTCCAGATAAGTAGAAGTCTTCATAAGTGTTAAAGAAGTTTGTCCATGGAAGGGGGACAAACTTTCTCCTGTAGTTAATATTGTTCAATCGAGCTCTGTTAAATATCATAATAGAATTAGAAAAATTGTTATTATGTAAATTACAACTATACGAACTCCTCACAAGATTCACAATTTACTTTCAATGAAACTATATTAAAAAAATACAATAACATCACAAAATATTGCACTCTTTTTTAATATTTTTATTCATGATATAGATAAATAATTAAATGGAGTGAAATGTTTACTTTTTGCCAATGATTTGAAAATGTTTAAAAGTATAAAAAATGAAAGTGATGGAATAATCTTACAAAATTATTTAGATAAATTGAATAGATAGTGTACCAATAACAATTTGTATTGTAAGTGTATAATATTTTCTATATCAAGAAATATACAGTATCAGATATATAATTTAAATAACGAAATTTTGGAAAGAATTGATCATATTATTGAAATAATAGATCTAATCAATTATTGGTTTTATTAGAAGAACATTTTATTCTATTGGTACTTTTAGAATTCTATATTTAACTTTGATTAAATCTATATTGATGTATTGAAGCATAGTGTGGTCTCCATATACTCAAGTGCATATTGATAAAATGGAAACTGTACAACATAAATTTTTCAGAATAATGTCTTAAGTTAAAACTAGAATATTATTTACATCATAACTATGAACACAACTCTTCTATTCAAAAAATCCCTACCCTTTAGTCTTCTAGAATGGCATCTGATTTTAAATTTATTTTTGAATTATTGTCATTTGATAAAATTTTTATATTTATGAATAATTATTCTAATTATTTTAAAAATTGTATTATATGTAAAGCGTTCTGTATAAATATTTTTTCTGAAAATTGTAATTGGACATAAAGTTCATTTAGTTAAAATGAATAACTTCTTATAATATCTCATTTTTAAAAGCGGAATAATTTAGCACCCAATTGACAGCAAAATATAACACAAATTTGAAATAATATAAATTTTTGGAACATGCCACACACAATGGTAATATTCTATGCAGGATCATATGGTAATTTTTTAGACTATGAGGCCTCTTAATGGTTATTTTCTTTAAAATAACCTTTAATTGTGATTTTCTAAAATATTACCCGCAATAAACAAATATTTTTTTTTGTTTTGAAAATATAAACTACATTAAAATAATGGTTCAAGTTTATTTTGATTTTGTTTCTTATGCCACCTGATGAAGCCACCTCTCGGTTTCATTATTGCATGCCACAGCTCTATTTGGAGACCAAGTGTTGTCTGATTTGTAGTACAAAAATGAGGCAGTTTGTCAGAAGCATGTGCACCGCAAGGCAGCGAGGTTTAATTTCTTCGATATTGAAGCAGAAATTCACACTGATAATACACAATTATTATGAAGGTTCTTAAAATTAAGAAAAATTAATTCTTCTAAAGTAATTTGCATGCTGTAGCACATATGCATCAGCCATGACTGCAATAGGTTTTAACAAAGGGCAAAAACAACTCCGTACAATTAAAACCATAAATGAGATCCTTATGCCAGACTAAACTGTTGGGCAGTTAGCCATTAAATATATATGAGTAAATGTTGGCATAGACAGGGCCCCAACCGCAAAGTGTGAAAAATAGATAGCAGTTACTTCTATTAAGTTATATATGTTACCATCTATTAAGATGGGTTTCAATTGGAAAAGAGGCACTAAAAACTTTAACACATCTATCAAAGAATATATTACAATATATAAAATTATATAAAACACTTAAGGAAAATGTGACAATGTCAAATTAAAAAACACATTTAAAGAGAGACATTAAAGTCGACTTACCCTTAAATCAATAGTTGGTCCAGTCGGGTTGAGGACAAATTTTTGAGAGCCTGAGCACCCTTCATCAGGAGAGAAGGTTTGAACTGTGTCAGCCAGACACAAATTCTTTCTCCTCAGCCCGACTGAACCAACTACTGATTTCAGGTAAGTCGACTTCACTGTCTATCTTTCCTAACTAAATGTTTTTTCAAATTATTATATATATATTGTAATAGTAAGAATGTGACATTGTCAAAAATATTGGTATGGAAAGGATAGAGAGATAGGTTGTGGCTTACCTGAAAGTGAAGTGCGGTGTCGCCATGAGGAACTGAAGGTTGTTCTTCAAATTTTCAGAGGCTCTCAGCTTCCTTCTTCAGGAAGGAGTGTTACACCATTCCGTGCACCGGCCGGCTGCGGACTGCGGAGTTTTGACCGCCGCACGGCCAGTAGCCCATAAACAATCAACACCCCCACCAAACCACTAACTTTCTCTCAGGGAAAGGTTGTGGCATAGGAAAGGTTAGGATACAGATCATTCATACAAAGCATCCCATGTATACATGTATGCTTGAACATACAAATACACATGAACATGCACAGCCACCCACACACACACACAATTCATGCATACTTACACATACATAAGCATGCTCATACATACTCACATGGTCTCATGAAAGAGGGGATTGTACGTAGGAAGGGCACTAATTACAGGATGTTGAGTCCAGGGCTTTGCCTGGACTGCAAGACATGTTGGAAAGATAGTTCCCATAGATGGAGTTCTGCTTCTGATGAATCGGGGGGTAGAGCTTTAAGGATGGTGAGTGTGAGGCATTGGTCGAAATTGTTTATGTTGTGGTTTTGGGCGAGAGCAGCTACTGGGAATTGGATTTTAGATAGTTTGACAGTGCTGCGGTGGTTGGCTATACGTTCAGGGAGGGGTCTTTTGGTTTGGCCTATATAGAAGGCAGGGCAGAGTCTGCAGTTAATTTGGTAGATGGTGTGGGAGGAGAGGAGGGTGATATTTTCTTTGATTTTGAATGTTTTTGTGTGATTATGAAAGGTTGTGGTGGGCTGTAAGATAGGGCAAACATGGCATCTGCTCCTACCACAATATACCGGGCCGCCAAATAGTTGCCGGCTACAATTCCCCTACTGAGAGGATTTCTGCATTGGTGGATGAGTCCCTCCAACCAATAGTAGAAAAACTACCCTCGTTCATCCAAGACACCAACCACTTCCTACACCGTCTCCACGAACTACCAAACCTCTTCCACCTGACACCCTTTTTGTCACTATAGATGTAGTGTCACTTTACACTAATATTCCCCATGCCAATGGACTAGTGGCACTTGAACACTTCTTGTCCCGCAGACCACAAAATTCTTTCCCCACCACCAATTTTCTGGTTTCCCTTACCCAGTTTGTCCTCACCAGAAATTACTTCTCCTTCCAGGACAACTTTTACCATCAAACCAGTGGCACAACTATGGGCACCCGGATGGCCCCCTCCTACGCCAACCTGTTCATGGGACGCCTGGAACAGGCCCAACTAAATTCCTCCCCCTTAAAACCCCTGGCCTGGTTCAGGTTCATAGATGACATCTTCATGCTATGGACCCACGGACCAGACTCCCTATCCGAATTTCTCCACACCTTGAACACCAAACACCCCGTTAAATTCACCTGGAACCACTCCCCAACCAAAGTCACCTTCCTAGACGTTGATGTACACCTGAGCTCGGGCACGATCAACACATCTGTCCACATAAAACCTAGAAACACACTTCAATATTTGCACTTCACTAGTTGCCACCCACACCACACAAAACGCTCCTTCCCATATAGTCTAGCCCTCAGGGGAGCACGTATTTGCTCCACCTGGAACAGCCTCGCCTCTTACACCAACTGGATCCTTAACGCCTTCAACAGAAACTATCACAGCGACCTTCTCCAAAAACAGATAACCCAGGCCCTATCAAACCTCCAAACACCCACAGCTACTCTTGACCAAAACAAAAAAGTAGTCCACCCCTCACGACAACCTACTTCCCTGGACTACAAAAAATCAATTCCATTCTCCGCCTAGCTTACACTGGACTGCAATCCAACCCTGAATTGAAAACCATCCTCCCCACTATACTCCCCACCTGCCCAAGGGTTGCCTTCAGACGCCCACCCAACCTCCGAAATTTACTTGTACACCCTTACAAAACCCACACCCCCCACCCGCCCACCGCTGCCGGGTTGCAAACCTTGTGGTAGGAGCAGATGCCATGTTTGCCCTATCTTAGAGCCCACCACAACCTTTCATAATCACACAAAAACATTCAAAATCAAAGAAAATATCACCTGCCTGTCCTCCCACACCATCTACCAGACTCTGCCCTGCCTTCTATATAGGCCAAACAAAAAGACCCCTCCCTGAATGTATAGTCAACCACCGCAGCACTGTCAAACTATCTAAAATCCAATTCCCAGTAGCTGCTCACGCCCAAAACCACAACATAAACAATTTCGACCAATGCTTCACACTCACCATCCTTAAAGCTCTACCCACCGATTCATCAGAAGCAGAACTCCATCTATGGGAACTATCTTTCCAACATGTCTTGCAGTCCAGGCAAAGCCCTGGACTCAACATCCTGTAATTAGTGCCCTTCCTACGTACCATCCCCTCTTTCACGAGACCATGTGAGTATGTATGAGCATGCTTATGTATGTATAAGTATGCATACATGTATGTGTGTCTGTGCATGTTCATGTGTATTTGTATGTTCAAGCATACATGTATATATGGGATGCTTTGTATGAATTATCTGTATCCTAACCTTTCCTATGCCACAACCTTCCCCTGAGAGAGAAAGTTAGTGGTTTGGTGGGGGTGTTGATTGTTTATGGGCTACTGGCCGTGTGGCGGTCAAAACTCCGCAGTCCGCAGCTGGCCGGTGCACGGAATGGTGTAACACTCCTTCCTGAAGAAGGAGGCTGAGAGCCTCCGAAAATTTGAAGAACAACCTTCAGTTCCTCATGGCGACACCGCACTTCACTTTCAGGTAAGCCACAACCTACCTCTCTATCCTTTCCATACCAATATATATATATATATATTAGTAATGATATGACATTGTCAAAAATAATTGCAATATTGGTATGGAAAGGAAAGAGAGATAGGTTGTGGCTTACCTGAAAGTGAAGTGCTGAGAGCCTCTGAAAATTTGAACAACCACCTTCCGCTCCTTATGGCGACACCACACTTCACTTTCAGGTATGCCACAACCTATCTCTTTCTTTTCCATACCAATATTGCAATTATATATATATATATATACATATCCTTTTTGGACACTGTACATGGAAGAATTACTACTTACTGCAAACTTCCAGGTGCCATCATTTCTTGGTTCTGAATTCAGAAGGAATATGGACTTCTATGACTTACACTTTTGGCTAGAACACAGAAATAAAAAAGAAATTAATACGCACATAAAAGTTGAAGTAAACTAATATGAGAAGCAAGGCATCTATATCTTCTATAACACTTCCAAAATTTTGTATGGATGACACCGTGACTACATTTTACAGATCACTTTTGTTGTTGTAACTATCTATATACAATACTTTAATCAATCATATTTTCGGGAATCTTCTAATAATTTGATAGATTTGCCTGTAGCAGTGCCAACAGGCAGATAAAGTGACAGGAAAGAATGAATCAGATACTGGTTTACACGAGTTTTAAAGTAAAGATTCCACACAAATGTAAACACCCTTATAGGTAGTTATCGTGTGTATTGCATTTCAGCCAAAGTCCTGAGCTAACATTCTCCTAGTACACAATTTTGCCAACCTATATCACATATGCATGTGAATATTTTCAATATTAGTCAAAAGACTAAAAAAGGGTGTATGCCTAAGTCAATGTATGTTATCCATAAATGAAGAAATTTCACTAATTTCGCCATTTGTATAAACTTAGTCTAGTTAATTTTTTCTACTTATTGTCTATTAAGTAACCTCTCACTGTGATAGTTGGCTTTGAAATTTCTAAAAAATGAACTCAAATCCTACAAACATTTTATTAGAGGATTACTTTATAAATTTAATTTTCTTGAAATGAAGAGAAATTTATAAGCATTCTCAGGCCTGAATATAATGTTCCACTAAGTATTGCATTACTCACTCATGGCATAAGGTTAATTAAAAGTTCCACAGATTGGTTGGAATATTTAGTCAACATTTATGGAAATTACCTTAAGAGATATTTTCTGCACCTGAAGAAAGGAACAAGACTTCCAGAAACGTTGAGTGGTATTTATATTATCACTTTTTTGTCTGTATTTGGATATCTTTCTTATTATTAATTTTTGTTTGTTTTTTAATCTATACAGAAATAATATTTGCTAAAATATTTATATCTATTTCACGTACAAGTACTGCCTGGTGGTAACTGTCAACTGTCGGGGTTAATTGATCATAATCACGTACAAAAAAAATCTGGAAACCATCACCATTGCTAACCTGAAAAGCGAAATATTATGAACAATTAACACTGGCGTACGAAATAATTATTATATTACAGGTCCAAGACAATTTCGTGAAAATTATACAACTTAAGCGACCTTGCTCAAGTCGTAAATGTTGGCTACTATACTTCTATCCTCAAATTACTTATCAATGGTAACGAAACCTTTACTTTCAATAGCACACTGAAATTGAGTACTGCGAACTAATAATGCGTAATAATTTTACAATTATAATCACAAATGCAATACCGGCCACTTACATACAAAATACTGTTTCGAACACAATTGACAATAAGTTTAACACAGTGCAGCCAACCAGTTTAGGGTTACTGCAGATGAAATTCAGACACTGCCTTTCAAACAGTTTCGTGCAGAAACCTAGCAAATGTTGTTCTAAATGATGAGTATCATTTATTATATGAAATTACTAGTTGAACAGTGAACTTTACAATTCAGGGTACGTAAGATTTGTTAAACCTGTATATAGTGATTTACTTCAGTTTTAATTTTCTAAATATCGTTAAAAAAGTAATGTATTAGAAATTAAATCTCAAAGAAAATAAGAATAGCCTTGTTCATCATGTCGGTTGATTCATCAAGTTAAATTGCATAAACTGTTATAATTTTGACCATTTCCACAATAACTTCAACATCTTCAATCAATTTTTCGTTTCACACACCTAGCAAACACAGGAATTACTTTACTTTTGCGCAGCCTAATTTCCCTAAACCTCATTTCGAGCTTGTAAAAATCAAGGATTAATTAGTTAATCTCCAATTGTATAAGTTTTTGTTTTATTTCGCTATTGGAAGTGTCATAAAATAAGTCTTTTAATACAAACTTGCTGAAGTGGCAGTTTTTTTATATTTATTTTCTTTTGTAAATTATCACGCAATCTTTCAAAATATTAGATTGTCTATTAGCTAAATCTGGATATTTAGTCAGCAAACTTCTGTTAAGTTTTTATGGTTTCATAGTATCACTCGATAAACTTAAAGAACATACGACACAAAACGGTTGTGGATCAAGTTCATTTTACGTTCTTGTACAATACTATATTTCAAATAATCATGATGGATATTGTCTTAAAAACAATGGCGGCTCTTGAGTTTTTGAAGTTGTGTGTTACTTCACCACAAACAATTTTTTTACGACGTTAAATATGTACAATAATAATCCTACAACAGCGATAGTGATACCAATACTCTGACCCAACCCGTAATATGCTGAATGTCTAATTGTCGACATAATCTCTTAGTGTTTAATTTTAAAAACCTGAATAATTTAGCCCCAAATTGTATTTTTTTTCTTTGTACATATTTAAAACGCATGATGACAGTATTGTATGTAAGGTCGTGCGACAGATTTTCGCACTGATGCCCCTTAAATATTTTTTCTGTAAAATAGCCTTCGATTGTGATTTTTTAAATAGTACCAAAAATAAACATACTATTTTCGTTTTGAAAATATAAATTATTTAAAATAGTATTTTTAATGACTGAATGGTTTAATTTTTGTTAATTTCGATGGTGCTACGGCCGCATCTGTCATTGCATGGCCTGGCCCTGTGCCGTAGTAAAAAAAAAAGGCAGTTTGTTGAGCTTTGTGGGTGGTGAAGTGGGTAAAACGCAATACTATAAACGAACATTTGTCATTCCCGACAGAAATCGGAGCTACAGAGGCTTGTTCTTCCTTAACTAATTTGTGTGTTGTAGCACCAGCCGCCACTGATTAAAACTATAATTATTTTTTATTCTCAACACCTTCTCCTCTGATGAAATGAAATATGTGAGGGCTCTTGAGATTCAACTAACTCCGTTTAAATGAAGCGTTACCAAAAAAATGTAAAATTGATGGTTGATTCCTTCCACCCACTTTATTTTACCAAAAGAATAATATATTGCTAATAATTTTGATTGCTTAAATATATGTAACATATCACATATCACTTTAAACTTAGTTTTAAAAATGCAAAAGTATTTGGCTACTAATAAGTGCAAGTTTTTAAACACATATATTCTGCAAGTATAAGAGTTTAATAATGACACAAAGATGTGAATTGGTTTTATGACGCATGTAGTGGAAATATTGAAAGAGTCACGGTTAATAATTAATTATAGAGTACTTTAACTAAACACTTTAGTGCATAGTGTAGCAATATGCAATCACATAAAAATTAATAGAGCTGATCACGAAGATATTGTTATGCAATTTCTAAACACACCATATCAGATGGATGTCCCAATACAAAACCTAAAACTATATTAAATTAAAGATACAATTTTATGATGCACTAGCTCCAAGAAAGCACCTGGGTTCAATTCAATCACAGGCAAGGTCCTGCAAGAACTTCAAACAAGGGGGTTTCAAACCATAATGCAATACTTGGATACTTTCCTAGTACTTGGAACGTAGTGCAAATTATTTTGCTGTCAATACCTGTTAAAGTATCCAAATGAACCATCCTTTTACCGTCCAATAAATTAACTGCCTAAACTTTCAAAGGTATTTGAGAAAATACTTATTAAAAGGCTACAACCAATGAATTTATTCCCCATCATCAGTTTGGGTTTAGTTAGTAACACGGTACCATTGAACAGGTACATTGTATAACTAACATAATAAACGACACTTTTGAAAAACTGTACTGTTCGTTGGCATTTATAGACATCAGCTAACCCTCTGATAAGGTCTGGCACGAAGGCCTTCTCTATAAACTAAAAATAAATCTTCTGCACCAATATGTTCCTGACCTGAAGTCTTACCTAACAGAAAGGCATTTCTTTGTTAAGCATCATGATGAATACACTGATCTCCTACCAATAAAGTCCGGAGTGCCACAGGGCAGTGTTTTAGGACCCATTCTCCATCCCCTCTACACGGATGATATTCCAACAACTAACCATACAACAATTGCTACATATGCAGTCCTTGCCGTACATTCAAAACCAACAGTTGCATCAGAATATTTCCAGGAACACTTAATCCTTCTTGCAAACTTGGCTAAACAATTGGAAAATCAAAGCCAATTAATCCAAATCAATTCAGGTAATGTTTACATTAAGCAGAGATACCTGCACTCGAGTCATTCTAAATGATCAACAATTGTCCCAAGCAAAAGTTACAAAATATTTGGGCATGCATATCGACAAACGTCTTACATGGAGAAAACACATTATTACAAAGCGGAAGCATCTGGGAATAAAGCTGCGACAAATGTACTGGTTGTTCAGAAGAAAATCTCAGTTAAGAACTCAAAACAAGTTATCATTATACAAAGTAATACTCAAACCGATTTGGATAGTGCTAAAACTGTACATTTTCAACCAGCAGTAATTTATT
The DNA here is from genome assembly GCA_037074705.1 of Zhengitettix transpicula. Taxonomy (NCBI): domain Eukaryota; kingdom Metazoa; phylum Arthropoda; class Insecta; order Orthoptera; family Tetrigidae; genus Zhengitettix; species Zhengitettix transpicula. The sequence continues at coordinate 60,522,352 of CM073595.1, read as the reverse complement.
CTATTGACATTACCTATCTGACTAAAGATAGGCACTAAAGAAGTGGCTTCACAAGAAGCACCTCTTCCAATTATTCAATTGTTATAGAAATTACTTATTGACCGTATAAAACAGATTGAAAGAAACTGGAGTTAATAAAAAAAATAACAACTTTTAGTATCACCCTAGAGGCATCTGTTGGTTTCTAAGAGAGATAATTTGTGATGCAGATATGAAAAAACATGCACTGAAGGAAATGTGAAATTTTTTACATCCATGGACAGTTTAAAACATACTTTTCTGTGAGTCAACCCGTCAGGCCAGAATATTTATTTTGTGTGTTTTTTATGGTTTATTTCAAGAAAGAAAATTTAAGCATCATTCTCAAGGTATTCTAATTGAACTAAAATCATAATTATCCAATTAATGTAAATTGATGATAAATCAGACCTAATTATATTTATGTTGCATATGTGCATCATGAGCCAAATAAATATTAGAAGACCCTTTATTGTTTTTTGCTTTGGAACCAAGTTGTACATTTAACTCCAGAGATGGTAATACTTAAGCCAGTATTTTAACTCTTACAGTGACAATCAAGCCTGTCATTTGCAAACAATTCATAGATCGTTGAAAACTATCTTTCTATAACATCATATAATATCGCCATTATGAAAGTTCAGAAGAATAAAAAAAATAGCAATTTGTTAAAAAAAATTGTTTCAGCAGCTGGTCATAGCAATACCATTAGAGCTTTATTTACATATATATGCTTATAAAAATTTTCTACCATACACAACTGTACACATTTTCTGTACTAGAACAATTGATAAAAAAAAGGTAAGAAATGCATGAATGAGTAGTATACATTGAGAATAGGAGAATTTTTTCGATTGAATGAAATATATTTAAGTTTTTTACCATAAAGGATTAAATAAAACAACTTTAAATAATATATTTATTCTTATATATGTATATATTATATTACATTTTAGTCTATGGAACTGTTAAGAAACAGTATACTCAAATACTGTTCATCAGTCATAAAAAAGCATAATAACTTTTCTATAAAATAAAATAATGCAAAACTGCATTTTGTTACACCCATATCTTCTTTTCATGAAATCACATTTGGAATAATTTTTTTTGGATACTTTTCTCCTGACACCTGCAAATAAAAAGTTTGTTACATGGATTATCCGAACAAAAAAATATTTATAATGCTTCCCACACTTAAAAGATATATTCTGGGTGGTCCTTTACAAGTTATTATTCATGTGACATAATTAAAAAAAAATTGCACATTCAACTAGCATGAAAGGTCTGAGTATATGTTTGTTAAGAAAAAATAAACCATGCAAAGTTTTTCACAAGTTCAATTCACAGAAATAATGTAGTTTTCAAAATAAGTAGCCTTTATCTTGCTTCCTGATGAAATAATTTTTAAGGACTTTTATTTAGATACTGGGGAGGTAAGAACATAAATTTGATGTTAGCCCAATGAAACTTGGTTTATTGGATTTTCAAATTTTAATGACTGACGACCACCCGAGAAGGAGAAATTTGGTTGTTGGTTAATTTAACTGTCTCTATTTACGAGATATTAACAATTTACTTTTGATTATGATGAGAATTTTTGGCATTATTCTTATATTGATAAGAAAAGACCAAATTTATGAAGCAATCACTTGAGTTAAAACTATTGTTAAGATTAGTCAGCAGCATCCATTTAAGGTCTTATTCAAACAGATAACAATGAGCCATCTACGTAATATTACCCTTCAAATAATCAAATTATTGAATCTCAAATAGAAACAGCATCACAATTAAATAGTCTGTTCCATAAAACTTGTAATTAATTTATAATTTACTTGTATTTATAATACTATTATACCTCTTCATTATGGAGTATCCTTTTTCATTACAACTTGTTTGAAGACACCAGCAGATGCCTGACTCTTGACTTCTTGTGAACCAAGAGCAGTTGTACCATCTTTGGCAATGAAAAGCTGGAGCCCAGAAGCTGGAATGATCATATAATGACCATCATAAAAGAATTAAGTAATAAAAGCAAGAAATAAAAGCAATGACAACATAAATTACATAAAATGTTATGAAATGTTTTGACTACTTATTGTCAATCATAATAAGACATTGTCATATGTAGCGACATTAATACTCAGAGTATGAGGCAATTACATTTCAATTTAATATGGTATGAATCAAAATTCCACTTTACAAAGTTTCATTGTCATAAATATAAAATTATCAAACAGTAAAACTACAACCAGTGGTCAAGACTTTTTCTGCTTAAATATTGGCAAGAAACTGGAGGAAATACACTTACTCTCCCCAGAATCATCTTGTTGCTCCAAATTTGTTGATCGCAGAAGTTCATCAATTAGGCTGTCTGGGTTAACTCTTGTCGTTTCTACTCGGCCCTGAACATTCCCATCCTCAGCAGCCTTTTTGCGTCGTTCCAGGGCTGCTTTCGCTCTGTCCAGGGAGCCTGTTTCACTGAGTCCTGATCCTGAACTAGGATTCCTAAAACCATTAAAATATCTCATCATACAAACTGTCACATGTAGATAGTTTCCTAAAGCTGCTATAATTGAGATAAAAATAATGTAGTTTTTTTTAGAAAGCTCAATGTGTGTGCTATTACTGCTCCTGCAATCATGTTTATAAATATTTCAATCTATGTTTCAGAGAGAAATTTTGTATACTTAGCTATGTAACAGAATTAAAAAAAAAACAATTGACATTAACAAGAGGAACTGATAACCTAAATAATAATTTTAGTTAAGCCTGTTAATTCTGGCTGACTAATTTTTAGTATTGAATTCAAGTGGATTTAGAATGATTATTAAAATTCAATGACTGGCATATGTATACATTTTATGTGGAATTTCTTTAACTTTTACTTATCAACACATCAGCAGAGATATCCCTATCTGATCTTTAGATCTACTTTCCACAAAAGACCTTGAGTGCTGAGTGAAGAAATTATGTAAATAAACAAAACAAAAAAACATAATTCATACCAAATATATTTTTCATGTATTTAGGAAACATCTTTACAAAATAATATAAAGTAATAGTGACTTCAATTCAAACATATCCTATTTAGGAATGTCGGGGATAATTTTTTGATATGTAAAAATGATGTTTGAATAAAACTAATTTATAATGAACACTGAAATCACACCAATGTCTATATATTGGTAGTTTCTCTTTGAAAAAAGAATGAATTATTTCATGAGCTTTTCAATGAGCAATTTAATATAGGATTCATCCTAGTTAAAATTTATTTCTCCCGTTTTTTTCTGTAAACAATAACCTAATATGTAATGTGTGTTTAACTATCACATTTTAAAGTCCATTGATAAATTCATGACCGACTGTGTTTCATGGTGGTCACTTAATTAATTAATAGATAATTATCAAAAGCATTCAATACAATTCAGATGATAAATGAATTCATAGCTGGAAAATTGTTTGCTTATTTCTGCTTAATATTGATATGTCGGTAACAAAAGTGATTATCAAGGAATACTCTCTCTTCCACCAAGTCAGAAAAAGTAAATGTGTGGCCTAAACTTTGTGAAACTTGTCTTCAATATGTCATATTTTTTTAACTTGGGTAGAATTCTTAAATCGGTCACAAATTCACCTGCAGACTAAATAAAATGCAATTGAAGTTATATGGGAACATTTCACATAGAAGTAAGGTACAAAAAAGACAATACATCATGCATGCCATGCAGTAGGTGCTACAAACAGGATGTGGATCATGCTCCACTTCAGTTGTAAACCATAATATTCAGCGTTCAACAACAACAACACTTCAAGTAGTAACACATTTTTACATAAGCAACCCAAAACTAGTCAATGCAAAACCTGAAAATACCCAGTAAACCTAAATTACTCCGCTATACCATTGTGCATAAAAAATACACACAACAGTGTATGAAATAAAATGAGTTTTTTTGTACAATATACTAATTTGAAATAAATATATACAACATATCAAAAAAATTACAATTATAAATTAATTTTCAGCAACATCCTTAAAAAAATCTTTTAGTTGCACAAATCGAAATAAATTTGACTCAATCTAAAGCTTTGAAACATTTAAAATTACCATGTAATTGAACCATCAATACAGGTAAAAAATATGAAAATTTTTGAAGAATAATGAACAAAAAATTATGAATTATTTTTATGAAAGATAATTTCAGAAGACTTTTCATAAGATACAGATTTCTTGAAAACATTTGTTAGATCAGTATATCAAAACCTGTATTATTGAATGCAAAAAAGTTTTAAACTATTGATTATTAAACTATTATCTGTTAAAAATATTAATGAAAACCTGAGTATTAATATAATGTTAAGTCAATTTCAAACACAGCAATTTATTGAAATTAATGCAAATAATAAATGTGTTTAATTGATGATTTAAGAATTTGAAGTATAATATAGAATTAATAACAAATCTTTAATTTAAATAGTATGTATTCTCCCTTCAATTTCTCTAAATTTCCAAAGTCATGCCTACTTTTTATAAACATTATTTATCATACAAATATTCACACATTAATATTACAAAAATATATATGTTAAAATGCTACAACCAAGATTTTAGATTAATCATAGTTTTGGCAATAATACAAGATTAGTATATTAATATCTTGAAATCAGCATCAAATGTCCATATTACATACAAAGACCATTCTACATGCACTCATAAGTCTTTTGTGGATAGTCCAACAAATTCATATTAGGAATATATAACTCAGCAGTTAGCCTTCATAAAACACGAATAAAAGAAACATACTTACACACACACAAACAAAGACATGTTTTACATGCAATCTCTACCACAGCAAAATAACAACACACACCGCTCCAATGAAGAGAGATATACACAATAATTATATCATGACGTTAGAAATGGGCATAGAGTTCTTTTAACGACAATGAGTACAGAAAAATGAGAGAACATGAAATAAAAGTGAGAGAGGAATACTATTGAAGAAAAATAGGTTTCCAAAGCATTTTGAATGGTAAACACCATTTTCTCTGGTGAAAGGAAAGTCACCACAATAATGACGTATTTGGTATTCTAGATTAAAAAAAAAATTTTTTTTTCTTCTTAAAAGATCAGGCTTTAAATTAAAAAATATAGTTAAGTTTTCATTATATAATGACATGTACTAGCACGCACATAGACAACATTAACTATATTATGGCACAAATACAAGTGACATTGATTAAATGAAATAAAATCAATTACTTTCACTAAAAAAAATGTGAAATTAAATATAAATTCTTGTCACGCTGCTTTGAAACTGTATTTCATTTCTCTCTGTTCATTTTTTTTATTTCATTATCATTGGATATAGCAAGAAAGACAAGAATGTCACACAGTAATTTCTGTGTTGTACTTAAAGCAAAGTGCACATTTATTTAGATATAAAATTAAAATATCAGTAAAATTGTATTTTCCACATTTTGGCAGACACAACAAGCAGCAACAACAACACAGACTGACACTGTGCTACTTCTCCTCTGCACCACTGTGATGTCGACATCTTCAGGCTGGTCGTCAGGGCTGATTGCCACCGTTGGCAGCTTAGACGTGCTCTCCAGCAGCTTTCGGTGGTGTTGTGACATCACTCCCCTGTAAGACAAGCCCACATGCAAAGCCCCTCCACAATAAGCAACTGTACATTTTTTTTCTGAGATGCCACACATTTGATGAACCACACTGAAAACAAAGAATACTTACCCTTTAACTCTTTGTGAAAATGTTAGGAAAACATACCTTTCAAAAAACATGAACAAGCAGCATAACTATTTAACTTATTAGATTTTGTTTTGGAATTTAATAAAATGTAATAATAATTTTAAAATGTACAAGTAAGAATAGAAAAGTAAAAACTGCATACATTATTCAAGTTAAGAAGAAAATATGTAAAACCTATCTATATATTATAACTATTTATGTGGACAGTATGCACAGAAATGAATTACCACAAAATAGAAATGCATTAATTCAAGCAAACATAGCACCTTCAATGAAGTAGAGCATAGAAATACCCCAATAATGACTGCAAAACTGACATTCAAGAGATTGTACAAAAGCAAATAGATCAAAGGAAGGAAGCCACAAGTATTGCAAATGCTCCAGTTTAATGCAACCAAAGCATGCAGAAACCAATGGATTATTTTAAATTCTTCATGAAGAATGAAAAAATGATTTGATTGCAGAAATATCTTTTGAGAAAAGTGCAAGCAATACCTCTTCTTCTGGCACTTCAATATAAGCTATAATAAAATTTCTTGCCAATGAGATCATTATAACAAAGAAATAGAAAAGTTTAAGTGAAAACCTAAAAAAATGAGAGATCATTTTGGAAAAATGTTTGCATTCTTCATTAAATAAATATCATAATTACAAAATGTATGTTATTGAAATGTGACCTGAATAAGGATGTACAAGTAGACTGCTAATACTTTCAGCCAACATACTATTAAAATTTACAGTTTCTTGCATTTATGATTAGCAGTCAGACAAAACTGAATATCCTACATCAGAGGAAGGCACAGGTAATTAGAACTCACCTAAACCTGTTATCATGTCCATGGGTGACTTCAATGGAGCCCAGACCTCTGACGGAGAAAAGGCCGTGCTGGTGGAGCATGCCAGGAGAGGATGCAGCTTTGTTTGAGGGAAGTGGAGAAGGCCAAGTTGGGGTTTGCTGCCTCACAACCTGACAAGCTGTCTTTGGTGACGGAGGAGTTGGTGGAGAAGGGTACATGGAGGGTCTCAACAAGCCGCTAAGGCTACGAGTCCACAGAGAGAAGTGCAACCTTGTAGTCTCAGGTGATCTTGGGGGAAAAGGATCGGCGTCCACGATATTGTTGTCGGAGATCGGGAGCAATCGTGGAAACCATGCTGGCAGAGAAGGGGACCTATAAGCCCATGCAGGATGAGAGAAAAAAAAATGTCAGATGCAAGGGACCATTATACATGCTACTTAACTTGTTGGATTTTCTAATTATAATTATTATTTTTCTATTTAAATACTTCTGTAAAACTTTGACACTAGTCCAATACTATTTTGAAATGAAAATAAATTTTATGCTTTCAAATTTTCGTATATATATATATATATATATCAAATTAAATAACACATTTAGATAGGAAAGAGAGACAGAAAAGCCGACTGACCTGAAATCAATATTTGGTCTGTCTTGACCAACTATCGATTTCAGGTGTCGCCTTCACTGTCTCTCATTCCTATCTAAATATGTAATATATATCAGAATTTATAGTTTTGTTATGATAGTAAAACTAAGCAAAATTTGATAAAAAGATCCAAAAAGTATTATTACAGAAGAAGGATTTCCAAAAATATTAATATGTTGCAAGTAACAATAAAAAAAACATAGTCAACAGAAGGAATGTATGGCCATAAAGCCATAAAAGTTCAATGCAAGGTTAATATTGGTGTATAAAACTAGTTAATGTTTGTTTAATTGCCTGGAATGCATTACGAGTATTGGAAAAAATATTTCATAGCTATTGCACAATATCTGGGTCCTCAAAAATTTCAGTGTAATTTTTAATATTAAGATTTACTCAAGTGAAGTGAATATGTAATTAGGACAAATTAAGGCAAAATGCCTCATATTTTTACAGCAAAATATACCATGGTGTACTTTCAAGCAGAGCCAGTCAACTTATTCACACATTACCAACATTTCTGAGATTAATGTAATAGAATCATAATTTGAATTAGTAAACATTAAGTAATCGATGTGAAGTATATATAAATGTCATCCTGATTAAAGTGTTAAAAATAAACGAATAATAAAAGTAGCAAACATTAATGTTAACTTTACTTGGAATATTAAAATGCTTAAATTTATGCATTGGGCAAAAGTAATCTTGTGTATGGCTTCAGTTTGTGGACATGTTTCAGTTTTAGCACAATCAGTAATGTGTGTTGGATAAAAATTTCTGTATGATCATAATTTTTTATATAGAATAGTACAAATTTTCGAAGGCCTGAGCCCCCTTCGTCAGGCAGTAAGGTCTGAACTGGCTCATCCCTCGAAAATTTGTACTATTCTGTTACCACTGCTCGACTAGACCAACTAATGATTTCAGGTAAGTCAACTTTGCTGTCTCTTCTTCCTATCTAATTGTGTTATTTAATTTAACCTTGTCACATATAATATATATATATATATATATATATATATATATATATATATATATATATATATATATATATATATAATTGCAATATTGGTATGGAGAGGACAGAGAGAGAGGTTGTGGCTTACCTGAAAGTGAAGTGCGGTGTCGCCATAAGGAACTGAAGGTATTTCTTCAAATTTTTGGAGGCTCTCAGCCTCCTTTTTCAGGAAGGAGGCTGAGAGCCTCTGAAAATTTGAAGAAATACCTTCAGTTCCTTATGGCGACACCACACTTCACTTTCAGGTAAGCCACAACCTATCTCTCTGTCCTCACCACACCAATATTGCAATTATTTTTGACAATGTCACATCCTTACTAATATAATATATATATATATATATATATATACACGCCACAGTCCGCAGCTAGCCGGTGCACGGAATGGTGTAACACTCCTTCCTGAAGGAGGAGTCTGAGAGCCTCAGAAAATTTGAAGAACTACTTTCAGTTCCTTATTGCTACACCGTACTTCACTTTCATACCAATATCACAATTATTTTTGACAATGTCATATCCTTACTAATATTATTATATACATCTTAGGCTCCACAAAGCAAAGAATAGTGAACAAAATTTAATATAAATAAAATTACATTCAGAGATAAAATTTTGGGTTGGTGGAAACATGAGTTAAAAAATGAAAATGAAAAAATTAATTCGTAATAGTTATAATAATTTGTGAAAATCTTGCAGTTGTTTGAAATGATAAACATATTGGAGATAACTGAACTATCAAGTTATAATTAATTATCAGTTATCTCTGCAACAGAAGGAATTTTTCACATAATTTATTTTAGAAAATACACCACCCTTATAAAGCAGATGATTTTAATGGTCACTTATTTAATAATTAAGGGTATTCCATATTACACAAAATGCCCATGCTCTGAAAAGGCCAATAAGGTTATTATTGGAATATAGAGAAAGTAAGGTGAATGAGGTAGTATTTGGGTAATTATTACTGCTGCTATTGCCTGTTGCTGATATAGACAAAAAAATTAGTCTCACAACACAGATGAAAGATAGATAATAGTATTTAGCAATAAGTTGCTTGTAGTTTCACTTGTGGGCTGTAATCTTATATCCATGTGCTAAATAATATAATCATATGCAGGAAAACATGGGGGAAAGGTTTTTTTTAATCTTGATTTGTAAATGAGTGAACAATACTCTAAAACCGAACTTATTTTAATGAGGCACACACAAGAATGTTATTTTGTGTCTGCAACCCAACCATCTATGTTAAGAAGGGAAAATTAAACTATACTTAAATTTTAAGGATATTGTGTATTTAGCAAATGTACTGCTAAAATTTAAGCATTCAAACCAAATGTTAAAATTAGTTAAGAGACAAGGGACAAAGTAAAAGAACAAAGGATGTCCTGGTGTAATTGATGCATAAACAGTTCTCAAGATTGTAGTGTAACGAAGATGGCAGCACAAGCCATGTAAATGTGTTTGAATTCTCCGTTGACCCAGGTGCAAACCCAAGATCTGTTTATGAAAAGTTAAAAAAATATGCTACAATTGGTGAAGAATTAAAACTAGGACATAAAAAGTTGGATAGCACAAGAAAAGAAAATATTCCTCAATAAGAAAACCCATCCATTTCCAGATTTTAATTAGGATTGTGGAAAATAATTTTATAAGTATTTACTTGTGGATTATAGTTTTAAATAAAAGTGAAACGTGAAAAGAAAAGACTAGAACCTTTTGACACATTGCACTACAAATTAATGTTGAATATTAATTTAACATAAAATGTAAGGAATGATTAAAGAAATATTTGGAACATTCTCATAAGACCAAACAAGTTAGTTGGACAGTATAGTGGAGATATCTTTTCCTAATTCAGAGGAGTAGTAACATACACTAAAAAGTAAGGAAGCTTGTATGCTACAAATTTGTGAAACTAGTATTTTTTCTGGAACATATACAAATATCTAAGATTTATTACATTATACAAATGGTTTCTATCTAGGTGTTTAGTTGGAATAAACCTACAATTACAAAAACATGCACACATGACCAAAGTAACCAATTTATTTATGTAACATGACTTATTTCCTCTGCTCAATATGGCAACTCAAATCATTACTGTTCAGATGTTCAAATCTTTCTTCAAATCAAAGTTAAGATAATTGGGGATAATTCTGTTCTAATGAGGTAACAAGAAAAATAAAGACAAATTGAAACTTGAAATATTCACAACTTGCAATATCAAAATTAAATAAATAACACAGAGACTTACAAGATGAAAATATGAACTATTTACAGAAACAAATCACCAATTAAAAACTGAAAATGTGGCATTTGATGCATACAGAAGTTAATACAATTATATTTGAAAACTTGTCACTTGTGGTATTTTAAGAGCTTTAGCTCTAGTATTCCACTATTTTGTTTGTGATTATAATGAATAACGCACAAGCATAATGTAAATTGTACCCCATTGAAGGTAGAAATATCATAGAAATAGTTTATTATATTTACAATGATCAATTAATACACTGAAAAATATCTCAATAGAAATCACACTGAATCATGGTAATTCGTTTCTCAAATCTATTGTACATCTTAGAAATTAATTTAGGACCAAAATCTGGTGGGGTATATTTATTTACAAGTGGTAAAATTGTTGGTTACATCAAACATACCGAGTATGACCTGAGTCCCCAGAACTGCTCTGTCTACTATGCTGTGACTGACTGTTGAGAGAACTGTAGCCTGACGCCCGGCTCATCTGGCTGGTATTGGAAGAATTCCGAGAATGGCCTGGTTCATGACTGTCGTCCATCTCAGCAGGCGTTACTTCTACAGGCTCAATACCCTCTAACGAAACACCCCCAGCAGTAACCAATTCTGTATTAATAAATATACATAAGAATAAACAAAACTTCATATTTTTAATTAAAAAGTGCATAAAGTAATATTTTTTCAGTTGTTAATTGTATTTACATCTCTTGTATTCAATTAATTAATTGAACAATAAACTGGCCAAATTTCACAGACATTAAAACTTTTTAAGTTAAATTTAAAATATATCATATCTCATTTCTAGCCATAATAATAAAGCTTTGAATTTCTGTATTAAAAACTTAAGAGTAAACATCCCTTGCATAATGCAATAAATGAAATTTATAGTTAATATTGCCATAGTTGCTAAGTAGGTCATCCCACAATATTCAACCAACAGAATCAAAGAGCATTTCAACAGTATTAAAGCCTCTCTTTAAATAACAGTGAACACTAAACATATTACAAACCATACTTTCACTTGAAATTTTATAGGATTGATAAATTAACATTAATTTTAGAAATGCTACATATAAATTATTAAACATCAACATAAATTAAGATACAGTTTCATTAAGCAACATATAATTTATTAACACATTAAGTTTCTTCCAGAGTATAACTATTCACCAATCAATGTTCAAATCAATATATTTTCATAAAACAATTTGTAAATACCATAAATATTTTTTCTATCACTGAACATCAATTTCTTTAATACTTTCAAATAATATATTTGTAAACTTTAATTGTAAAGAAATGAATCAGTTTCACAACAGAAACAAAACATATTTTGACATCTTAGTATAATTAAATGTTGGAATGACTAAATTTTTGCCTGTTTATTGTTGTATTAATATTACTGAACAAGTATAATGTAAAAAATAATTTTTGTAGACAATAACAATGACACACATTATTAATAGTTTAATAATTTATATTTTGTCAGGCAGCTTCCTGAAGAAAAAACAAATTTTAAACAATTTAACTTAGGCTGTATAATTATTCTTCATTCAATTGGTTATTTATTCCCTGGAAAAATTGTGTGCTTGGTTTAATAACTTAAGTGACACTATATTTATTTTTGGTTATCAGAACTAATAAATAATATATAAATATAAAAAAGTCAATTATAATTCAAATTCTGGAAGAATTAACAACAAACCTGATGGAAATAAAGCTGGGCGCTTCTTGGGTAAGCTACCAAACCCAGAGCTACCACTGGCTATGGAACCCGCACTGGAAAAATCATCTCTTCGTTCTGAACCTTCATCTTGCACTGAAATCTGCTTGTGTTTCAGTGAAGGAGACGGCCTAAATTATTAAATCAGCATGTAATACAAATCACAATTCAAATGTATATCATTAAAATAAAAATAAGGCAGCTCACACTTTGAAAAGGACGTCACCAGACTGCATATTCATACAGATTGTAAGTCTGAGCATGGAGTTATCTTGCCGATGACGGGTATCATAGCCTTCTAACAAGCATCTTCTAGTAGTCTGGCCAGAGCCAGCAAATTCAGCCAAGTTCAGATCACAGAAACCAAGTTTTTGGAATGATCTGCCACCTTTAACCTCCTAAATTAAGAAACTTGAATAGTTACATGAACAGAATACAAAATGCAATAGGAAAATTGTAAATAGTTTTAAGAAAAACTAAATGTTAAATAAAGTCACGCTTTAATTAAAACCTGGAAATTATGCCAGACACCAGGTAATACTGGACAAACATTTAGCAAATTTCCGAATTTATTTTGTAAGTTGTTTCCTTGTATTAGAAATATATAATGATCATAAATTGTCACCTAAAACTATTTTTACAGTAATATTTTTTTGTCAATAATCAATACATGAACAGCTAATGAATTTAATTAAAATTAAACATATACATTTTACACTAAGACTGCAGACCACAGTTAATTATTATGAAAAAATCTACTGGAGCAAGTCAATCACAATTTTTTGGATGTAATGCGGAAAGATTGAAAATGACTAATTTGTACCAACAATGAAATTTGTCAGCATAAAAGACACAAATGAAACAAGCTCAACATTATTCAAGAATTTTAAACTGAAAACTGATAAATAATCTCAACATCTATGAATACACAACTTTCTCTGTAAAGTATGTTATTATGTGTTCTGATCAATCCTATCCTATTTCAATTCAAAATATCCACATCTCTTCATATTTTACTATGAAATAATATCTACTACACATGTAGGAGTGAGTATGGACTCTTAAGACCATACTTATGACTTTATCAATCCCATAATGTGAACACAGTTCTTCCTTTTTTGAACATTTGTTTCAACCTATATTTGACCCACAAATTTTTCTTTCTACAAAAATGCATGTTTTAACACCTTCTTTAAGACAATACATAAATGTTATGTGCACCATCATAGCGATAGATAATTTGTCATAATAGTTTACCGCACTAATAATTTATAATAGTATAATTTAAAATAAGTATTGCATTTGAATGAAATATTATATAACAATTTTAGTTCCACTGCACAATCCTTTTCTATAGCAATGTACAAGTATGTTACCCATTTGTCTTAAAATGCACGTAATTATGATATTGACAAAAACTTAGATGTAATTGTATATATTAGCCTACTCTCAGAAACAAATCCCCAAATAATCCATCATATGTGGAGACAAAAACAATCCTAATAATTTGTTCAAAGGCCCCAGAGAAAGTTTCTATAAACCATAGTAGGGATGTGGATGAGGAATAGAAAAAACTACAGTGGTTAAGAGTATATGAAATCAATTGCGATATAATAATGATTAAGATTGTGAGAATCAAAACAATAATACAACATTTTCTTGTCAAAACTGTCTCGAAGACAAGATTTTAGTAGTATCAGTCAGAAAAATTTCTCATCGTTTATATTTTGATGATGAGGTTACAAACTTGGTATAAAATGTCGGCGAATACAGAAAGGGCTGGACGTTTATAATTCTATAGATCTCTTTATTAAAGAAACCAGTATTTCTAGCACAATCTGGTATTGAGATTAAACGAAGATTTAAGATTTAAGATCTGTTGAGTTTCAGGCTACTTACCAAAAAGAATGAATAAATATTCGTAAAATTTTGTAATTACATTCTATAATACACATTATTTTAAATGAGATTTATTTTTCAGTATATACTTGCGCTTTTAATTTATGGGGCCGTTTCAGTGATTATAAAATTGAATTCGAAATTTATTGACAATGGTGGATCTCTGATCTAGTATTCCTAATTTCCTGAAGAAGAGTTGTTCGAAACGTCGATCTATCAATACTTCCTCTCATTGAATTCTCTCTTTCATTTATTTATATTTAATTTTCATCTTTCAACTTTATATCAAGATCAGGCAATGTAACTCCCGAAGAATCTCATCCCAATACGATTACAAACTGTGTTCTGCGACCAAATCACTGATCAAAACCACGGAAAATCGAAAAGAAGTAATAACGTTGGTATTAGGCATTACGGCGGAACACCTCGGCATTCTCAACTACATGAAGTCACCTATCATGTTTTCACATAAATTTGTATGATGTTGGAACGGAAACTATCGGGATCGTTGAATAGCAAAGCCAATACTTTGTAGTATATACTGCCACCTACATAATTTTTAGGAACTATTAAATAGCATATTCACTGACAGTATTTTTTTCATTCATTTACAGAATATATTAATTAATGTAAACCGCCTTAAAAGTTCAGATCACAAATAAATGGTACAAATGTTGCCGATTGTGAGTGTTCCGTGAATGATGGAATATTTTGAGTGGTAAATTAACCTCGACCGACGAAGACAATGACAGCACCCTTAACATCCGAAGGAACCCAAAATTAGTATGCCATAACTCGCCCATATTAACCCGACACGTACCGGTAGATCAGGGACGAACCGATTGCTGATGTCAGGTTGCAATCATCGCTTTGTTTGGTACGTTACGCTCGTAAACACTTCCGAAACAGAGTTCTCACATGGAACACGTTACATGCTGCTGCTGGTAGCCCGCTCGTTCTCACAAAAGTTAATTGAAATAATACTCAAAATGTATTTTTCTTTAAACTGATTTCTTTGAAATTCATAGAAAAGCTTTATGTAGCAGATACAAACCTTTAAATTCACAACTCTTGCGGCATTACGGGCGATACATAAAGTTGGTTACTGAAAGTAAATTTTCGGATGGGGTTCCAAGATCTTTATAGGATCAACACGATCAAATTACAAAATTTCAATAGGTACTATACACAGCACTCAAAACATTTTACACAAAAGCCCTTCTATATATAAAAAACGACAACAAATAATTTAACGTTCGAATAAATAACTATAAAAAATTCCTAGACAAAACTGAATTTGCACTATTAATGCATTCAAAGTTAACGTGACATGCTTCACTCGATAAAGTAACGTTTCACGCGGAAATTCGGATAGAGGATATATTCGAAAAGCTTGACACGTAATAGTTTCAGTGCCCAATAGATGATAGCCTAAAGTACTTCTGTTATTACAGCGAATAATCGGAATCTAAATCCTAATTGTACCAGGCGATTGAGAACTTTTAGCTGCAAAGTACTCAAACATTTCAACGAGACGTTCCTGGATTAGACACGATATCATTATTTGCGAAGAAGTGCCATTATGTAGAGGACAACATAACATTTAATATTATCTAACAGGAGGTACGAGTTTATAGTCGTAGATAAGGTGTTGGATAGAAAAATTCTTCGGGGGCAAAGATTAGCGGGTTTATTTGATAACAGGATTAATTCACAGAGTCGCCGAATAAAAAGTAGATTATGGTCACTCACGGGAACTGGAAAGTACTTGTTTTATCTCACTGTCAAGTTAACGTTGCGAAAGTAAGTTATCAATAATGCCAAAGAATCGAATCGATATGGAATTATTTTAAAAGACTTCACGTATTCACGAGCTGAGAGTAAAATTGTAAAGAAAACTGCAGATGGAAGTTAATGAGGTGAAAATGCAATAAGTGTTTCAATATTGTATGCAACTTGACTCATCTAAAGAATTTACGAGCACAAATGTGTTAATGTTTTGTAGACATATTCGTTGCTTTTTTTTTTAATTATAAAACTTAGTCTGGAGATTTTACATTTTTGATAATAGAAAAATATACGATTATAGAATTTACAATTAGACACATCAGTGTGCATCGAAATGGAGCCGAAAATTTATATTCGCTTCTCCCCCTGAAATGAAAGCAATTTCTTTTTAATAAGAACCTGTTGTATAGATGCGCGTCAGCACTCCGTTCAGCAAATCAAAATTTGAACAAACTGAGATTTAACCCCCTTGGTCTTAAGAACTGGAAGTTTTATCTAGAACTCAGCGCCCAGAAACTGAACAGGACTAATTCACAGAGTTGATAATATTTTACGCTTAATGATTCCTTAGATTTCATAGTGATTCAGGAATTCTCGCAGTATCGAAAATATGTTGGCCCAAAGGGAACACAGAACCTAGTTACTTCTGTTTTTCCCCTACAACGTAGTTATTATTAGCAAGAAAACTATTAAAATTCGAAACGTGAAAATTATTTCCGCAACAAAGGAGCAAAATATAGCGTGTTATAATTCGAAAAGGTCTGAAAATTCACCGAGACGTTTTTGAATTTTCAATAGTTCTTGTCACTGGGACGTATTAATTATTCGGAAGGAAAACACCCTTGAAACTACAATGAACTTATAAGCAACCTAACGCAATACGCCTCTGATGATAAGATACGGATCAATATCGTCTGAGCTACTCGATAAGAGCAGTTCCCATGAGAAAACTGAGAAGCTGTCAACCCTTGAACTACAATTAGACCGTTTCGTTTCCAAAGGAGTCATTCCCACATTCCAAACAAACAGTAAAAAATATCGTTTTGAAATCTTAACATCAAACCTCTTCGAAAGAACAGAGAAAATGGTGAAGAAAAGTTGAGATGGACCATTATCAATAAACTGAAGAGTCCTATGGAGATTAAAACTTAATTATTATATAACTTTATTATCTATGTACTTATGTAACATTAGTGACGAATCCTATTTTCTCATAAGAGGGCTAATGGAGAATAAATCTATCTATACTTTTTCCAAGCGAACACGCAGACAGGCACACCTGAACGAATGTACATCTACCCCAATTTAAAACGCTCGTAAATGATGCTGACGGTATTATTTGAAATAAACGTGAATCTTGAACTGTCTGAGGGTGGACGGGGGTGTCCTGTAGTTTTTAGGACAATCCTCCCCCGACCCCAACACACTTTTTAGACCTACTACCACACTACCTAAGGGAAAGACACCCCCAGGAATTAATGTGGATCAAGGAAATGTATGCGCAAGCACGCAGTTCACTGGAATACCACGTGAAGAGATGTTTATCCTGAATCTGGAACATGATACTTCCCTACGTTCTGAAATTGAATTCCAACCAGCTTTGTTGGAAGTACGTTTTTGAGAGTTCACTGGCAATGTTAAGATCTGCTTCGCAGGAAGGAAGACAGACTTTGCTCGCGCTACTCACAAATAAACTTGGCCAGATAAACGCCACAATTTCACTATCAAAAATCCCATCAGTTAATGGCAAAAAAAAATTAAACCGATAATTCGTTGGTCGAATATGCATACCTTGTTAGAATCTGTTCGTGACCCTTGTGAAACGATCGATAGCTAAAGGTTAGGTAACAAGTAGTTTTATGACTAGAATAATGAGATTTTAGTACCGTAGCTGTTTAGCTATTGTTCCAGTACAGCGAAGACAGGTGGATTCAGCTCCTGAAAGGTTCCCAAATTAGTTCCTCCCAATGAACAAACGAACTTCGCTAACCAATGAATGAGAAAGAAATAACGGGACACGTTTGGCTTATTTCTTTGTCCTTTTAGAACAGGTAACATTTGGTTTTTCTCTTATTAAGGTGGCATTGTTGGGCACATATTAAGCGAAAACTTGTTAACGGTGAATATTCGTAATGGTTTTGCGCAAGAATAAAACGCTGGATTCATGTAGGCCGGAGACAGAAAAAAATTGTTGGACCGAAAATGCCTGGAACCAAAAGACCGACAGAAATTCTACGAAAATAAGTTAACCAAAGCTGAGAAAAGACAAGCTACATATTAACCACGTTTTCTTCGTTGATCCTTTCAACCTTCAGGAAACTATCGAATCCCCTCAACAACTTTAAATGAAAACACAAATTACAATAGATCTCAAGGAACGACGAGGGCAAAACTATTGTTTATTTACTGGCCTTAGTAACGGAACGCGGGCGGAAAACCTAGACTCAGCTTTCTACTTTTTCTTTAAACAAAAAACATGCAATTTGTCAGTATTTCGAGAATCGATTATGACGAAACAACGACCACTTTACATGTTTTTTTTTTCTGAAAAAGTCTGAATTCTCTCCGACGTGGACTATCCTGGCATCGCTGATAACATCACCATCCGCACATCCGGAAGTCTCAACCACGTAGAGCCTCAACCGAACGGATCATTAGAATAGACTACGATGAGAAGGTTGCGAAACCTGTCAGGGTAACAGTCAGAAAGGTTTTCGGTGTATCGGAGAAATACTATAGAAAATAGACAATTCCAATTATAAGCGTGGAAAGAGAAGCAAAGAATTTAACGGTCGTCCATGTAACCCACGAGAAATTCAATTTTTTTAAATTTTAAAATGTGTGAATATCAAATCTGCGATTATTACCTTTCGGACGGAGACTCGCAGCATACAAGGGTCCAGAACTCCTGTGGACGCGTTGGCACTCATCTTGCACACGAACTCGAACTTGGCCGCCCATCGCACGCAGTGCTCGTGGACCTCCTCCCTGAAACACGCATCGAGTTCACATATAAACTACAATATACTACTTAGTTAAAAATGATAAAGAGTGAATAAAATTTTGCCAAAATGAAAGAGGGCTAGGGAATTGGAATAATTATGTCTAATGTTTACAGAATATCTCTATAACTGTGAAAGAATTTGTCATTTTTATGTAAAAAGTCCAACAGTTTTCTCAAGGATGGTCATGGCACGCTAAGAGGATTTTCTTTTAGAAAGAAAACCTATTGGAACCAGAACAACGAACAAACCGATTCGTTCAGTTGGTTGCGGCCTGTGTAAAGGAGAAAACTTTCACTTTCACTAAGATTCTTAGTCTTTGCAGTCTACGATTCTCTCTCTTGTCGACGAAGAATTTAAGGTTCAAAGACACTACGGTCTTTATCAAAGCTACTTAAAATTTTTACACGGCTACTTGAAATTTTGGAGCGAAACGGTTATGCATTCGCATCAGAACACGTCTGAAAACTAATTAAACTGGTAAGAAATGACGGTAAAACTGCAGAGACTTCGTCGTAAACTCGAAACCGTGACGGAATTTGTGAGTAAAAGCCAGAGCGTTCGCCACCCACGGGGCAAAGATCACAGATAAGATCATAAAACGTATCAATGTTGTTCAGCTTTCTTTGTCTTGCTTTGTAGTGACGGAACTTGTTGTTCGAATGTGAAGCATTACAGATTATCTTATCTTGCTTCGGATACAATCATTTTGCTTTTGTAATCGATTTAAAACAGTGACCGAATATTTTAAGTGAATATCGTAACTCTGGAGAAGGTTTAAACATTTCTTCGGTTCCTACGCCACTTTCTAAACAACGTAGTTTTGTTTACGGAACGATCACAGTTTGTGACGATTTATAAAAAAATTGATTCAAGTGAACTGTAGTTTTTAAGTTCCTTTGATCCATAAATGTTAAGTTGTGACGTAAAATTTCCGATTAATTGGTCTCGAAATAAACGTTTTCTGTACCAAATTGGTGTGACAAGTAAAAATAAATTAATATATGTGATGACAACATCTTTTCAAGTTATAATGAAGCAATGTGCCGGGAGCTCAAAATAAAAATAAAGGCAGGAATTGCTTACACTGTGTATTTGGTTTTCTATTTATACTGAAGGGTCTTTTGCATGGTTTGAGAATTCGTTATTAAATTTTTAGACTTCAAAATATCAGATTTGGAATGAGTCTCCCATTGTCTAATCTTAGCTTTCATTTCAGCACTTGGAAAATACTGGGAAAATGTAAATATGGGCGTTCATTCGCTACTTGCACTTTTTTCCCCCATTTCTCCGAAAAAGTCAACTTCCATTTCCGTGTCCGACAACAGACATGCGCAATAACAAGTCTTGCTAAAATTATAACAACATAGCCGTAATTATAAGTTATCTTTAAGAAAAATTCGCGCTTCATCCAATATGATCTGGTAGAATAGTTATCTTCGTGAAGAATGGTAAGTACGGTATAACTTTCAGTTTTAGATGAAGTCTGTAATTGAAGCACATTATTGAACTGTTCACGAGTGCTGGATTGCGTGATATAAGCGTGAGTGTTCTCACGCACAGCCACGGCACGCAAAAAAGGGGTGATTAGTTCTACACCACATTTCTAGCAGTATATTACCGCACGCCAATGGAGGGTCAAAAAAGAAACCTTTTTGTGCAAGTTGAGCAATGAGGAGTTAATTAAACAATTTCACTCGACAATATATTTCTCAGGGCTTCACAA
Source organism: Zhengitettix transpicula (assembly GCA_037074705.1). NCBI lineage: Eukaryota > Metazoa > Arthropoda > Insecta > Orthoptera > Tetrigidae > Zhengitettix > Zhengitettix transpicula. The sequence goes on along the minus strand of CM073595.1, from coordinate 60,501,704 downwards.
TTTAACGATATTTGGACATTTGTATTCATTAGTTGTTAATGTCACTCAAAAGATTACAGCACAGTTCCGTCTGCTTACATTTAATAACCAAAGTCACGGAGAAAACAAATACACGAGGTAAAAGTTGAATAAACGAGGATTGGACACCTCCAGTCATACACATTTTATTTTAATGCATGATTAAAGTAAGTCGGTTCTAAGTAAACATGTTGATCTTTGTCGACATAAAATTGCAGTTCTCTTAAGTTTTTTCTGATAAGTTACATTATTGTACTATTACAACGAAAAGTCTCGGATAAGAAATACTCAATATAACATACAAATTAAATTATTCAGTGATTATACAGTCGCCGAACACAGCACATCTGAGCTCGAGGTTGCTGGTGACCCCGCAACTAGGTTGAAAATATTCTATAACTATAGCACGCGTCAGCAGTGATGGCGGCTTTCGCAGATTGAGGAGTGGAGGCAGTGTGGAGTAAACATATACACGACATCTATCTAACGCAGTTAACCTCTAGGCGCTTACTGAAGGTGATTGGTAGCGTACATGGAAGGTGGTTGCATCTGCTCAGAACTACACAAAACTGGGCCGCCAACTAATGTGTCGCGCACAATATAATATTGGTAAAGGCGATACAGTAACTAAGTTTCGGACATTCCTTCTTAGCTTAATTTTAAATGTTCCTTGGATGCTCTTTTGTTTAGCTACATCAACTTTGTTCTCAACATTTAACATAGGCAATTAGAAAATATAATAAGGCATGATCAGAGCAGTCACGTAATGTATTTTCCTATACAACTCTGTGCGATGTCTTGCAAGTGTATGCTAGTAAATTCATCTTGACAGAAAATCCGTTTCTTGGCGGGATTCTAAATTTTCAAAAATTTCAGATAATTCACAACTTTATAATTTCTGACTTCCATTTAATACGTCCTTTGATACGAGGACAAAATCATGTGTATAACCATATAAAAATAGGTTATAAAACATATCAATTTTAAAAAATTAATTAGAACGAGGGCAATTTACGTGGATCTCATCACGGATATATTCAAAATTTTAGCGTTCATTTTTTTTCATTCAGTTTTCTGCGAATGATTCAAATGTTTAAATTATGTTTAAGAAAGTTGTGCAGTACAGTTTATTCCTTAAGGAATTAGCGTAGAAATGTTTGTGTATAAACTTTTCTCTGTTTACAATATTATCACGTCAAAAATTTTCCAGACGATGACGATTGAATTTCGTTCTATTTCCGAAATAATTATAGAAATGATAGGAATGGATAAAAAGAGGTATTCAAATGTAAACATTTCCGACTTCCGCTGTATTTATGACGCGAGGTCGATCTGAAGAATATGTTTAGCTAATTTTAGCCTGGCATTTTCGTTTCTTTAAACAAAGTGCCTGCCACGAGAACAAACAACGAGTTCCGAGAAAAAACCTCGGGCAGCTTATGTAAATCCTGGCCTTTCTATACTAATCTTCAAATTTATGGATAGTGATACGAGTTTGGCGTTACATTTCAAGATAAACAGTATTAATGCAATACTATACAAATCGGAAATTAAGAACTCAAGCTGTCACCGAAAGCTTAGGAAGAATTAGATGTGTCGTGTTCTCGCCCGCCGGACGTGACAACGTTTCCATGAGATAAACAAATAACATTAATTGCAGAATAAAAATTCGTATTGTATTTAACATTAAATTTTAGCAGAATATAACTTAAATTGTGCCACTGGACCGCACGGCTTCATACGGGACGGTGATAAGAGATGCTGTGGTGAAGTGAGATCGAAACGAAAAGGGTTGAAACGTGCGTGTGAGGTACGAAATCGAAATTAAAAAAGCGCGCACGTTTCACGTATCGATGTCATTGCCTTTAAAGTCGACGTCGCTTCGGTCGAAGTAGACTTCGTATTACTTTCACGTTAATCTGTCATTTTGCACATTGCAGTCAGTTTTGCTGCATTTGGATGTATATTTATAGTCCTCTTGGATTCGGACTCCACGTTGCTTCATTTTATGGATTCGATTAAAAATGAACAATGCAAGAAGGGACAATCTCGTCAGTCTTTTATGATTGGAATTATATTCACAAGAGATTCAAACCCTAAAGAAGAAAACAACACTATACAGATGAGTTACATATAACAAAGAAAGTTTTCGGGCATTAAGTCCAACCGATGGTTCAAACAATTGAGACACGTGGGAGCGAAAGCGTAACGGAGCAATGGACAGTATAATGTAAGGATGAAACTGACAGTCCACTATCATATTTTGTATTTTCTTTCATACTTTCTGCAATTTTAGTTAGCGCAGTTCAATGAATATGAATACATTTCGTATGTAGCGTGCTTAATGAAGTTAATGCTTCCCTGCTGTGGCTTTTTCGTGGACAGCTTGAGATTCTCTGAAGCGGCCTTCAAGGTCGATTGTTCGCAAATCTGCTTTATTTCGCGCACGCTTTAGTAATTCCTTCTCTCCGTTGCAGCCAATTGTTATCTCAAATAAAGTATCTTTACAACTGGTGAACGTTTAGATTGGAAGACAATTACACGCACTAAATGGCTTGTCGGGTATCCTGCAGCGTGCAACAGCTAGTCTTCACATTCTCTGCTCCAATTCTAATCACTCTTCCCAGATACCGGATAGAAAGGCTCCCTACTTCACTCCACGCCCACCGACACACTCTATTATTTTCTCATGTCAGGATTATCACGAGTCTGGGTGTTAATCGATCCAGGAAACATCAATTGAGTCGTTGCGCTGACTACATGATCCAGTTAAGAGCGTACATCGCATTCAATCGAATTAAACGTAAAAGGGCTAGCAGCCGCAATACTGAATTTTATCTGTAATCTTACATGCATCAAGCGGAACTTGAATTTTAAGAATGTCCCCATTAAATTAATTTCGTAGCGTACAAAGTATAACACCAGTTACTATAAACGTATAAAATTAATTGCAGACTTCCGTAAATTTTTTGAAGTGATTATTTATGACATCATACAATTCTCATTAGAGGAAGTAGAAATAATTTACAAATTTTAAATAAACGTCAATATATATATATATATATATATATATGTGTGTAATGAAAATTATATTTATATTATATATATATATATATATATATATATATATATATATATATAATACGTGCGATTGTTTCAAAAGTAGGGGACGTGCGAGGAAGACCAATGCTGAAAAAGCCGAAACCCACATGGTGTATAGAGCATGTAGTAATAACAATAACAAAATAACTGACAAGAAAGTCGCAAAGCAATCAGTATACAGAAAACAAAACGTAAACAAACAGAACAACATCGTAGACTGGCAACTAAGCTATTGAAAAATACGGTATCTCTACTTGCAGTAGAATCCTGCAAAAAGCACCACTGATATTCTAATTTAGTCCACTTTTACTTTTTAATAATGCCAACAGGCATTGTTCCATTAAATAATGTATTTTATCTTTTAAAAAATCACTTGCTAAAAATTAATAAAACCTGTGTATGGGCTCCAAATACGAGCCCTTGTCTACATTTCAATTCTGTCAAAACCCCACATCAGTAGATCCTTCAATTTCAGAAATATTTGCGGTGCAAGGTGAGAGAGATTCAGCCTGTATAATCCATTGATACAAATATTATCTTTCTGATCGTATGTATTCCACAAATAATTTGAAAACTTCTTAAAAATTATAATATATATTTCATATTGTACAACATATATATGTATATAATCGGCGTAATCAACATCTGAAGATTTATCAAATGTGTGTTCAATGTAATAAAATATTATTTAGTCTGTAAAAGTTCAAAAAGGAAGTTTAATTCTTCATTAAATATGTCTACTACAGAAGGAAGTAACATCCACATAATAAAGCATAAAACGCAAACTACTCCTTGTTTGCTGTACCACGTCAGATCTAACGATGCGTTATAATCGAACAGGTTAAAGAAACGAAATTAAAGAAAAACTAAGAGTCGAAACCAAGTGTGTTTAATTTGGAAACTATGTATTACGACGGTGAGCGACGAATCAGGTACGGGTTATGATAAAAAAAAGACTGGTGTAGTCAGCAACCATGATTTGGAAACATTTTTATATTATTAGACTAATTTCATATTGTTGTGAATGTTACATGAAACGTGTGTAAGAGACTAAACAACTATCCGTGGTCAGTGTGTCTAACAGACGAAGCTGAAGGACGTTCTATATTCCAGTTGCGATTTAGTGACGCATTCGCGATATTCGCCATGTGTTCCTACTGATTGCAACAGTAATTTGATTTCGGAGATATCCACGAAGTACGTAGTTTTGGTTGTATAAGTTAACAATTGGATCAATGATTCTCTCTAGACTAGACGTATGTCACGTTTTTACACAGTCCTTGGTTAATTTAGCGGAAACAAGGTTGTAGGCCGCAAACGAAATACGTGTCGATGACAAATATGCAAGAAAGTCGATCGTTATAAGAAGTGAATGAAGTATAAGCACGAGACCTATATATATATATTTCCCAATTTCATAATAGTTCCACTCAATGCTTTAGGGCGCACGATCAGTTTTACGGAAAAGGTATAGGAGTTGGAGTGTTTTCTACTAGTCAGTTCGGAACATCACGGCACAGAGTAGCGTTCATAAATTCCTGTAAGGACATTAATAAGTAGGTTCGACGTCAGTCATGCGAAGAAGGTACGCGGGATTATTTTAGGCTCTGCCCGGAACGGAAGGAAGCGGCTCATAATAGAATCAAGCTATACAATCAGGTTAACTTCACCGCTTTCAAAGCTCCTTTTGCTCTCCATATCGTGCAGATCTAAATTAGGTCTAAGCTGTATTCCTAAAATTTTACCAGTCTTCAAAATCGTCCGAATTTTAAAATTTTTAGACGTCCTCAGGAAGAGATCACACACGCAACGACTATCTTCCTCGTTATTCAGGATATCTGCATTACTAAAACGCGCGTGATCGTGACGAATACCGTAATATCGTAAAAAAAGAGACGGAAGCATTGACGACCCACGTTCTCGGTTCAAGTATAATCCTGTATAAGGTGAATATACGAAATTCTTTCGTTTGGTACTTTACATTATCACATATATCCTTCCACAAACTATTATTATTATACCTTTAATTGATTATTATTGTATCAATTCGTGTAGTATGCTTATTACAAAATAAGGAATAAGTTTTAAATTATATTAAAATAAAATTTTAACGAATTTTATATACACCGACTTAAACTTTATTTTTTTTTCAGGACGGAAACCGGAACCGAATGTGAATGTCGTGCTGGAAAGTGAAAACGTTAGCGTAGGAGTAACTAGATTTCTAACCGTAACGATCGATTAGTCAGTGTAAAACGAATACAGAAGTTAAGCAGCTGATCCGGTTAAAGAATGGCTAGAAATTGTGCTTGTGTTCCTATGCAATATGATATGGAAAAACAAGAAGGAAGTCTCATTTCTTGCACGTTCATCGAGACAATTTGCTCACTCCGGACTATGTTTGTGGAGAAATCCTGCAGCCACAAACACCATACCGAGATTATTCTGGGAGGATTTGAATGAGTACGACGATACTGGTTAGTTCGTGAGTGCTAAGTGCGACTTAAAAAGTAGGTAAAGAAGTCTACTTGGCGTGAGAATGCAGTAGCAAAACAGGGAATGCTCTTATTTTAGATTAGCGGACATTTAACGAGTTGGTAAGCTTACCGAACGCGAATTACAAATTCAGCCATCGAAGCGTCCTGAAAACAATACAAGACAAATTAGCGAACACAAGTCACCTAGAGAATGTCAACGCCAATGTTTTTTTTTCTTCTACAATAATTTAAAGAAACGTACACCCGCCCAAACACAATAGTAATTGAGAATTTACAAAAAAAATGCATACGATCCCCGCGATCAAAGGTTCGAATTTAAATGTGTGGGCCATCGATTGTGGAAGCCAAATCATGCTTCATGCTCATCTCATTAGAACTTCCACTAAGAACATTAAATATTCGACTCTCCGCACGCACTCAATAAATGTACACCAGAAAACACATGTGATCTTGTTGGAGGACTAACTCATTTCGCGGACAGCACGTGTAGGCGGATGAAATGCGCCACTCATCTACAGAAGACATCAAGAGGAAGGATGCGGTCCTCTTAAGTGCAAGTCCCTGCGCTCTGTTGTGTATAAAAAAAATTACGCACATGGTACTAGTTTCTAAATGGCATTCCCACGCCGGTATCATCTGCAGAAGCTACAAACACATCGGCAAAAAATTAGGCCTGGAAGCGAGCCAACGTTCATCCTTAAAACGGTGAACAGGATGCATCGGCAAGCTGTAAACCATTAACAGGAGTTAACTAACATTACAGCACGCGACAAAACGATTAAAGAATATAATACTGCCGCATTACAGATTTATTGCAGCTATTTACGATAACCGACCGCAGGATTCGAGACGCGAAAAGCTTTCAATTTGTTTTCGGACGTCTTTAACAAGCCAACTTCCAAATCCAAAATTTTCTTAAAATATAATTAATAGGAGAATTTGTGGACGAAAATTTGTGTTAATTATTATGCGTTTTTTGAGTCTTTAAATTGTTTGTAATTTGGCTAATATGAAGTAACAAATATAATTATTAAATACGTCTTCGTCATAGACAAAACGAAAATTTTCTCTCGTCCGCCACTTAAAATTTAATTCCGCATTAGAATTAAAAATTTTAATTTAATTAATTAATACAAATTGGCTAAAAGTCAAAATTTATTTTTAAAACATTTAAATTTATAATAAATTAAAATAGTTCAGGAAACCCTTCAGATGTATCGAAAAATTATTTAAGAAATATATGAAAAAAATATTTTGGATTCAACTTTTTTTAGGTATTTTTAAATTAATTTTAGTCACATGTCCATAAATTAAGGACTGAAACGTTATTTATTTTAGTTTATGACAAAAATAAATGCTTAATAAATAAATTTTGACAAAGGCCAATTTGAATTAATTATATTTAATTAATAATTTGATGACCGTAATAACGCAATAAATAAATATGAACAGTCATAAGAGGTTTATTAATTTCAATATAATTACCACAGGTAAATGGGCGGTAAATGATTGCTCCACTACTTTGTCACAACGGGAAAATAATTGTTCAATTATTCTAATCATTGTCAAAAATTAACTATAGCATACGTTTCAGATTACTGATACTTGTTTCACGTCAAAACTTTAGTCCGAGCCATTTTACTGGAAATCACATATTTTTATCTGGACGTTAAGTTGGGAAAAAAGTAAATGGTAACATTCAGTTTCAGATCAACAGGTCTAAATCTAAAGAGATTTACAATGAATCCCAATAGTGAAGGGTTTGACGGCGATTCACGTTTGCTGAGGGAAAGAGAGAACGATCAAAAGTTACCTGACGCTGTCCCAACTTATTTCCGCAGAAAACAAAATTGGGCTCACCCGTCCTTCACCGGGAAGATTACACACCATGCATAAATTGGCCGGTTTCGTCAGCGCCAAATTCAGCGAAGCATTTAATAAGTTTCCATTTTGACGTGAAACTGAGGGATACGTCAGCGCCGCCAATTTAGCTCCTTGACCCGGTCACATTGAGGCTCATTGTGGCTCCTGCGTGACCAACGTCCTCATTACGGCTTCCTCTTTTACCACTGGGGCGGGGAAACCACGATAACCAAAATCACAACGACCTCACGAGGATTCGCCTCCAGATCCTCCGCGTTTCTTCACTGTGCAACGTCGTGGTGAGGCTCGGAGGGACAAAACTGCAGCTTTCCTCTAATCGATTTGGGAAGATCACAATGTGCGAGACCAAGTGAATTCGCCATCACTTTGGCTTAATCTGGTTACTATGGTTTGCCCTAGTTCATCAAAATTGAGAAATTGTTGACATTTATGGGAGTCTTTTGTACAACGATGTAACTCATTCTTACGATAATCTCATTTTAATGTCTGTGGAAACCCTGGTCTGTTGAGTATTGACAGAGAATTTTTCTCCACCGTCAATACAAATGCAAACTAAGATTTGTTTTATTGAAAAGAAAGTATCATTGAGAAACAAGTGTAGGATGAACCGAGAAAGGAAAGACGGGTTAAACTTGGGTTAGACTGACTTACGGAGGAATATACGAGCAGGGTTGTACGACGACGACGACGAGAACGTCAAGGCTGATCTTCTGTTCTTTCAACCAGTATAATGATAAATATTTGCACATTACATACATACATATTATAGCTTAAAACTGAAATTTAATGAGAAAGATGGGTTTGATTCAGATATATAGTTGTTCGGGCGTTTTTGTATGATTTGGAGGAAACAACAATTTGCCGCAGTGACGAGGGAGAGAGACTTTAAATTCCACAACCCTTACAGATAAGGACCTACTCAGCTGAGCTCTGGCCTGCCCTTGCATCTCAGAAACGCACGTATAAACAGTCTTCAAATTACGCGGAAATCAGGCTAACTGGCTGCTAATAATAAATTTTCCCCCAAAGAACAGAATATTTCCAAGGCAGCACTTAAATTCAGTGGTTTCGATGTCCTGTATCTCCATTTGAAATTTGTTGACAATGGTGCGGGGAAACGTGTAGAGAAATGTGAATTATTGTGCCAGACAGAATGTAGGAGAAAAAACGGAGGATGCAAAAGTGAGAGACTGAAAAATCTGTAATTAAGGTAACAACAAGAACGACGGTTGAACGATATGAAAAGCGAGGAAATTAAAAAGAAGAATTCAGATGCGATGCAAAAATCCGAACAGTTTCGTCTCCAAGGCTAGACCGAATTAAGCAGGTCTACACCAGTATCAGCGTTCACACTTCCATTCTCTAGCTCTCAAGTATCCTCCCTTTCTTTCCCATTTTTCTCAATGTTTGAAACGTCGGAACAATAATTCTTCCTTTCTTTACAACTTCGATAAATTTCCTCGCTGTTCATCTAGCTTAGATTCCATTCTTCCTCAATACTGTAATTATATTTCAATCTCGCGTTTTAACAGCACGGCATTGAAATACCTGAAAAAACATTTCTACAAGTTTTTCAGATCCTCGACTAATCAAATATATATTATTTTATCAGGTACATACGATTGTTTAATATTTTCATTCTTTTTCCGGATACAAAAAACTCGTAAATCCTTTGTGGGGTAAATTGAAAAGCGACTCTTGCTATTCCTGCTGGTAGAAGCAACATGAGATGAGAGAGGCAAGTCACAGCGCGGCGTGCGAGCCTGCGTATATGGATTTGGACAATCCATACAGACCCACACGGTCACGCTCACGCACCACGGCCGCAATGGACGCTCTTGCTTTCATAAAAACATGCTCTTAAGCTTCGCTGCGAAAGTATGCGATGATGGACGATAACTATCGTGATATACGACGGTCTGGGAAAAGCCTCAAGTTGTAGTTGTCAGAACACCCACAAACCATATTAATGAGGGTAGGCGACACTTCTTTCTTTTTACACGAGTCTGCTGGCCGATAACACTCAACAAGAGGCTGCTTCATACGAAACAATCACTCCATTCAACTCCCGCGTCTGGCAAACAGATTACTACTTCGTTTTTCACTCTTTACACGGACTCAGCTCATAAGAAACTCCTTCGTCAAGCTTCCATCTGCACGTTCTCCAGACTGTCAAGTATCAAAACTTTCATATACAGTATACATACATCTGTGAGAATACATGCATATACCTCAAACTCTTTATGAGAATTATTAACGAATTCGTATGCCAAAAAAAAAACACTTATTTTATTAGAAAATTCTTAATTCTCCGAGATTTATCATATGACTGTACAAAAATTTCTTTGCATTTAGAACTTTTTTCTGCATATTTCCAACATAGAAGGTATAGACAGGCTATGTATAGGGTAATCCACATACAGGCAATTACCCTCTTATAGCAAAGGAAAGGGTGTGAAAGGGGTGATGCGGAAAGGTAGAGGAAGGTAGCCAAGGGTTAACTAGGGCCCCTGGACTATGGCTTAAGGATCCTACCAGGCAATTCGCCTAAAAGTGATACAGGGAAAACCCTAGAAAGACCTGCATCAGGTAGGTCGAGCATTTGGTATTTGTCCCACGCCCTTTAGAAGGCGGGAGACGGGTTTGCTGTGGGGTCGCAGCTTTCCCCTCACCTTTCCTTGACCAGTTTAGGAGGCAGCTGGTCGACTATTCCAATAGGAACAGCGGAGAACTCTTACCGTATGCCCAAGGTCTGCGACCCCGGAACATACACCTCTCAAAACAGGCCGAGGTGCCTCGGCATGTGCGAAACTTAGTTCAAAAAACAAGAGAGATGTGAAGGCATCCCCAAAGGCAGACTCCTCCAGAGCTCTCTGGGAAGGTTCACCTGCGAGAGAATGCTCTCACAGGCTTCCTCGTTCCAACATAGAAAATTTCATAAAATATTAACTGTCAGAATCACATTTCTGACTGCGGAAGAAAGGCTATTTTATGCATTTCTATAGGTTTGTTGTGATGTTTAACAGTGGTGGTGTGAGACATGGAGTACACACAGGAATATGGTCGAAAGATTCTGTGACAATTTATTGATGGACATGTGTGAAGTATTTGTCATGAAAATAAAGAGGATAGAATATTTTAAATGTTTTACTGCTTCTTTCAAGAACTTTGGTTAGCCGTCTGCCACTCAACATAAATAGAAATTACGTTGCGAAGGAAAGAACGTTGGCGACAATTCCATTCGAAGAAGTTACAAGTCTCCAGAAAACGAAAGGTTTCGAGTTCATTCGAGTAACTGATAGCAGTAATGAAAAGAATCAAATTAACATGTTTTATAGTGATTCATTAGGGAATGTCTGTTTTTCCACGAAATGTAATAATAAACTTCTTCCTGCTGGGACTGGCGACGCCGAGCTTCAATTTCAAGTAAGACACCGCCACTTTCTTTTTCCTTTCCATATCAATTCTTTATACATATAAAAACTTCTGTTTCCGTATGTAATGTTATGTTAGTTCAGATAATGAAGAAAATCGGCAGGAATATTTTCTTAAAGGCTTCACCGATATATAGATCTAAGAAAAGCATCCCGGCTTCCCACCAAACATCATCTTTGGTATGCGATCATTCGACGACATTCTCAGTCAGGGTGGATTCCCTACAAATACAACTAAACACAGAATTTGGTGCTCAAGTCTAGGACAAAAAGCAAAATTAGGTTAATTATTGAATTAACCTAATTAACAAGCTCCTATGTCAATTATGTACATAATTTTATTGTATATACTGTAAACAATCTTTATACCACAGAAAATCCTAGGATAAAAGTTTTGTAACAAATAATTTTTTTAAAAAAAACATAGGACTAATATTTTAACTTTATTGTTGAAAGTAAAAAAATTCAGAAAGCTAACTCTGGTAACATTATTAAAATGAGTCCTCTCGGACGATATTTTTGGAACAGATCTCGATCGCGATCCATAATAAAAAAAATAGCTTTACGGTTTCCACGTAGGTCTGTTTAACATCAGGCATTGCGCATCTTCAGTTCTGATATCCAGGGCGTCGACGCCATCGCTGCTGCTAAAACTTATAACAAGAGTTTTGTCTGTTATTTTGAAGCCGTACTTCGGTGCAGGCTTTTTATGTGGCACAGAACCAACTCTTGCAAGAAGATCTTGATATATGTCACCCTCGATTCGCCGAGCTTCGCTCGTACTTTCTTGGCATCACATTTTTTTCTTCCCGCTGTAGCCCCTTCATTTGTATCAGGCTATTCAACGACTGATTCTCTGGCGCACACGTATACCATTTTTATTGGGTATACGTAATTTTTACAGTTTCCTCGCTATCCACTAATTCGAAATGGAATGTCAGCGAGAACGGAGCTCGATACAAGTCCCGGATCGTCGTCGATTACCTTTATAATATAGACAGTATCAATATGCCAGTTATGTATATACATGTCATCCTTCACGCATACCCAACCTTGAACAGATTAAATTACTGATACGGCGTTGTTGGTGTAGCCCGAAGGGCGCAGCCTCGAGTGTCCTTACAACTTCCGGTGCATCCTTCACGGAATATAGCTGGCTGCTTGTCTTGAGTGGCCCGATAAAGTGCCTGCCACTCGAATACCATTTGCTGTTATCTGCGGCAATAGTTGGCACACAACGGAGCCCTTATTCACAGACTTACAACATCGTGGAGGTTGACGCGTGAGTTTGCTACTTGACTGCAAAGTATCAACAACGTAAGGTAGAAACAGGCACGGTCTCAGGCTCAGCTTTAATTCGTCAACATTGACTCAAACATTGTTTTTATACATATTCGTATTTCCCATAATAAGGCTGAAGCGTTACGTATAATTTGTCCCTCATAACGAGCGATACTGATAAAAACTTTTATTACGTGAATTCTGCCATAACCAGAATTATTTTATATCTGTTTCATTCAGAACCAATCAAACAAAGTTTACGAACGTATCGTGAATACCTATCAGGAATACTTATTAGTACTTCAAATATAATACCAATGTTGTTCTGAATAGTTATTTTAATAACCGTAGTAGAAATCTAAAAGCTGAGTCAAAAAAAGTCGTGACCATTACATTTATATTTACTTCAATACTCTAGCTAAAACTAGAAAATAAGAGAGTGTAAAGAAATTACTCCTACGTGGCAACATGGCAAAGGTTATCTGCTACACGTCGCACTTTACGTCTCCTTTATGTAGATGTAAACTAGGACGAAGTGAGAGAGCATCATTTAAAGCTGCACTTTAACTTTAGCCCTCATTCGCCATCAGAAACGACAAAGGAGGAAAAATTGTTTCTTTGTTGTGTGATCACAATTTCAACACAACTCCTGTTACAAAGAAGAACCGACCGTTCATTATTATTCATTAACTCTTTATTCCTAGAACACCGTAGTCTACAAATCTGACTATAATTCTGAGAGTTCATATGAACATTCAACAGAAAAAAAACCCGGACTTTATCCGAATGTTTCGGAAAAGAGGATTCTGTAGAATAAGTTTCCTGGGGGTTTTAATTGCCTAGTTTGGCAAACAAGAATTTGAGAATATAAAATTTTTGGCGTGAAAAGTGTCCGAGGTCAGACTGAAATAAAGACAATGTGTGTGGTGGAGTGCTTGATCCTTCCTCAGCAACAAGACATCCATACTTTTCTAAACCTCGTCCTTTCAATTTCCTGCTCAACCTCACAGACAAACGCGAACAAATCTCTATGGACATATTCTCTACCATCGACAACAAAACGCGGTGAGTAATATATTGAAACAAATTACTTTCGATATAACGTTATTTTACGTGGTAAAATCTCGCAAATCGAGCGTAACAACGTAAGAGTATGGCCGGCGAACTTGCGTGCAAACGTTAAATTACCAAGCATCAGTTAGGTTATCTGGTTTATATGGAACTACTGACCTAAATGCTGGATAATGTTCCGTTGTAGTCACGAAAACGCACTTACATAAAAGACCTTTTCCTCAGCTTGAGCGGAGGTGGACCTGTTCGTGCATGTTACATTGACCAGGACAGCCAAGTCAATCCCTTCACTGTCCAAATAAATGTTTGCGTTCAGCTCTCGGTTCAGTTATTGCGGAAAACGCAGGTGGTCGAGGGTTCATTAATAGTGCCCAATTAGCTCTGCAACTGAAGAGAATCAAACGATGTGAGATGTGGGTGACGCACAATGAAACGTGCCCAATCACGGTTTACGTTGTCTCCAAATAATCCCAAACAATTATACGCACGATAACACTAAAACTCTTAAAATGTTCAATAGACATGGGATAAGATATAAAAGATATAAAAAACATGGCAACGTTTACTTCATGGTTATCATCCAACTAAAAAGAAAACAAAGATTAAATCCAAAGAACACAAATTCTGGTAAAACGTTTAATGCTGATTAGGAAGAAAATTCATCTTCTAGATAAAAATATATATAAATGACTTACAAAAAAACGATAAGCCCGATTAGAGATAGCAAACGAAAATTGTGACACAATTCTCCATCAACTAGGTAAAATAATAATGAAATTAGTGAATTTCAATTATTTAACCTAAGATTCCGTAGATAATAACTTAAATCGGAAAATATTCATAAATACACTTCCAAAATTAATCGGAGCTACCGACACTGTCAGAATAATATCAAACTGCAGTGATTTCAAAATTAGAAAATTAGTTTAACTTGTATACTTTCAGTCCTTATAGACGTATGATATAATTTTTTGGGTAATTCTTCTGAAAATGAGAAAATTTTAATTAAATGGAGGTTGTTAAGACTAATCTTTCACTTTTCCCCTAGAACATCATGCACGGGGCTTTTCAAAAAATTCTGAACTATTACTCTTACATAGCAGTACATAAATCATGGATGGTATTTGATAAATAGTAGTGCTCAATTGAAAACCAATTCAGATATACACTATTTTAATAAAAGAAACAAGACAAAATAACTCAATTACACAGAAATGAATACGAAAGATATCCAATTCAACAAAAAAAGTGATAATATAAATAGCACACAACGTATCTGGGATCCTTGTCCCTTTCGTCAGTTGCGAAGAGCCTAGAGCGACACAACTGCACTTGTCCTAGAAACGTTGTGTGGTCCAATATATTGTTCTCGGATTTCAACCGGGTTTTGCATAATTATATTAGAACGTTCTAATATAATTATGCAAAACGCGGTTGAACTCCGAGAACAATATATTGAACAACTACACCGGGAAAGGCTTCAATCTTTGAACGTTGTGCGGTATTTATATTATCACTTTTTTGTCTGAATTGGCTATCTTTCTTATGCATTATTTTCATGTGTTAAACAGAAATGCGTCCATTCTAAGGATATTACTATATTTAATAAACTCACTATTAAATAGTTTTTATTCGGTTAACAAATTTAAAGAATGAGATGAATATTAAAATAAGCACTGCTTCTATTCGATTTTCAAATTTAAAGAATTAGATTTATATTAAAATACCCACATGAAAACAATATTAAGGCACATACAAAAAAATTAATTTATAATGTAATATAAATAATTACAATCCACATCCTTGATGCCTAGCAAATCGATAGAATCAATGGAATATGACCTAATACTAATATTACTAAACAAATTTAAATATACCTAATCTCCAAACGGAAAGTTATTTATTTCAGAAAAAAATTGTCCCTAATCCAAGGGTTGGTAACGGAAATTTAATTTTAGCAAAGACAGAGGTCTCCTTCGACAATTAAAACTTTTTAATCTGGGAAAATTTTTAATACATTTTGTATTTTTTTCGAGATATTTTGATTTTTTAAGTTAAAAAACGCCCCGCATAATAGAATTTCGCAAATGAGTGTTATTTTGTTAGGATTTTTCAACACTGCGTGAAACTTATAGTGGGGACATTTTAACTGGGGTCAGGAGCCATCTCATACCATAGTATTGAATGTAACGAGTTACCAGTGTTCAGAGAATGTGTATTATGCAGACCATTTCTTCTACGAAAATTACATTAGTTTTGAACAATTTTTAAAGTGTGTGCGCGGATGAACACTTGGTAGGGTGGAAGCACTTCCCTAGATAAGAATCGACGACCAAGGGCTGGAACAGCTCCGGCAGATCGATGTGTCTATTACTTCGGCAAGAAATCCTCAGAGGGAAGTGGGTTCCACTCCGTAATAATCTCATCGACGTAACTCCACAGAGACTCCTTTTGAACAACTCGGTGACAGCTTCGTTAGCGTTGTCTGAAACCCTTCAAAACGAGCATCTGTTTGCAGCAGCAACTCTACAGCTCAGGTGTACACAGCGTGTCAGTAAATCAGTATAGAAACCACGAGCTCGCGAATTCGCATAAAAGAAATGCGAATGTGACGACCACCTCGTAAAGCCGTCAGCGAATTAAAAACTATCCCCGAAATCTAGGATTCTGCTATTAATTTGACTACAGAAAAAAATAGAATTCTTTACCGAAGAATGAAAGAATTGATTCAAATAATTTATGGGAGGAACATGTGCATCTAGAAAATTTGGGAGGCAGCTGCTTCGATTCAAGAACTCGAGTACTTCTCTAATATTTCTTTTTAAAAAATAGACAGTATTATAACTACGTAAACGTGAAAGCTTGTTGAAGCATAGTATGAAAATTGCACAATTCATTTCTGGTTATTAGGTCTTTGCGTATTGCTAGGCGACGTGCACGTGTTATTAAACGACGCGTCCGCAAAATCGATTCGCTGGAATTGGGCGTCATTCCAGGCACTCCGCCGCCACTACAAAATATTCGTCTCATTTCATTTAAAAGATACCGATGTATAGATAAAATTAAAGCCGGGAAACTAAGTAAAAAATATTTTTTTAAAACAAATTCTAATATAGTTTCTATCAAAGAACAGTTACATACTCTACCGAAGCAGTGGAAATTTTACGCTTCGAAAACAACATTCCATGAATCCAATACGTACAAATAATAGTCTAGTGTGAAATTTATATTAACAGATATTGAGATGTCAGCATATGAATTTTTCTTAATATTTTAAACCACAAAAGTAGTTTACAATACAATGAATAAATTTACTGCAACCTGAAATCCAGATTCCCATCATCAGTACAATAATCAACAAATCCATATCCTCTCTAATCAAAAGTAGCCTAATTTACCCAAATCCGACCATAGATTAGGTACATAACCGCCGCCCTCAAACCGTCGTCTGAAACGCAAACTCCCAATAGACTTCATACTTCCCCGCCAACACTCGGGCACTTCCTGACAAATCCTCTTCCCATCAACCCCAATATAACCTCCCTATTACATTCTCTACTCAATAACAACCAAACTCCCATCTCACCTTCCGCCCCAAACCCCTCAGAACTACAAATAAAGAACGGAAGGGCTGGAAAGTCACTGGACTCTCCACCTGCACAAGCTAACATGTATATTATTTTCCATAAATTTTGTAATTTATGAATCAAACTGTAGAACCTAAAGATAAAAGTTTTTCAAAATAATAACAAAAAGCTGAAACCTCGAGAGACTTCGAATTTGTATGCCACAATCTTTCCAAGTTGTACCACATTCGAAAAGTATACGATTTCAATAAGGAGAACGCTTCCTGAAAATGTTCCAGTTTCAATATATATGACTAACTGGCTGATTGACATAAACGCAGAGTCAAAACTACTGAAACTTGGAATATAGTAAAATACGTTGACGTTGAGAGAGACAACGTGGAGGGAATAAGAAATTGAGAAAAGATGCGAGTCAGGATTAAGTTATTACTTTAATAATAAGCCAAATAGACAAGGACAGAGCCATTCGGTACTTTAATTGAACAAAATGACACGAACGAAGAAAATTCTTCTCACGAGTGCCAGAATATATCCGCGAGACTGATGAACTGCAAATACAGTTGGCATGTTTTCTAGTAAATGACGAATTAGTTGGCACTTGTTCGGTCGGGCAGGTGACCAATTCCACGGCAAACTCGTGCTGACTGGACTGGAACGGTTCGGGACTGCGACTGGAACTCACAACACTGCATCGGCACTACGCAAATGAATAATCGACGCTTTTTTACAACACGAGTATTCGGTATAGTTAGGAGACGTTTCTGGTAACTCCCTTCAGATAAAGTTCCCTTATTAAAAAAAGCGGACAGAAGAAGGCTAGGATTGGCGACGATATCACACGCTCAGGGCGCATTCCGCTCTAAGTGCATGAATTAGTGCTTCCCTTTCAGCTCTTAAGTAGACCAAGCGGGCCACTTGGCAAATATCGCCAAAACAATCGCACAATCGCGCCGACCTCGAATAGGTGCTCGGCCTTCCTTAATCTAAACAGGAAACCTGCCGCAAATTACTAAACTTGTGTTCGCACGGTTATTTACCGTCCTCTAAATGATGAAAACTTTATGCAAATAAATTCCCCGACTGCCCGTGTCAACTTCAAACTGAAAGAAAGGGCACAATTAATTGTTTTCCTCGACCGTCCACATGGCAACGGTAGAACAACTTCACCGAGAAGCATTCCTTCATTTCTCCTTACGGTATGATGGATCCCATTACATACGACATATCCATTTAAACAAAGCATATGGCATTATCTCAGATGAATACTGTCGTAAAATTAATCATGATATACGACGTTGATGCCTAGCCAGCATATTTCATTTATTTAACCTTCAGAGCTGAAATGCAAAAATGTAACAAATGTAAGTACATATTTTTGTAAAATCCGACACTATTGTTTTAAAAAGACCACAAGTCTATATATATTCATCACGTGAAAATGTGCCAAATTTTAATTTTGAATTTACACGAGGTTCCGAAATAAAATAAAGTTTTTTTATTCTTTTTAGGATTTTTAAATAATCAATACATTAATCTTTTTTGTGACAGCTCGTACCAGAGGAATTATAAGAGAAAAAGTTAAAAGATAACTTAAAAAACTGACGTACAGGCAAAACCATTCGTAAACAAGAACAAATTTAAACGATTGTTTGAGGAAGTTGTAAGTCAATTCATTGCATCCACATCTCTGAAATACTTAACTGTTTCACAGAAACAGCAAAAATATTTTAAACATAAAGTTTAACCGGCGAATAAAGTCCTCAGTCGGGAAGAAACATTTTCTCAAAATCGATTACTTTCCTCTACTCACATAGCTCAATTTTTCCCGCGATCCCCCCCACAAATTGGAAAGGTGCATACCATTGTGAAGGATCAGGGTTCCTCTTAACCTTTAACAGACGCAAAATTTTTTAAAAAAGTAATTATTATGTATTTAATTAACTTCACCCTCTTTCCGGTTGCATGCATTAATAACAGTATAACAACTACAGAAGTGCTTACTGCCAATTAATAAAAGTATAAAACATTAGACGTTATCGCAATGTCAACAAAAGAACGTACTATGCGACATCCCATTGAAGATTGAGCCAAACAAATTAGTCCTGCAGAGTATGCAGAATGAGGGCTCAGGTTGTATAATTGACACATATATGTAAGTGTAAAGTGGTCAGGCGCCTGTGATGACAGCTCATGTCGTGTACCTGTGTTGGAACATCGCATGCGAGGACCAACAGGTGGAGCAGAAGCCTCACAAGTGCGCGAGGATACGTCAATACACCTATACACCCACCCACTCGCGACACACATCCTCCAAAGGAAGAAGCTCTCCACCTTTCGCACGACTTTGCACGCGATAATTGTTATGCTCCCTCTCGAATATCCTCTTCCACCGCATTAACAGGAATTTTAGACGCGGAGATAGGAAACCCTCCTGCCTTCGGGATTTAACCGAATTCACAATTATATAAATTGAGCGATCCCCCCCCCCCCCCGGAATATCGGTCTTACATTAATCTTAGAAAACGAAATTACAAATCGGTGAAAATAAAAAATTTTTGGAAACCAAATTAGCGTAAACAATAGAATGGAAACAGGATTTTACGTAGATATTTTACATGTCGTTTGGTGAATAATAGTGTACTTAGATGACTATCGGACTATTTGTAAACGTGACGCATTGGAGCGGCGCATAATTGTAAGCCATCGCTCCGAAAACTGGCTCCCATACCCTAAAGATATAAAACCATAAAAGAACAAAATATATACATACAGCGCTGTAAATATGTCTTGACATAGAAGCTTTTTCAGGAGGTTTTGCAGAAAGGTACAAGTGAATATTGTCAATATATTGCTAATAATTTTCCGAAATAATTTTTATAAGGAAACATTCACATCGTTAGATCATTCATAAAAGCTACGAACAATACACGACAACAGTTAATTCTCCATTTGCAAACGCGAATGTTTTCGCCAGTTCTTTAAGTTTACTTCACAAAATATAACGACAATTCTCATATTTGCTGACTAATTAGTATCTAATAAAATTAAGAAGGGTCTACAATTTCAGGAAAATAAGCTGTCAGTGCTTCAAGCTGGCCATTAAAGATTTATTTGTGAGGCGCCAAGTGAATGGAATTTTTTTAAAAAAAGTTGGGTAAACATTCCTCTTAGTTCCTAGCTTTCATCCATCAACTCACTGGGTGTCCAATTCGGTGACGAATTCCGAACAAGGAATTAACTAAGGGTCAAATCTCAGTGTCAATTGTAAACACGGACAGTAGCGGCACCAAACAATTTCCAAATCTCTCTTACAAAAATGTCTTACCCGCTTATTGTTTTAACATTTCCTCTTCACTGCTAGAAAAGCAGTAAAATAGACTAAATATGATGATCCTCTTATTTATTCACGAGTACAAAGCTATTTAGAAAATAATTACCTAAATTCCAGTAATTATTAGAATACTATTAAAATACAGAAAAAAATACTCTGAAAAACATTGAAACATGAACAGGTTCTTCGTAGAACACAGCATCGAACGGACTAAGACTCGTTTTCACATAACGTTTTGTTACCACAGCGTTCCAATTTGTTCCCCCTGCATTAAAAGTAGTAGTCTTCTCTATTTATCTGGGTTCATCCGACATATATCAGACAAAAGAGGGAAAACCTTCCGCACCTCAATGTTATTCAATATTTACAACGATTATTTCACCAATCAACTAAGCTTTCCACGAAAGAACAACTCAAGGACTACAGGATTTTATATTACAGTGTATGATAATTGTCGTACACTAGCAAAGAGGAAAATTTACACGAGTTAAAAGGTGTTCATTATTTTACACTCTGGTTTCAGCATAAACCGACCCGGTTCACAGTAAAAATAATCGTTCCAGTGACCTAGAAAGAAAAACAATCCCCCTTTATTCTCGTCTCATCGAACACGTCAAACAGTGACGAGTTTCGAAAGCCGAGTGAACGCATAAGTGTAATGTTACATTTGTTTCTGAAACACCGAAGACTGTGGAAAATTAATCAGGAGAAAATAAAACAAAATTAGGAGTGATATGAAACACCTTTTGTAAATATAACGTGTTTTTCTGAATAGCCACTGCCGTCATCGTCGTCAATTTAAATATTTAACCTGTGTAAATACGAGATTGTATATTGTTTGACGTTTGTCCGTGCCACGATCTCATCTGATATCGAGACATGGCGTTGCATGTTGCATAAGGCAACCTATTTCTGCCTGGAGGCGAGCTTCTACCAGCTCCCGTCACCAGCCTTGGCCCACTAAGCTTAGTTTCAAACATACCCTGAACAACTCAATCAAGGGCATATACAGAGTTCTCAAAAATTTAAACTTCAATAATTCTACGTCTACGAGAGGTATTATTTTATAACCAAATATTCATGTATACCTGGATAGGTAAATCAATGCATCAGCGATAATTAGACGAGTAATATTATTATATTACATTCATATTTATTATTTTGTCCAACACAAAATTTGTGATATTGATTTATTAAAAAATATTCGTATTTTTTACATTAATGTTTCTTGGGTTATTAACCGGGTGAAGTTATTATCAAAACAAAACCTAGAATCATTCATTAAATTGATACACCGGGAAATACTACGTGCATTCATTCGTATTCACGATCAAATTAATTAATATTCCAAAGTATAAAATTATTTTTACGCATGTTATTTAAAAGTAGTAGTTGCTGTCTGAAACTTACACACAGTCCATACACACAAAAATTTTTTTTTTAAAAAAAAACATGCTTCAAATTAGAGACAAGTGGACTTGAAATGATAGTTCAACAAGGCAGGCCACATCTGGCGCAATGTTCAGTGTTCGGCCTCGAACTGTGAAAGTCCCAAGTTCCAGTCCCGTTTAAGGCACAGAAGCAGACAAACTGAATTTCAAAGTGCAGCATTGGTATTTAGGTGGAGCATTTTAATTTCCTTCTAAAACCAGAAATAAGAAAAGTCCACAATTGAAATCTAATCAAATTAATTATGGTGTGCCATTTGATCGAAAAAGAGGCACCATCGTAACAGAATATTAAAATAATTATTGACCCAGGGATTCGTGTTGCCCTTTGATGCTTCAGTATTTTGGTGTCAGGACCCTGCTACACGATTTGCAAGAGGGAAATAGATCATTACTTTCCGAAACGAACATTAATTGCTCGGATAAAATCATGTAGGTCCATAAAGACGTAGCAATACTGTCGTTCCTTATTTTTACGATAAGTTAAAAGATTATTGGAAGGATCCCCCCAGTCTCAATTTTCATCAACTACTGAACCGCGGGCTAAAATAAAAAAGTCATCGTAAGTATCTAAGGATATGACGGATTATGAGATTATACACCAGAGATTGAAAGAATCTCAATTTAAAAAAATCGTGGTATAACAGTGGTTCTTAAACTTTGAAAGCACGGAATACTCATCGAATCTCTGTTATTTTATGGAACCCTACATTTATTTATAACAAAGGAAAGACACTGCAATTTAAAACAAGAGCAAAAACCCATTATTGTGAATATTCCTAACAAAGTTAATGTGAAGAATCAAACTGTTTCACTATTTTATTAATAATTGTTATAAAGTTCGGTTTTATGTCAGACATCTGGGGCAGCATCCAACTTGACCAAAATAGGTTTTTGAATAAGCTGAAAAAAAAGGAGCAAAGTTGGCGGACTTCAGGGAATTCACTTCTGTAACGGATTCGTTGACTTTCACGGAACCCACTTTGGATATCACTGGTATAGAGAACCGCTCTATGCCAACTTCTAATGATTCCGCAAGTATTAACGGTAACTGAAGAAAATGGAGGTGCGATCTGATTGTAAGGGAGTAACTGCGGTAGAAACAAATCCCGTGAGCGGAAAAAAACTTTAGTACATCCTGGGACCATCAACGTTCACACAAGTTTGAAACAATAAATATGCAGTGTGTGAGGTGGATGCAGTTAAGGTGGTATTTATGACCCACATCAGTTGCCTCGGCGACGTCGTGACGCTCGCAGACACCGACGTCAATTCCGCCATTTCACCGTACACGATAATTACAAGCCACAACATTCACCTAATACACTTTGCAAAAGGGAATAACACTTGAATTTATCTTACGTAAGGGGACTATCCCAGAATTATTGAGCGAGGCTTCGTGCACGCAGGATTATATTGGTCATTAGCGTCTCTTATGTAAGAAAGTGGCCCTGACTTAAAATAGGACAGTGTCCCAAATTTGGTGTGGGGATTCTGCTTGCCTCACGTGTAACATCGGTGGCGGTGTCAGGGTAATCATAAGACCTTGCGTAAGCCAAAACTGAGGTTTGAAAGTTGAGTGATTTCCAGGAGACGGAGGAAATTGACTTTTTTGACAACAATTTTTATTGGCGGAATGTTTGAATTTTTCAACTGACTTAATTACGGGAGTCACAAATAATAATATAATACATCCTTTCGTAAGCATGATTGCTCAGTTTTCTTTCACACATGTCATAATACATTTTGAAAGAGATGAGACTGCAGGGTATTTAACAACCACAGGTGATTTGAGAATCGTCAGAGCTTTTTTAGGAGGAAGAAACACCAACAAAAACCGCCACTTATTTCCTTTCAGGAAATCTTTAAACTTGTGGTATATATAACGACCGAAAGTAATGAAACGAGGGACGAGAGTTCAGATTCATTCTCACAAAAAAAAAAAAAATTCACGATAGTCAAATTCCGTTTTCATGGTTTCCAAAATCAATAGGTTTCATGGCCAGTTAAATCATAACGTATATTACTTGCGAAGCCTAGGAAAGTTGACTCGGCAGATGCGCTTCGCATTCGAGACGGCAAAACAGGAAACAAGGCAGCAAATTCTGACGCCACGGATGACATCACCGGCTTCGTTCGCGAACGCCCACAAACCTGTCGCTGTTTTCATCTAAGTTACACGCTTATTTGTTTGTGCTAGCGGTTTAGGATGCTGGCGAAGTGTGATAATGTCCTCGCAAGTCCCGTGGTGTATATGTGCCGTGAATTCTCCGATAGGGGAACGCTTCACCTGGACGTATAAACTTGCGTCCCTTCATAAACAAAGAAGAAACTTCAGTCGTTAAACATTGAAAACTAGTGATGAGAATGAATAAAAAAAGATAGACAATTCAGACAAAAAGGTTAATATAAATACCACAATGTTGTCAAGTGAAAAGTGCAGGTGTGTTCCTCTAGGCTCTTCTTAGCACATGACGAAAGGGACGAGGATCCAAGAAACGTTGTGTGGTCTTCATGTTACCCTTGTTGTCTGAATTGGCTGTCTTCCTTATTCATTATTTTCAATCAGACGTATTTTTTTCCATTTTAACTAGTGATTAGAGTTCGTTCTAGCATCGTAGTATTATCACAACTCCGGCCTGGACTTCTGAGAATAATTTTCTCAATTCCAAATCGGCAGATTGCCACCAATTTCAGTTACCAGATGACGTCAGAGTGGAAACGGCGGAGTGAAAAGTTACAATGCGTGAAGAGCGCCCTGGGATGGAAAAGTCGTTTGTAGAAAAAAAAACTACTTTGATACTGGTCACCTAAATGTTCCCTAATATCAATTAGATTCGCAGATCGAGTTCTCGGGTGCCACAACGATTAAAACGTGACGTTTCGACGACCAAAATATCTGTCGTCATCTTCTAGGCGACGGCCGTGTGAAAACCAAAAACTCGTTCTGCAGCAACTACACCAAGGAGGTCTTCGATCATTGATCAATTACACTTTTCTAATAACAGCCTCGCTACGAATTGTCGTATTTTATGTTACAATCAAATAAAAATAATAATACGACGACAAAGTGGCGTGTAATTTCTAGAGAGTGATTGGATTGTAAATTGCTGGACTTGACAGGGATGACGTGAATTCAGAGCGTCGGTGTGTTATAGCGTCCAGGATATTCCAGCTACACCCTTCCCGGAAATCCCGCTATTATCACCCGTCGGGAATCACAACCCCACAAATATCCGATACACCGCTAGTGTGATAACAGTTTCTCTCAAAAAGTAGTCTGAATGTCCGGGAACTCGAAAACGAAGAGCTTTACAGCCCCATGCAATAATTTACATTCTTTTTTTTTTTAAAAAAAATATTTTAACTATTCACATCCACATTAACTGTTTGTTTTTCTCAATGGTAAGCTGACAGAACCAAATACCTTTCGGTAAGTTGATTTCTCGGGAGTCTCGAAGTCCTGAATTTAATCGTAAGTTAGATGCTTATGTGACCGGATACTCAACGCTCGCCAAAATAAATATAGCCACCATACTTAAAGTAGAGAAAACACGGCCAGCAGCTTAATTGGGAGGATAATCTATCACCTGCAACAAACAAAGACGACGTTACTTGACATAGCGTCGGTCCGCCGTGGCTCTACGCAAATTCCGAAACATCGATCGGACGCCGAGCGTCGCAGCTTCCTGGTCCATTTCGCGCGACTCAATCACACGCCCACGCGCTACTTCAACTACCCCCCCCCCCCGGTCACTGGCCGAAGAAAATACCAAGCTTATTTGCTTCGCGCGGTGACTTCAAGAAAAACACAAAAAATTGATCAACCTTAAATGTAGCTGCGTATCTGACGATCAAAAAGCTGGGTCCCGAAGACAGTGCCAAATCTTTTCTCACTAAAAACATTCCCAACTACTTGAGATGGATTCCAAAAGCCTGCATGTTCTCAGGGTCGAATGTTTAAATGTAGAATATCAAAAGGTGTGGTAAAATTAAGTCAGTTAAAGAACCGACAGAAGTTGCATAATTAAATATCTCATATTCAATATAAAGAAAATTTAAGTGAGACATAATTCAGAAGCAACATTACGATTCAAAGCGGTGAGAAATGAAAATTAGAATCAGCGATTAAATCCAAGAAATTGAAACGTTCTTGTTATCAGGTCGGAGTATGTTACCAGGCAAAATCTATTAATAATTTTTATGTTTACCAAAATGCCTCCACGTTTAATAATATTTTGTATTATGTATAACTTTCGTAATAAGAAAAGTATCTATTTCGTTATAAAAATAATCTTGTCATCTTAATTTGAGTACCAATGGCCATCACATCTGTAGACAAGATTTAGGAGTTCTCTTCGCTGAAGGGGATTTCATCATGTCATAATGTATAATATGTAAATAACATGTTAAAGCTACCACATTAGGTTATAGATTAAAATGTAATCTGATTGCTGATAAATATAAAAGTTTTTAAACAAATTTGAGTACCAGGTTGCTGAATAAAATAAATGTTATCACTTTCCAGATGTCCAACAAACACTCCTGGAACTAAAATGTTTATTTTCGGCGTTCGAATCGCTGCAAGTAAATTTCCGGTTTCCAATTCACCTTATTGAGGACTACCGGAAAACGATTCTGGTAGGGAATTCTTGACACCTGCGTCAATATTACAAACGTTGTAACTGGATTACATCTTATTTCACCTTATAAACGAGTAAAAACTGAAGCGTCTGCCAGATTACGTAACTTTGGAGCCATATTAAATCTTCCTCGCCAAGGAGATAAAGAAATAACGGGGCGACTAAGGAGGGATTAGGGAAATATTGCATTCTTTGCGAAATTATATCTACATTTAAGAAAAGGAATTGGTGCACATACAAAATCATGATCCGAGATGTAATTGTCAACAAATTTTCACACAAGTTAGAAACTCGCGGTTTTATTTTATTTCGAATATAATAATATATAATTAACGACAACTCAAATGAGAAATCGAGAACCTTTGAAGTAAAATAAAAATAGGAATATATTTTTTACCGCCCTTATCTACTACTGTGCCTTGTTATAATATATTATTTCCTTCTCCGCGTTGATTAAAATGTAGAAATAATATAAGAGCCAATTACAAATTGTCCAAAATCCCAATTACAAATTCTAGACAGGATTTATTTTCGTTCCTGGAATAAAAATTAATGGTAGTGCCCGAATGATACCAACAAGTTCTGCGGAGGTTGTAGGCCGGCCTTAATGGCTGCCGAAAATTGAAGTAGCAGAATCGACACTCCGCCATTATCTTATCAAATGCAGAGTCAGGCGTTCGGACGAGTATGCGAGAGGGAAATAATTAACGTGGTTTCGCAGTGCTCTGAGCTCTGTGCTCTACTTGACGAAGGCTGCGTTACGTAAGGGCGGGAAAGCGACGCGTGCGGGGATCCAATCTTGCCCAACTATTTTAACTCGTTCCGTTTCACGAGATTTCTCGTCTTCCTACTCGCCAATGTGGAAATATTCACCATTTACCGATTCGGATTGTAAAAACTAGTCAACTGGAAGTAACGAACGATTAATTTTCCGAGAGCTTCCTGGATCCCAGGGGGAACGCTGAGCTGAAAGGGCAGCCGATTGGGGGGGGGGGCGTCATTGTTTGCAACTTGCAGACTATTCTAGGTCCTGCCTCAAATGCAATGCTCTGAAAGTTACGGTGATATCCATTCTGCGTCTCAGAATGAATTCCGGTCCCAAGCGTGAACGTAGCCATTTGGAAAATCCCTAGGTTCAGCCAATTCCATCCTTCCAATAATAATAAGAAGAAGGATAACCAAATACAGACAAAATAAGTAATTTTATAAATACCACACAACGTTTCTGGGATCCTTGTACCTTTCTTCAGGTGCCAAGAAGAGCCTAGAGCGACACACCTGCACTCGTCAGTTGAAAAAGTCAACTGACGAGTGGGGGGGGGGGGGAAGTTGTGTCGCTCTCGGCTCTTCTTAGCATTTGAAGAAATGTACAAGGATACCAGAAGTTGAAAAAGTCAACTGACGAGTGCAGTTGTGTCGCTCTCGGCTCTTCTTAGCACCTGAAGAAAGGTACAAGGATCCCAGAAACTTTGTGTAGTATTTACATTATCACTTATTTTGTCTGTATTTGGCTATATTTCTTATTATTAATTTTCAATCAGACGTAAATTTTTTATTTCTATTCTTGTAATGTTCTCAGGAAATTATTTAAATTTAAGGTCGTATAAGGGACAAAAAATGAATATGGAAATAAAGTTCGAGAGGCGATGTCTAAATAAAGAACGGTAAGAGGATTTGAATAGAATTAAGACCAAGATTTCGAACAGGAACGAAATCTCTTCATAAGTGGGGAACAAGGCGTGCAGAATAAATTTAAGCATTAACATTAATAC
This sequence comes from Zhengitettix transpicula, assembly GCA_037074705.1. NCBI lineage: Eukaryota > Metazoa > Arthropoda > Insecta > Orthoptera > Tetrigidae > Zhengitettix > Zhengitettix transpicula. The sequence continues at coordinate 60,473,635 of CM073595.1, read as the reverse complement.
TTTCTGTACAATTATCTACCATAAATTGTCAAAAAAATGATATATCATTGAATATAGAAAAAATCCTAAAGTGTTACAAGTCCGAGTTATGTGAAAGGTAAGTTCTAGTTACAACATTGAAAAAATAATGGAACGAAACTGCAGTTAATCGATATCAATGTCGAGACAAACAGGCGCCATAATTAGTGTTCCGATATGATTTGTTAACAAGTAAACCATGAACCGTAACAAAGTGTGGACAAAAAGGCAAGGCAGCGACTCAATTTTACACTATTAAGACGTTAATTGATTGGAAGAGTCCGCGACATTTCGCAAGCCAGTGGGAATTAATCCCGCAGACATTTACACATCTGACAACTTTCAGGTGTACGTGGGGAGAAGTTGCAGTCTCCTCGTTGAAATGTCAACTTTGCACACACACACTTGTGACTTACGCAAGAAGCAGGTGAAAGGAGACCGGAGAAATGGTAACACTTTCCCTGAACCGGGAACTGACCACACACGACTACAATATCAATAAGGATTTCTCTAAAGTTTCAACTGCTTAGCGACTGAAGAAGTGACGAAGAGGACGAATAAATCGACACACGTGGAATCGACATCCTAGTCACAACAACGGCGCTTACACAAATACAAATGAACGGAATTTACAAGTAGTAATTAAAAGGAAAACTAAAGCATAGTTTTCCATTTCTTTCATGGTACAAAACACGTTTCATATCGTCTGTCTAAATTAAGAATGATTGTTAATGGTTGATTTGTAAACTGGGAAGATTATAAAAGCCAATCTAAACTTCAGGTAAGAAAGTCCTCTCGCAAACGTTTGTCATGATCCCAGTACGATACGAGGTACGTAGTGTTTCTAAAAAAAATTATATGAGAACACCAAGGCTCGAGAATTCAAAAAAGTCCTACAAAGCCTGGCGACCACAAAACGCATGGTTTTATCGAAGTAAGATAATTTAGTGTTCTCGGATAACAATTGCCGGGACAACAACGGAGCGATTCTCGAGGGTAAATGGAAGAAAAAAACTACTGGCAATCGTGTCGATTAAATACAAAGTTGCTACTCAGAATTTCCGTTGTACCACAGGTACACTTGAAGGAGAGATTGTAGAGGAATGCGGAGATAAGTAGACCATGAAACGGAAAATAGAAGGTGGAAGGAAAGTGATAACGAAAATATGAAGGCAGGGCATACTAAACCACATTTAGAAAAGGTAAAAATAATTTTTATATAAGTTCAAGAGGATAAAAAACGAGAAAGAAATGGAAGATAACGAATTGGACTTTAAAAGATAAAGAACAAATTGGAATACTGGACTAAAGATTCCACCCTTTTGGTAGAGCAGGAAATGACCGATACATACAGAACAAAAAATACACAACTCTACTACATACATGGCTTTTAGTAAAATTTTATAAACTTACCCGGTTATAATCCTGAGAGAATTTTATCAATTAAAGTGCTGATTCATAAAATTGTTTTTTTTTCAATCGCCGGTAATTTCTTTGTAACTATAAATATCAATTGGCAAATTTTAACACAAAACTGACTAGAATACGATTTGGAAGATGAAATCACAAAAAAGACACGCTGAAAGAAGCGGAATACTACGGCAAGTCCTTGTTACATAACCACATTTAATTGTTAGAACTCACACTGAATGAATGCAGGGAAATATAAAAGAAAAACACTGGCATTATATATCGTAAATGAATTCTACAAACAATATCACTTAAATATCCCAAATTTATTCATTTCACCGATTACATAATATAAATAAAATGATTCTAATAACATTGACAGTTTTGGAAAATTTAAATTTGAAAAAACAAATAGGGTTCTCCATTTAAGAATTAATGGTACCTTACCGTCGCCCTACCCGCAATGGGTATTGTGGATGGGTAATACCGCACATACCGATATCACCTTCAAAAATATTAAGATTTTATCTGGTACATTTCTTTCGTACGATGCTTATTTTCGATATATATAATTTATTGTGTGGTGTGCTTTCGGCATTTTGATAAAAAAAACGATCGTTGCTTCTCAACGTCGTATTCTAAAATGTTTTTTTTTTTTTCAAATATGTACTGCAGCAAGTCCATAGTTTAAATTTCCAACGCTGCCACGTCGACATAAATTGGTCTTTATGATTTTCCCTCCCGTACTCTGGCTTATAAAATAAAAAGACGTAGACGAAAGTTAAATGATAACTCTTACATTTCTACCAACTAGGGGAACTTGCTTAAAAACGTACGTTACTTTCTCGCGAATATGAATATTTTCACTGTCATTTCCAATAGGCAACAAACAGCTTAGCTAAATGAACATAGGAGACTCGCTGAAATGGAGTGGTTCACACTTAATTATGCCACTGAGCTCGGGAATGGAACACACTCCAGGACAATGAAACGACCAGACGCCAACCGCAAAACCGGTTTAAAAACTAATCCGACTTTTTGGACGGTCGTAAGTCCGCATTTTTAATAATTGCAACGCTCGTCATCCGCCGGCATGAGGTACATATCACGGTCGAGCAAAGCGTGAGCAGGGCAAAATGAAAATTTTCAATCGAAAGCAAGGCTAGTATTCGGCGAACAAGTACGTACGGGTCCGGTAATCATACAAAGGGCATGAAGTGGGTCCGAACCGAGAGTTGGGAGGTGGCGGAAGCAAGACTCAGGATATCACGTGCAGATGTTCTGCTCCGCATTCCTAATCGTATTTCCTCCGCGGCATGGGCCATAATTGGAATCCCGGGTCCTCGTAATTGCCGACTAACAACACTCGGGAGCCGCACACCTTCCCCGACTCTCGCCAAAAATAAGGTCAAAACCACGTTCGCGACTGTCCGCCACGTACTGGTAATCTCCGGCCAAAGCGATTTTCTGGTCAACGCAAATTGGCAGATGAGCCAAGCTGAATTAGCTTTCAGATTAAAGGGACGGACAGCAGCGTCATTTTTTAAAAGCGCACTTCATTCTCCAATTCGAGGGGCGGTCTATGGGAGGACAACGTGGATCTGCACCTATTGAGTTCTGGAAAAGGATGCCAGCACCGGAAGAGACCGGAAGTCGTTAGCGGGAGCCCGGCAAAACAACACTCGAAACCAATTAACATGCAACCGGCGCGGACAACTTGGCAAGTCGGCGATATTTTTCCATAGGAAGGGCATGTTATGAGACAACCAGCGGCAAGTTATTACGCGTTAGTAACGCTAAAATGACACAGAAAGCAGAATCATTCGGAAAGAAAACGTTGTCATCAATAGAATAGCCAGGAACGAACTATCGTAGAGAACGGGAAAATTGTTAATGAAAGAACACATGGAGATTTGTTAATGGAGTTTGAGTAGTAAATAACCCACTAGGCCACTTCTTGTTGAGGGCAAGTCTACGCTCATGACCTCTGCCGTCTTGGCTTCATTAAAAAATGTTATTTATTTACATCTGCATGCTTTAAATTGAATAAATGGACAGATAAAAGGACAGATTTAAATTTATTTACGGAAGCGACACGTTTCGGTCCAGATGTAGACCTTCATCATGAATAAAATCCAAAAAATACCAGCTTATAGGTATAATAGCAGAAATGTATTAAACCAATAGACTGTAGTGACAACTTGTAACGAGCTAAATAGCTAATAATCTGAGATGTTACATATCAAGCGTGATGTACATTTACTCAACGTTAAAAACGACACGGACTTGTGAATCAAAATTTATAACCTAATAATCCAGGATACACAACCACTAATTTAAAGAATTAATATCAAATTTCACAACATTCTATAATGATTATTTTATTATCTTTTTACCGTTATATTTATAAAGCAGTATCTTTGTATTTATATGCCTTATTGAGCGTCCACATCATGTCGCTTCATTAAAGAAATTTTAATTTAATTAGTATTTACGGCTGCACGCTAATTCAATTTTTTTATAAATTATTAATCCACAAAAATTGAAGAAACTTTTCGACTTTGACAATCGAGTTCCAATTATGAATATGTTTTTAACCTTTTTGAGAAGTTCACGTCTTTTTCGACAAGCACACTCGTCCACAGATGTAGTGTTGAGAGCGTAACGATCTAGTGTAACGTGACGGATTTAAGGAATGACTCCAGGTCTAAAACATATACATTTTAAAACCGCGATAAAGATATAGTACACGATATTTTGTGTTCCCTGCAACCAAATTCTACGACTGGATAAAGGCTTCTCGGGATTCCAGCCGGAGAAACTCGTCGATAGCACGCGACGTTTCAGCGACTGCCCACGTCTTCATCTTCGCAAGAAAGAACAATATTATTGCTCAATAATATTTTTATTTACAACTATCCATACGGAGTTTTCAAGTATATAGGTCAACAACGTATTTACGCATTTTCTTTTCTCTGCGTAAGAGAATATATTTCCACCGTATCAAAGACTTATCAAGGGATTCCGATGCTGAATGATTTTGGATTAAAATCTTTTCCGAACGCACGAGAGTATTTTCAGATTCCTTGTTTGGCCTACTTATTTGAATGTACTATTTAAACGACAGAAAAAAACGTGGGATGTCAGAGTCGAGAAATTACACAATATGAAATTGAGTGTAAAATAGGTCAATGAAAATGAACAATAAAATATTGAAATGTGTCAATAATTGCATTAAAATTATTGATAGACATTTTTTCTATTACTGACTATAAAGTGCACGGCATTTTTGAGACCAAAACCCTCTTATACAGGAGCAAGAGTGAGTAAAATGGATAACAAGTGCTTCAGTAGAGCTGTGAGGAAATAGTAAAAATTTAGAGCATTTTATACACAATGTCACTGTAAACATTTATCAAGACAAAACCATACAATTATATATTTCACCCGGTAGATCAGACATACCACTGAATGATGAACATGTCACTAAATTATTTAAAATCTCATAGGTCTGACATACTTACTTAATGTAGCTTAGTATAACTTAACACACATTAAATGTATATTGGCAGAGGTTTGCAAATCAATTAAAATTTTTACAGAACAGAATTATAGAAGAAAGTGATTAATACCAGTTTGTTACCAAAACTGTCAATGGAATTTATGTACAAGAATGGATAAACAAAACACCACACCAATACAGAGTGACAATATTTGAATAGTAAGAAGAGAGGGTTTTAGGGGGAAAGAAAAATTTATTAGCCTCTTGGGTATGACAGTCAGAGCTTTGGCACAATATTCAAACCCTCCTTCAAGTGCAGGCACCCAATCTTGGAAAAACATCGACGTGAATTTCAAAATCTTTAAACGAACTACCTTCCTTCAAACAAGAGAAACAACAAAAACCAAATTTACACAAATCATAATATAGAGATAAATTATGTGTTAACATAAATTTTGAATAAAACCCTCACAAGTACTTCAAAGTAAAACATAAATAATAAGGTAAAACTTTTAAGCTACGTTTGAACAAAGCTAAGTACATATGGAACAATTCAGAGAATAACATAAATTGGGCTTGCTACAAGAACCACAATAGTACTGCCAATGTTAGAAGTTAGTTACTACTTGTGGCCTCAGTACCATGTAATATAAATTTATGCAAACAACCAAAGTAACATAGAAACCAAGACTATAATCAATTCTAATGTTTGTTAATAGCATCTGAAACTATACAGCAGAGATAAAGTTGTAATATTTTTGTTGGGATAGAGATCATACGTTATATATATATAAACACAGATTCATAATTGCACTAGTAAAAACTGTGAAATAATGGTAATGGTAATCATAATGTAATACCTGCTAGATGTTTCACTGAAGTTTCCTCCATCCAGAAGTCGAACCTTGGCGAACAAAACTCCGTTGAGGAATGGAACAGCAGTCAGTTCTTCCAAACATATTTCTACTTGAAATTTATAATATTTCTTCTTCTTAATCATGAAAGCCATTTTAAGATAAATTGGTACTACCAGTTCTTATTAGATTACTTCACTTGAATTCATATTATGACAAAGTTACCAAGACTTTCGCGCAATTAATCGGTACAGGGAGCGAAGTTGTTAGACTACCCTGGGCGAATTATTGTCAATTTATTAAATAAAAATATTGACATATTACGTAATTTTTGTTTCTTCAAATTTTCTACAATTCGGAAAATCACTAAAATGTATGGCACTGAATAAACACTTCGTAATAGTGTTTAATGAAATCACTAACTCGTCCATTAAGAAAAAACTCTTAAAAAACCATTCTTAAAACATTTACATGTTTTAAATAGTCTTGCATGTATTATCATATGTTTCATAAACTAAAAATCGTCTTTAGGCGTCCTACTAACAGAAGAATCACATACACACGCAACAATCAAATCAAAATTTTCAAGTCAGTGTTGAGTTTAATTTGACAAATTCATCCTGATTTTATCTGGTAATATACTAGAAATGTCACGGGATTCTCTGTTTTCTATTTCATTCATAGAAGAGACTTGCCTACATGGAACGAAGATACAAACTAACATCACGTTTCATATTCTCACATCAACTAACAGGTACAAACTGAGAACCAAGAAACATTGACACTTCGCCTATAGATGTCTCAATGCTCTGTCACTTTTCAGCGCCATCTGTTGTGTGACCAAACATGTTAGAAATAAAGATATGACAATCTCTATAATGATATGATAATCTGTATAAAGATATTACACTAAATTGAAACTATTTTTTAAATCATTCAAAACCTTTACATCCTAGAAAGAGCCTTATTTTTCACTGATAAACTTATATAAATATATTAAAAGTAATATAATATTGAGATTATGAAGCAAATCAACTTCTCCGATATTCAGAAAAGACATTAACAATGGAATATTTTAATATTTATAAACTACAAGTAAAAAAAATATAATTTTAATTAAGAGAGGGACTATTGATAAGTATATGGATATTGATATACTATGCAATAAAGTGAAAGTAAATACATCACAAGTAACAAAATAGTTAGGAATTTATGTCAACTACACGCTTACAAGGAATGAGCAATAAATTAAACAGAAACTCATGTTTTGAAAACGTTATCTACATTCTTTAGTCCTAGTTACAGAAAGTGAGCTATTTGAAGCAGAATTAAAAAAATATGTAGCAAATAATCACTTTATTGTAGGGATGACTTTTAATTTGTAATGTATTTACCATTTTTTGCCATTATTTAATATTTAAAAAATTTGAAATTATTTATGTTGTACACATTGGCATGTAATACAGCTATACTTAATTTATCAATAAGTCTCATATATACAATTTTTCTAGTAATATAGTACATTTTTATTTAATATAGTACATTTCACATAATATTATAGAAAACATTAAAAATAAAACATTATTATTACATAAATAATCATCGGCCAATTTCAAGTCAGAAAAAAGAATTTATTAAATTCACGTTTCATCGCTTAATTTGCGACCTCGTTTTAAATTTTTTTTTAGAAAAAATATACTCATTGTTTATCAGTGTATATCGTTCATTGAACGGTAGCTTTTTCCAATTTTTTAATACAAGGGTCCGTTTTGTATGCAATGGAAGACTGAAATTCAAGTCCGTGAGTGCCTTATATAATGGAACGTTAATTAAGCGATGAAACGTTAATTTTTTTAATTTTTCAATTATGTTGTGCTACTTGAAAATGCAATTACTTAGCATTATCAACTCCATGTAAATGTTATGCCTTATTCACATACTTGATGTTTAACTTCTCATGGCGACCTATGAAAAATGATTATATTCCATTGCTATATATACCATACTACTATACAAAATTGTAGTATATTGGAGTAGATTACAAAATTTAATAAAATTTAGTTTATTCAATATACGTCTTGTATAAGGAAAATCAATTCTGCAATTTATGTGTTTGATATTTGTCTTTATAACATCGATTATAATTTTCTCAATATTTATATACTTGGTTGGTCCACACTAGCTACCAATAATGGTGTGACATTTTTAGAGTAGCTAATACTTCTATCAAGTATCCAGTTGAACATACCCATTAAGGACAATTTAATTTTTCTGTTCTCACATGACATACTATGCTTACAGATCACCCAAAATGGGATGACAAATTTTATTTGGACTTGGGGTACATGCTGGGATGAACCCAGAAATCTTGTTTAATGACAAGACAAATGGTCCCGACTTAATGTTCCGGTGTATAAGGCACTCACGGACTTGAATATCAGTCTACCATTACATACAAAAGTACCCTTATATTAAGAAAACAACGAACAAGCTACCGTTCAATGAACGATATACACTGATAAACGATGAATATATTTTTCCTAAATAAATAATTATAAATCACATTAAATATAAGAATTTGGAGAAATCTGTAGAGCATGTCTTCAAATAGTTTTAAAAACTAGTTCAGTATGTACCTTTCAATAATTAGTCATAAATGACTATACCTGACTTTCTTAAATAATACATTAACTAAAACAATTATATATACAAAGAAAATAAATTATATAAAAAATTATTTAAAATAATTTATTAACAATATTTTAACAGCACCTTGGAATACAATTGCTTATGTAACATTTTCATTTAGAAATTTTAATTGGATACTTCAGCACCTGAAAGAATAATATTTACATAGATATACTTCATGTAACATTGCCAATTTGAAAAAACTAAAGGACTTGTTTACTTATTCATTTATTATAAAATTAAATTAATTATTACATAATTTTAAAATAAATACAATTCATATATCAAGCATTTGTTGTAATATTCATGAACTAGAAGGTGTAACCTTTGCTATTTATAACAATAAATGAACACATATTTTCTTATAAATATGTAATACACATTAAATATGGGCAGTGGAAAAAAAATGACAAAAATGTAATGGCAGTAAAGGCAAATAAATTATTTGTTTTTTTTTTTAAAAAAAGAATAACTTGGTCCCCACATACTGAAATCTTCATATGTGTTAAGTATGAATGTCTTCAATTGATATCACATTGTCACCTTATTGCATACGAACATAAATTATAATTCTGCACTTCCATTCTTATTTTTTCATCACACAGACAAAAGTGTTTATGAAACAAGGATTTCAATATTTACACTACTGTTTTATTTCACAAATATGTTTGAGTATTTGAATGCACAGTTACATATTTACTTCTCACATTCAGATCCAACTGGTAATTACTGTAATCAGTCACATTTCTTCAGATAAAGCATACCGGTCCAACTTCAAAGCCAAATGCCTGGTGTGGCAATCCATAATCTACAGGATAGAAGTCCACAATAGGTACATTGCTAAGTTTCTTTGTTCGCACTTCGAAAATGGTTTCACTCTTGCTCTTTCGTGTCTGTAAAAGATTAACAATTGTATCTCTTACACAGTATTTATAAATAAATTCTAGAATATATATATATATATATATCTAAAAATTGGAATAGTGAGGAAAGATAGAAATATAGGACAAAGGTTGGCAATACACTCCGACCTTTTTGCTGTGTACACAAATGCTCTACCATTGAGCTACCATGCCTTTCCCAACGTCTAAAAAGTACCTGGCTTTGATTCCCAGCCCTGCCAAATATTTTCAGTCTGTCCATCTTCCTTCCTTCTCCCTGCTTTGAACATATGCTTTTCTATGTGTGTGATTCTACGCCTGAGCATATGAATTCACATAAAGCATCCTATTTGTCCTATTTATTTCTATCTCACCTCACTGTTGAAGTTCGAATGTGACTTTGACACCAAATTAGTTCCTGTTCCTTAATGGATTCTCCTAATATTGTGTATATATATATATATATATATATATATATATATATATATATATATATATATATATATATATATATATATATGATATTAGTAAGGATGTGACATTGTCAAAAATAATTGCAATATTGGTATGGACAGGAAAGAGAGGCAGGTTGTGGCTTACCTGAAAGTGAAGTGCGGTGTTGCCATAAGGAACTGAAGGTTGTTCTTCAAATTTTCGGAGGCTCTCACCATTCCACAGTCCACAGCCAGCCGGTGCACGGAACGGTGTAACACTCCTTCCTCAAGAAGGAGGCTGAGAGCCTCCGAAAATTTGAAGAACAACCTTAAGTTCCTTATGGCGACACCGCACTTCACTTTCAGGTAAGCCACAACCTGCCTCTCTTTCCTGTCCATACCAATATTGCAATTATATATATATATATATATATATATATATATATATATATAACACAATTAATATAAATAATTAAATAATCCATATAAATAATTAAATAATCCATATAAATACTTACTTTACAATCATCATTTATGATGTTTGGTTTAATTCCATCAACCCCAAACTCTACCTCATTTTCACCTAGAAGTTTGATTGCCATCTCAAAACTCTCAGTTTTAAGGTTGTACCATGCTGCAGAATTAATACAGGTGTATGTGAAGTTCTGATAAGCATCTTGACTTAATAATCGCAAGAACGTCATCTGAACTACACCGACTGTCTCATAAGTAATCTATATATAAAAAAAATATCAGTTACAATATATCTGTATGGTTGTATTTGCAATTTATTCCTAGTTATTCACTACTTTTTTTTATTGGACATATCTCATTTAATCACTACATTAACATCATTAATAAAATTATTGTTTATAATAATCAAATCAAGCCAACTTTTTGATCAAAGAAGACTCGGAATAATCAAATAAAATAACACTGTACCCTGAAACCTCCTCGTAAGTTGGAATACCAATCATTTTTGTCACCTTCTTTTCTCCATTGAATGTTGGGCATCTGGCTTGAATGAATATCAGGAAAGACACATGTTTCACCATTTCCTGTCATATTACAAAATACATACACTGCATCATCCGGCATACCCAAATTTGGATCAATCCAGTACCACCCTGTTAGACAAATACAAAATTGTATAAAATTCAATTGCTTATTTTATGTTCATATTATGTTGGATAATTAATTTTTTTACCATCTTTGAATTGAGGATGTCCATAGTATAAATCTTTACATGTTCTCACAGGATTCTCTCGTGTTCCAACGGGCTTTCTTATACGGTCAAGATCCTGTCGTATAGTGTAAATAGAACTGTACATATCAAGGAACTTCCCACCTAAGTCATCTTTCACTTCTACTTTCTTCTTCTTCTCAGTCTTTACTTCTTCGACAACATCTTCATCTTCCCTAAAATGAATATTTGTGATTAACTGGAATTATTTACTACACAATATATATGGCAATTGTTGCCTTTTTTGCTTCTAACTTATGTAATAGGTGACTGGATCCTTAATATTAATGTGCTTAAGTAATTGCTCATCATTTAATGAAAATTATGTTTTGCCTTCAAATCAATTTCTTTTGTTAAATTTCACTGGTGTATATATATATATATATATATATATATACATATACACATTGTCAAAAATAATTGTAATATTGGTATGGAAAGAGAGATAGGTTGTTCTTCAAATTTTCAGATGCTCTCAGCCTCCTTCTTCAGGAAGGAGTGTTACACCATTCCATGCACCGGCTGGCTGCAGACTTCTTCCTGAACAAGGGTGCTGAGAGCCTCCGAAAATTTGAAGAACATCCTTCAATCCCAAGATGCTATGCCAAGCTTAAATTTCAGGTAAGCCACCAACTATCTCTCTTTCCTTTTCATACCAATATCTCAATTATTTTGACAATGTCACATTGCATACTGTGTGCAACATACTTCATGCGAAATTTTAAGAACTTTCTTCTCTTCTGGCAATATGACACTGGCCTGTAATTTCAGGTAATGATAATAGATATTTGTGCATGGGGAAAACATTTCTACTTAGTGATCACATAATGATAAAATAAACAGTTACTTTTTAAAAATAGGTTTAAACTGATTAATGCTGATTTTAATGTCACAATATTAATCTTTCACATACTTTATATCTCTCTTTTCTCTGCCAGATTCTCTCTGGAACAACAATTCAGGTGGTAGGAGCGGTAATTCTCCAGGAGGTCCAGGTGGTCCTGGTGGACCAGCTGGACCTTGTTCTCCTTTTAGTCCTGCCACTCCTTCTGACCCTTTAGGTCCAGGTGGACCCTCTAAACCTGGCAATCCTTGTGCTCCATCACTTCCTTTCTGACCCAATGGTCCTACAGGGCCCTAACAAGAAGAAATAAAACTTTAAAACCATATTTTTGATGTGGTGATGATTGTAATTGTGATAGATAGTACTAACAACATTTCCTTTTGGTCCTTCTGGACCTGCTGGACCTTTTTCCCCCTTTTCACCTTTCTCTCCCTGAGACCCTTTCGTTCCAATCAATCCTAAATCTCCTCTGTGGCCTTTTGGACCACGACGACCTCGATCTCCTTTTGGTCCTTTAGCTCCAGATTCACCTGGTTTCCCAGGTTGACCTTCAGCACCAGATTTTCCAGGAGGACCAACATCTCCCTACACAAAAAAGTATTTTTATTTAGTTTAACTTATTAATATCAAAATTAATACCTATTATATTAAATTTCATATTTTTAATTCAAATTCATTTGATGGATGAAAAAATCAATTTAAATTTTCCTCACAATGATTCTGTATATAATTTGTTAAAAATTGGGTTTTTAATAATAATATCACAATAATTGATAAGTTTCTTCTTACAGCAGGACCTGGTGATCCTCGTAATCCTGGAGCTCCTGTAGGTCCTGCAAGACCTTGAGGACCGATAGGACCTTGCAACCCTGGTGGTCCAGGAGGACCCTTGTCTCCTTTTTCTCCTGGCGTTCCTGTACTTCCTTGCTGTCCTGCCGGACCTTCAGGACCCTATTAAACATAATAGTATTACAATTTAGAATTTGTGAAAAATAATAGTTTTCTTGAAATATTTTCTATGTAACATATTTTAATAGAATGAATTCTTTAACAAAATAAATTTTTAAGTGTACAAAATAAAAAATATGCAAGGGGCAAATTTGTGAATGGTACTGTCATGTAATTGAGTGGAAATCTTCCCTACTGAAAGAAGAAAATAAAACATACTAATATGCTCCCTATTACTGCAGTTTTGGTAATCACATTTAAGACAAAGAAAGATTTTAATTGCAGCAATGCAGCAACAGTCATCCACAATAGACGAAAACAACTTTCTCATAGGGAGAGTATACACTGAAGGAAACACACTTTAATGTAAAATCACTATTCTTCATTTCTATTCATTCAATTCCTAACAATGTACTTACTGTATATATATATATATATATATAAAAGGAAAATGTGACGTGGTCAAATTCAATATCATTTAAATAAAAAAGAATGACAGTGAAGTCGACCCACCCTGAATTCAACAGTTGGCCTAGTTGGGCTGAGGAGTGAAAATATATCAATCAATGCCCAGCTGGCTTGCAGTTTAAACCTTCCTTCCTGACGAAGGGGCTCATACCATTGAAATGTTGAAATATTTTCAGTCCTCAGCCTGACGGGACCAACTGTTGATTTCAGTTGGGTCAACTTTGCTGTCTCTCTTTGCTATCTAAATGTGTTTTATATATTTGAATAGCTTCAATTATTTTATAAACTACTTATATTCCTGAATTTGTCTATTTGCAAGGAAATGATTTTCTTTTATAAATGAACTTACCACTTTACCAGGTGGACCAATGAGACCCATTTTTCCTGGTGGACCTGCTTCTCCTGGTGGCCCAGGATCACCGGGTCGACCATCATCTCCATCTTTACCTCCATCACCTTTGGGTCCAACCAAACCTGGCTCACCTGCTGGTCCAGGAAATCCTGGAGGACCAGGACTACCTTTTGGGCCTTCAGGCCCTACAGTTCCTCTTGGGCCTGGTGGTCCTTGTATTCCTGATTTTCCTTCTTCACCCTTTGATCCAGGAGGACCTCGTTCACCCTATAAAATGTGAAGTAACATTTTTAAACTAGTAATAATCAATTGTTGTTATTAAATTTTGTATAAAAATGGCTGTTGGTCATAAAGTGATTATTGACATGCTAAATAGAAAGGAGTAATGTAAAATATATCACATTATAATTCAAAACAAATCAACAGAAAAGAGCCAACTAATGTATGAAACAAATGTTTTACAAGTTATAGTCTGTAATTTGAGATATTTGAAAATAATAGTTTATTAAAATACTTGAATGTTTAAAAGTCAGTATTTTAATATACACATAGAAATATAATACATTTATTTTATAAGATGAAAATTAAATGGAATTTTATCACAATTTTCCATAAAGTTATAGTTCTCAACCATGAGTTTAAAGTAATAGAATTAATTTTCTCTACATTACTCAAGTATTTATTGTTATATAATAACTTAATATGTTATTATAATCCTCATTATCAACAAGAATGTATTGAAAATTACCATACACACTATTAATTTAATTCATTTTCAGGTATGCTTACATGTTTGCCATCAATTCCTGGAGGACCTGGAGGTCCTTGATTTCCAGATTCCCCTTTTGGGCCTTGCAGTCCTTCAGGTCCTGGTGGTCCTGGAATTCCATCTGTTCCTTTACTTCCTCTGGGACCTGGCTCCCCTGGGGCTCCTGCCGGACCTTCAGGACCTAAAAAACGAATGTTTGTGTCACTGCAAGTAGTTGCTTCACTTGTTATCTATTGTTAGAACAAATTAAAATTAATATGTTTCATAAATAAGGCAAAATTAATAGATTTTATAAGAGTTGTAAAACAAATAATGGAATGTCTAGCAGTGGTTCTTACTGTAGGCTTTGATTGTAAACTGATCCAATGAAGTAAATACTTTTATATTCCCCTTCCCTAAATGAATATGATATTCACAGTATTTTTCAATTTAAAGTGTTAATATTTTTTTTAGCTATGTTATAAAGGAACTGTTGTACGATTTCACTTGCATTTGATAATGCTTTTCAATACTGTTTTAACTATACCTGGTATTATAACACACAGTTGTGTAATGTATTGTTATTTTCAAATAAGTGTTCAATTTTTATTACTTTTTCTCATTGAATACTTTACCTCTAGCTCCAACATCTCCAACTTCTCCCTTCATTCCAGGGGGCCCTGGTAAACCCTGTGTTCCAGGTGCTCCTGCAGGGCCTGGAACACCCGTAGGTCCATCCTCTCCTTTTATTCCTTGACGTCCTATCTCTCCAGGAGGACCCCTTTCTCCTGAAGGTCCAATGGCACCTGGTTCACCTCTGGGCCCCTGAGTTCCAGGTGGACCAGGAGGACCCTAAAAACGAAAATCATTCCATAAACCTGCAATGCTGTTAAGCACCTAAAATGAGAGTAAGAAAACAGAAAAATTGTTCAATAAGTTAAAAAGAATTAGTGTGTAGAGTAGAAAGTCTGTACTTTATTTCATAAGTTTTACATTTAAAAATAGTATTAAATGAAGGAATTAATTAAATCAAATGTGAAAAAAAGAAAATATATCAATAACATATTAATTATTGTAACTGTCTGCCCTTTTTTATCACATGTTTCGGTCTATTTACAGTAACATTTATCATTTTTAGGATAACTAATTATTTATGCTATTATAAAAATAGAGATAAAAAATTTTGTAAATTTTTATTAACATTTTAAGTATTACGAATTTATTTTAAATATTGTACTAGTTGTAGTGAATTGAAGGGGCTGAAAATTATTTGATTAATAATATTAATATTGAAACTAAATACCGTTTCTCCTCTCAATCCCTTGAAACCCTTTTCTCCAGGAGGACCAGCATCTCCTTTGTCTCCATCTTCTCCAGGAGGTCCCATTGGTCCTGGTGGACCTGGCAAACCTCGTTGACCTGGAAGTCCATCACGTCCTGTTGGACCAGCTAATCCTTGTTCCCCCTGAAATGAAAATTGGCATTTTTGTGCATTATGACAGTTTCTCTGTTTTAATAAGTAAATTATACAAGATAGATTAATAGTCTTACTCTCTCCCCTTTAGCCCCTGAAGCACCTGGTGGTCCTGGGGGCCCCTTTCTGCCTTCAGGGCCAGGTGGGCCCTCCTTCCCAGGTTCACCTTGTTGCCCTTTGTCTCCAGCCGCCCCAGGTGGCCCAATGGGTCCCATGTCTCCTTTCAAGCCTGGCATTCCCTATATGAGGAAAAATATTTCTGAGTATATTTTTCTCTTAGTTATTAAATAACTTATTGAAATAAATAAAATACATATCTTACAGCTGAAAATTGAACAAACTGAGTTTTATTGTATTAAAAGAAATACTGGTCATTTAAAACCTCATTTTAACTAAAAATAATAACAATTCTGAAGTAATATATATTTTTAATATATAATATATAATATTTTAATATATAATATTTAATATTTCATTATCAATGTAACAGACTCTTGAAGACAATGCCAAAATTTTATTGTGTAATATAAATAAAATTAATGAAGGGCATTTACAAAATTTTTCTATGTATAAATCTGTATATCAGTTATATATTTACTGGTAATCCAGACAATCCTCTCTCTCCAGGAAATCCTGGAAGGCCAGGTCCTCCATGAGGCCCAGGCTTTCCTTGTGGCCCAGCGGGCCCTACTTGTCCTTCTTTGCCAGCTTCTCCTGGATGCCCTGGTTCCCCAGGTAGTCCAGGATGCCCTGGTGTTCCCGGCTCACCAACAGGTCCTGGCTCACCTGTTGGACCTGGTGGACCAACAACTCCAGGAGCTCCTGCTGGACCGTGTGGGCCTGGCTCTCCCTGAAAATAAAAATTGTTTAATGATTTTTCTAATCCTTGAACTATCCCAAGTCAATTACATAATAAGAAGGTAACATAGTTAGACACTTCTAAACAATTTCTCTTCAAATGTATATGACATAAAAGCTTCCCATATTTTTTTCTGAACAAACATTAAAATTATTTAATAATTTTTGTGAGTTATTCAATAATTTATTATTGTAACTTACAGGAGGGCCTCTTTCTCCTGGAGGACCTTGAACTCCATCTTTCCCATTAGCACCAGGAGGGCCTTGGGGCCCAGTGAAACCACGAAGTCCATCTGTTCCTTGAGGACCAATTTCACCCTGAGGTCCAGGAGGTCCTGGTTGTCCAGTGTCACCCTAAGGAAGTTTTTATATCAAATATTTTCTTAGAATCAGTTGGTACAATTTTATTTCTTAATAAATCACATTTTAACAAATTGTGACATCACCATAAGAAAAACAACATAAAGGACAAAGCATGTAAATTAAAAATATAATATGAATGAATTTCATAAGCTTGCTGTTTAAAATATAAATATTATGAACAATATAACTGATTCGGCAAAACAGATTTTAGTAAGGTATATCATGTAATTCATTTCAGTGATATAAAAGTGTTTTGTTCTTACCTTAGGCCCAGGTATTCCTTCCAAGCCCCTTCTACCTCTTGAACCTCGGAAACCCTAAAATTGTGCATAAGTTAGAAGTAAGAACCAAAAGATAAAAACAAAAGTAATGTATTTGAACTTGCAAATTAGTTGCAGTAAGCCATGCTAAACACTCAAATATCTGTCCATGAGACTTTTAACATGAGTAGTTTGTCGAGCATTGAAAACATATACTTAAATTTATTTTACTTATATCTATTGTGCATCAGTAATGTCTGAGAGATTTGGTAAAACATTGGCAATGGAATTCCACACATATATCCAGCTCAAATACATAGAACCAATTTCTTCACCATTTTTATGGAGACATAAATAAAAATAACATAGATATATCACAATTAACAATTTAAAGCACACTAGAAATTATACTTTGAATCTATTACTAATAATGTGCAATTAAAGCTAATTTCTCACCCGAGGTCCAGCTTCACCCCTCTCACCTGGTTGACCAGAATTTCCCTGAAAGTAATTGTTACTAAATTTCATTGGGTCTTTTACATGTACTGAACTTAATAAACACATTATCTTTTCAAGATTTTATACTGAGCAATTAGAAAAACATTTTTTATACTTACTCGATCACCTTTATCGCCAGATTGACCAGTTTTTCCTTCAGACCCTTTGTCACCTTTCTCACCAGGAGGGCCAGGGTATCCTGCAAATCCTGGGATTCCAATTTTTCCCTTTTCTCCTTGTTGACCTGGTGGGCCAGCTTCACCTCTTGGCCCATCAAACCCCTGAAGTAAAGGAATTGAAATATGAAATAATACAATAATTGTGGAACAATTGTTTGTGTTACAAATTGAAAGATATAAAATTCCAAATTAAGTAATTTCAGGTAGTATAATTCAAGAATGCTACTGATCAGTAGTACTTTCTGTTTCTGTATATCACAGAACCAGTGAATGCTGGTACACAATTTACTAATTAACTTCAAAGTACTTTTTTTCAGAAATTTTATATGGAATAAATTTTTAATTCTACAAGGTACCTAATTTTTTTACATCTAAATATTGGACCATTTGCATAATAAGCTGAAGCTTAAACAACTGTTAATATTTACATGTTGGTTTCTCAGAATTGTATTAGTAAAGTTTTTAAATTTTTCCCTCCCACTCTATTCTTCAGGTTTGGTTCAATGTGTATTTGTTTATGTTTCAAAACTTTCAAAAATGGTATTAACAGGAATAGCTTAAGAAACTTTAATTTAATTTAGAAGTTTTTCCTGTAGGAGTACGAACATAGAATGTAACTGGTACAAATGTTATTGCAACACAAATAATTTTTTTTTGTATTATAATTGTATCATCATGTGAAGAATATAATTAAGAAATTAATATGAAAATCCTATGGAACAAAATAAATGGGATTTAAGTGATAAAATAATGAACTAGATACTGGCAAAAAATATACAAATGAATTATTAATAAATCTAAAACATATTTGAAATAAAATACAAAATTTTAGAAAGTATTTGTTTAATATTTTTACCTTAGGACCCTCAGGGCCTTCCAAACCAGGGATTCCCGGAGGGCCTGAAGGACCTCTTTCACCCTTTGTACCAAAATCTCCTTTTTCACCGTCTGCACCACGATCTCCCTTGTCACCTTTGTCTCCTGGACTCCCTCTCTTGCCTTCATCGCCTTTCACACCTCTTGTACCTGGAAATCCAATTGGTCCTTGTGGTCCTGATGGACCAGTGTCTCCTTTGGACCCAGGTGTTCCTGGGTTTCCAGGATGGCCTGGTGAACCATCTGCTCCAGGTAATCCTGGAAGGCCAGGTTTTCCATTTGGTCCCTGTTGATAAGAGTTTATATGATCAGTAATTCTGAACAGATGTTTAATTGATAAAACTTTTTCTGATCCAATTTTTATGCAGGAAAACAAAGAATAAAGGTTAAATAAAACTTTTTATTCATCTAAATTAAATGAGGTGAATCTACTTACTGCTAATCCAGGAGGACCCAGTTGTCCTTGAGGACCAGGTGGTCCTATTGGTCCCATAGGACCTCCTTGACCAGGAGGTCCTGGTTGGCCTGGAGGGCCACTGTTTCCTTTTGGTCCTATTGGACCTTCACTTCCAGGTATTCCTGGAGGTCCTGGCAATCCTGGGAAACCTCTTGGTCCAGGAAATCCCCTAGGACCCTTAAACATTCAAATAGATGCAATCATAAAATAATATGAACCAGGATATTTAATACAGTTTGACTAAATAATTTTGTTATTCCTCTCGGTTGATAAGAATCATGTTGAATATGAATAAAAAACGAATCTTATTTATTAGTATTAATAACTTGTTTAAGATAGGCCAACTTTTAAAGTTTTTTGCTTTTAGTGCTTATGAAGATTCATTATTTTATTTACCAACTCGCCAGGAAGACCAGGAAGTCCTGTGGGACCTTCTTCTCCCTGCAAACCGTCATGGCCTGGATGACCTTGCTCTCCCGGGTTTCCTGTTTGCCCTCTGTCTCCTTTTTCACCAGGTAATCCTACAAGAAAAATTATCTGACTTTAAATGATATTTTTCGAGGACGATAACACAATAATACTGAAATTTTGCAAATAATTGTGTGGAGCCTGTTTCAGATGCTACGATAAAGGTAATAAAGGCGGTATATAATATTTCATCATTCCATAATATTAAATATGCGCATTTTTAATGAAGAGTTGCAAATTGAAGTAAATTAATGACTTTAAAATACTAGTTTATATGTGAAGTTAGTTAAGTATTGGATTTCGAGTGTAATACCATTAAGAGACGCAGTTTCTGTTTTTCTAGGTGTCTTGATGTAGATTCTAACCACTCTATTACCAATTATAATAAGTTTTACACCTTAAAACATGTAATTGAAACAACTAACACAATTTCTTGATTGAGTGTCAGACCTGGCAGCCCCTGAATTCCTTGTTCTCCCTTGGCACCCATGGGGCCGGTCGTTCCACGCTCACCGTCTCTCCCAAAGCGACCCCTACGTCCCTCACGACCTGGCAAACCCATCATACCTCGCATACCACGAGGTCCCTGAATTGAAACGACAATACAGGTCAATATATTAACAAAATAATATAGAGGATGGGAATACTTGACACAATCTTACCGGTTCTCCAATATCTCCAGATTCACCCTTAAGTCCTTCTGGACCCGGCGGTCCCTCTGGTCCCGGAATTCCTGTGAGTCCCATCGGACCCTCAACTCCTCTCATCGCCATCTGATATTGTTTTTATGATAAATTAAATGGTACAACCATTAAATGACAAGAAAGGAAAATGAATAATTACCATGTGCTGAGAAAGCATTTGGCGGAACTGTTCAGCATGTTGGTCCGGTCCCTTTTCATTACCCTGAATATTGAGCTAGAAACAAATATAATTTATGAATATGATTTAAAAATTTAAATTGTATATTTCTAATAATGTTGATATTCTGTTTACAATTGTTTGAGAGCTATGTGGGGCGAAGGTGATATCGCTGAAAGAAGAGTTCGGAACGGAAAAGCGAAACTATAAAAAATCTAAAATGGCGAATGTGGGAAGTATCAAACTAAGAAAGGAAAGAAGGCGAAGGAAAACATATATTTAGAACACTGTTCAGAATAGAATGCTCCAAACAGAAGAACAGATAATATAAACAAACCTGTCTTACTATTACCGAACTCAGCCATGGCCTATCCGATATTTGACGATTTCCTAATGACTTGGGATTAAAAAATAATTTAAGGACACTACATTCCGTAACTTCCAACAACTCCAGATCTAAAAAGACCACTTAGTTTCGACCATCTCCAAATTCCAACCATTTAACCGGTCTCATATAAGTTCACGAAAACAGTTTAGGCCCTACTGAACACTAAATTGAAAAGCTACATTTATAGGGTTTGGTTATACGTTGCTCAGATTTATCTTCCCTGAAGGTGAAACAGATTTTTTTGCAATTCAAAACGTCGGTTTTCATCTTCCTACACTGGTTTTTCTGGATTTTTCTTTCTAACACTTCAGTTTCCCATTATCATGTTCTATTTTTAGTTCCAATTTACTTGGATATTCGTCTATAACTTAACTTCCTACGAGATAATGGAAAACAGAAAAAGCAATGTTATTATTACTTATAAATGATTCAGTATACGGGACCAATATCGCTTACTTACAGGTATCATGAAGACGTGACCTGGAGGACCAGGTAGCCCATTGCTTCCTAACAATCCATCTCTTCCTGGCTGTCCTTTGGAACCTGGCGGACCAGGAGGACCCGGAGGTCCCATGTATCCTCGAGGGCCCGGCGACCCACGTAGAGGATTGTAGCTAACGTGGGTGTTGTAATTGGTCTGCACATCATACACGTCCTCACCAGAGCCTTCGATCTGAAAAGATATCGGCTAATTAGTGAAACTTGCACAACTACTATTATTCAGGAAGGAGTACAGTAGATTATACTGCATTCTACGAAGAATTATGATCAAAGCTATTCCATTGTTGCAAGAAAAATCCTCGTGTAAATTCATTGTGGAATAACTAAGTCATGCGGCTATTGTGTTTGGGATGCAAATCTCTGAATTCGTGAGCACGATGTTATCATGATTTCAGAAGATCACGTGTTAATGAACCAAACAAGTGTCGGCCATGAATCACCTGGACCTAAGTTTCAGTGTTGCAAAGGACGTTTCATTGACAAACACAATTTGTCCCCACAAAAACGCCATGTTAAGGCAACCTGCAACTATCAAAATAATTCTGGTCTTCACCAAACGATTATAACTCATTGCTAAAACTTTGATGCCGTGTCGCGTGACCCTTGCGGGCATTTTGCTTACTTCAATGATTGAGGACTCGTGTCTGTGTTCTTCCCATTCGCGTCATCAGTTTTGCAGCTACAGAAACCTAGAAGCGTTTTCTGTGGAAAAGTGGCGTCAACGTCGATAAAACAGAGAATTTACAAGAAGTTGAAGACAACTTTGAACAATCTTTGTATCATCGTGTTATATATATTAGAGTGCAATTGAATGCATCGTATTCACTAATTATATGGTAACTGCTCGATTGCAACGCTAAAACGTTTTCCGAACGAGAAGGCGAGTGGTGGCTTACGTAAGTTCCGTTATTGTATCGTGCCTGTCCGGGGCTGTTGGCGGATTCGAAGGTGTCCGCATCGAATTCGTCGTCCTCGTCCTCTTCTTCGTCGTCGCCGTCGCCTTCAGCCTCGCCTCCATTGTCGTCAGCCTCGCTGGCCGCGCTCTGGTCCTGAGGACACTCGGGTGCTCCTTCACTGCATAATTCGTACGCGGCGTCGGGCACCGTAGCGATCGACAGCATCTGGATGTCTCCCTGAAAACCGTTAAAACAACATAAATGGTAGTCATAATAAAATAAGCAGAAAATATAGAGAATGAATGAAATAGGATTGAACGCAACGTTTCGAACAGTACGATACATCATCTTGAAGAATCCGTCTGGGTTTTTCATCGTTCAGCCTATGCCATATATTAAATATAAATGTTTAGTTATCGAAACAGTTCTCTTGTCATCAAAATGATGAGAACCTAAATCTAATAAGGTATATAAGATTCCGAAAACTTGGCTTCAGAGGGTCAATAATCTTAAGATAATATTCCAGATGAACGAGTAAGCCCATATAGTCACTGCAGCTTTAATTGTGTATCACTTACCGCATAGTTGCTCTCGTCCACAAGTTGTTGCCCCACGAGCACGATACCACCAGAGCTGATGATGGAAGAATCTTCCCTTGGCAGTTCCCTGGTGATCTGCTTCTTGCAGTCGAGGATAAGCGTGACAGCGTTTCCCTTCACGCTGAACGCGAGACGGTGCCAACTGAAACAGAAATACAGCAACGATTTACACTAAATATGAATAAAGGTGACTTCGGTTCAAGCTGAGGGGAAAGTTCCATCTAATATGGGATACATATTTTCATCACTCAAATCTTAGAAATTTTCCTTAAGCTCAGACGGAGAATTACTTTATTTTGAGGGTTTTCCTTCTCTATGTTGAGATACACATCACCAGTGAAGGTGCAATCTCTCAGCCCTCTGACATTGTTGACTTTTCCGGATATGGACGAATAAGAAAAATACTAGTCAACCCGGAGCTTAGATTAATAAAACTGGAGTGCGGAGATTTGCATTTGAACGCAAATCTTCAGGCCGAGAGTTTGCTCCTTTTTTTCCTAATGTCGTCGCTGTTATTTAATTTTTCACCTTCTCCATCTAGAATCCACAGCGGACTTCGATACTTCTCTTGTGTTACACTATGTTTGAAAGGATTTTTAGGTGAAACATTTACTTATATTAACGTATCGGGCAAATTATTTTAATAGTTTACATTTACTATAAACACACAAAAAGTCCTGAAAATTTCTTTATCTTTATATTCAGATATTAATACAGCATGTAAGAGCGTAAGATACGAAGCGTTATGAAACATTTACAAATAATTGTTGTGATGCAAAAACAGTTAGAACGTGCGTGTATGGTCCTGGCACATGCCCATGGGAGGGAAAGGAAACATCTACATGCACATGCCAAGTCAGAACGATAAGAAATTAATGGAAGCAGTCTGAGAAAGAGTGATGACATGCTGAGAGGCTGAATGGCTTTGTCGCGAGAGCGATTCGGGCGTGGGGAAAAAATTATCTGAATCTTAATAGGCAGTCTCATTTGATGAGCATATCTTGTCAAGGAAGAACATGTGTAAAAAGCATCTAGACCCAATCCATTTTTAGCTCTTGCCGTATTCATATAGATACGGCAGGCCAAAAAAAAAACAAGCCAGATTTCTTTGAGATGTGCCGTTGTCTGTCACACACACAATTCAATCGATTTGTAAATGGAAATTTTTAAGCCATTTTATAGTGATATTGCAAATTTTACACACTAGATCAATTTAGTTTATTATTATTCGTTGTATCATCTCGATTACATGGCTGTATTGTTCAACAATAACAGTTTTCAGAACATTTTAAATTTACTATGAGCCAACATCAAACCGATGTGAAATTTTCGAACAGTGCCATTGGAATTATTTGGTCTATGTAACCTGACCGCTGATTTAATAACATTTTGATATTGCTTGACCTGCATAATGTGCGGGATCAAAACTATTTAAACTATTTTATCACTACATAGTACGGAAATATAGCAGTTTAATTATTTTGTACTTATACGCAACTTGAAGATTCAAATAAGGTATACAGTTATAGTTTGGTATTTAAAACACAAAAGTTGTATTTAAACTAAAAAAACCTTATATTTTGATATTGTAATTAAAGGTTTAATAAACTACATATTTTTTTAATCAAGCCTTGACTTTAATGGCATCACATACCCCTGATTAATCTCGAGTTGAAAGCGAACTACAATATAACCATTTCCAGGTTATCATAATTGATCACGTGCCAATTTGATATGAAAGTATAATGTCTTCAAGCCTTCATGATTTTTCTAAGCGTAAGTTGATGAACATGAGTCTGTTTGTCTAATGTTTTAATGTAACACGTTTCTTTCCATGTATATTTTCCCCTTATGTTGGAAATGTTCTTGGTCAAGATGGCTGAATAAGCATAATAACGTCCGTCATTGATGGAGCACAGATCCGCGGTTTTCATCTTGTATTTAAAAAATTACCCACGCTTAAGTGCATATGTCCTACAAAAATTAGATAAAAAGTAACTGCACCATATCTTTTCTAAAAGTGAAGATCGTACCTCAAGCATCGCTCAGATAAGACCAATGACGCACGAAGTCAATGCACAGAAACAAACCTTTTACAGGTATAGATTTTTCATTGCAAAAATTTCAAGTATTGTTAATTACGGTTTCGTCATTATCAATGAGTCGAAGAAAATTATTTCGCACCTGCCGTCGTCCACTGCGGTGCCGAAGCTGATGCTGTTGTTGGTTGAGGGCAATCCTTGCGAATCCGAATAGAACAACCTGACGTCGCTGCCCAAGAATACTGAAAGCTGGTCATAACCAGTCTCGTTGTACACGGTGAACAGTACAGCGCCCTCAGTTTCTGCAACAAATAACCACCACATTTAAAACTGGTCGTTCATCTGGATGAAGCGTTAAATGCGTCATGAGTGTGAACGATAACAACTCCAAATATTTACACGATCCTGTTAGTTGACACCACTCAAATATTTCATGTCAGTCCTTACTCAATAACGGACCTCATTCTTCAACTAAAAACCAAAATAATGCCCTTCAAAGTGTGAATCAATATATTTATATAAAGAACACTCCTCGCTGACGCTAAAGCGTTCTCTTTCCGGATATTATAATTGAATTAGTTGTAGTGTATAGAGCAGACCTTTTCCCGGCCTGGCGACGAGCAGCAAGGAGAAATCCTGTGGAAAACCCGCCGGGAAGAGCTGCGACGTCTGCGCCGAGAGCAGCGCCTGTGGTGTCAGGTGGTAAGCGTCTTGGTCCTGCTCGCCCCCGCAACGCGCGTCCGTCTTCGTCACGCCCACGGGAAGGTCGTGGATGCGAGTAGCCAGCAACAGGTCAACCATACCTGCAACCAAGTTTCATTCTACATATCAGATCAGCTTCGACGTAGCAGCGAGCCAGAAGTCAGGAGTATCTCATTTTTGCATATTTCACAACTATTATCTTAGTAAAAATCTATGGGAAAGTTGCCGGATACAAATTATGAAATTTTACCATTAAAACGAAGAGCCAATTATTATTATTATACATCTATGTGTATTATTATTTATCTATGAGTTTTTCAGATAAAATTTCGAAGGACATGTTTGTTAATGTACTAAAAGTATGCGGTTGAATATAAAGAGGCGTTTAGGAAATTTTGTACCAGCATATTGAAAATGTTTAATCGCGGACGGTTAACGAAAATGCGTTTATAATCAAAGTGGGGCGCAACAAATTGGTGCCGAAATGTAGGAACAAAACACTTAAGCGTAATTAGCCTATGTGGTAAATATATTAGTGGGAGCAAACAGTTGGGCCAGCGAAGCAACGGGCGCAATTCAGAACAACTGCTATCTCTCCATTAGCCCTATATGTAGCATAATTCCGACATAATTGGCTGTCATAGGAGGAATCGCCACAGTGTCGACCGGGTTGCATTTCGGAAGTAGAGCTCACTTTTTGTGAATAAATTATATTAAAAGCCATGTGTTCTACAATTTTAAACTCATAGGTTGTACCTTTATTT
The DNA here is from genome assembly GCA_037074705.1 of Zhengitettix transpicula. NCBI lineage: Eukaryota > Metazoa > Arthropoda > Insecta > Orthoptera > Tetrigidae > Zhengitettix > Zhengitettix transpicula. The sequence continues at coordinate 60,447,059 of CM073595.1, read as the reverse complement.
CGTTGCGTAAGTTCAGTTAATTGTTTCATGGTTATTAGTATTCACTACCTACTCTGCTCGTAACTTCATTTATTCCTAATTACATCCATTACTGTTTTCCCATTATGAATGAAGTTAAATTGGAAAATAATTGGATTTAATTGTTCCTGGGATTAATATTTTAATAGCTCCAGCTGCGCGAGTGCCCTACTATAATTTATGTAAATCCTATCGTTTCCATTATAGTGTTCTTGGGATCCTTCAAATTCCTTTTTTCTTTGATAACACACAGTCTGAATTTGCTCATGTAATTATATTATACATTTCAATATAGAATACCGGAACCAGGAGATTTGCATTCGAACTCAAGTCTCCAGGTTGCAGGAGTAGGTTGCTTTTTTATTGCCCATTTATTTTCCCTGTTATTTATCCAAATTTCTTTGTTCCGTAGTGATCCGGAAAACTAAGGTATGGCTTTTTTATTTTTACCTCTTATTATGCATGATGCTGTAATTATTATCAAGTAATAAGTCAGTTTTACTTCACCTAACCACTTTTACCGTCTAGTTTCGAAGAATCATGTCAGTGATTCATTGATAGATTTTTATGTGATTTCATTATATTTTATCTTCATCCAGTGTATTTAATCAAATAAGGTTTTTTCATAAGATACACATATTGAGTACTAAAAACGTAAACAACTAAAAGTTATCACGTATTTAAAGCAACATCTAAATTTAAAATATACATAAATCAACTTAGTTACATAAATTTATTGAATAAATAAATTTTTAAATATTTTATAAAATTATATATATATATGTTGCTTGACATATTTATGTCTCAGTGTGCATCGGTTTACAGGATTTTCTGCAATTTCCTCTTAGTTTTTCGATTAGTGCATTCAATAGTTTCATAGATATCGCTTTCACTTATTAACATCATTATATTAAACCACGACGATTTCTGTTTCATTAATTCACGTCGAAAAATCTACAAATATTAGAAAATTCTAATTAAAAATCTTATTAGTATTTTATTTCCGCATAATAACAGTTATTTTCATTAATTATATAACACTGGAAAAATTTATTCTTCCCTTGTCAACTCCATTATATACTCTTCCTTCGTTGCCCTATAAATTTTGCAGTTTACTAAAGATTTGTCTTCTAAATTAAATTAATACACGTTAGCAAAAATATTGATTTAATTTCAAGCTTCAGCGGGTTCGTCGATATTTCTTCGTCAATGAAATCAAAACTACGTGGCAGTGCAGTCGCTGTGTTTAGTCTACATTTGTTCGTGATGACCATGAAATGGATCATATATGTTGATAATACTCAGATAATATGGGCCTTAACCTAGAATGAGAGAAAGCCACTATCAGGACTAAAGTAGTGTCAATGCCGAGATATGGAAAACGAGTGAGAACAGCGCAACGCAATCCGAGAAAGCAGTCATTCATCTGACCAGAGTTTTACGTCTTCAGTTCTTCCTTGAAACTATGTCAGTGTCTTCATTAATAAATATTTGCGCTCAAACAGCCTAGAATTTGAAAGTATAGTTAATTATTTCTAGGAAAATTTTATATCACTCACGACCATAATCTGGCTTATTATGTATTACAATAGTAGTTGTTGTATTTGGATCACAGTAACAATTTGATTAGGCAGTCACGCTAGTAAATAGTCATGTTCAGTGGTTGAACAAGAATGTCGCAAAAATATTTTTGAGTATACACCTCATTGCTAGAGTTTTCAATTACCATCATCATCTAACTGTCGGGTTTTTGATTCGCTCTGCAGAGACATTTCCTTTGGTATTAACAAAAGGCTGATTTTCCCGAGCACTTAGACTTTGTCAGAAATGTTGATGTAACTGTTAATTCTATTACTATTGTTCACATGTAAAAATAAAACAAACTGTCTAGCGAATTTGAATGTCAACCAACATTTCGTTTTTATAATAAACGTTTACATTCTTTTGTAACGAATAACTTTACTTCTACAATTTACAAGTCTGAATAATGGCTTCATGTGATTCGATTCGTTAAGTATGTTAAAGCAAAATAAACTTAATTTTTCTTGCACTTATTTATTCTTTTTTTACCAATTTATATTCCTGAAGTTTTCCTTGGTAGTTTACATGGACTTGAACATAAAATGGATGCACTTAGTACAAAAGCTGAAATTAGAATAACAGAATGAGGATAGATGATAATGGTGTTAATCATTGTTATAAAATCCATGCTCATCCATAGACTGAAAACTTCAACTCTACACGGGAAAATCAAGCTTAATATAAAATCATGTCTAAATTTCAGCGTTTGATCCTGGTATTCGTTACGAAGTTTGGATTGCTAAATTTATCTCCCAGAAAGGCTGTACACACGCTCCAACAAGTTCCTTGACTACAGCTCCTTATCAGTAGCTTCTCTAAGTGAACCGTCCATCTCTCAGAAAATTTATGTTTCGTGGCGAGCCGATTGGTCATGTTTTCAGCGAGACATGCAACTCAATGCAGTCTGGGAACTATTTTAAATGTATTCGTTGATAGAGTCGTGGATGCTGTTCGTGAAAAGCGGCTAATTGTAAAAAAGGTAAATAATTAATAAAGTAAATCTGAAATGTGTTGTCATAGAAATTGATCAGAATTTTTTTTAGTGACAGGCTAAACGAGGGTGATCCACGTGGTGGCAACTCCTCTTTAATAGCGTAGGAAGGGATTTGAATTTTTTTTGTAGGTGTAGACAGGCTATGTATAGGGTAATCCACATAGTGGCAACTCCCCTCTTATAGCATAGGAAAAGGAGTGAAAGGGGGCATGCGAAAAGGTAGAGCAAGGTAACCAAGGGTTAACTAGGGCCCCCGGGCTATGGTTTAAGGATTCTACCCAGCAATTCGCCTAAAGGTGATGCAGGGAAAACCCTAGAAAAACCTGCATCAGGTAGGCGGGCATTTGGTACGTGTCCCACGCCCTTCCGATGGCGGGAGAGTTTTTTTTAGGGTAACAGGGTTTTTATTTTTTATTTTTTTAGGTTAACAGGCTACATAAGGGTAATCCACATGGTGGCAACTCCACTTTAATAGCATAGGAAGGGATTTGAAAGGGGGGATGTGGAAGTGTAGAGGAAGGTTGCCAAGGGTTAACTAGGGCCCCCGGGCTATAGTTTAAGATGAGGAGTAAGACTGCGAGATACGAATAATTTTGTGTGGCGGGGCTAGAGGAACTTAACAGAGCTAACAGTTTCGTCGCAGCCTACCACGTCATTAACCGAGCACCAATAAGGCACTATAGAAAAAATTATCTACCTGTTATTTGTGATAAACACCCAAAATTTGCTATCTAAGGCCATAATAATAATAATAATAATAATTTATTTTTCAACGACTACACGAAATTTAACTTCTGTTACTACTTAACTGTAAATACGATCGGTGGAATGAAAAATAAATTTCTAAACAATAGCAGGAAATTAATTTTTATGTCTACTATTTTTTCAAACTTTTATACAGATGCGTCCTGGGAGTTATTTTAAGAAATCAGCGTTACAAGTTTTGCAGAAAGACGAATAGCATCCAGTGATAAAACAATTTTTTAACAAGTTTTGGATACTGAAATATGTACTCATTGGCCGACAAAAAACGGAGGGATTATTTTAAAATCATCTTGGAAATTTATCGCCAAAATTGGAAGGACTTCTTCCGTCGTCTTGTGACTGTAGACGAAAACGGACACACGACTTTACCCAAAAGGCTCAAATCAAAACAATAGGTTGGACTAGGTGACTACGAAAAATTTATGGCGGCTGTTTCTGAGTCTCAAATAATAATTGGATATTCGGAAAAGTGCTAAACTAATTCATTCTTGTTGTGAAACATGACACTACTATTCCCATATGGAAATTTCGATAAATTAATTATGATAGGATGGAAAATTAATACTTATTAATATATAATAAATATTATTATAAATATTATAATTTATATTATTATAATTATTATTAATAAATATTAATATGTATAAGCAATTGCTTATTTATTATCATGACTTGTAGAATAAAGATTCAGATGTATTTTTAGATTCGTTTCCATGGAATCACTCAATGAGAAAGACAAGTGAGTGCAAGATTCCGGAGGCAACGCCTGGCGTCTTACACGAATTTTTATGCAATGGAATAGCTGAATGAGGAAGACCGATGAGCCTGAAACACATGGTTGCCTGGATCCGCGCCGGAAGCCATAAACGGCTCCTTCAGCGGCTTTTTGTGAGCCATTGCTCACGGCCCTGAGGAATCCGACGGGACCAACTCCAACGTGCTGCATAATAACTGCTTCTGTTCGCTGACAAGGAAGGTCTCAACTCAATAATCATCCTTCTTTGCAGCTGCATCCAATGCACAAATGTTTCCGTCTGTGACGGGCTTTGCACTGAGAACAGTAGCGAGCCATTCAGCCATAATTCTGAAGTAATCACTCAGATTTATTTAGTCCCTTACGCATCGTCTGCGACTCCGCAGCGGTCACGGACGCTCGAGAGGCTAACGTAATCATCCACAATGAATTTGTGCTCCTTTAAGATCACAATGGAGATCTCCGGGGGAAATAGTCTTAAAGAATATCACAAAAACGATGAAGGAAAACATTTAAAAATCATAATTCAGAAAACAGACATAGGGAAGAATCATTTGTGAGAAATCTGTCATATGTCATACTGATAAAATAGGTAATTTGAAGTTACGAGCACTGAAATTGCTTAATGAAGGAAGATGGATTTTCTGGAATTTATACAAAAATTGTAGTATTAAACCGTGAAAATATGAGACTGAGGAATGAAAATGTTACTCGAAGCAACAAGACCTGTTTGATAGCATTTGAAACACACAAGGCATTCAGTACGAATATATATTTATTAATAGCAAACTAACATTTACCTCTGTACTATAAAACTATATATTATACATATATTTAGTAGCATATTATCAAAATTATCAGTTGTTTGACTAAAAAACCTGAGAAATACATTTTTTTTGGCTTAACAACGGTGAAAATGCTAACGTTCATAGTTTGTGTTTTGTTACGTCGTCAGAAAACGCACCTCAAAATATCATCCGACCTTCCCTCCCTTCGCTTTAATTATTTCGCGAGAGTTTTTAACTGCCAAATTGATTGATGAACCAAAAAATTATGATCCAAAAAACAAAGTATACTAGTAAATAAAAAGGAATTCAAGTTCAGTAATCATTCATTTATCTTTCAATGACACCTGAGTCCGCGCTTTCAAGAAAATTCTTTTATTAATTAATTTACAACAGAAGAGTTCTATATCGGTCGCATATTTCGATTCGGACCTTGGCAGCTGCTGACAGGGCCCCAAGAATTTAAGCCCATTATAATCTATCAGCTGCACTGGATAGCGAAGGCTGTCCACCAATGAATCGAATTTGCAAAACCAATAAATCAGTGTGTAGACTTCTTATTTGACTGTCGTGGAGACTGGGAAGCTGACACGCCATGAATTTTAAATTGAGGTTCAGTGAAAATGGAATTTCAAATGTAGATTTGGTGTTTTGGTTTCCCCACCCTTCAAACCGGAATGAAACATTATGCAGGGTTTTAACGATAGGGTTAACAGATTTGTCTACGTTGTGTACTTTTAATGGGACCAGACATGGAGCTAGTTTTCTTTTCTAACGCCTTTCTTGTAACTCATTGTAACAAAATACTTTTTTGTTGCTTCTTCCATAAGATTATTGTACGATTAAGATCTCAGTTAACCTTAACAACCAATATTTTGCTTAGTTGTCAATATTATCGTTAAAGGAAATTAAATTGGACACTCTGAATTTTTAATTTTAATTTTTTCAAACTGTAGGTTATAATTTAAGATAGTAAAAGTTGATTACCTCTTCAGATACAATCCGTTCAGCCTTTATTTTCTCCAAAGCTAACAGATAATATCATTTGGGACGTCCGACATTTGTCTCAATATTGCGGAACCTAAAAACGTTATTAGACTTGTTATAAATCAAAGATTTCATCGATATTCAAGCAACGGTGCACATTTTATCAGGTCGTAGCTTTATTTCATAAAGACAAAACGATTTGTAATGACAAGAAGTAAATTATTAAAAATATTAAATACTTTTTGGGGAATGTGTACACCTGGAAGCTCTGCGCCATATTTAAAAGTCTATCTGTTACTATAACAATATGAGAGCACAGTTTATTTCAGTTCTCATGATAACATAAAACCAATCACAGTCATGATTTTAAAAAAATCGACATGTCCCTTCCGGTAGTTTCTGGAATCTTGTCACAACGTTCTGCTCAGTCAATTGTTTGTGCACTCGAATAATAAACGCAATTGGCGCGGTGTCCTGTTACGTCCAGACAAGGCTATAAAAGCGTTAATTTTAGTGCCATATAACGAAAAACGAATGTGTTGTATAACTGCTTTAGAAATGAGAAGTTTGTGAAATAATGGTTATTAAGTTGAATTGCGTTTTCACAACGTGATATTGCAGCTGTTCATCAGAATGTATAGCCAGACCTTCATAAAAATTGGTGGGTTCCACCCTCAGATTACTGACTATCTAGTAATATTTGCTAACCCTCGTTACACACCAGTTACACTTGCAACTCTGTCCATTGTGCGAACGTATTCACAGCTTTTATTACTAATTTCGACTTCGTTAAAGTGGATTTCTCTGTGTAAATTGTAATACTACTGTGTCAAATAATCTATAATTCTATTTACAACAACAAGAACAATAACTGCATACTTTATTAATTTTAAATGATCAACATTAACATTTCATCTGTAAACCAAGAATAAATAAATTGTTGTTATTTTGTGTTTTATTTCACATTTTCAGAGCTAAAAATAAAAAGTGGCAAGTAGCAGCTCATCAGTGCCAATAAATGGTTAGTTAGAAAAAATTTTACTTGGATAAAAACCATTCATAAGTCTACAAGATAAATAATGGGATACAATGAGGCTGTAAATGGCGTCAGGAAGAACAAAAGATTTATTTTCTCATAAATCATTAAGTTATAAGGAACGTCTCTTCTATCGTAGAACTATAGTGTCCGTTGGACATCATGGACGCAAATTGTGGTCAATGCTGGCTAAAGTACTGCAAGTACTGAATCTTGGGAATGGATTATGAATATCGGATAAATAAAAATCTGTGTCCCAAAATTATCAATGACTCCAACAACTGATTAGTACAATGTAAGAGGTCCCTTGGAATCTTTCAAAGCAATTTCTTCGAATAGAAACGATTTATAAGATCATAATTCAAATAAAAACAAGCCTCCACGAGGAAAAATAATTATGTTTAGTCATCAATAGTTTTATTTGTTCTCCATCTTATTCTCTTTGTATCACAATAATTTTTCTAATCACCAAATCCCTGTTTCGTAACTTCTATTAATCGTTTATCAATGTACCTTAATCATGTATTGATATCTTTTTGTTATTTTCTAATAATAATTTTAATTCGTATGTGACTGTAACTGGTTCGATAACAGAATAAACAAATCCAGTGTTGCTACTGTGACAAGGTACAAAATGTCTTAAAGTCACATTTTTGGAGTATATCAATCAAGTTATTCTACGAATGGCTTTGTCTCCAAAGACGTCACATTAGAAGATAACAGTTGAGTTTCGCTTTCGAGATACGTCTATGAAATTCAGGTATAGTTTCATTAATGTAGGAACACTTCCGTGCATCTAGGAATCGTTACGAGTTTAATTCTCATAAATCTTTCTAAGTTTTTGCGTGATATAAGATAGTAGGGGATAAATACAACAGCCAATGATTTTAGCACTGAATATAAACTTTCATTCATGAATGTGAGTCCATGTGTCAGCACAAGTTGTAAGCAGCGCTGAGTGCAGGAAACAGCAAGTCAATCTTCTAAAGGGCTGACGTGGGAGCAAATATTTGCCAGTAGTGCCAGAGTACAAGTAAATCTAAGCATTGTTTTACGATCCAGTACCATTTACTGCTTTAGTTGTTTGACTTCAACAGAAAAACTTGCACTTTTTTAATAAAATAGCCAGTATCAAAACGGAAATAAAGTAGTGTTATCAATATACTTTTAATCTACCGTAGATTGACAAATAATTTTGTAAATAAATCTATTCTCTATTCTTTGAACTTAAATTCGCTTTAACTATTGTTACATACGCTGGGTAGCTGGAGAGTAAGCTGGTGAACACGTTGGAGTGACGCTGCGAGGAAAAAGTAATTAGAGAGGGAGACAGAGCGACGTCGAGTCGTCGAATAGCAAACCAGCGAGTCTTACACAACGGCGGTGATGCCAGATTGTGATTTTTTTCTTGGAAGGGAGATACAGACTTTGAGCTGGAATATAATGCTCCAAAACTTTCTTCCAACTAGATGAAATTAACTTAAAAAATTATAGGTGTTGCTTCATGTTGAAAGGAACTCTCTTTCTAACTTCCTCGCCATCTTACCATAATTTAATTTTTTTCGAAGTTTATAATGAATTCTTAACATTAAATTTATAATATAATTCTTTTTAAAAATCATAAATAAAATATAGTAAGAATACATAATAGAAAAAATAGAATATAATTTTGACGGCCGGTAGCATTGTGATTGAAAATCACAACCAAATGGAAGTCGTAGAAGTCTCGCTTCAGAAAACATACTAAAACGAGACAAATTAGTGGGGTAAGGTAAATTAATTCATGTTATATTATTTACGCTCATCATTGATCACTTTGGTATGTTGTCCACCAAGAACAATCATTTTGTTTTGATTGGCCTCCTCCCTGCATGCGAATGGAGTTTTTAACGGTTAGAAACGTCAGGGCATCATTGGTCTTCTCTCTCGAATAAGACTGACTCTAAATTCTCACAACTGTCTTTACCCTCCTAAGAATTCACTTCCGTGTCCAATATTATGTCAAGAATACTAATTAAATTTCAAGTCAACATTTCTTAGCCTGTATGATCCATTCGTCCCCTCAGCCAATGATGCAGTTTGAGGCCAGTACGCGAGGCCGAGGCGATATGTAAATGCAATAGTGTGGATAAGGGCAGTGTTGGAACAACCATGCTCCACTCAGGTCATACCATCGCGTCCTGCAACGTCCTGGCCGCTTATGTCTTCCAACTCACCAAGGTACGGCCTCTTTTCTGTTTTCTTCAATCAAGCTGTGATTACATCGAATAAATATGAATTTGAAGGCCTGTTATTTTAATCGATATCTGAAATCGATCCATGTTTGTGCTATCCTCAACAAATTTATATTCATGATAAAAAATACATACTGTCGATTATTAAGTCACGATCAATCCCCACCATGACAGACAAACGCGAAAGAAGGCCAGGCTTCGCGAATTGACCTCAGCTAAACCAAATTGACAGGCCTGGGTAGAAACTTATAATCTCTCAAAGTTATATTTTCAAATGTGAACAAGCAATCAAAATGAAATAATGAGGGAAACGCACGGATGGGGGCAAATACGTGTGTGTGAATAGAACGATTAGAATTTTTATTGATTGTCCGCATACATTCTAGTGTTCTGCAAAAGAATAAAATAAAAATCCCAACATAATAATTTACTTCGAATGAGTGGGTTACAGTTCACTAATATTTATTCTGTATTGTAGTCACCAGAAATTCAAACAATTCCTCTGATAATGGAGAATTAAATGTCTGTATTGTTTGACTGATCAGTTTAAAGCTCCAGTTGTAGTCGAAAAATTTAGATCGTAAAAAATTCCTATCTAAAATATTCTTCTCCAATTGATTACATAAAGCATAAATGCAGTAGAATGAAATAAATTACGATCATAATAATAAATTATGATTATCACAACACTGACTATCTTAGGTGAAGAATACGAAAAATGAGACGGCTCCAAATCTGAACCTCAAAGATTAGTTAAGATCGGAGGCCAAACGACGGGCGATATGTCTTAAGTGTTGCATCTCAAATAAAATTAATTTTCCTGCAAATGAAGTAATCTGCCGAACACACAACGCTTCGAACCTGAAATCCAGGAACTGTCAATTCTGCAAGTCATTTGTTCTTTAGAGAAACATAAAATACTTTATTTATGAAATGAAGACACACTTTTACGGGTTCAGGTAACCTTGATTGAAAACCAAGATAACTTGGAAAATGTTCTACTGAGTCCAAGTATTTCTGTAAATGGTACAATAACTTTGTAAGGGTATGTATTTTTTATAATGTCCTTAAAAGGGAACTAGTTTATTTATAGAAGATATGTGCAGTCTTCGTAAAACAAATCTCGTGAATGTAAAGCGTATTGACAATACTTTTTGGTTCGTTATTTCCGCAGAATTTTTATTTCTTTTTCTGACGAGGAAATTTCAAGCTCGCAGTCGAGGAACAAGAAACACTTCACAGAACGTTTAACGAGTCGTTTTAAATACCTTCTTTAATCGGGATAAAAATGTCCTTTATTGCAACTTTGAGGAGTTTAATTTGAGTATTAAATGATTTAACTGATGAAGTTTGATGCCTTTATGAACTAAGAACACCATTGTTTTTTGCTTTATTTGAAATTCCTTTTTTTGTTTCATTTTCGGTGGTAAGGTTAAGAATAAAAACAATACGTAATATATTACAAACAGGGCTATTTTAAATCCTTCCACTCACACGTAAAAAAAAGACAACTGTTCTCGACCTTTTTTTTATTACTGTGAAGCAGACCTAACTATACGATCAAGTGGAAGGTTTTTCTTGCTGCAACAAACGTTTGAAACGGAGAAGAAGAATGTAAAATGGATCAAATTTATCTCATTAAGTAAAGAATGATTCTGACAGACGAGTGGAGAAATTGTAGAAAATGGATCCATTCGAATCTTTCAGAGCTTCCGATTTACTCAAACATTTTTCTTTGTAAAATAACACATAAATACACATACTGTGAAAACAGGTTTCAATGGTTGTTTATAATGAACACTGTTATCAATTTTACAGAATATCGAGCTCATATTTCTCCTTCAAACACTGACACCACAGTATAATCATTCATGGGTTTAAAAGTCGTATATAAATTGTGTATTTGTGAGAGTTATACTCGGCTTTACGAGCTTCATTAAGAAATTGTTAATCTCGCGTCAAGAAAAAAATAAATACTTTGCACACTCAATTCGCTACATATTAAATACTGACCCACATTCACTTGAATGATGAATGCGAAATTCGTGGGTGGTAATTTCTAGAAGTGTATTTCGAAAGACTTTTGGTCCATTTATGGTATAACATTGTTATCCCGGATTAATGAAAGATGGCCGGCATTCCTATATTGAGTGTGCTGGCAATGTTACTGTCTCACGCATTCGATGAGTGGATCTTTATTAAAAAAATTACAGAAATGGCTTCGCGCTATACACGGCCGCAGCTGTTTTTGAGAATGAAAGACATGACATTTATTTTTCACTGGGATACATTGCTCTACCTTTCCGCATCCCCCCTTTCAGACCCTTTCCTATGCTATAAGAGGGGAGTTGCCACTATTTAGCATAGCCTGTCTACACCTTTTTCTTCTCCGCAGTGTTTATCTGTTCCATTAAACGAAGTTCGAAAATTTGCAAGATTCTGTGTCGCTGGACGACACGATTTAGTATAGGACGGTGGTATGAAAAATAAGATATGTAACTGAGAGTTTCCGTGGTGATGTGTCGAGCGAATGTTTCCGAGGAAAAAGATGCACGAGTGTCACAGATTTTTTATTTAGTTGGGGCAAGTACCTGAGCTCGTGATTAGCCTATTTATCTCAGAGTATTGAATAATTCATTTATAATTTGCCAGTAATAGCCTAGGAGAGACATAATAATTTTTCGTACATGCAGGCCCGCCGAGCTTGGAGTTGTCTCATCGAAAATCAGAGGGTTCGAGGATTTTTTTTTAATACTGTAACTTTCGTAAGGACAACGATCACCAATATGTTACGATCCGTTAAATATCTAAGAGGGTCGACTGTATACCGTTTTTGTACTTAAGAACCTATTTTTTCGTGAGGCGCTAATGAAAATAACTTTTACGCTCCATGTAGTCAACGTTTACGCCACGACGACGATGTTGCCTCATTCAAGAGAAAACGCGTCGTCTGCCAGAGCTTTTTATTATTTTGTGACATAGCGTCAGCGTCACACTTACATTCCTCTGTGTGAAAAGAAGTTCCGACAGTCTTGACGCGATTTCCGGGGAAACTAAACGAGAACTCGCCGACAAAGGATACCAGCATCTGGATACTTTAATAGTCCCAGAACGCACTTATTCAGCACAGATATCAAGAAAAGGCACAGGATGTAAAGATTTTAAATTCACAAAGTAGTGAACGTTATCCCCGTCCTATTTGTCATGTATGCAGTGAAGTCGTAGCTGATAAACAAATTGTAATAAATAAATAAAATATGCTGTTGTTCCGATAGAAACAGTGTTTGAGTCATTCAATAACTTTTGTCTTCCATTTCTTGGCTTATAGAGATTTACGGTATAGGCGGAGAACAGGACTAGCATTAAAGGAATAATGATGACAAATGGAAAACTAGCACAAACGTTCCATCAAATTTATGGACGGATGATCTCTACTGTTGAACGGGTACCGCAAAAATAAACAAGGGGAAGACAGCTGAGGATCTGAAATTATTGTACAATCAAAACTGCTGTCACGTAGTTGCTCTCTTGAGATATTTTATAGATAAATTACATCGGGAAAGGCTTCTCGTGACCAGTTTGGATTTGAAACGTGAATACTCTTGGTTTGAACTACATTCGTACTTGAATCAACAGCCCAGATTTCATCCCAATTCTCATAACTTTTCTATAGATTATGAAATTTCGTACCGGTAAAATATAACAGATGATGTTATTTACGTAATACAATATACACTTCTGGAAACAAGCTTCCCGTTGGTTCCTAAGACATTGCCACAGGCATTATTTTTTTAAATGCTAATTTATCAGGACCAATGTTGATCACGGATCAGTAATCCTTTAAGGTGATTTATTAGAAGAATATTTACTTTTAACGAATACGGGTTCGAGTGGTCTGGCCGTGACAGCGAGTCACAGAGGCGCCTCGGTATCAGATTTAAAGCGCGTAGATTAGCGATCGTTTAGCACGCATTTAGGCAGTACGAGGTCGAGAAACACGTGCTATCTTATTCGAGCAGGGAAGCGGGCCACAAAAACTGCACCCAGGGTCAAAGTTTACGCGTGACGTCAGTGGCTTCTGGATCTCGAATCAAGGCGCGTCAGAGCTGCTCAAAGAATTAACCCCAACAAACAGCGCAACAGCCTTGCCACCTCCCACTTCCTATCTCCTCTACCAAACATAATTCACAATAAATTACTGCACCATGTAGCAGTTGAAATTAGGGACGTATCCAAATGGAATATATCGACGCTCAAATTTTACATTATTGTAATGATCTCTCATATTATATGCTCTCCATGACATATTTTCTTCTCTTATCAGATGAAGAGACTCATATATTGGCAAACGAAGACGGACAATTCACAAAAAATTACTACAATTGCTCAGAAGATACATCTTAACGTTCTCTGACGCTGCTTTCTTAAAGAACTGTCCGCAAACGATGCAATACATACATTTATGAACATATCCAGCATTCCCACGGCAAAACCTTAAGGAAATAACATTATTTTATATTCTCTTTAAAGAATACAATTAACTCGTCACGTATTATATGGAGCTTTCAAGTGAACCACTTTATATCTGCCAAGGCCGAAATCAGGAATAATTGAATTTTTAATCCGATAAAAATATAACACAGCAGCGTTAAATTTACTTTATTTATATTATTAGCATTCCTGCACTGTGTATTTGATTTGCTTTTGACCCAAACGAAAATTTGGAACCTCACTCACTGGCCAAACAAAATTTGAATTACAGCTTGTGAAAAAAAAATTAAAATTTGTCTGGTCGTCGCCAGAAATACCAGTATTCTCGCAAATAACCTTTCCTGAGTACGGTTAGATGACAAATCTTCTAGCTTATTATTCCTGTAGCTCGTCCATGCAGTATGCTGACACAATTGAAATGAACTTTATTGTAAAATCTCGTTAAGCTCCCTCCCTTTACGATATAAAAATTTATGTACTTAAAATTAATTCACCGATAATAAATATTTATGTTTAACGTGTGTACTTCAGTCAGAATCAAACACATGTTTTACAACCGACTATGCAAAATTTTCTTATTTAACTTTTAATCTCTATCTGAAGCCTGTTGTTATAAGTTTTTGATTATGAACCAATTTTTTGTGTAGAAACTTAAGTTTTTAATTGAGGTCGTGAGGTTAATGTCATTGATCCATCCTTCGCAATTTAAACACTTCTAGATTATTTATAATTTCAATTTTTTTATTTAATTGCTGGGTCAAAACGAACCTTTTTACAAACTTTGGTCGTATTAGCTCCATGTGTGTCAATTTTATTTGTTATTTTTCCAATTTTTATTCAATTACGTGTTATAACATTCACAATTTGATTAACTGAATATGCTGTAAACTATTTTTAGGTGTCTTTTCCTTGTTTCAATCAGTGCTTTGATAGAAAAAGTTGGTTTTATCTTCCTTGGTCCAGTTTAGAGACATATGACCACCTTGTAATGGAAAGTTTGAGTTTACGGTGATTTCTTTCGTTTTTAAGTCTCGTGATGTCTATTTAAACTATGGAGTAGAAAGATGAATATTGTTTAAAATAATTTTTTTACGATCAGTAATGAATTTATTTGTAGTATATTTTATTATTATTCGATTGACTTCTTATTACTGTTGCGGCCCTCCTCTTAATTCTTATAACTTTCTGTAGTTTTTATGTAGCTGTATCCTCCTTAATATAGGAAAATTTGAAACAATAATTCGATTTTGTGGAAAGCGGTGGGTAATTCCTGAGTAAGCTAAGCTAATTGTATTTGTGTATCACTGTAACATAATGAAGTATTTGATTTTGTCAGATTTTCTGTTAAATGAAAGATTAAAACATAAATTCTTCACGTTTGTCGTCATCAATACTTTGCCTTTATTTCATATTATTTGTCTCAAGTTGATCCTAATTAAAAATTATTGAATAATTGATTGAATAAATTTATTTGCGTTTAAAATTGTTTCTGAAGTGCGACTAAGTATAAATATTTTGTAGAACGTATTTTGCGTATGAAGAGGAACCATTGCATGCTAGAGAATTTGATTTCCGATCGTCAGGGAAATATATTAGGTCACGGGCATACTTTGTTACGTAGACATAACAAGAGTTTTCCATTCTCTTATCAATGCTAGAATAACTTTTCACAGGATTTCCTACCCAGAAATTACATATTGTTGCTAACGACATTATTGTTACAATCATTAGAAATATATTTTAATGTGAAAATTCATTTATTAGAAATTTTATTAGTTTTGATAATGTTAACAATCTTGATTTAATGTTAAATAAGAGCACAAATTAAACATAAATTGTGTCTATAACGGTTTTTTTCACCATTTTTGGAATATAAAAATATGAGTTACTATTCAATAATTCGGTAACTTCCATAATTTTTTTTGGCGAAATATTTCAGAAATGTTAACAGGTTCGATAACGTACTTGATCGAAAAATTTAATTAGAACCGAGAAATATGTTTCTTGCAACAAAAAACACTATTCGGTGCAAAAGTATTAATTATCTTCCCTTCGTATTTCGCTTTTACTTGGCAATTAAGATGACATCCGCAACCTGAGAGACTTTTACATCGAAAATGTCTGTCTGAATTTGTGTCTCACAATCTTATGCGCCTTATTCTTATCTCCGTTAATTTTAAATCGTGTCTCTTTAACCTCAAAGTTCTGACATGTTTATCGAATAAGACAGATAATTCTATGAGTCCTGAACAGTGTAGTGCTCGGAGAGGACACCCAAGTTGATTTAATTACAGTACTCTATTAATATCATAGTTTTAATTGATAAAATTACTATCTACTGTATCAGTATCGCAAGTAAAGTCTGTCTGTGGAGCGGCTGGACTAAGTAGATCTGTATCTGTACCGATGGATGGACACCCGGTTAAATCCGCGGACAGAAACTTTTGTTAATATACCTATGTACAAGTAATCTCCTGTTTATTCATTTGACCTTTGTTTGTGTTCTCATATTATATAATAAATTATTGAGAACTTGAACCCTCATAAAGTCTCTTACAACTTAATCGAAATAGTGAACATACAAATTTTTTGTACTATAAATATATAGTCATTAAATTTAAAAAATAAATTAATCTTGATACCAGTTTTTTCGATGGCTTCAATAAAAGTTTAAATGACTGAATTGACCGAAGCTTCACAATCCATTTTTATTAATAATTATCAATTAAATTAACATGTCTACCAACAAATAATTAATACATATCTCGATTTTCCGGAGTTTAATTTAAAAACTGCAATTTAAGCATTCAGACATATTTTTTTGACGACTTGGTAATTCTTCCCTGCAGATGACCGAAGAAATGTTCTGGATTAATGTTTAAATTATATTGATATATGCCAGGTTTATTTTCCATACCCGACACGTCCCAGGTTGATTACGAAAAGTATTGTTAATAGACCCAGCCATTTTTAAAGAGATTAAAAACTATTCACGATAAAAATATTTATATTTTTTGTTTCACGAAGAATATTTTAAATTAAGAGGTACTGAATAACGGAACTACAGCGACTGACAAATCAAGAGCTGTACGTTTTATAAACACCGACGTGAGAAAAAATGTACATACTTCTTCAGACGATAAATAATAGGGATTTAATGAAGCAAACTGTCTCTAGCCAGGTTAAAACTCCAGAGAAACATGAGGATGAAGTACGTCACTGCCAATATTTTTCGAAAACAAAACACAGCTACTTTCCTTCAACGTGTATTGTACATTCATAACTTTGATTCAGACAAATATATAAGAAAGGAAATATTGTTAAGATTTATTTCAGTTAGAGTGTGTCTTAAAATGTAAACCACGATGGTAAGACACATATAATTTTACATTTACGTAAATAATGTCTTTGACACCACTGGTAAAATATATTTATTCCTCCAAATCTTACACTTATTGGAATTTTATAGAAATTGGTAATTAACATATAAAGAACTGTATGATGTATCAGGGAAAGTATTTCTAAATTTTGCTATAATTTTAATCATAAAATTCTGACATAGGTCGTGTTAAAAGTATTAAATTTATGTTAGATAAATATTGAGTCACATTACATAAATATATTAATTAATGTTGTTTCCTTACGAAAGCAGCGTGTCAGTAAAATATAATATTAATTATTCATTTCGGAATAAAAATTGATTTTAATATTGTTATTTACTGATTGATATTGAAACAGAGCAGTTATTGACTTCATATTTTGTATGCGATATTCCATGTAAAATGACGGAAATAATAATCCCGCCATTACTTTACTTCATCTGAATGGGTTTTCTGATTTGTATCTCTATGAATGAAGCTCAGAGCGGACTCTAAGAATATCCCAATTGATAAGGGCCGTCTTTGTTTTAGCAAGTCAGTCTGATAAACGCGTAAACGATCTTTTAGTGGAATGCAGTTGTTGTTACAAGTGAGACTATAACGATACGTAAGGTTCCAGTTTTTAAACAATAATAAAATAAATATCTTAAGAAACTTTACAGTTCTTTAGATATTTAATCACTATGTTAATCACAAAACTTTTTGTTGTGAGGTTGCTAGATTTTAACTTCGTGTTACAGTTTGCATTCAGATTCTTTACAATGAAGAATGCAAGGACAACCCGCAACTTCATACTGGTACAGAATTCTATAATTAGACGCGAGCGTGTGTTTCTGGGCCTGCGTTAATTTGTCAGCTCAATATTTCACGATGATGACTACAGCGTCGGTTCAGTTGGAAATGTTCTGGCAGAAGATTTTGGTCGAAAATTTCGTTTTGGCGCGCTGCTTCGTTTCGCCAAACTGTTGTGAATTTTTGGAACCCAAATGGAATTTCCAAGTAACAAATACTTTTTTCGATGCTTAATTAATTACAATCGTTTTGACGAGACCAGACTCGTTAAATTGCCCAAAAAGAAATTTTATATACATACTGGATCTTAACATTTTAAATTTCCCCCCTCCTTTCTAGGTTAATGTTATACTTTACGTACATTCGTTGCGGGCGTCAATGAATTAATTGAGAAGGGAAAAAAAATTCTATATCTCTGTAAATTCGTTTTTCTCAACTAGGAATGCTATGACATCATGATACGACAGTTTTAATGTTCTAATTTCATCGATGATTTTTCAAAGTACCCGGCCACTGTGCAGAGCCCAGTGACCTTTCGGTTGAACTTACCAACAATTTTGCTCTTTAACCTGAAAAAATAGCATTTATGATTTGAATAATAAATCAAATATTAGTTACTGACATCATATTGATGGGGAGTTGTCTGTCAAGATACAGTTTATTACGTGTAGTGTCGTAAAATTAATACAGCAAAAATCACTTGAAACAGAAATGAGGTTTGTTCAGTACTCTTTTTTATCATACGAAGCGTTTAAAAATATCCTCTTTTTAAATTTACCTGTCGCATATTGAGGTTGAAATTAACACGGTTGGTCGTAATTATTGGGTTTCTATAATTATTGCGAACACGATTTATACTATATTTGTTGGGGGCTAATCTGTTAAGTTTGGCCTTCACCTGCTACACCTGTTAAAGCCGATACTCAGGCTCCGCTGCGGACGTTCTGTCCAAAGGACGTCGGAGTCGCTGGACGGGGACGGACGGACGAACGGATGCTCCACGTGGCAGACTTCCTCGGAGGGCAGAGGTTATCCGCGGTGACGAATAAACAACTTTCGTGAACCCGAACACAAAAGTTACAAAAATACGGAGGCAGGGGGGCGGGTTTTCGCTACGTAAATATCCGGCGGTCGTTGAACCACCACGCCGCATGTGCGACCGACGTTTTTACTCCGCCAAATTGTTGCCACTTCACTCAACCATCAGCTCTGACATTTACGAGTTTTCTCAGACCCAGACTACACACTCCGCCTTATGAAGATATATTAGCCCCGATTAATTACAAACCGAGCGTCAGCCCGTCGCAAACAAACAAATATGCCAGTTTTTTTTACCCTGCGCAACCGGCTAGCGCCACAAAAAGCTCAGGGCGAAGGGAAAAGGATAAGCCGAGCGTTGCGGAATTTCGACCTACCGTTCACTATTAACGTATCTCGTAAACGACATCTCGTCGGAGAAACGTTGATAATACTTTACGTGGAGAATACCCGCGACTTAACTTTACGACTTTTGGAAGACGAAAGGCGAGATTATTGCGACTCAGGCGCGGGTAACCCGTCACGGAAAAAAGGATGATTACGGAACGACAGACGTAGCAGTCCGTGGTGTGTGAGGGAGGTTGGTGGTGTGGGTCACTAACTCACCCTGAGCAGCGCCGCGTGCGGCCATGAAGGCCGCGACGACCAGGCAAAGCCACATCGCCCCACCTCGCGTCTTGTCGGCTCCAGCACAAGCACCAAACTGAGATCTGCATTCGCGAGCCTCGCTCCCACCATCCTCTCTCCTTCCGCACTCAAGTTCATTCTATCAACCTGCCTTTACTAAAGACCTGTCCACAATTATTAAAACGAATGTGGGATGTTGTGTTGGAATCCCTATTAGTAATAAACACATTCAGGCTTTCAATTAACTACAAAAACTAGCAGATTAATTGTTTGAATAATGTTGAAGGGCTCATGGAATCACTTTGGTTTAGGATAAAAAATATCTGACCTTGCATGAAATACGAAGAAGGTACAAGTGAAAGGGTCAAAAATCGTATATTTATCATCATTTCTCTAAATTAGTGTTACAGACTTATAATTAGTTCTTATAATTAGGCCTGGAATCACGATGCTAAGTTCATTCCTTTCTTTCACAATCTAATGTGCAGACCAAGCCCTGACTATATTAGTGTAACACATAAAAAACATTTCCAGAAGAATAAGATTAAAATAATAGTTTTAAAATAGACAACTCTGATGTTAAATTCGTTACTTCTATTATATAAATTTCCGATTGGTTTCCACACTAACATTTGTTACAGTATTGCACCGAGATTAAGGATCATAGTTTATAAATATTCCGTTATTATCGTAAAAATTATTTTTAGGTTTCATTTTATTTTACATTTAATCCACTAAACAGTAAATATATACTGAATAATAAATATTTAACATATTCCTTTCATTAAATTTAGTGACATCAAACACATACTACTTTGATCGTGAAAAAATGTATTTTGCTCTCAGGGTGAAAAATATAAAAATTTGGACTTTTTACCGTCAATTTTTCTGTGGGCGCTTTACTCTTGAGGAACAGAGTGAAGTGTAGTGGTGTTATTCTTTATGAAAATGATATCGTGGCGTTGTCGTGAGGAAGGCTGCCGACCTTTCAGGTGTCTCGCTCTCTCGTTCAAGACTTCTCCACTCTGCTACAGCGCGACTCTTATTCTCCGAAAAAAATCTGTTCCCTTCCACCAACAAAAGAAACTTCGGCGGTTCATATTAATCGCAGACGTGTTTCTGCTACTTTTGAGCGGGTTTAATGACATGTGTTTTTAGATTGATTAATAGATACATAAATTAATTGAGCTCTGTTCAAGCCTTGAATTAGTATGAAAGACTAGGCTTCAGATAAAACACGAAAAATTAATGCATAGAAAACGAAAGTCGTTCTGACGACCGCGGTTTGTGGTCATAGTCGTGTTGGTGCATAAATACTACTCGCACTATATCCAGACTGTACTTAGGATGTGATTGACGATGTTCTCGGATGAAAATTGCTAGACGGCTTCTGATCGTCGTCTTCCGAAAGGAGGTGTTGCACTCCAGATGCAACTGGCATCATCTTCCCCAACAAATATTTCCACTCAAACCTTAGTCGTATCCAACTACATCTAGTAGTTTATGTTTCCAACTTCTGTCACTTTTCGTTAGAGATTACACCGATCACACGTTTCTTTAGATTAAAAAAAATATATATATTGATCCAAATTGGACGCTAACTAAATATCTAAAACTCATCCCACATTTCAGATACAGACTAACTGGCAAATACAAATAAGATTTTAAATATTGAATATAAATGAAATTTAATAAAATGTTATTCTACAGAGAGACGTTGAACTAACATTTGTTAAACAGTACAAAAGTAAAACGTATACAGTTGCATTGTTGAACGTCACGTCACTTCTGTAGATTACATTTGCAAAACATTTTTCCGAAAATGGGAAATGACTTGACGTTAATATACATTTTTTATAATAACCCAGGGCCTATTTCTTATTCTATTCAGAAGATGTTGGCATTCTCCGAAGAATTATTTAAATAATTAGAAAACGTGCTCCATCCCCTTATTCAGCTATTAAGAAATTAATTATGTTCGTTTTATTTATTATTATGTGTGTTTTAAATTTTATTCCATATCTAGATTTCGTAGATGGGCTTTGTAAATTTTCAAAACAACACCTACACCAAGCTTATTAGTGTTCCGCGCACTAAAGATCTCAATTAATGACTGTGCAGGAGATTTTGTAAACAAGCCTTTTTTTCCTTGCTCCATTGCAGTATTGAATTCAGTGTTCGAGGGCTCCTGCCAATTACGCCTTTTTATATTAAATCGCCTACTCACTGGGTTTTCCATTGGTCAATATTACGTTCTAGTATATTAAAGGAAGGCAACCGCAAAAAATACTTGCTTGTAATGATGATAATCAAACAGAAAACGTTCTTTAAGTAACCTATCGAGCAAATTATCCGAGCATTGCATTGTATGAACTTGAAACCTAAAGAGTACTTCAGATTGAAAACGAAACATTTTAAAAAATAGTGCCATAAATTAAACTGACAGAAGAGATTGAAAGTGGCGTGGTTTTCCACTATATCGTTTAAGAATCCAAACGAAAAGAGCAAAAAGGAGAGTACAATGTTCAGAAAATCAATGTTCAGAATACACAGAGCAGGAGAAACAAATTTTGGTAAAAACAAAGCATGGAATGTATTAGTTGCAGTTAATAAACCGAAAAAATTCACTACAATAGCTGTAAATAAAATATTAATATTATTGCCTTTTAAAATGATGATTTTGTAACTACCTGGGGAAAGGAAAAAACTAAGGCAATATTATACTTAAGTTTTTTGACTGCTCTTTAATTTAGTTTAAAGAAAACTCTTGTACTGTATAGGAAATTACTGCTGAACATCAAATAAATAAAACTTAACATAAAATAATTATTGTCAGTTATGCTAACAAAGCTTCTACATTATGATAAAGACTGTTAAATTAGAACGTCTCAGAAAAATTCCAATGAATTACCACTTGAATGTAATTTCAAACATAAATATGAGTCCTGGTATGAATGCAAGACTGAATTTTTATTTCACTTTAATCTCCTTCCTGACAAAAAATATCAGTCACTCCATACATGAACACTCCAAAAATAAATAAAACTCTGGGTTTCTTAAATTCAGTTTTTAACTTATAATGTAATGGTTTATAATTACACACTATCTCCACTCATAAAATGAGGGTGTGTTACCTTGCAGCAGCATTGTTGTTTGTGGCATCACAGTAATTTCAACAATTTGAACAGTAACCTCAGTTGCAAATTGAAATGGTAATATCACAGTGCAGACCAATAATGCCAGAAATGATGACCTAGGTTAAACACAAACTTTTGACATTTTTTGAGGTATTCTTTTGGTTGTTATGTCTCATGGTAAATTTGAAATCCCTTACAGTGAATAAATTACTTTCACAAAAATATTCATAATATGTAATTTTATAATTATGAGTAGTATTTCCAAACAATTAGTATTTATGTGAATTTAAGAACCACAAATATTGTATACTTAGACTATTTTACTGTACACATTTGTAAGAAAAATTGATTTTACAACCTGAAATATTTGAAAGCTTATCATTTACCATATCTTACTTGAATAAGTAATTTAAATAATATAAATATTGACGTTTTACTTAATCATTTAAATGCATTTGTAAAGACAGTTTTATCGATGAATTTTTACAATTAAAAATTATATTTTAATATGATATTTAAATGAATAAGAAATACACCAGTAGATCCTCAGCACATTTTCATTAATCTTCACCTCTTTATTTAGTAGACATAATAATGATAAATACACATGAACTATGTTACAATATATAATATGAATTAATTTTGAGATGAATATGGTGAGTGTCAAAGTCGAAAGCTACTAAATAAAGAAGTGTATATCAAATAATACATTTGATATACTGGTATAATTTTTATTAATTTACATCATAAAAATGTGTTAATAACTTCCAGATTAATATGGTGTTCAAATTTAATTATTTATCAATGAAAAGTACATAAATACTATTTATACCTGCCTAAATATTTTTATTATATTATTATCATTGAAATGAAATGTAGCTTCTCAAAGTGATTAATGTTGACATTTTTTGTTGTACATCTTAATCAGTGTGCATCAAGAGGACAAGTTTCACAATAATGTAATATTTCCATGGGTGTAATAATATATAAGATGGATTAATATTTCTTTTTATTGTGTATTTTCCTAGCATTGACGAGGACTCCTAAAGATAAAAGATTATTGTGGTGGTTAA
Source organism: Zhengitettix transpicula (assembly GCA_037074705.1). NCBI lineage: Eukaryota > Metazoa > Arthropoda > Insecta > Orthoptera > Tetrigidae > Zhengitettix > Zhengitettix transpicula. The sequence goes on along the minus strand of CM073595.1, from coordinate 60,423,367 downwards.
TTAACACAATGTGTTGTAATAATATTGAAATAGGAATATATTAACTATAAACCATTTAGATACCATACACAAAAATGATGTCAAGTCAGTGAAATCTAACAGTTTTTACATTGTAAATTTATAATTATAAAGATAACTAAATTTTGTTTTAATCAATATCAGCATACTTTCTACCTAGTTGTGTAATCTATATACTTTGATTCCCCTTCTATATGTAACCCTCTTCAATCACATAATTCACTGAATTTGTATGTTTTATTATCTGCGATACATTTTTGGCTCATTTTCTTGTTATTTTCGAATGTAATGAGAAGACATTCTCAATCCATTTATACTACAACATTCTTTTGTAGCACCGAATTTCAATTTATTTAATATATGAAATACATACTCCTAACAGTATATTTTTAATTTTAAAAATAAGTATAATACTAATAGTTATCCCTCACATTAATTAAAATCAAATACCATTTTTTATTATCAAAACTTTTTGCTCATAAATATCATTTCATAAAAGTTTTTAATATTGACATGATAAATATTTTTAAAGAGTTTTCATTTCTGATACAATACAATGGGCTATTTCTGAGTAAAATCGCACCAATAATAAATATAGTCTATACCTTATTTTGAAATTGATTATATATATATTTATTCTGCTGATCACACTTGTGTTAATTAGGTCTGGAAAATACAAATAACAGTTATATTATAATTGATATTTTGAATTGCACATTTGTAAGTTTTTAAATTTCTTAAAATTCATTCCAAGATATAAAATATTAAACTTACTTAAAGACTGTTTGAATAATAGGTAACATTTCAATTAACAGATATTTTTACAAAAATTATCTATTTACATATTCACTAGAAGAATAATCTCTTAATAATTTCCATGTAATCTCAAGTATCATATGAAAACATATTGCAGATACAATTAGAGTGGTGTCAAGTAACAATTTCTTGGTAATAATAATATTTTAAAATCTGCTTATCATTATTGATACAATATTAACTTAAACTTTGTATGTGCAACAAAACTTTTGAATTTGACTCTTTATTACCAAATTTACCATAATAAAGGAATCATAACTAAAACCAGCTCAATGCTTTACTTTCAAATATACAAAAGGTTTTATATTAACATCTAGTAGCTTATGAAGTTATAATGGTTTACAAATGGAGGTATTACAGACCATCTGCATACTTTTATCATTGTTATTGAATTTTAATGTTACAAAAGTTTGATCAAATATTTTATTTACATTTAAATAAATACACTACCATAAGGTAAATAAATACTGAATCGTTAAGAATATTGGTATAATGTAAATTCACTAATGTAAATAATGATAATTATATAGGGAAATTTGCGGGTATTCTGTAATACTATCAAATAATGGCAGTGATGTTATGTAATCAGTAGGTGTGTGAGTAATAAGTAACAGTTTAATATATAATTGACTGATTGTAAGATAAAAACTAACTTGTATCAAAACATTAACTCCAGAAAAATGAAAGATAAAAACTAATGTTTCACGCTACTTCCTATGATTTTACTAATCGGAAATTGAAATTAAATTATGTCGTTCTATTGCATTTGTATTTTTCCAAATTAATTGCTATTAAAATTTTGTGAAATGTATGAAATGCTGCATTAAATGTTGGGTCTTATGGAAGTAACTCTGAAAAGGACGTGAAATGACTTATTGCATTGTAGCATCAATTTCGCAAAATTTCGTGTTTTTTTTGTTTTCAATTCACATTTAAATTGCCCGGCAATTTTTGTAAACAATTCCACTTGATTGCAAAGCAGCCAATACAGTCCCAAAAAACGATTTCCTTTTATTTTCATTAATTATTTTTAATGTACTATTCTTATTATTTTTTCCGTAATTTTCACTTCATTTTTCAGAGTATTCTTGTTTGGAAGAGTCTGGTTAAAGGTGGTATATATTTTTACTTTGAATTTCAGAACATTCGTGAGTTTACAATAGTATGACAGGAGGCCACAAAAACAAAGGGGACAGGTAAAATTATTTTTTCTCGTTCCAAATTGTAACCAGCCTTTTGAATTATAATCTAGAAACCAAAATGTAGATTTTGCGTTACAAAATTATCAGGCCATATGCGTCTTCATCAGCGCGTAAGTAGAAACATAACTACTACAAGGTATGTTTGTAAAGACCATGCCCGTGATTAGAAAAATACATTACACAAAATTAAGAAAAATATGATTAGAGAAAAACTTCATTTTTCAACATTGACGTATTCAATTTGTACAACTCTACACTATGGGATTTGTAGTCATTTAAAACGAATTATCTTTTACGCATATCATGGAGAATAATATTTCTGAAACTTCTAATTTTTTTGCTAAAAATATTAGCAATTCGTAAAATAACGTTTTATCACTCATTGGATATCACTTGCCTTTTTGTATTCAAATGTTTTGATCTGTGTTTTCTGAAGTAATATTACTTGAGACTGAACCGGGAAATCACCAGAAATGCCATTTTTCTTGTCGTGAAATACCTACTTTGATTTTTTTTATAACTCAACCTAGATTATTTTGAATCAACTCACTATTTTTAAAAAATTAAATTGATGGCTCAATATTTCACAGGGAGAATTTCGAAAATAAATTCATTCATCTAATCAGTTCATGGATACCCTCGTATTCCTTAGCTTACTGATGCCATTCAAGCGCATTCCATGCATTGTATACCATCCTGTTTCTTGCGATTTGCTAAAATAACACTATTTCCCATATCTGAAATTAAAGTTGCTGAATCGTGCACTACCCGTCACTTGCACTATTATGAGTAGGGCACTAGTTTATCTAATCTAGAGAACATCCTTTCCCGAAAGTCGATCATAAAACGAGAATGTAAGGGTCTCGTTACATATTTGTGGAGAACGAACGCAACACATGCGCGTGCGTTCTAGCTTTCGCACAATTACGCGAGACAGCCTGCTTTGTGGGTAGTCTTCAAAGTGGACGTGTCTTTAAACTTAAAGCTTGTTGAAATTGTTTCTGGACCTTTGAGGACGCAGGCATCAGTGATTTGCTCTTAGCAGCAACAGGAGGCAAAAACAGCTCAAAAGGAATTTATTCTTTGCCGCCATTTTTTTTATATAAGCCTTTGTATGAATACCAATATATCCATTACAGAAAATCTGCGGGAATTCGTCAACTAGAAACGTTTATTCGTTAATTATAAAATTTCGTTGTCCCCTTTATGAGTATCGCTGAACAGAAAATTGCAAAAAATTAATTTAACTAAAATCAGCTATTTTGAATACTTTTTGCATTATTATTTCGCTGCATCAAGCGTAAAAAACCGAGCGAAATTGTACGAATAGTCAGTTGATTAAGTCCCACTGAGTAAAGGTGAACTTCGCGTTAAATTCTTTATTAGCGTTAAAGAAATAAAAATTAAATTAATTCTTCAATCGTCACGATGTTGAAGGATATAATCTTTTTTAAAATTGGCCATTTATTTTGTCCCTGGCGTAGCTTTTTGTTCAAATATTCATAGTGAGGAATCTCTATTTTATTATATTTTCATTAAACAAATCTCATACTATTATTCTTTAATTTACATCTGTTCTGAGAACGTGAATGTTTTGAATGGTGAGGAATAATTGCTATATGTTGTCCTATATGCAATCGTAATTCCCGCTATATATCCGCGTTTTTTATGTAGACTAATGGTAAATAATCTAATTGGATTTTAATTAAAGGAGTTACTGAGACATAATTTTATCACTAAATTAAAAATATTTATTTCTCTCTGTTAATGTTAACTTTAATTTTTTGGTACTGTATTAATAAACAGTTTTCATAAAAAATGGTTATTTTATTAATCGTTCATTCCCATTTATACTTTCTTTATATAGTTACAGTTCTTTGCACACTTTACTAATAATTTAAAATTTACATTACTATTTGAAATATGTTAGGAAATTAGTCATGGCATATTTGGGCTTCTATTGGTAATTTACATTTTCTGTCTAATTCCACTTCTTGAAACTTCACATTAATGCCATTCCGAGATTATTAACCTGTATATTATTGTCATGAGCTAAAATTTCTCGACTGAACATGATCGTCTACCACTATCCCGTTGTGCAGTGAACGAAATTATTAGTAAATGTGATAGTGACGTGCCATACTAACTTTATTTTAAAATTAAATTGCTTTACCGAAACTATACAGGACCGCAATAAGCCACCAACAATTTTACCAGGACTCAACTCTGTTTATTTGGAAAACTCCCAGCCTTTGATTCTATTTGCCGTCAGTAGTAAATTTTGGATAATAATCATGTTCTTACATGCAATGTTCACAGGCAAGGAGCAATCGCTCTACAGTTCTTATCGTTGTCTACCCTCGACATTAATTAAAGGAAATCGCTGAGACATCCGTTATGGCCCTAGGGATCCTTCACGTGTCCTCTCCGTTAAAGATTTTCGATTGGCTTCCAGAAATGACCAACTGCCTGAAGAATACGTTTGAAACCGCCTCCCTCGATAATATTTTGCCATTAAGGCACCATTTTCAGTTCTTTTGATGTTATATTAACTTGCATGAGGGAAAATGCTGTGAACCCGACGTAAAACGGCGAATTAAAATTATCAAAAATATAATTGTCGACCAATAGACTTACCATAAAACAATTAATGACCTTGTACAGATACTTTTTATTTATATTGTAACGACGTTTCGATACATTTTTGTATGTATTTTCCAAGTTAATATAATAAACTCGCACAACAAAACAATTAACAAGTTATTAAATTCACACAGTTTTGAAATAGGGTCCGATTCACTTAACGAAACGTCGTTACAATATAAATGAAAAACAAAAAAGTGTCTGTATAAAGTCATCAATTGTTTTATTATTTCAAAAATAGACTTTAAATTAAAATCATAAGTTATAGTGTCATTGATCATGATAGTTACAAAACGGGTTTTTTATGAAAAATTTGCCACTTATATTTTTATCTAATAATTATAAATGTCAGAATATATTAAATATTGAAAATGTAATAGTTTAAAAGTACAGACCATATATTTATTTTCACTTGCATCGCGTATATATTTCAAGTTTGTAATATTTCCGGCTTATTTTATAATATTCACATAAATTTTAAGGGTTTTTAGTTCGTTTTACCAATCCATCATGTCACTATTTTGCTTAGGCAGTATTAAACGCGCAGCCTGCGACTTATGCAACCCATATCACGCAGCGGTGTAGAATGACGCATACTCTACAGGAAATTTTAATCTAATTTTCTTTCTGTGATCATTAAATAATGGCTCATGTGTAGAGTATAAAATTGAATAAATTAAACTAAAATTCTGTTTAATACAAGGTTCATGTCCTATTTCACAAACAAAGCAGCTTTATTGTCATACGCCGGTATTAATGCAGTTCTATTAGACATTATTACTGACAGAAAAATAATACATTCTAAGTCATGAGTAATTAAAGAGCAAAAATAATTAAATTTTTAAGATTGAAGCCTTTCCCGGTGCAGTTGTTCAATATATTGTTCTCGGAGTTCAACCGGGTTTATCATAATTATATTAGAACGCAATGTTTCGACGACTAAAAGCTCTGTCGTCATCTTCTATGCCTAGAAGATGACGACAGAGCTTTGAGTCGTCGAAACGTTGCGTTCTAATATAATTATGCAAAACCCGGTTGAACTCCGAGAACAATATATTGAAATTAAATTTTTATTTAATAAAACTCTTAATGTATTATTTACCACCGTTCTTGTCAAATAATCCTCGTAAACGTTTCTGTAAAGATACCAATGAATGTGTTTCACATTTATCATGCCATTTTTATTCTTTCGAACAGTATAAACCCGCAATATTACGTGACGTTTTCTAATTTTCATGAGCTGCCTTTAATATTCCATGCTGAGCATATTTTAGTATGTTACTGAATATAGGAGAGCTCATACTTTAGCTGACTAATGACATAGAGTCACTGTTTCCCGTTGGTAATGTGGGGTTAATTCACATACCAACACGTGAACATAACTTAGCTGCCTGCATTAATTATGAAACTGTAACTTCTGCAAAATAGAGCAGAGAAATTCGTCGTAATTAGCGACTAATCTTTTCGGACAACCGCAGCTCCCGAACTGGCTGAATGCGTATAAATTGCCGACGAACTCAGATTCAGAGAACTACGTTATACTGTTTCATAGACATTTACCGTTGGAGAATTTTAATTTTCGGCAGAAAGAATACTGAGTTGACAAATAAGCGGAATATTTTTACGTTTTCAACTTCGAAGCTTGAAATGTAAAATTCAAAATAAAATCATAGATATTGTATCCTTTGCAATAAATAGAGACTTTCATTTTATTTTACTACCTTTCTGTTAAAAGTTTACTATAAATCATTAGAACTTTACGGATGTATAAAAGTAACGCTTAAATAAATGTCGCCAAATACTTAAACTTCAACAATATTAGACGGACAACCCTTGTTTAATTCTTTGTTATTTAGAATCTGCAAAATAAGTAAACCTGAATGTCATAAAATGCAAAATCGTCGAGAAATTATTTTTTTTAATTTAGATACAACTGTTCCAAAACACGTTACCGTATAGACCACGAGGGTAACATGCATGTCATTTTTGCCATGTGTGGGAACGTTATATAAAAAAGAGAGAAAAGGACTCGCTAGGCCTTTCCTCTAGGAAATTTTGACATGTTACCATTTTTTTAACGTAGAAACAGGGCCAATTTTTTTTGTGTTGGACAAACTTGGGAGCAGATGAAGCCGCAACCTATTTTCATAAAGGCTCCAATCATCGGAAAATATTCCACTGGAATGTGGATGGTTATGCAAGCAAACCCCCCTATTATTTATTACATTGCTCATGAAATGAAATTCAATTGATTTTTAATTGTTCTGAAACAGCAATTTATCTTATAAATCCTGACATAGACTATTTATTTTGCATTACAAAACAGTGGTTGGCCTTTACAAAAATAATAAAAAAATGTATTGATTAAGTAAATTTGGAATTGTAATTTAAAACAATTTGTAAATAGATAAATTAAACAATTTGACACTAGTTTATATGAATGACACAACAGATGAGAGCGAGGATTTTGCGAAATAGTAATATCGAGAGAAGTTCCACGACTACAGGATCTGGATGATATACAGGGACAGTTCAAAATGTGTTATTAGAAGTGAAAAATTCAGATATTTAACGAAAATATGATAATACTCTTTTAACTAATTAGCAGGATTTTTACTATATGATATATATATATATATATATATATATATATATATATATATATATATATATATACAAAACCTCAACGTTATATAAAAAAAGATATAATACACGTGAATACATTTCTTTAAAGCTGATTCTACGGAAATGTTTGCGTTCCAAAGCCTGGCTGTGGGGCAGACATCTCCGGAGATTGCTCCGTGGATATTCACGGAGATAAGGCTGATACCGTGACCACATTCTTACCATTGTTTGCATATCTCTACCTACAGATGCTTCACGTGTTCACAAAAACTCTCATGGTTAATTTATTTTGTGGCCGCAGTTACAAATTATTAAAACACTTAACTCTTACTTCACTTTGCCGAGATCAAATTACTATTTCGATCTGAAGATCTGAAGATTTTTCAAAATAATTATGTTTATATCAGAATTTATTTTTGTCTTTGATAAAATATAAAATCGGGTTCAAAATGTTTGAAAAGAAAATTACGGAACCAAATACATTTTAGGTTCTATTTAATCTGATATAACGAATGTACAGGCCTTAAAAACTATATCTGCATTTGTCGGTATTAATTAAATAGTTTTTTAGGAATTGATTAAGTTTTTATTAAATTTTTTAATGTTAACGCATTAAACATAAATAAAAAGTAATTTCTTAAAACATAATTTACTGAAGAGATAGATTATTTTTCAGTTTTAAATTAATCAGAATAATTACTTGACCATTTTGATTTTAAAAATAAGAAACATGTTAAAAATATTTATTATATAATTAATTAATTGTAAGTATTGGTTTAAGACGAGGCGAAAATTCGTATGAGACAAAAAATGGATTTGGTAATATGAAACATCATATTACGATGCGAAGAATCAAAATATGTATAGAAAAATATGAATATATGTTAGTTAAAATTGTTTAATCAGGCCCTACAAAAAGCTGGAAAAAAGAACTAAACCTAGTTCACTCGATACTGTAACAATATTTTCAAATATAAATAGCATTCATTTTTTAAATAAATTTAAATTAAAAATTGTAATAGTAAATGTATCGACAGGATTAAGCAACGGTGCTGTACGGCCATCCGGGGGTGGAAGTCTCTCTAGACGTATACAGCCTTTGCGGTCCAGTGTTGCCAGTTTCCTTCACTCCAAGTCGGGAGAGCGTCCTTAATGACGTCTATTCTTCCGCCTTGCTGATTAGCCTCTAATTAAATCTGCGCCTATTGCACGACCTTTTCATTTCAGAAAGTCAGATACAGTTCTTTATTAATTACTTTTGAGTAAATGTTATCTCCCTTTAGCCGTTGTAGTGCGAGATATGGTCTGATCCTTCCTATATTCATGTCCGCCTTATATTGAGATCACTTAGAATTTCCGTATTTCACGATCTATCTTCACTAAAAAAACAAGAAATGACTAAAAAATACTTAAATAGAGAGAACTACTATTCCAGAATTTTAGTAAGAAGCCATTATCACATATTTTTCGAGTCAACTTATTCGTTAATTATTGGACTATCTGGTACCCGGCGTTGCCCGAGATGTCATTTATCCATAACCCCCGATTATTTAGTTATTTTTATGTAACGCAACTCGACCTCTATCCCTAAATGTGTTATAGGCCAGGTTGCATTGTTTGAAAATTCACTAAATTAAATTAATAATGTGGTACTTAATTTAGTAATTTTCGAAATTAAATAATTGATTTTTATTTAAATTAAAAACAATTTGTTTAATTTTATTTATACTTCTGCAAATCAATTTTTTAAGCGGGATGATGTTTGCGTTCCCATATTCATCTTCTTCGTATTACGTAATTACTTTTTTAAAATCAATAATTACTCTACTTCCGATAATTACAAATGTAAAATTATAGTCAATCGATTTTTTTATTTGTTCCATAAGTTTTCAGATAATGTCCATGTTTAATGCCCATAGACATGTCTATAATATGAAAGAAAAAAGTAGGGGTCTAATGCAATTTTCGCCCAGTTCCCAATATTCACGTGCATTTCTTGTTCTCATTTTAAATATATGCATCTTAAATAAAATAACTGATAAATTTAACTTCCTAAATAACGCACAGACTCTCACAACGGAAATAATTTTAATAAGAAAGACAGCTTTCGCGGTGTAAATTATTAACTAATTTTTCAAGGTTACATACCAGGTTCAGATTTCTCGATGCTGACGTTTCCGAGGACATTATACACGGCTGTCTTCAGCCTGTGTGGCGCTGCTTGACGTGTGCGGGCTATATATAGTCGGACATGCTGCGACCTGATTGGCCGTTGAGGATCGCCTGACATTTACTACGCGACATGGAAGAACATGTGTCCTTGACGCTGTGCTCAGGCGATTCTCAGCGGCCAATCACGTCGCAGCTTGTCCGGCACTATATATACCTAGCCCAGGTCACGCAGCGCCACACAGGCTGAATACAGCAGCAGTGGAGAACGACAACGTCGAGAAATCTGAACATGGTGCGAAACCTTGAAAAATTTATTAAATATATAAATTGTTACATTAGAAGACGATATTAGCAGTCATAATATACCACATATGTCACTTAATGTAGGAATATTAAAATCGAGATTAATTACACTGTGACCAAGAAGATACATTTAACGATCAATCAACATGAAAAAAAAATCAGACTGAGCAAACGTTGAAAACATCAAAACAAACCTTTCTTCCACTCACACAGCCTGAAGATTTTACAAATATGTACAGAAACGTTTTTTTGTTGATAATTAAATATTTTATGATTAATAATTATTTTCAATTATAAAAATCGTTTGTTAATGGCCGTTAAGGACGTTTATTGTTAAAAACAGACGTGAAAATAAAATATATGACTAATATTTCAGTATAAAGAGCTGACAATTTGCAGAAAAACAAATAATAAAGAATATTTATACAGTTCAAAACATCATAGTTACACAGGTTTTTAAATATATATATGTCTGGTTCGAAAGCTTAATTTTTTTAAGTATAAAAATGTTAATCGTAAATGGGTTATTGTTCCTTAAACCCTGTAACTTCTATTACAATTTTGCTTCTAAGTTAAACTGGTTGCCCTCTTGATTAATTTATATATTAATTTGGTTTTAAAATGAAAAAATTTACGTCTGATTGACGTAATAAGGATTAAGAAATATAGTCAATTAAGACATTAAAGGGTAATATAAATACCACACAACAACGTTTCTGGGATCCTTGTTCATTTCGTCAGGTGCCTAGAGAGACACAACCGCACGCGTCTGTTGACAAAACACAAAAGCGACTAAAAGGCAACCACAAAGGGACAGCAGTCAGTTCAGTGTAACAATAAAGGAGTAACGACAATGAGAAAAACAGAAGGTTTAGCGTAACAATAAGGGATCGCAGCAATTGCTGATTTTCATAGTATCTCTTTGTACATTAATTGCTGTGTGATCTTTTATTTAATGTGAATCATCTCTGACATGAGCCTGTAATTTTTGTTTTATTTAAGAACGGTTTCTTTCTCGTCTTCCATAAAACAAAATTATTAAATAATTCCCTTTTAGTTGCTTTTCAGTTGGGTATTTTATTTCTGCCTGTCGCCACTAATTTATATCAGTATTGGAGTCCTTTTAATTCTATATTATTAATTAATATATTAATATAATTAATTAATTAATTAATTATAATATATTAATATAATTAATATATTATATTTCATATAATTAATTTTATATTACCCTTTTTTGTCTGTATTGGCTATCTTTCTTATTCATTAATTTGGTTTTATTAAGTCTCTGCTTTTATGAAGTTCTGTATCATCTTCAGTATTTCAACTTATTTCTTTAATTAAGTTTTTATCCTGATGAGATTTTGATCTTTTCCTCTTGCGGGCCACATAGTTTTGAATATCCTACTATTCATCATTTTAAAATATTTATATACCTCTTTCAGCATTGTAAAATAATGGAATTTGAAACGGAGAGCTGTTAATAGTGAGTAAAGATATTTATGAATTGTTTTTGGATCCCGGGTCGACTAGTCCGTCCTTGGCGGCAAAGTTGCTCTCTCGGAGGATGACCAGAGTGTAGGTGTAGGATAGCTGATATGGCTGTCCTTCGCAGGAAGTTGGCAGATCTGATAGTCTACAGATCCTCCAAAAAGGCCAGCGCCCTCGGAAGATACAAGAAATCACAGTGACTGTGTCCGTAACAAGGGGAAAATCATTGCTGTAGTACAGAATGTCATAAATAAACTCAGCGATATCCATTACCTTCCATTTGACTCGAATTTCGGTTGTTTTTACGTTATTTTCTTGTCAGTCCCCTCACCCCTAACCATGCTCCACCCTCAGTCTGCAAGAGGGGTTGAAATTTTACACACATAACATAGGTAGAAATACTATAAATCTAATTATCCCTGGAAAATATTTATTGAATTTTAATATCGGTCGTTATTTCTTGTTTCAATAATTCCACCCCCGTCCAGCTCCACCACTTCAATTAAATGTCATAATTAAACTCAGCGACATCCAGAACTTTGGATTTGTCTGTAATCTCGGTTTTATTCGCGTTATTTATTTGTAACGCCCGTTCACCCTCACCCCTAAGAGTGCTCATTTCCCGTGCTGTAAGGGATACTTAGATAAGGGATACTTAGATAACATCGGTTGAAACACTATGTATCTCTTCGGTCCCTAGAAATATTTATCTGCCTAAATATTAGCATGCTTGAATGTTTTCACACTCTACTATTAGTGTGCTTCCCGAAAGGGGTTGAAATTTTTCAAACAACATAGGTAGATATATTATCAATTCATATTGACCTCGACAATTAATTATCTAACGCAAATATCGACCGTTTAACATGTTATAAAAATTCCACCTCCGACAACCCCGTCTAGCCTCACTCCTAGGGGTTAAATCGCCAATTTAATGTCCTAATTAAACTCGGTTACATCCATAACCTTAGATTTTACTCCAATCTCGATTATATTCGCGTTATTTAATGGTACCGCTCCTTCATCCCTATCCCTAAGGAAGCTCTACTGTTAATCTCGAAAGGGGTTGAAATTATTCTCAAAGAACACGTAGGGAAATTTTAATAATCTCATTGATTCCGAAAAATATTTAGTCGTCGCAAAAATCGGTAAATTGACATGTTTTACAATTTCCACCCCCTGACCACCCCCGTCACTGGGAGGTTAATTGCTAGTTGAATGCCATAATTAAAATCAGCGTTATCCATAACTTTAGGTTTGACTCCAGTCTCGGTTGTATTCCAGTTATTTATTTTTTGTAACGGAACTCCACCCCAACCTTTATGGGTGCTCCTTTCCCTTTTCGTAAAAGGTTGAAATTTTATTCACATTCATTGGTACAAACACTATTAATTACTTTTACCCCTAAAATTTTTATCTGACTCAAATATCGGCCGTGTTAGCAGGTTTGAAAATTTCCACCCCTAACCACCCTCGCTTGGAGGATTTAAACGGCAACTTGAATATCATAATTAAACTCATTGACAACCATAACCCTGGATTCGAGTCCAATCTCGATTGTGTTAGCGTTATTTTTATAGAAATCCACTCCACCCCCACCTTTAAGGGTGCTCCACTCAAAATCCCGAAAGAGGACAATATTAAATATATGGAACATGTAGAGAAATTTTATAAATCTCAGTGAACCAGAAAATATTTATTCGACGCAAATACCGTCTGCTTAAGATTTTGAAAATGTAACCCCCGTCCACCCCCGCTTGGAGGATTTAAACTGTAACTTTAATGTCATAATTAAACACAGTGATAAATAATACCTTGGAATCGAGTCCAAATTCGAATGTGTTTGCGTTATTTTCATTTAATGTCACTCCACCTCCAACCCTTACGGGTGTACCACTCCCATGCCGAAAGGTGTTGAAATTATACACAAACCACATCAGTAGAAATACAATCAATATAATTAACCCTCAAAATTTTTTATTCAACGCATATATCTGTCGTGTTTGCATGTTCCAAAATTTCCACCCCGCCCACCCGGGTCCCTGGGGATTAAATGCCAAGTTGAATGTCATAATTAAACTCAGTGGCATCCATAACGTTGGATTTGACTCCAATCTCGGTTGTATTCGCGTTATTTCCTGTAAAGCATCTCCTCCCCCACCGTTAAGGAAGCTCCTTTCCCATGCGGTTAGGGGTTGAAATTATAAACACATTACATCGTTACAAACACTATGAATCTCTTTGACACGGAAAAATATTTATCCGGCTCTAATCTCGGCCGTTTTAGCATGTATGAAATTTTCCACCCGAGTCCAACCCGCTCCTGGGGTTTGTAGACGTGTCTCACCCCCGACAGTGTTTGTTTCCTGGTCGCAAAGAACACGTGTACGAAATTTGGTTAAATTTGCTTCACGGGTGTAGATTTGTATATGAAACAAATAAACATACATACATACACTCATTTTTATTTATAAGATTTTCATTTAGACGTAAATGTTTCATTTTAATAATTTGTGATCACACGTTTACGATGACTATGCATCTTCTGCAAAGGCTTATTGCGTATTTGTAGTTTAATCATTGCATACATATCAAAGTGGTCCCCTGTTTCCGTTGGAAGATTTTACTGACAGTGGGCTATTTTTCGCTTACAACGAAACATCCAATTTTGTGGTTTTGTTACTCGGTTATTGGCACTCAGGCCGCAGTAGTAACCTACACCTTGTGTCCGTTATAGAAGCAGCGGTCAAAACGACTGATAAGATTGAGTGTCTTAGTGACCGCTATCACACTGAACGTACTAAACTCTAAACGGTTGAATGCTTTGGAAGTGCAACTGTTCTCTGAAGGGCGCCTATGTAAACAGCTTAGGGAAAGCCGCTTATGGGTCCTAGCGTCCTCCCGGATAGTCCTTTCCCTCGACATTCTAAGTTGCTTCTTTATTGGTCGACCATTTGTCATAATTTTCAAACAGGTTCAACGCACTGGCGAAACATAAAAAAAAGCGTCGTAAACTTGAGCTCCGATTTTATTACCCTCTCAGCTAAGACCACTTGCTGCAAACGTGAGTCTGTATTCAAGTCTTCGCTGTAACTTTCGACACGGAAGGATAACTCTATTGAAGAACACAGTTTTACGTGTCATACTCGCGCTCTCTTCAGCAGCTGCATGGCTTTGTTGAGAAACGGATAATGTTGGCAGTCTTTTACTTCCTCGTGAGCGTGCACCGGCATTATTACAGGTGCTCGCAGCCAAGGTTCCTCTGCACAATACAAACGAGCAAAATCCTGCGAAGTAGGTGAGATATAGTAATTGCAAAGTTACTACTGTTTTCTTGAATTTTTTTCAACACTAAATCTTACTCCATTAGTCTGTTAAATCAATTAATCAAATTCTTAAAATTACTTTTTGTAAGTCTGGCAGAAATTATGCCTATGACCATGTCTACTTTTTTACCTTATTTGTTTAAGTGTAGTAAGTTATCAATATTTTTACATTCGTTTTATTTGATTAAATATCGCAGTATTTGTATATAAAAGAATTTGTGGGAACTTTATAATGAAGTGCAATATTATTGTAGTAAAGTGTTCACAAATGATTGTCATCCTCTAGATTGACGACAAATAAAACGTTGCAATTGACGCAGACCGTAAACGTACGGAACGTCATAAATAAATTCTCATAACGGTACAAAAAAAGACAAGGCTTCCACTTCAGGAGATTATAGAATCATTATTCATGTTTTCTTTTATTGTACAGTTAACTTCTTATCTTGGCGATGTGATAATAATAATTAAATATTCTATTGAAATTAACATGGTCACATTAGCTTGCAACCATTAGGTTGTCCATAACAATTGTCATTTATTAAATTACATTGAATTCTAAATTTAATTAATTGCAACAATAATTAATTGAGGAGGTCTGGTGGACGTTTTCTTTTAAGTCGTCTTCGTTGAGGTTCTTGAGGTTGAAACTTCTGCTACGGTTGGATTGGTATGCGCTGCTTATGCATGTGCGAATAAAAATATAAAGGAACACGAGGGTTCGTTTCATGAAACTGATACTCGGAGTTGTCAATGAAAAGTTAGATTTATTGGACCTCAACTAAAGAATCAGTCGTATAGCCAACAAAATAAAGCGCAACTGCACCTGAAATAAATTTATTCTGAGGGTAATCATGCTGACACTCCACTTTATCATGGAAAACTTGTTTGGTTTTGGAAAATTTATAAGAAACATCATCGGTCAATTTTACGGCAGCTATATTTTTAGGTAAATAGATTTCTCAGTAACAGTGTATATAATATTCTACTTAGGCGGATATAGAAAATAATTTTTTCTACATCGACTTACATCACCGGAATGATCCTTATTTCTTCTTCGTGAATCATTAAATAATACAATTAATAAAAATATACAATGAAATAACCAGAAAATTAGGGAAATAATGTGAAATCAGGATTACGTATAATGAATGGCGCCATATTTTTGTAATGAATAATTTTACAGGCTCTATGTTGTGTGTGACAAGGTTTCTAATGTTCTTTTGATAGCACTACTATTTGACTTTAAATTGTACAGAATATTTTTTATAGATCAATGTTTAGTCACCAAAAATGTAATGCTCATCTTTTCAACCCTCGAATCACTCCTTCAATATCTTGGTGGGCGAATTGTCTGGAAACTCCCGCTAAACTTATTGTAATCTTTAGCGTCAAATTAAATTAAATTGATATGAATTATTCAACTTTATTTTATCTTCAATATACAGTTACTATAATGAAGCGCATTTTTGTTACCCATTAATTTCGTTTAGATGTACGGTTTTAAAATATAAATTATTTTATGTAGGTAATATTACAACGAAATCAGCCTAGATGCAAGTCGATGTAAGAATATTGAAATGTATATTACATGTTCTGGATGTTCAGTTACACCCAAACAATATCACTAATATAATGCGAAGATTTTAAAACGGCACGTATATTCTTTTAGCGCCATACGAGCGATCGTAAGTTGTTTACTTGCCTACGTCCGTGGCCATGGCGTGATTTGTGCAGCCGGTGCAGACACATTTTACGATCGCGTTAGCCGTGTCCATTACATGTAAGCCATTGCTGAAAAATCGCCAGCGCCTCGCAGAAAACGCGGTCTTCTTCGAAAATCAACAGTTAGTCCAGTTTTCATTTATGTAAATTCGGAATGAATGACGTTCAAATGCGAGATCATTATTCTAATATACTTTCCTTCGGCGCTGTAGACTTCCAGACAGTCTTTCCTGTAACCATAGTAGCATACACATAAGGATGTTTCACTATTTATATTCTTAACCTTCCTATTTTTTTATTCATTTACTAAGGGCGATGTAAATATGCTGAGTGCGTCTTTACATTTTTTTATTAACGTTGGAAATCATTTGAGATCATTTTACTATTTATAATTAAAAGCTGTTAAATTATTTATTTAATAAAAACGTAGTAATATCTATGAAATCCTTAAAAATATTTTAATAATTTAATAAATTAACGACCTTTTTATACTGGCATTTTAAAATATTTTATTCAACACAAAGACGTGTCAGTAAGAAATAATTAATCTTTAAAAAAATATGAATAAGAAACAATATTAAAATATTCTACGTAAACTGCCAAAATTTCGGTAAAATTATACTCCTCGATCAGCAAATAGTCGATAAAAGGTATTTTCTTACAGCTAAAACTATGCATTTTTAATACTCCACGTACGAATTCTTGGATACGAAAACGCGTTTATTAGACAAAACTTTTAATCTTTGTGTAAAATGAGTGGGGTTTAAACTTTAATTTTGTTAATTATATTCCCATCAAGGATTACCGATAGAGATTGCTGTGTTATATCTACTTATGAGCTTTTCATAGATTATTTTTGCCGACAGATATCAAGAGTTTTGGACGATGATATCATTGGTGAGAATACGAAAATCTGTTATTTATCTTCTTATACGTGTTTATTATTGTAAATTAATTTACTAACTACTACGTGGAACTATTTCAATCCAACTTGGTACTCGTGTGACTTACGCTCCAGAAACAAACACTGCGGATGTAAGATAACTGTAGCACTCCTATAGGTGGAGGTAGAACGGGTGGCATTTTTAAAATATGCGAAGATGGGCTTTACACAATGCATAACCAGTTTCGACGTCCCTATTTTTTCATTTCGGCTTTAGTTTTGTGGCATTTATGAGTATTTGGTAAACGGGTAGGTAAAATATTTCCGTGCGGCCGAACACATTTCTTCTGACAAATTGTCTGTTTTTCACTTGATTTATTAAATGATAATTGTCATATTATATTAAAAATTTATTAAAAATCCTATATTTTGCGAAATTAAAAAACGTCTGTGTTAAGTTAATGTGATGCAAATTTATATAAATGTAGTTGTATTAAAATTAATATTTCTCAAGAAATAAATAATACTTTATTCAAAACGACAGTCTGAAAGTGGAGCAGATCCCAATAATGGTCCAAAAAATATGTAAGGCCGATAAAACATCACAGATTTTTTTGGGTTTTTCATTATTGAATTAAAATATTTTAATTGGTTTGTTAAAATTTTTATATTTTTTGTTCACAACGAATACAAAATTACGTAAACGCTGTATGCGATACGATTAAAGCCAAACCTTTATTTGTCATCAGTTCATACATTGAAAGGGTAAAATTACAGTTAATAATCAGAGGAAGCAGAGGAATTGCCCCAAAGGAATGAGTCGCACTGTAAGAATACTGCATATGTAATTCACAGTTACCGTCGCTAACAATACAGATATGTTTATAGACATAATTATTTGAGAAATAAGAAAACTACGAGTATAACGCAGCGTTTAGGGCGAGGCAGGGCAGGGAAGGGCAGGTTCGGGGTGCAGAAGCGAAGCTAGCGGCCCCAGCGCAGAGGCTGGCCCAGAGGTCGAATCGTGCCCCTCGTCTCGGCAGACACGAAGTCGAGCTCCGGCAGAGCAGCGGGAACAGGCACGGGCGAGCGGCCTCGAAGCCAGGACTGCAGCGCGGAGCCCAGAGGGCGCCAGCGGCTCAGCACGGCCAGCGCGCGTTTGCTGCCTGAAACATATATTACGACTTATAAAACACTCACAAATTTCTCATCAGCTACAGCCGAAAAACTCAGGTGAGGTTAGATGTACACAGTGCAATATTTCGCTGTTAAAATATTTTAGCCAGAAAGGAGTCCCAAATATCCAGTATCCACGTTTAAATCATAGCCCTTTCCAAATCCTTTAATGGAAATGCCTTACTGTCGTATTTTCTATATAATTTGTGAATTACGGAAACTTCGATTAGATCGGAGCCGTTCTGTAGCGGGAACTATCTCTTGGACTATCGCTCATTGCGAAGAGTCGTTTACTGAGTGCCTTTCAAAGGAGCTTTAAGTTCCTCCGTATGCCTTCACGTCACAATATAAGCAATATGATTATAATGAAACTGATGGACGAGATTTTTGGGAAAGTTACTGAGGTTATTTTAATATGTAATTCATAGGATAGTAAATTGTTAATTATGTATTGAACTACGTCGATTATTTTTAGGTCATTGCGTTTATTTTCAACACAGCCGCTCAAATATTATATGATGGATTGAGCACACGGACGAAACGAAGAGTGACCGATCTGAGAAATACAGTTCAGAGCGAGCGCTGCAAAGTTGTTCGCGAATGAGCTAGAGTCGAAACGATCGCGCAATCGCTCCTGAGCGAGCTGATAGCTGCCGCACAGTCCTGCAGAGTGGTGTTTCATCCTGTTCACAACCAGCTGATCCTCAGGGGGGGGGGGGGGAGAGGTCTTTCGTTCGAAACGACTCGTTCCGTAGCCACCCATCTCTAACTTCGATTTATTGTGTTAGTAGCTTGACCGATTAAAAGTCTAGTATTATATTTTTAAAAATTATTAAATTTAATTTTATCCTTTACACATTCTCATAAGTTTATTTAAAACTTTACTGTTCCAATATGTCGCACTCGTCCATATTCAAATACTTTATAACAACCTTTCACGATTAAGAAAACGGTCAATATTCAGAGATAGTACTAAAAGTTTCATAGAATGAACCAAAATAAACGAAGTTATTTTTTGAGTAGACAGGAGTGATAATGCTTTAACAACACTGAAACGTAATTGCAGGTCGTCAGACGTCAAGAAGAATATTCTTTTCTCAATAGGGATTTCAATTTTTTATCTGATAGGGCAAGTATCTGAAACGGCAGGATATATTAATGTGAGAAATTATAAATTTCCTTCAATATTTTCTATGTTCTATTACCACTAATTATATTATGTATACTCGCTTTAACTCTGCAATCATTTAAAAATTCACCATTCAATTCTGTTAGGCAAATGAAACCCCAACGGAGAATAATTAAATTGTTTTGCTCCGGAAATGTGTAATGTTATTATTGAACCTAGAACCTGGCAAATATTTTGCGACAGAGCAACGAGGAAAGGTGAGACGGAAGTCGAATACTATTTTCAGAGAGACGATCACACGAATGAAATGAATACAACGCCAGTTAGTAAAAAAAAGGAAGAGAGACATTGATCTCCTGAGACAAGAAAATGGTAGCTTCCCTTGTTGGAAGGAAAACAGTGTGATAAAAGGACTCGAACAAAGAAGCTCGCGTGGCGTTGCCTACGCGTCAACTCTGATTGCTTGTTTTCGATGAAATCGAAGAGGACGTTCTACCGCTTGCACGCAAAAGGACATCAACAACATTAAGGAGATACCAGCTCGTTAGGTGCCCACGCAACTCGTTTCAATTCAACTTGTTTAAGGTTAAACGTCTCGTTGCATTCTATCAGACAGCGGCGTCCCATGCAGTCAATGCTGGTTCACGTGAACTTCAATTGTACTACGAAAAATATTTCTCTTATTCTCATATTGCATAATGTTACACAATACCAAAACGGATCCTCAGTAGTAGGATTTGAAATTATATTGAAACGGTGGACTTAATTCAGAGATAATTGGGTTGTACCTTGGTACACTAATACCATTGTACTAAGAAAGAAAGAACTGAGTAGGCTAATATCTGTAAGAATTTCAGACTGTTTTTACTGATAAACCCTTTTCCTGAAAACGAACAAATATTTTGTTTCTATTTCTCGAATGTTTTTACTTTACTATATCACTTTTTATAATTCTCACTCTCGATCGTTTTTTCGTCTCTCAACTCAGAATCTACTTAATTTGACTCCAAATCTTGAATAATAATATATCGGAAACCTTTTATCATATTATCAACTGAGGTATTACTCATAAAATATATTCAATTATTATTTGGCCTTCGTTACCTAATTCTGCTTTCTCTGAATATACGAATAATAATGGACGCCATTTGGTTGGAAGAAACGACTACATACATCAGTCTCCAGTCTCCAACTTTCACCTATAATTTTAATCTTTGCTTGGCGCTAATTTTGGAGAAATAAATTTCTGGAATTTGACAATAAGTTATGGAATCTAAGTAAGATGTTATAGTTTCTTATGTTTTAAAGGTTGTGAATAATTTCCGTTTGTAGTTTGGTCCTGATATTGCCAATGATAACGGTACTTGTTTTAAGGATTTAGAAAGAAAGCCAACGACAACTGGTGACGGTCAATCTGAAAACGGTGATGGCAACTGGAAGGGTCTTCTTCTTCCATGGTGCTACAGTCCGTAGTGAACCTTGGCCTTTCCAACAAGATTCTTCCATCATTCACGGTCATATGCTGTCCTCTTCCAATTTCTACATCCCAGCTTCCGTAGATCCTGCTCCACTGCGTCCAACCATCTTCTTCGGGGTCTACCTCGTTCTGTTTGTCCTCCTGGGGTTCCAAGTAGAATCTTCTTTGCCACCTCAGACTCCTTCATTCGTGCTACATGGCCTACCCATCTTATCCGTCCTGATCGTATGATTTTTGTTACTGGAGCATAAACGTATATAGTATACGATTCTGTATTGTACGTTTTCCTCCATTCTCCCTTATCGCACACAAGGCCGATTATCCATCTAAGAACTCTTCTCTCGAATCCATCCAACAGCCTTGCGTCGGTTTCCGTCAGGGGCCATGTTTCTGAGGCATATATAAGAACTAGTCTTACAATAGTTTTATAAATAGTAAGTTTTGTCGGGCGGCTGAGGACCTGAATAAATTACTCAAGGCAAACTATGCCTTATTTGCTGAAACTAATCTGGCATTAATTTCCGATGACGTATCAGTAGAGCAGGTTACTATGTATCCAAGGTAATAAAAAGAGAATTTAAGAGTGTACTGGCAGTCAATGACTGAGGGAAATTTGTCTGGACACAGCACAAAAAAAAAGTCGGGACTAGTTTGAACGGAATACAATTTAACGTGGAAACAATGGAACTTAGTTTTCCGCTTCAGAGTGAAGTGGGACGAGTATTATATTTTGAAAGATTCTTTGGACATCTTAAGAATTTTTAAAACGAAAATTTCGGTTGTATTCGGAAGGAAAAGTTAATGGAGAATTTTTCAGAGGCAAGACGAGTGATCTTCATCGGAAGTACTGTGTCAATTCAGGGAATGAGAAATGCACGAGACCAAATTTTTGGTCGTGTTATGGCGAAATAGTCCGTCGGCTACAATACGGATCCATTTTAGTAATCCTGAGAATCCCAATGATCCCTCAGGTAGTGTGTTAAGATGCCTGATGGCATCACTCAATACAAACCGTAATCCCAGATTAACAGAATTCTAAAATGAAACTCAATTAGCTTCCCCGTCCACTTAGGATCAGCAATAGCATCAAAGCAATACGATAATCAATAACAGTACGCCTCTTCCAGTCGTACTCTGGATCAATAATACCTTTCCTCTTTTAAATTTTTCTCTGATTTTTGAAAAGTCTCCGTGTTAGAAGAACAAATTTCTGATGCAACGGCCAACACAAGGAGGTGTAATTGTGAAGGGTATACGTCAGAATTATAAATCACAAGCCTGAATATTAAACAATAAATTGTTTTAAATTTGTTTTAAGTACTATGTGGACATTTGTAGACAAAATTTACGTGTAGAGATAAGCAGAATAGCAATACATAAATAGACGTAATGCATGAAAGTTAGAGGAATATCTCACAAAGTTAAAAATTGCAGAAGAATATTGTTCCCCTTTATAAAAATGGGAATTTAGTGCTAGAACTCAAACGCCCGAAATTTATTTTGATTAGTGAGTGATTATTAATTGATTGCTAGCCACAGTACATTTTATTTATTCAGAATGAATTCCTGAATAATTTCAGACGTCATCTCTGGTGCACTGAAAATACAATAAAATACTAACTCGACAAGAATATAAAGTACGAATCATATGACGAGATATAAACTGCAAACGTTGTAAACTTCCCGTGCAATTGAAGGAAAAATGTTCAGTCTAAAATGGAATTAGTTCCATCACATGAAACAAACTTCCCGCATTACGAAGTGTGGCGTTATTTTCAGGGTTTTTTTTGCGAGCCGTCTTTGTTTTAGCACCTGAAGAAACAACAGTGTATAAAAAGAAGTTGCAATTGTCGAAACGTCTTCACAGAGCTCAGTGCAACGGCAGTAAAGAGTAAAGGCGTCGTCTTGTCGTTTGCATGCAAGTGGGCTCGTTTCGCACTCCAGAAACGACTGCGAACAATACAACAGACTGGCACACACACAACTGCATGGGTCATCAGAAGCTAACGAGCGATTTGGGATATCTATATTTTAATTGGACTGAACTCCATCGTTGCTTCAAAAGTGATTACAATCTCACAGTCTTCAATAGGTTCATTGAAGCCTCGATTTAATTTAACAAGGTATTTAGAAAAAATCTATAATCTAGTAAAAGTGGTAAAATTATATCTAAAGTGTGGCCTGAGTTTGCAATACATTAAAAATAAAGGTCAGGAGGACATCATTTTCATACGTACATTATAAGTTTCCACTCCTTTCCTATTGTTGCATTGAAATCTCCAACAGTTACCTTAAGAACAATACACATTATAAACGTGTTTTGAACACATTAAATAAAAAATAAAGTGTATGTAAAAGTTTATTTATTTATTCCATTCAGTTAGTATAAACTGTAACATTCCCTTGATGAAAAATCGTTTGTTCCCAATATCATCCAATTTTTTCTTTTGCGAATCTCGACAGACGATTATGGCCAAACGCAGTTTCAGTTTCTTTTGTGTCGGTTCAATACTATTGATGAAAGGTGGATTCATTATAACACCTCTGAGATGAATCAAGAGTGCAATCAGATGGTCGAGGTGGGTGGAAGTGCCTCCAAGATAGCCGGAAAAGCCTCGGCCAATGTGGTTGTCTTAGATTATCTGGAAAAGGGTTAAACAATCACGAGGGAATAGTATGCAACATTATTGGAGTCATTCAAGCAAGCCGTCAAAGAAAAATTTTTTTTTTCACCATGACAATTATCCATCTCAAACTAATTCAGTTTTTGCTGCTATCCTCCACGAATCGCGCTTGCAATTGCTTCCACGTGCATCATACTGGCCACTTTTCGCTTTAAGCGATTATTTTCCAACTCCTAAATCTAAAGAAATAGCTTTCTTTGAATGAATAAATCATGGCTGAGACAAACGCCGATTTTGGTGAGAAATCATATTATACTGAAGGTGGAAAGAAGAATAAAAAATGATGGACTGTGTGTAATGATTTAAACGAAGATTACAGAAAAATAAACGACAAATTGGAAAAAAAAATTTTTCTCAGGCTCACATTGGTCATATTAGTCTGATAAATGTAGTGCAGCTTCATCACGGTATCAGCGATAAATCTGATGCGGAGTGGCAAACGGATCATTTAGCCAGCAGCGTTAAGTGAGGCGTCCTTCTCATTTAACGCCGTGATGAATGAAGCAGGACCGTTGGCTGCCTTCCACGACAAAGCTCTCCAGACCATGACCATCGGTGTTCTCACGCAAGTACCAGTGAACCTGGAATTCCTTGGCAACTTTCCTCGTCCTCGTAAGGTCGCAAGCATTTCTCCATTCCAATAACTCTTTCGTGTCCTTTGAAGCCTTCTGTCGGATGCCTTTTTGTCACACAATCCCGATAAAATCCTTCCCACATTGAAATGGACTCTTTCTATTAAACATTTCATGCCAGTATGCAGTGTCGACGCTTATCATTAAATCCTAATTATGAAATCTCAATCGAGGAAATGTCCGGAACTTACAATTCATTGCATGTGGGCCAAAAAAAATCATTTCAATATATGTAAACTCGTTCACCATTATGTCGTAGAAGGTTTCCGGGAATCAATTATCCCGACTACAGGAGAGTTGGATCACTTAGTAGTAGTACAATGGACCTGCATAAGTAACATACTTGCTTATAAAATATTAAAGAAGAATTTAACCATAAAATTAATTAAAACTGAACGAAGTCAATCGGAATAGGAGGTTAATTTGACGTAACAATTAGGGAACATTTAATGAGATAAATTGTCTGATTCTTTAAAACTTATAAAAAATTAATATTTTCCTGTTATTTCCGTTTAAAGAATGCATCCCAATAATTCGTTTTATATCTAACCAACATCCCCTAAATTTATTTTCTTCTTCCCTTTGTCACTATAAACCTGTTAATTATCTCAATCGCCGATTTGTTTTGATTGCAGAATTCAAAACAAAAATATGGATTGTTCACGATATATCGCCTAGTGAACAAATTTGGACGTGAGGCAAACGATGTTACTTTGATTGAATACAGAAAATTACGCAGATTTGTGTGTCCTTAAATAACAGTGATCTTAACTGAAACCATTTCTCAGCGTATGAACAAGGAATCCGTTGAATTCGTTTTTTCTCTTTGCATCTGTGCGGCGGTGCTCTGCCTGATTCAACTTCCTAGAAGCCGTCAAAATGTCCAACGAACTCTTAAAATCCGTCAGCTGCTGGACGCCTCGACGACGTACTGATTGCTGACAGACTAACTTTTTCTTAAGGATCAGTGCCTGTTTATAAACCACGTTTAAGCCAAACACTTTGCGGGTCTGTAAGGTTTGCATCCTTTCGTTCAATCCTGACGACCAAGATGACTATTCCACGATCAGCACATTTCTGAGTGATATATCTTTTTAATAAATTACTATTTAAATTCATACCAAAGCAGTAGTTACCGGAATTATAGGATTCAATAATAATTAGAACAAAAATTTCAAACACGAGAATATATTCGTTTGCTTTTAAGTCTGCTATAAATGTCTATTTCACATTAAAAATAAGGAGAAATATATTATTAATTGAATATAAACATTTTCAAAACAATACGATGGTTGGGTTATTCCAGTTTGGCATTATCTCACCTGTCGGAGCATTTAAAACTCTCACGCAAGAAAATTTGTTTCGTTTGAATTGAAATTCAATGACAATGGAGGATTTAATACTGGGATAATATCTTTCGGTTATTTCATTGCCTTATTTGAATTTGTAAAAAGTCGTGCTCCTGTCTACTGTTGCGGACGCTCTGTGCATACAACATAAACTGATCTGTCGTACAGCTTAATGTTGAATAGATTTAAAGCTGTTAAAATCGTCAGTCCGTTACTGCTTCCTCTCTTTCAATTAGTTCTTTGACTATATAAAATCATATAACATATATAATTTCTCTCCGACGTAATCGTCTCCGGAGGACAGCCGAACGGTTGATGCCACCTAAAGGTGAATTCACAGTGGAGTAAATGCAAAAACAATGTATTTTCATCTTCAGACATTTTTTGAAAATAATTTAGGTTGCCTCTGCACCTAAGTCCAAATATTCTCTGATTTAAGAGTCACTTGTTTGTTTGTGTTAAAAGTAATTTCTACAATAATTTCCTTATAAAATATAATAAATATTTATTTAAAAATGAAATCATAATTTTTAAATTAAATTACGTTTATATTCATTACATTTTTGTCGGAAAAATGGAGCTATGTTTATCATAATAGATAAAGTTTTATCTGACAAAAGAATAATAATTAAAATAAAGGACGCTTTACCTGGAGGGCTGACATCTGAGTAGGCCCTGACTGGCCACTGATTGCCTCTAGAAGGACGAATCCACGTGACGTCATCTCTCAGGTGAAACGGACGTGACGTCACAAGAACCACATGGCCGAGAAAAATCAGAGGCCACAACATGGCGGAACTGCGAACATAAAGACGATAGTTACGACCTTCTAGAAACACTGCACCAATTTCACGAATGTTTCGGAATCATAGGATTCTCGACATTAAAGCGCGTATTAACTTTAGATAAGTAATTTCATCAAATTAACCGGAGTATATGGACAAGAACAGGTGTATTCCTCATAAACGATATTATAAGTATAATTTAATTGCTGAAACACTAAATTTATATCAAGAAACGTTTAGGTATGTAATAAGTATTGACGTACATTTTTTACCATATTGTATTTGAATGAATTCTGTGTTAAAGTACATGCTACAGTTTTTAAATTTAATCATTTGAGGAAATGCGATACAGGAGAAAGTATAATTATTACAAATACAAAAACAATGTTCCAATAACGAAGTTGATAGAATTCACAAATATATAATTACATTTTCCAAATATCTAACACGAGGAAGTTAGTCAACACATTTATCGCCATTACTAGTAATAATATTAAATTAAGTATACATTAGTTAAGGCGATGTTGAGGACAACAGTAATGTAAATAATATTTTATTTTTACATTTGTTTTAATAATAAGTTACATATCACGACCGTTAACAGACTTTTTATAATTAATAAAGGTATTAATTATAGAAATTTATTAATAACAATCTGATTTTTGAATAATATTTTATTTTTACGTTTTTTTTAAAAATAATTTTAATAAAAGTATTAATTATAGAAAATTATTAGTAACAATCTGCTTTTTGGGCTGTTGCGCCAGATTGGATTTCGGCGAATTTTCAACGTTTCGCTTGTGAACACCAAAAGTGTTCAAGTTAGCCCAATACTGATGAGTTTTGTTTGCCTGTCCACTTATATAGGCATCCAGACCCTTGAGTCTGGTAATCTATGAAGTTTCATTGGCCACGAAAACGATTAGTTATTTCAAAACAATTTAACAGCATAAAAACTTAATTTAAAATATATCAATAAGAAAAAAAAAAGCAATTTCGTCTCAAGTGTCGTAAATAACAAACAATATAATATTTCAAATAACAAAAATATAATTATTTTCGTCTAAAGAATTATCAAAAACGAAACAACCTAACAAGTAATATTTATAGTTAAACTGAGGATACGTTAGAATATCGATAAAACTTTCAGTCAGACACAGCCAGAAGAGGGTACAAATATATACAGTACATTTGTTATGGTGTTAAATTAAAATTTCATGATCTATAATTGTTTTTGAATTACAAAAAATTATATTAAATGTCATTAAATACATATAACTATCGTTAGATATTTCGTTTACCATTACAAGAAAAAGATTTTAACTACAGCATATAATATTCTGTAAACAAGGAATCATTTAGAATATTGTCAAGTGAACGTGAAGAATTCCACGCCTCATCCGTGTAAAATAATTACATAATTTCTGAACTTTGCAAATATTGGAGCAGCTATTTTATCTGCAAGGATATTATAGTTGTAATAAATCACTAATCGTATCTTAGAAATAATTTCAACAAAGTGAAATGTAATTAGATAGACGATTGATATTAATACTAAATAAATCGTAGATATATGGAATTTTCTGTGAACGTACCTCACCGTGAAATGTTTCTATACTACAACTAATCAGACAAAACGATTAATCAGTCCATTGCACGTTTTCGTAATATATAATATTAATTAATGTTCCCTCAAATTTTAAGGTAAATATTAATTATATACTGGCCATTCAAACAAAACCCTATGCCAACATATAGTACTGTAAAGTCTTCACATTTGTGACGAATGAAATGCAAGATTTTCAGCGAAGCAGTTTGTAATTTCCATTACTCTTAGAGGCCAATGTCACAAAGCAGAAGTTCCGCGTTACACACAATTACTTGCTGTCAAAACCAACCTGTCTCCTAATTTAACTCGGACAACTTCCCTTCACGTTAATTATACGAGAAGAAATGAGCAGGATAAAAATAATACATAAAAGTTGTTCCCTTCGTCCGTGGGGTACGCAACTTTTGTTCTATTCGTGATGGAAAAGAGTTACAGCCACAGAAGAATGGCCGCTCACTTTGAATTGCGCAAATATATACTTACAAAAACACGAGACAAGCCTATCAATTATTAATCATTCAACAGATCCATATTTTGACAACGTAAGTATTTATATGTCGCTAAATATATTACAAATTAATTTCGAAATGGGTAACTGTATTCGCGAAAATATTATCAATTCCTTTATAAGTACACTTTGAAATATTATTACTGTACTAGCTGGGTGCCCGGCGTTGCCCGAGATGTCATTTATCTATAACCATCCATAAGACTCCAATTTGCGCTATTTTTATGTAAAGCTCCTCGAACCCTATCCCTAAATGTGCTCACCTCCCATGCCGAAGGGGGATGAAGTCATTGACTAAATATATCGGCCGTTTTTACATGTTAGAAGATGACCACCCCCACAAATATGCGATAATGAAAAATAATGTATTCCACGCAAAAATCGGCCGATTACATTGTCTGAAAATTTATTCCCCCGCCCAACAACTCCCAAACCCGTCGCGTTACCCCCCCAGGGTTGTCACAATTAGATTCAGCGACATTCATAGTCTCGGAATTGATTCGATTCTCGGTTGTTTCTGCGGGATTTTATTTAACGTTCCTCCACCCCACCCCTAAGCTTGCTCCCCTCACACGGGTTAAATTATACACAAACAACATCGGTATAAATACTATCAAAGTAATTAACCCCAGGAAATAATTATCGCAAATATCGACCGTTTAACATGTTTGAAATTTTTCACCCCCGACCACTCCCGCTTCGGGGACTTAAACGGTCAAGTTTAATGTCATAATTAAACTCAGTGACAATCCTGATAGTTTCTGGTTTATTTTTATCTAATGCTACTTCCACGCAAACTCTTAAGGGTGCACCCTTCCTAGTCCGAAAGGGGTTGAAATTACACACAGAGAACATGTAGGGAAATTTTATTAATCTAATTCATCCCGAAATATATTTAATTGACGAAAAAAAAGCCGGTCAACTCATCCCAACCCAGCCGATACCCGCGCGTTGTCCAGATTGTCATAAATAAATTCAGCAACATCCATTACCTTCGATTTGACTCGAATCTCGGTTGTTTTCCCGTTATTTTCAAGGAAATTAATAGCTCAGTGACAATCCCGATAGCTTCTGGTTTCTTTTTATGTAATGCTACTTCACGCCCACCCTTATGAGTCCGAAAGGGGTTGAAATTATTCATAGAGAACATGTAGGGAAGTTTTATTAATCTAATTCATCCCGAAATATATTTAATTGACGCAAAAAACAGCCGGTCAACTCATCCCAACCCAGCCGATACCCGCGCGTTGTCCAGATTGTCATAAATAAATTCAGGGACATCCATTACCTTCGATTTGACTCGAATCTCGGTTGTTTTCCCGTTATTTTCAAGGAAATCCCCTCCAGCACCACCCCTATCATGCCTACAAACAACATCGGTAGAAATACTATCAACGTCAATGGTCCCGGCATTTATTTATTCCACGCTAATATCGATGATTTAACATGTTAGAAAATTTCCATCCCATCCACTGCCGCCCATTGGGGCTAAATGGGCAATTTGATGCTATAATTGAACTGGACGACATCCATATCCTTGGATTTGACTCCAATCTCGGTTGTATTCGCGTTATTTTATTGCAGCGTTCCTCCACCCAACACCTAAAAGTGCTCTACTGATAATACCGACCCGCTTCTGGGGGTGGTAGACGCGTCTCAGCCCAACAGTCGGTAGAAACACTATCAATATCTGTGACCCCTAAAAATATTTATCCGACGGAAATAACGACTGTTTTAGCGTGTTTAGATATTTCAACCCCCGTCCGCCCCCGCTTCTGGAGTTGGTAGACGCGTCTCACCCCGACAGTGTTTGTTTCCTGGTCGCAAAGAACACGTGTACGAAATTTGGTGAAATTTTCTCCAGCTGTGTAGATTTGTATAACGAACATACAAATATACAAATATACAAACATACAAATATACAAACATACAAACATACATACATACACTCATTTTTATTTATAAAATTAAACGTCGTTATTAATGGAAACAACATCGATAAAATAGTATGAACAACACCACCCCTAAATATGCTACTTTCCCGTGGTGGAAAGGGTTGAATTTTTACTCATATCACATCGGTAGAAACACTATAAATCTAGTTTACCCATAAACACATAACATTATGGCAATTTTAGAATAATAGACAATTCTCACCCCCAGCCCTAAGCAACCTCACCGCTAATGTCTAAAGGGATTTATATTTTCAACAAAATCCGTTGAAATAGTATCCACGTAATTCTCCTCCAAGAACGCGCAAGAACTGACAATTTATCTCCCCTTCCAACCCCCACCCTTTCGGGTTAAATGGGCAATTAAAAATATTTATCCGAAGTAAACTCACTGACATCCATAACCTTCGATTTGACTCCAAACTCGGTTGTATTCGCGTTATTTTTCTGTAAAGCAACTCCACCCCAAACCCTAAGGGTGCCCTTTTCCCAGGGCGTAGGAGATGAATATTATATTCAGATAACATCGGTAGAAACACAATCAATATCTTTGACCCCGAAAATATTTATCCAAATCTAATACCTGCTGTTTTAGCATGTTTAAGTATTTCAACCCCCGTCCACCCCCGCTTCTGGGGTTGGTAGACGCGTCTCACCTCGACAGTGTTGTTTTCCTGGTCGCAAAGAACCCGTGTACGAAATTCGGTGAAATTTGATCCACCGGTATAGACTTGTATTCTCCACCCAAAACCCTAAGGGTGCCCTTTTCCCAGGGTGTAGGGGATGAAAATTATATTCTGAAAACATTGGTAGAAACTCCATAAATATGTTGGACCCCTAAAAATTATTATCCGACTAAAATATCGGCTGTTTTAGCATGTTCAAATATTTCCACCCCCGTCCACCCCCGCTTCTGGAGGTGGTAGGCGCATCTCACTCTGACAGTGTTGTTTTCCTGGTCGCAAAGAACCCGTGTACGAAATTTGGTGAAATTTGCTCCAGCGGTGTAGATTTGTACTCTCCACCCCAAACGCTAGGGGTGTTCTTTCCCCAGGGTGTAGAGGTTGAAAATTATATTCAGATATCATCAGTGGAAAGACTATAAATATCTTTGACCCCTAAAAATATTTATCGGACTGAAATATCGACTGTTTTAGCATGTTCAAATATTTCCACCCCCGTCCACCCCCGCTTCTGGAGGTGGTAGGCGCGTCTCACCCCGACAGTGTTGTTTTCCTGGTCGCAAAATCATCAGTGGAAAGACTATAAATATCTTTGACCCCTAAAAATATTTATCCGACTGAAATATCGACTGTTTTAGCATGTTCAAATATTTCAACCCCCGTCCACTCCCGCTTCAGGGGGTGGTAGGCGCGTCTAACCCCGATAGTGTTGTTTTACTGGTCGCAAAGAACACGTGTACGAAATTTGGTGAAATTTGATCCACCGGTTTAGATTTGTATTCTCCACCCCAAACGCTAGGGGTGCTCTTTCCCCAGGGTGTAGAGGTTGAAAATTATATTCAGATATCATCAGTGGAAAGACTATAAATATCTTGGAACCCTAAAAATATTTATCCGACTGAAATATCGACTGTTTTAGCATGTTCAAATAATTCCACCCCCGTCCACCCCCGCTTCTGGGGGTGGTAGGCGCGTCTCACCCCGACATTGTTTGTTTCCTGGTCGCAAAGAACACGTGCACGAAATTTGGTGAAATTTTAACCAACAGTATAGATTTGTATTCTCCACCCCAAACGCTAGGGGTGCTCTTTCCCCAGGGTGTAGGGGATGAAAATTATATTCAGAAAACATCGGTAGAAACACCATCAATATCTTGGACCCCTAAAAATTATTATCCGACTAAAATATCGGCTGTTTTAGCATGTTTAAATATTTCAACCCCCGTGCACCCCCGCTTCCGGGGGTGGTAGACATGTCTCACCCCGACAGTGTTTGTTTCCTGGTCGTAAAGAACACGTGTACGAAATTTGGTGAAATTTGATCCACCGGTATAGATTTGTATTCTCCACCCCAAACGCTAGGGGTGCTCTTTCCCCAGGGTGTAGGGGATGAAAATTATATTCAGAAAACATCGGTAGAAACACCATAAATATCTTGGACCCCTAAAAAATATTATCCGACTAAAATATCAGCTGTTTCAGCATGTTTAAGTATTTCAACCCCCGTCCACCCCCGCTTCTGGGGTTGGTAGACGCGTCTGACCCCGACAGTGTTGTTTTCCTGGTCGCAAAGAACACGTGTACGAAATTTGGTGAAATTTGCTCCAGCGGTGTAGATTTGTATTCTCCACCCCAAACGCTAGGGGTGCTCTTTCCCCAGGGTGTAGAGGTTGAAAATTATATTCAGATATCGTCAGTGGAAAGACTATAAATATCTTGGAACCCTAAAAATATTTATCTGACTGAAATATCGACTGTTTTAGCATGTTCAAATATTTCCACCCCCGTCCACCCCCGCTTCTGGGGGTGGTAGGCGCGTCTCACCCCGACATTGTTTGTTTTCTGGTCGCAAAGAACACGTGCACGAAATTTGGTGAAATTTTAACCAACGGTATAGATTTGTATTCTCCACCCCAAACGCTAGGGGTGCTCTTTCCCCAGGGTGTAGGTGATGAAAATTATATTCAGAAAACATCGGTAGAAACACCATCAATATCTTGGGCCCCTAAAAATTATTATCCGACTAAAATATCGGCTGTTTTAGCATGTTTAAATATTTCAACCCCCGTGCACCCCCGCTTCTGGGGGTGGTAGACATGTCTCACCCCGACAGTGTTTGTTTCCTGGTCGTAAAGAACACGTGTACGAAATTTGGTGAAATTTGCTCTACCGGTGTAGATTTGTATAACGAACATACAAATATACAAACAAACATACAAACAAACATACAAACAAACAAACATACAAACATACAAACATACAAACATACATACACTCTTTTTTATTTATAAGATTAAATAAACTTCTTATTTATTTGATGTAAAGTAACTAATCTGCGCTTAGCAAACCAGATTTCAATGTTGTAACAGATATGGCTTATTTATGTGTAATAATTATTTAAATTGATATTAAATATTATCTTTTATTTTTTAAATTTATTTTCTTTTACCTCCTTCGACTTCTGCAATCTAACCAACACGTTCAGCTTAAATTAAAGATTTTTTAAAATATTTTCGATACTTATTCTGAAAGGGACATCATTTTAGCATTGATACTAAGTACGAGGATGGAATTTCTAATTCACGTTTTAACTTGCAAAAAAGAATAAGAATAGTTTTAATCATCTGCGACAGTAAAATGAAATTATTTTTCAAGATTATATAAATAACCTCTGCGAGGTGGAGCGTTTTTAATAAACTGTATTAGACGTCATTCTCCGTTCGGAATTACTTTCGTTATGGTTAAGTCGAGTGCGACTCAGAAGTCGTCACTGGTTTAGATGGCTTCTTGGCGACGAAAATAAACCTGAGATTGGACCAACCCGCAACTAGCGCCTTCTGGTCTCTTAGAAAAATCTTTATGGACGACTTCCGCCTAGTAGACACTAAAGAAACTTCATGGGTGACTCTGGCAATGAGAGTCGATAAAGCATGAAGTTTATTTGGAGAAACACTGCCGAAAGCGTTGGTCCTGGCTATTAAAATGTCAGAAAACGTAGCGTGAGCACTTCTGGCTAACTAAACGTGGTGCCTGACAACACTTTATTACTTAAACACAAAATGAATGTTGTTTATACAGAATTCAACATAGACACAACTTCCAATCGACACAGCGTTTTCGCCAAATAATTCTGTTTCAGTGAATTGTTGTATTTTTTTATATGTAATCAAATAATCTCACGAGACTGATTCAGATCAGGATGATTCTTTCCCTTATATTTCTAAGAGTCTGAAAATTCTTGTATCGATACTCTAAGAATGGATTTGAATAACTTCTACAGGTATTCACATATAGAATATCAGATTTAATCAACTATAATCCAATTATTGTAATTGACATATATAACTTTAATCCAACTGCGAATAAGAAGAATAATTACCATAAGGTAAGATTACTCGGGGATGTGATGAAAGTTATATGAAAGATCATTAGGAAACAAATTTAATATTTACTCCAAAACATTTTCTGATAATTTTAGGATAAAACGTTGCATGTTTCTGGAAATCTTTATATAAAGTCACTTTTAGCAGCAACTAGAGCTATATAGACATAAGAGACAGGTGTTATTCGTATCAGTATATGGTCGGAAAATTTAGGTTGGTCTGGAAATGAAAATTTGTATGACAGTTGCTATCGACGTTTGTTGCCAAGGAAAATTTAACGGAAATGAGGTTATTACCCTGTAAATAATTTTGGGAATCCTCAGGGCTTTCCAAGTAAGATTTATTTTGTGCTCTTTCATAACCTACAGCTACCAAACTTTTTTCCCTCAAAGAAAAACAGTTTCGCGCTTTGTTTTAATGATCTTAGGGAAAAGCTTGAGGTGGATAAATGGAAACGTGTATAGTCAAACGTAAGTGGATTTATGGTGAATTACGACGCGTCAGCCTTGCGAACTGTCCACATGTAATATAAAAGCATAATGATTATTCTAGTGTTTTGACATGTCGGAATCGACGATTTCAAATGATTTAAATAGTCCCGCGGTGCCGCACAATATACTTGCAATTTCCTGAAGCGAATAACCTTCCAAGTAGGTCAGGACGTCTTCTCTGACAGTTTACAATCGATGACCCGAATGCGGAACCCCTGGCATAAAATCTCTTATAGCCATACGCAGACAAATAAAAATCTCATGTTCAATCACGTGATAAATAAATCACAGGGGAAAACAAGACGAAATTATAAAAATTAACAGTATCCTGCACGTTTTGTATTCCACTTCACAGGAATCTTAACGTTGATCCGACGTAAATGTTTCAGTTCACTGGTTTGCAGAAGATTGTATGCTAACAGGCTCTAAATTCGTTGACTAAGGATCAGTTATTGTGTTATAAATTTGAATTTGATAACCGGTTTCTTATCGCAGTCTTTATAACATTAATTTATGAAATTGAAACATTTCCGACAATATTTTATTTGTGATCATGTCAACTATTCGTTTTAATGATCCTAGGTTGCTGAGTCGATGTTCCAATGTGCCTCATGGCACGGATATGAATTTTCAGAACCACTAAATTCACTAAATTGATAATCCGTAAACGCAAATCACGGCTCATACACCTCGTTATTATTACCCTCATGTTCAGGCTTCTAAAAATATTGTAGGTGCCAATAAAGTTCTATAGTTGCAGTTAGGAAGTGAGCCGGGAGATAAAATCCACCCAGTTTTCAACTATGGGACTGGTAAAGCGAGCTAAGGTCATCCCGCTTGAATCATTCTTTTTAAAAAAATTTATTGATTTATTTACAGTCGCATCAACAGCTCTGGTTATTAGCGACTCAGTATGGGAACTCTTTTTCTCCTTGTCGGGGGACTGATTTAAAGAGAGTTTCTCTCACACACACAAACATCCATGACCTCGTCGGGACTCGAACACGGGACCTCTGTGAAGCGAGGCAGACACGCTGACCCCTGCACCACAGGAGGTCGTATTTGAATCAATGTATTCCATTAGTTTAGCGTATTTAGCAACTATAGCTATGTATTCAGAAAGAAAAGTTACATAAAAAAGCGACATAAATGGTGTGCATGGTTATTTATTATCATCATATCTGATGACGATGGCGGATTGAGTCAGGCGAAACTTTGTGTTTTGCCTAACGACCTCTAGAATAACCAGATAACTTGCGATTCAACGTATTCACCGAGAAAGCCACTGTTATCTAGAAAAACATTTCCTATTAATAATGTCTTGATTGACATGTCGGACCACTAAATGACAACACCATAAAAAATATCACCCGCCCAATTTACTGGTCCTTGACTATAGACAGCGAATACGCCTTTGCTGATCTAACTCCCACTCAAGAACTGATGAAAAGAAAAGTACTGGATATTTTTAAAAGTCATAGGGAATTCCTCGATGCTAATTTACTCGTACTCAAAGGTGATGGTTAGTAATTTTACTGAGTACCTGATGGGATGTCGAAGTATCTGCAAAGAAAGGAAACTGCAATTCTGGGAAAATCGAAGAGGCAAACTTTCTTTGTCAGTATGAAATATGACTCCTCCCGATCAATTTCAATTGCTTTGAAAATCATTGAAGATTAAATTAAAATGCAGCTAAAATTCATATAAAAAATAACTAAATTAAAGAGAACGGTTCTTGCACTAAAATATTGACCATTGTTTTCCGCTTCTCAGAATAAGACTGAAATTATTCACGTCCTTTTGTTAGCGTCACTAAGAAGTTACGTCAGGACTTCGTGTCGCGAGACACTTTCTGTGACAAATTTCAGGGTTATGTCACATTTCCAGTAATACTCATCTTATACTGTATTCAGATAGCAGACAAAATAATAACGTAATTGAAAATCGTTACAATATTTGTTTGGTTGGGTAACGACGTCGTACACATTATTTAATCAGAAACTTCCAATATTTTGGAGCTACGATGCGATTTCCTTCTTCTCTTCAGCACTCCTGCTCTAGTACAGAAAATACTTATACAAATATGACACAAAATGGAGAAAATTGTAATTCAATTTTCTTTAGAAAGAGAATAGATTCTCGTATTAATGTAACAACGAAGCAGATTTTTTTTAAAAAAAATGTACCTATATTTTAACTTTATGCGGCAAGGTGTGTTTGCTCTCGGTGGATAATGAACTCAATCGAGTGGTCGTACAGCTGCTGATTTTGCGAATTTGTCTTTTTTCTATTTCCTAACCTTCCTAAATACACGCCGAACAAGGAAATTCCTTTGAAGACTCAAAAATTTGGAGGAACGCTGGGAAAAGTGTAACTAATCTACAAGTTCCCGATACTATATTCAGCTTTCCACAAGTCAAACACTTAAATCGCATCTATCTTGTATTATTTAGCGAACACGACTATTAATTTTGAAAAATGGTCGATTTGGGAGTTCAGTATAGTATAGTGTAGTATTAGATGATATTCCGTAGACCCTGTAGTGAAGCTGGGCGCCAAGAAATGATTAATGAATTATAAATAATTACAATATATAATATATTTAATTTGTATTGGATATCTTTTTAATATTAAACTAATTCTGTCAGTTCATTAACTAAATAAAATGAATGATAGATAAAAACTTGTTTTTTTAGAAAAAATTGATATTATTATCCTTTAACTGTTTAAATTTGTTGTAAGCTTGTTAAATATAATAATACTATTATAATTGACTCCTTTCTGTGTAACTCATAGTGATTTATTGTGTGTTTGGAAACGTTGTAGTTGTATTGAAATTGTACTGATCTGAGTTGGTCATGGATAAGTGTCCGTTACTTATCACAAGCAACATTAAGGATACTATGTACTAGCATGTAAGAGTAAGAATGCAAAGTTTCTTGAAGATGTTCTTAAGGAACCTTGACTTACAATTCTAACAATCCATTTTTCAGGAATAAATATTTTTCCCTTTCCATGAAGAATTACCCCCCAAAATTTTTCCATATGACAATAACGAATGAAAATAAACAAAGTAAACTAACTTTCTGATGTTCATATCACTGCATTTTGACATTATTTTAACAGCATACGTGGCTCAGCTTAATTTTGTTAATGTGAATTTACTGTCGACAGATAATCCCAATAATTTTCAACTACCAACTTCACAAATTTTATCATATTGTGATCCTGTATAAAGTTAAGTGCCTCATTTTGGTTTGAAATTGCACAAAATATGTTTTTCCATTTAATGGTAATCCATTAGCTGAAAATCAGTGCATCAGATGATTGAACGCACCATTGGCTACTTCTCTCTCGTGTTTATAATTTATTAAAATTCTCGTGTCGTCAGCAAGCAGAATAACTTCGGAAAAAGGAATCATAGTTTTTGGTAAGTCAGTTATGTGTATCAAAAAGAGAAATGGATCCAGAACAGACCCTTGTGGAACACCTGTCATTGTTTGTCCGCATTATGAATCTCAAAACGATCGCCACAATCTGAACCTTGGTCCTATTAGCGATATCTATTCGAATTGACGCTTCACGGAGCTGGTTCAAATCGTCCAGGGTAATTCGCAGACTAAGCCTTTCCTGGGCAACGTTGGACTTGTCGCCTTGATTTCGAGGACTGTGGGAGAACGCGTGTGTCGACAATCGATTGTATGTAGGCCCTAGGAACCAAGGAGCGGTTTGTTTCTTCAGCAAATACACTTCGCTGTCGAATTTAGCCGCGCCTCGGGCTTCTATAGCCAATATTTCGCTCGTCCCGCCTACTCAGATCAACGGCGCTACTTCTCACGGTTTTGCACCCAGACCAGAGAGAAGACCGAATAATTTTTCTATTTTCAGTAGGATCTCACTACTGTTTAATCACTGATCTAATTAAATATGGTTCTGCACATACCCTCCGTCCAGAATCCTAGTACTTTGATGTCAGTTCAATTTTGATTATGGGAAGTCAAACTTTGAATTCGGTTGCCTGGCCTGTTGCTCAGCACAGGAAAAAATATTTTATGCTTGAAATGATTTGGAAGCTTCCCTGAAACTACCACAGCCTTTCAGTAAAAAAAAAATTATGTTCTCAATTATAAACAAATTTTTTCATATAAAAATTATAAATTTATACTAAAAAAATTATAAAATTACAAGTGTTATAGTAAAAAAATTACGATTTGCTTTTAAATTTCATATTGTTCTTCACTTTATTAAGAGAATAAGAAGTAATAAATGTTATATAAATTAGTGATTTGAAATATTATTTGTTCTTTACACCATGTATGACAGAAATTTTGTTACGGCCAAAACATAACTATATGAAAGTATAAAAAGGTACTGAATCAAAGATGTGTTGAATAAGATATTTTAAAATGTCTGTAAAAATGTTTGGCAATTTATTTAAATGATCTTTTTAATAAAGAAAACAGACGCAAAATAAAATATATTTCGTAGATCTCAACTTTGTATGAAATTCCCTTGCGATTATCAATAGTTAAATTCCTATAATATAATGGAAACTACAAAATAACACGTCTTAATTTTATATTTCATCGATAAAACTTTTCCAGTTCGGAATGACTGCGTTCGTTATTTGGAAAATTCCAATTTTATCTCAATTCACCAGAGTATGATTTAACGTTCTCAAATAGTGATGTAATGATTTACCAATGTCTAATATCGGGAAAAAGCGCGCCATTGACAAAGTAAACAGCCAAATCTCGGA
The DNA here is from genome assembly GCA_037074705.1 of Zhengitettix transpicula. Lineage (NCBI taxonomy): Eukaryota > Metazoa > Arthropoda > Insecta > Orthoptera > Tetrigidae > Zhengitettix > Zhengitettix transpicula. The sequence continues at coordinate 60,383,547 of CM073595.1, read as the reverse complement.
AATTTGTGTCAATTCAGTTTTATTTTTCCCAAAAATTTTCGTGTCCTGAAATTCAGCCGTGTAACGTACGAGATTCTTGTTTCAAATTTGCTCCTTTCCGCAGGAGACAAACACCGGGGGGGGGGAATTTTAATGGATGAATGCAATTAAATCCACAAAGCTCGCAGAAAAAACAAAATTTCGTGTTCACTGCCGCTGAATTCTTTTGCCGGAATTCGTTAAGCCTACACGCTGATAAGGAACAGACCTCGTCTCACAAAAATTGCTACATTTAGAGGAGGGAAATTACTTTTTTTTCTTCTCTGCGGTGGATTCACTTATTAACTGGTATTTCAAAACGCTTGATGAAAATTTGAGAGTTAAACTGTCAGCAGAGTCGTTCCACGGATAGGGCTTTACGTAATGGACGGGAAATCTACTGTTAAGTAGGAAATGCGGAATTGAATTTGTCTCCAGTTACAGTTAATTCAGACATATCCAATTGTAAGGCATTCAATTTACTAAGCAAAATCAACAATAGTGAATTAGGAATAGGTTTCAATGTGTTATATACGATCGGTCCATAACATTTCAGATAAACTGAACAAAGATAAAGAACAGAATTAATTAAAAATGTCAAATCTATGTTGAAATTTACACATTAACTATAATAGAATTTATAGAAGTATAATCAGATATATTTGATTTGCCGACGATATTTCTGGCATTGAATGCATGTACAAAAATCAGAGCCGAAATCCAAAGGGAAATATTCATGATCCGCTGTTTTACGCTTCGCCGAAAACTAATTTTAGAATAGCCATTAGTAATTTTTAAGAATATCGTACTAAGGTGGCCTAGTTAAGTTATATATCTGTTAAATCTTTGTGTGTAATTTTCTAGTCCTTTTATCTCACGCCGAATCGTGTATCCAGTCGCTAAGAATCGATTAAGCTTTCATAAATTGACCTAAGAAAATTATTTTTCTTCCTTCGGACTTACAGTTACTATTGATAGCTCTTTAACTGTCCATATGACGTATTAATTTTTGTTTAAACCGCAGAGTTCCTTTCTTCGATGTGAAACTGTTAGCGATTTTGCTCTGACCCGCACAAGTATCGGCCGCTTGCATTATTGAGCAGTTTACTCAGATGGTTCATGAATATAACACGCACTATTACCGCAATTCTAAATGATTTAAAATTGTTGGCCCCACAGGTATCGATCCCCAACAACGCGCGTACGAGCTGAAACCTCCGTTGCTCCGGTCGAACTACGAAAATAAAATTGAATATTCCCATTTTCATTTTCCAGAAGATCTCGGAGCTAGTCGCCATGGCGACCTAATATAAAGTCAGAATGATTTTTTTTATGTATCTCTCGTACGTTCGTACCTCTCTTTGAACCATACTTATGTCAAATCATTTCTCTGACAATATTTAGTATAATCGTTAACTTCCTTCTAACCTACGAAAATTACTTGGTCAATTATTCTTGGTGATATACAATATATTGTGGCGGAATTGTTCTATAAATGAGTGTTAAAATTATTTAAAAATATGAATTCCAAATTTTCTTAGGTAATAAACTAACCTTTAATTTTGTAAAAGTGCTTGACACCGTTTTGTAATTGCAAAATGGTAATTCTATCTCAGTTTTAAGAAAAATCGGGATTTTATAACGAGTAAAAAATCAATTTAATTCTATTTCATAAGAAATGTAATGAATTAATAATTGCGGGGTTGGCTTACTTAAAAGTCTCCTTATAAAAGGAGTCCTTCCTCGCCGTAACATGTGTAAGTTTCGTGATATTGGCCATTCCAAAAAATTTTGTGACATTATTTTTGGTCACACGGAATAAATTCATCCCCATATTGTGATTTAGTTTTATTTTTCATTTCATTAGTCCTCGGTCGAGGAAATAGGACACGTCTCAAAATAAGCTTACATGAAAAGAATAATTATTATAAATACACAGTTTAAAAAACAAACATTGTAATTTACCGCAAAATATATGATTTAAAACTATGTTAAATATACTGTGATTTTGATTTTCTGTTATATCCCACTATAGATAAGTTTGAGAAATTTTAATATTATCGTAAGAGAGGACAAAGTTATTCAATTTTTCATCTTACCATTTCCATCGCTGATCTATAGACGTAGTTGATTGTTTTTGTCGTCGAGTTTAAGCCGTAACCCAATCCGTTAGACTACACGGATTAATCATACGTCAAAGGTGTTGCCTATACGGCAGGAGAAACTAGCAATGCGTGGATACAAAAAAATTGAATCTATACACACTCAAATTGGATCATATTCACAGAATAAACGTGTAACACTCGCCAGTAAGACCTCGAGGTGTCAGTGAAATTAACAAGCTTAGATCCCACGTACTCTTTGCGCTAATAAAGTCATCATAGTTGACGCTGCCGTCTTCGAGTGTTTGGAAAGTCTGGTCAATAGCTGGTTCAAACATTCATTACCGTGCGGAGTGAATCATTGATCCACTTAACACGCAATTGTTTAGTAATTTTGAGATCTGCAAGTCAAACCAACTCTGGGTCATGCACATCAAGCGGTAATCACAAAAAAGTTGTACAGGTAATTTCATCTGGTTTATTTCAAATAACATCCGGAATACACACATGTTCTAAGGTGTATGTGGTCATAAAAATTGGTATGCGATTGATAATACAGTAATTGTATGAAACTTTATTAATAAAACGGCAAAAAAAAATTTATTACCTATTGAATACGTGTTCTACGCTAAAAGTTGAACTTAATTGCGTCATAGAATTTTTATTTCCATAATGTAGTGATAAAACATTTGCGATTAAAGAAATAAGAGGAAATAATTCTTGTGTAATATTATATGGGGCAGGAAGCTTTTATTCTCTCCATAAGTTGCCTCAGAAAGCAAGGATTTTGTAACTGAATCGTCACAAATATCTCTAACGTGAAGAAGGCAATATTGTTCCCGTCACTTAAGCTGGCTTCGGTTTCCTCCACTGGGCATTGCCCTTTTCCCACTTCCGAGTCCTCATTAATGATGTGGAAGGATCCGTTTGAAAAGAGAAGTTAAGTCAAGTTCACCCTCAATTGTTTAAAATTTCAGTGTACTATAATATCAATTGATGGAATTTAGAGTTTTTACATGAAGCAATGTTGAACATGAGCTAAGATATAGACGTGTCAAGCATTTTTTATGTACCAAATACCAAATTACAGTTTCATCCGTCTTATAATCATGTAATTTTTCCTTTTACGCTGGGCAAACAATATGACAAGTTGTCGTGGTTCTTTTAATTGTAGTTCGTTCTTGGTGACAAAGTTTCCATTAAACAAAGATTTTCGTTATTATCCCTTATTTCTTTTTCGAAGTAAACTACATATTACTACTATATATATATATATATATTTATATACTCATATTAGGGCAATTTCATTATTCATTTGTCGCGAGTCAGTGTATTGTTTGTATACTTATTAGTTCATTGTTGCTCACCATGTTTAAGGATGTAGCTCGTCTTTCTGTGAAATCAACTGTGTAAAAGGGACATTGCTGTAGTTCTTAATGGTTACGTGGTTAATTCCTAAGTCAGGGGAGAGAATGGAGCTCAGACAAATGGGAAGGTGTGATTGGCCGTACAGAAGGCTCTTCGCCCTGATTAATATCCCTGGAGTCCCGCCACAAAAACTCCAGCTGTAATCTGCAAAGTGCGTAACGCCCACCATATCGTAAAATATTCTCCACATATTCCATATTCAGAAAATCTTCCAAGTTCTTCAGGTTTTCGTTGTTCGTGACAACGGTCTGGAGGTTGTACCTTGATAATCGGAAATTCCGGTGAAGTCGTAAACGATAAATGATTTAGAACCTTTAAGTCCAATTCCTGTAGTAGTTTACCAAATGTTAGGATGTAAAAGGTCGTGAGAAAAAGCAAGTCGTGATAAAATACGCAGTGGCCCACTGCCCTGTAATTGTAGTGTGGGTAGGCCCGAGTCCAGTTAAACCTTTGTTGCGACAACTTGGTAATTTAAAAACTATACTGAAAACATTGACGCGTGCAAATATATTGTGTACAATCCACAAAAAAGTATACCCGAAAAGTTAAAAGTGATAAGTACAGAGACCTTATTGCCGCTGTCTGTATAACCCGATTGTAAGAATATAATGAATTTTCATTATTATCTTCTTGTGAATTTATAACAAATTAATTTCAATTACTTCACCAATTATCTCATTTTTGATTAATAAATTGTTTTATTTTGCAATTCCAATTATATTAGAAATAATTTATTACACTTTTTATGCAAAGTGTGACTATTTTTCGGGAAAAAATCACGATTATAGAATAAAAAGAAAAATTACAATTGAATCCCACAAAAAATGTAATGAATTAATTACTTGTGGTGTTTGGTTACATAACCTCGACATCATTTGGGAATGTTTTTCAGTGCCTTCAGAAAGGCAGCAAACGGAATTTCTGCTTCTATGGTCTTCCAGTATCGATGTTATTTTTCCCCTTTTTATACCAAGTTTTTTTCCGAAAGTGGTAATGAGTTAAAATTTCGACCTGCTTTTCTCGAATTTACTTGTGAAAAAAATACTAACCACTCTTCACGTATCAGATGATGGAAGCCTTATTTCCTAGCTTTTTATACGACCTTCCTTCATCTGTGCATAAACGTCAACTCCTTTACACGCGTGGCCTAGTTAGCTCTGGATTTCTCGATTTTTGTTATTAAGGAAAACCATTATTTTGAAATGTCTGCATTGTGACACTTTGCATCTTGTTTTAAGGCCAATTTGGTTAATTTTAATGGAAAAATTACAAAGAAGATACTCGATAGTAACACACAAGGTTGAGGACAAAATATCGTCGGATTAATGCGGAGTTCGTTAGCAAAGCCGATATAATTTTTTCTCAATCAATGCATTTCCAATTTTATTTCATCATCTTAAATAACAGAAAACTGCAATTAATCACAGCCCGAGAAAAATAATTGCGCATTCTTTTAGTACTTCAGTAACACTACAGTGTTTGACTTAAAGTGACGTACTGTCATTTCAGAAAATATTGATCTGTGAATGAAACGAAGACAGTGTTTCTCTGGCTTCCAGCGCTATTGCGTGGATGACGCCCACGCTTCGTTTTCAACCTGGGGACGCGTTGAGCCTTTGTAACTCGACATTATACGTTGTCATGGCTAAGCATTACATTCAGTCGTTGTCAATGTAAACGGATACACGTATAAAGCCGTGGATGAAACATTCTAATAGAAATGAGATATTTAAGAAAATTAAAACCAGTATTTTATTAGTTTTACGTGACCGAGAGAAATCGACATTTTTCAGAGTTGATAACGAAAAGCGATATAAAAGTGTAATCCGCAATATCAAAGCTCGTGTTCACAAAGCATCAACATTAAAGAAAATAAATGTAATCGATGATATATAATTCACCGAAAGGACATTAAAAGTCGTAAAACTAATGTAGGGGTAAAAATGGAGCGCAAATTTTGTGAGTTGCGCAGTGAAATCCAACAAAAGATATCTATGAGACAGTATTACATTTTACGGCGAATATTTTATAACTATTAACAAATATATTCCGAATGCATGTCGTTTCTTCAGTTTTATTTATTGGAGTACGGCATCTTCCTTACAAAAACAGTTAAACAAAATATTTTTAATACACAAATTCAGAAGAGAAAAACTCGACAGAACCGGGTGAATTGTATTTTATCAATATTTTGAGCTGATCTTTGGAAAAAAAACTTCTGTTCATATCATAGTAATAAAAGTAAACAGTATAAGAAATAGAACCTTTTTACAATAAGAATTTAGAAGGAAGCTTTCGATCTATAGTAAGATCATATTCATCGCATAAACGTATAAAACACATATAAATGACATTCATTTTCAATTATATAATTTATAATTCCAAAATGGAATATATTTGTACATCTATTGAGTACAGTACGATGATATTGTAATATTTATTTTTTGGGGAGGGGTCTGTGGTTAATTTATGATTGGGTTTGCTGGGTGGGTAACCAGATTGTCAATAAATACATTTATAAATCACATTATTAGACACAATTACAATTTAGTGCCTCGCTTTGTCCTGGAAAATACACTTACAACACTGGACGGCAGAATGAGAAAAGTCATAGCACAGAACGCTTAAATTAATCGCGTGAGCGACGTGCACACACGGAGTTAAATATTTGTCTCCTGTTTGCGTGGGTGGTCCACGCGATTACTCCGCAGCAACCGCATTACGCAAGTCTTCTCTAGACCGAACTCGACTCGGGGATGAATTAAACGGGGTTCAGCTTTATGCGGTTAGACTTTAATTTAAATTACGTAGTGGACGAGACGCGACCTTTCGTTAAATGGTTGATTCACTTTTACTTGTCGCAAGATAACCGCTTACATTCCCGGAAAATTTTTGCCTTCATTCGTGACGGAAACGGTAACACGTCCTCACCCATTTAGGACTCACGTTCGGTGTAACACATAAAAAGGAAATGACGCAAACGTTAAAACCACACTCCTCCATTAACACCGCAGAAATGTATACATTGGAACAGATTACGAAAACCAACAGGAAAAATCACAATATATACACCGACTTTCACACAGTCATACAGAAAATACCCAACAAAGAAACGAAATTATTATTATTAAGATAGTATTTGGCATTTGCCCGGTGGTAGCTATATCTACAAAATAACATATTACAAAAATGACATGTATACAAATATATGGGTAACATAAACCAATTGGCATTGTAAAGTTTATTATTATTATTATTTACCAGAAAAATACACGAACCCCCCTCCCCTTATTTCTTTTCACTGTACTTCACATTTTTAATTGATCTTTCTTTTCTCACAAATCACTTCACTTCACCGCTTTCTATGCTGACCAGTTAAAAATTAATAAGTGTATTTATTATATATATATATATATATGTATTACCCCATGGTTATTGTAGTTTTCTTGGCCTACGCCTAAACTGATCAGCACTATTCGGAAAAGTCGTGAGTAATTCTGCAGGCATTGAATTCCAGTCGCGACATGATCTATTAACAAATGAATATTTGCCAACGTCTGTGTGTTGCCCTTTTCCAATTTTTAGAAATATAAGTGTGCGCCAAGAGCTGATTTTTAATTTATTTCCAGGTCTGTATAAGCTTTGTATATTACGAAAAACCTGACGTGTTTCCTCCTATTACTTAGTGGTTCTAAATGCCCATGAGGATTGTTCCACAATCGACCCCCAAACATCTTTTCAGCCCGTTTTTGAATTTTGTCCAACGTTAGTGTGTGTTCATGTTTTATATGGATCACAACAAGTTGTTCCATATTCTAAAATGGGCCTGACCAGTGATCTGTGAGCAGATACCTTGGATTTACTCGTATTTTTCCTCAAAACACTATTTACGAAGTTTAGCGCCCTCCACCTGCGACTTCACTGACTTGATTTCCCCAATTTAGATCCTTACTAATCGTGATTCCAAGGTATATACAACTGTTGTATTCACGTTACAATTTCATTCCCCATTTTATACCTAACTGGAGGAAAAATTTCTCATTTTTGTAAAGACTCTTCGTTAAGTTTATTTGAATTTTATTTCTAACTGACCATTCGAAAATTTTCTCTATAAATCATGCCAACGTCGGCAAACAGTTTAATATGTGAATTTCTACCCATGGTTATGCAAGGAACATGAGTGGACCGATCACACTTCCCTGCGGGACCACTCACGTAATTTTGACGGAGTCGGACAATTTGTCATCTAAAATTACTACAAAGATTCGTGACAAAAAATCTTGAACGAAGTCAGTAATGTAGATTGATAGACCAATTCGTAAGTTTTTATCAAAATTGTTTTTCAACTTTTCACTTGTGCTTCTTCTTGTTATCGCAGACAATTATATACATTTTGTCATCTACAGAGCCCGAACAACTGGAAGGCTACGATTTTAATAATAATTCATTAATCGAAAATCGTGTTGTGCAAATAAAATAGCACCCCGTTGCAGAAAAAATATATAGTATTCAGCAAGCAAAAGCAAACACTTTTTTTCAGCTGTGCAAAACACTTGAATTGGATTGTATACGTTGCCTCGCAACAGAAGTCTCCCCTCGTTCGATCTGTCCTCCAACAAGCAGGTGAAAAGGAACGGTTCCCATTTAATAAAATAACCACAGTAGGAGATAGAAGTGAGTGTACTATATCAATTGTTCTTCTCTACTTTTCGTGGGAGCAATTTGCCTCCTTTAGTCCATTGTATCGTGAAACATTCAGTCCACTGAAGATTCCTTGTGGTCGCATTTACAGCTTTTCTTCAGGGATACTGGGAAAAATAAGATAATCATTATTATTATGTGTACTTAAATGCTTACTGCTGTTTCGGGATAAATTTTCTCATCAGAAGTACTCTTATTGATTGCTTTACATCGATCTGGAACATTTTTTCATCAAAAGTTCCACCAAGTCCAAACTTGGTTCAATAATTTTCATTCCATTAGAGAAACTGTTCCTGACACAGAGGAATGATTTATTAGTATTTCACGTGGCCTGTGAAGGAAATTTCAGTATCAATTATATGATACTTGAAAGATTCTGTCAAGTGTAATACCTCACGTCATTTCTCCTGGAATTGTCCTCAGATTGAAGACCCTTTTTCACGGAAACCACTTAAATTTTTCATGACAATTTTCCCACATTTGCTTTGACACTGAACGCTATGTTTACCGTCGAAGAAGATCTCTGGGAAAACTTTGGCCTGCGTTCGATTATCCGGCAGGTTATTAGTTGATTGTGAGATCAGCGTTCGACATTTGCCGAAACACCTCATTAATGGCGAACTACGCGTAACTTGGGCCTGCGACTGACGCCCCCAGGCCGAATTAACGGGCATGTGCCTTAATACATCAGCTCAACTCCTAAACGTCAAGTTCGAGCGCCAGGAGAATGTTCCTGTGATGTTACATCGCAGTCTTTTGGCCTTTATGGAAATTGATTTTAGATTTGGCATAAGGAACCCATCACGGTTATCTATTTGTTCATTAAGAGAAACCCATGGCCATTGTAAATTCGTACGTAAACGTTGAGTACTGGTAAGAAATTACAATCAAAATCAGGTCTACCCCTTTACTGTATAGGCTACACTGTGGTACAAGGCGATGCTGAAACATCCAGAGTTTCGATTTTAATGTTCTCAGGAAACTGTTTGTCAATGGAATGGAACCGGAGTTATGGGAACCTTCAGCTCTGATCCTCACGAACAAGCATTTCCATCTGCAGATCAGGTATTTATAACCTATACTGTAAGCAGATAATATTTTGTTAACCGTCACTTACTCAGTCTCTCTTCTAAAATGTCGGGTCACGTCCCTTGATTTATAATAATTAATTTTACTCCGTGCGTAATTAACATTAAAGGGACAAGGGATATAGAATATATGGCACTTTCGGTTTTGCTGTCAGCCATTAACAAAAGGTAATCTTCGGTACTCAAGCAGTTGTTAGACGTTTGGTAATCTAGCAGGACTTTTACAAATTAGTTGCCCACAAAGATGTGCGAAGGAAAGCCGCCATAAAATCAGAAGTGAACGTAAATAATAAAAGCCATGGTTTTCCGGGGCTGCAGCGAATTTAACTTTCAATCACCTACCCATAAAGTATATTTATGACTAATTGTATTTTTTACAATTAATAAACCTCATATTATTTTCATTAAATTTTTTCGATATTTAAAGGCCATGTCTTAAGTTCTGTTAGATTAACAACTGGTGTAAAACACAGATCAGAGTTTTCCGTGCAACAAATTACACATACTCTTCCTTGAATAGATGTGAAAGTTGCGATACCTATGACGTCTACCCGCACACAATTAACAAAGCAAAGTGTTCGGCACGCCAAACTGAAATAGAAATATGAGGTCGAGGAAATTAGGTGATGTTCTGTATATCGCGGTCAAATATCGCCCATCCTAGTGTTGAGGAAGTTTGATTAAAATAATTTCTTCTACTTCCATGCGGAAAGAGAAATTTGATCACAGTATCTTTCAAAGTGTAGACAGTTAATGGAAACACAATTATAAGTTTTAAAACTACGGACCTTTGAAATCGGATAAGGACTTCAAAGACAACTTGAATTTTAACAATATCGTTGACCTCGGTCAAATTACACAACTGAAAGCCTTGTTAAAAATATTTTATTTTGACTTCTGCTTTTATAACATATATTTAATGACCTTTGTAACAGACCATATTAAAATTTAAAAATATATATTAATCAATAATAAACGATGTTTCCGTTCATATTTTTAATCTAATCAAGTTATCCATGAATATTATCATGTTATATTATGATTATACTAATAAATAACCATATGAGAGTACCAATATAAAATTAAACGTTGTTGATCATTGATTAAACATATTTTTAAATATAATAAAGGCTGTTAAAATGATAAATAAGTATGCCTTATCAATTCCTTAGCTAAAATTTTACTCCAAATTTAGACGTTTCCGCCTAATTAATTTTCAGCTTCAGTTAAACATCTGGCTGAACGCTGCTCTTCTGAAGCGACCGTTCCTAAGATTAGGATCGAAATATACGAGATGGTGTTTAACATTACGGAAAAAGAAATTCCTAGAGTTTGGGGGCAACATTGTTTCTTCACGAGAATCGGGAGGGAGAAAGGAGGATCCGTTCGTTATCTTGACACGAGCGTTGAGATACCAAGCTTTGTTTCTGTCTCCCGCTGCAACTATCAAAACGACGTCGTATTTTTTCAACTGCCTTCCACAAAAATTCAACGAAGTACATAAAGATATCGTAAATATTCTATTTCTAAAAGATACTGGATGCCACGTCAACTTCTAAATCCAATATTATTTTATTCCGAACGGTTGGGCCAAATATGTTCGACTTCCTGTTATTTCCATGCGTGTATGTGTTGATTAGCAGGAGTGTGCTCAACCGTCTTCCTGATATACAGACACTGTCACCCCGCCAGCCCTTTCCAGCTCAAGAGTGAGAGTTGATAGAATGTCGATGACGCCCCCCTGACAAATTCCTGAATTATATTAAACCGCAAATGATGATAATTAAATATCATTGTGAAATGTGGAATTTGATATATTTTGGAAATTTTTACCTTTAATTCCGCCACAGGAAAATCATCAAACAGACATGGATCTGACTGTATAAAAGAAATCCAATCTTCAGCGTATTTTGGAAAAAGGAGAGAGCAATAAATGAATACAATAAAAGCATTGTTCAATATAAATTATAATTGAAAAGCGTTATCAAACTAGCTATAGTTCGATACCCGGACTGGTTAAGATTTTTTTCTTCAGTTACGGACTATAGTTGCCAGATTGCTTTATTTGGAATCGATTTTTACACGCTAGAAAATTTTGCATTCTGGAGGTGTTAGTGAATAGTTTAGGAGGTTGTCCTATTTTTCTTCAGTTGTACTAGTTAGCGTTGCTCTATGGCCGACGCTGGACCGCTACTATCATCATGCGAGAGCTCTTTCGTAATTGCTGTAATCACAAGCAATTAGGGAGACACTCGCCAGACTAGACTGTCAGAGATTATGCCAGTCAAGAACTGAGCCTGCTCAACATCAGACGACCAGACACGCCTTTTCTCGCAAATTCATTTGAGTAGTTAATGTGTGTGACTGGACTTACTTTATGGAGTACGATTACTCAAGACTCAGCTTCATGCAAAGATAGTTCCCAAGTCTGCATTTCACTCCGTCGCGATTCCAACAACCGGATTACTTGCAATTTAGAGGTTATTTGCTATTGTTCGTTGTATTCGAGTACCGGTTTTAAACTGACTATGATCCATTTATTTAGTATCAACGAAAGAATTTGTGACAATTACATGAGAAGTTATACAAGGACCAATTCTAGCTCATCCAGTAAGAAGCTGATCCTGAAAGGATATCGCCATCGATATATTGCGACGGTCCTTCAGGTTTTTATTTATTCATAACTGTCTATTTTAGTATTGATACACTCCTCGATATCAAGAAACCGACATCGCAAATGTATTTATTGTCTTACAGTTATCATTCCTCAAATAATTTTGGCCTCGGATTTTGAGAAGTTTTGAAAAGCCAGACCATCTAAGAAACGTGATCTATGCGATATAATACAGAGAAATTATTTGGAATGTGGTGAATTTTTTTGATCAAATCATTACTGTTGTCCAAAACATATTTGAAAACAATTTCGACATTCTTTTAAAGTAGAGAAATAAACGTTTTTCATCTTCCGGAACTTGAGGAGCCATTCAGTAATGTTTCCTTTCCTTTCGCAAAGTTATACATTTGATTCACACAAACATAATCTTTTCCAACCTCATCCCCGCAGTTTAGAGGTTTATTAATTCTCTTTTCTATGCTGTCACATTGGTCCTTTCTATGATACATAACATAAGCAGTCGCTCTTCTGAGCTCGCGTGACGATTTAAAATCGAACCAGGGCTTATTCTTGTTGCGATAATCACAGTGGTTAGGCTTCGTCACCTTTTAACTTCCTGTCCGAGGGAGTATTTCACGAATCTGAGGATAGGCGATGACTTGTAGCCTTCTGAAAGTAATTAACCTGGTAGTCTTTACGACTCATAAAGCCGGCCTCCCGCAGTGTCCAGCATAACCTAATTTGTCTTATCTAGAGTTCCAATCTTCCCAGCGTCGCTTCTTCTATAGCTGGACTGGAAAGGGGCGCCATAAAACCAACCCTATCTTTAAGAGGCGATTCAATTTGTATTTCTCAGTATCGTTTCATCTTTATTTAGAAGCCTTGAGCTCCTGAATGTGAAAGTCCTCAAAACTCATTTAACTACACGGCGTAATTTTGATTGTGATTTTAATTAATGGCATAAAAATCTTAACCTGAAAAAAATCGGGTTCAGATGCATCAATCCAAGAATATTTACATAGCACGCTGCATTCTCTAGCTTCATGTTTGCCATATCGGAATCATTTCGCAAACGTGCCAAATAAAAAGATGATCATTACGAGTTTAAAAAAATCCTGCTTAACATGTTACATATATGATCCGTCCTGTACTAAGTTTTTTTTAATTCATCATCCCTAATAGTTTACAATATGCAAAAGAAACGCCCGGATTCAAGAAGACGCTGATTGTAAAGCAGACTATTATCCAGTTTCACTATCTCTCGTTTCCCCAAGAAAGTATTGTTCACCAAACAGCTCTTAAACAAATATGCCTAAATATTACTCAACTAGATTTCAGGAAGGAGAAATAATCATAAAAGGGAATTTTCCTCTGACTCATGTGATATGAGAACCACTAAATAAAAAAAAACTATCCGTTAGGAATTTTCTATGGTCTTTCCCAAACATTGATTATGTTGATAACTGAAACGTCCCGTTTTTTACCTAAGTAATTGATAGGATTCAGATTCAAATTCTCAAAACGATTTATTATAATCAGGGATAAGTGAAGTTTGGGTGTATCACAAGGATCTATTCTAGGCCCATTAGTCTCTAAAAGATTCAATTTACCAAAACAATTATATGTATTTATAGGAATCGTAGATAAATGGCATATAATTAAAAATAAAAGTGAGGTCTTATATTAAATAAGCAAAATGGATTTCAAATATTTTCTTCTTTATATTTAAATTGACCTATCAGTTAATTGCGAGAAAACACCTTCCTTGTAATTTCACGTGACCGTGAATTCTGTATAACTAAGGCAAATGAATTATAAGATTCAAAGGATACTATGTGAACTGTAAATTGAATTTAAAGAAGCGCAATTATACAAGAGCGAGAAGATTAAGCTCAGGTACTGATGGTATTCTTTATAATACAATGATTTTAACGTTAAAAAATTGGTTTTCATTTGCATAATTTAAATCAATATACAGGTATGGAGCTTTTCTTTAAGAGAAAGATACTAATTTTATCCTTCAATAGTATTCACAACGCTTCTTCAAGAGTATAACGTATGGGGCTTTTAAAAATGACATTATTAGTCTTAAGTAACAGTACGCTAAATTATTGTTTTTTGTGAGGATAATAGCAGGAATATATTCGATACCAATTCAGTTGTGGACAAGTTTTATACAATACAATTAAAACTTATAAAAATGGCAAGACATCCATCACGGAGAAAAGAGTTCATTACAATAGCATTAATCTATTTTACAAAATCCTAGACCTTATTAAACAGTTTAAAGCTTTTAAGTGTAAAATTAAAAGCTAACCAAATATTGCCACTAATTTTTATTAGATGTAGATCTTAAATAATAAAAATATTCTGTAAAATATTATGGCCCTTGTTAAAAATCTTATTATAATTATTATAATTTTTCTGCAATTCATGACTCAATTTACAGTCTTCATGAGGTCTATTTAAGATGGTCTGCTGTTAATTCTACCGTTAAGTGCACTATAATAGGCTGACTATGCATTTATAAGTGATTAGTCTTGTATTTCTGAATGCTCATTCATCAGTGACTGATTTTGACTCAAAGTGAAATTCCAAGAACCCTGTGGCAGTTTAAGATTTCGGTCTGGTTTCAGATCACGAAGCCAATCTCGAATGGGGCGCTTGCGGTAGTGGCGACGCATCTGTCGTTTACTTGACTGACAGGAATCAATGCAAACGTCGGATGCGGTTGTCCAAACCGCGTATGAAGATTACGTGAGCTATCGATCGTAACTGCTGCTTCTGCTGCTCCTGTGTTGCCCCATAACCCATGGCAGTTCCTCTGGAAGCTAAAGCGGCTATCGTTGGGCAGGATTGGGCAGGTTCTTTTATGAGAGTGTGGCTTTTTATGGACGCTGTGGCCGTAAAGAAATGGTGTCTGCGCTTCCTGGTTTTAGTGGGCTCCGAACTGCTTCGTAATAGCGCATGCAACAGGTCGTCGAGGATCCTCGCAATCGCGGAGTGGGAGGGATATTACCTAACTTGGTACAGAATTTTCAGGAAATGATGCAGTTTAACCGACCTCTCAACCACAAAGCGGCGCGTAAGAGGAAGGATTGAAATAATGTATACATGGGCATTCCGCTCGGTTGCTAATTTCGCAGATTTATATTTTTACAATATTCTCTACTCTTATTTATAGTACATAATAGGAGTTGAAGATTTATGGACTTAAAAAGTTCCTTACAATCTGTCATCTACTATAAAATGTCTTCCGTGTCTTATATCAAGTGCATTACGTCAATTATTTTCCTTCATTCATAGCATAATATATGTTTACGTCTATCCCTGTATCTGGCTAGTTCTTAGAGACTAGAGGTTTTTACTTCTCAGTGTTTTAAAAAAAGATATTTGCTCAGGTTGAAGTTTAACAAAATTTTTACAGTCAGGTCGTTCTCCCTAGACTGCCGTGGCTGAAAATTTAATAAATAAACGACAGCCATTTTGAAGTCATAAAAAAACATATTTATTGTGACAGATGATTATGGCAATGGCGCGAAAAGCTCATGTGGTTTAAATATCTAAGAAAATAAAGAAATGATATATTTGCAAGTATATATACCCAAAAAAGTTTTTGTTGCTTCACACTGGTTTTAAAAAAATATATTTATTTATGGAAAATTAAACTACGTTTCGTCGCTAAATTTGGGACCACTTTTTTCAATCTTCAAATTGACTGGTGTTTATTTATACGTTGTTTCAATAGTCAAAATATACATATCAGTAGTCAAAAATATTTGCCATTCATATCGTTCGTTACAACACACTAGTCTATTAAAGACAAGAAATAATATGCTTCAATATATTTTATTTGGAGGAGGAATCAGAAAAAGTTGAGCATTTCATTTCTTTCATAGCCAGTAACAGCCGAATATGCTCTCGATACCAAAGGTGTATTGTGTGTGGCATTCAGGTAAAGACACTCATTTTTACATATGAATCCATAGAGCCAGATTTATGAGTGCTGACACATTAAGATTCTGGTCGCTCGTATTAAAGAACTGTTAATGAAAAAAAATAATAATATTGAATAAATTGTATACATCTTTTCATAAGATTTTTGTTGAAATTTTCCCACTTCTGACTGTGAAATAATTTATTTTTCAACGTCATCAAGAACTTATTGTCGCATATAATTTTTTGAGTTTCATCGATTAAGGCAATGTCGTAGTTGATGTAGGTATTCTCCATTCTGGAGAAACACATCCACGGAACATTTGGGGGGTAATGTAACACCCTTGTGCAGGATAATTAAAATTTAATAGTCGATCTATATCCGCACTTATTAAATCTCATTATTTAGTTCTTTATTTCTTTACGGCCCTGTAAACGAAACATTGTCGGATCGGTGAATTATGACTGCAAATGAAACGCCCGAAAATTATATCCGAATTAAATTCATAATCGGCAGTACATTTCTCATGCAACTAATTTCCAGGAACGTAGTATTTGAGAATTTCGTTTGCACGTTTGTCTTGTGTGTGTTTGTGCGTGAGAGTGAGAGGGGGGAGGGGGGGCACTTCGCAGCCCCTGGGTCCCGCCCGAGTCCTGCTAAATGGCGCGTTAGGAAGCCCATGAAAGGTGCCCTTGTACCCTAAGCCCTTACCGCACAACCTCATTTATTGCTGCCTTTATATGCGCAGACTGGACTTGAGTTCGTAAATATTGTAATGCTTGGAAAGAGGCTCCACTCTGAGACATAAAACAACGTAAGCGCCTAATAACGCTTCTTGATGTAACAGGCGATGAAATACCCCCAGATATGGTCTCAAAAATTATTAACAGAAAACTGGTTCTTTATTATTAAACATTCATTAGTTTCAGTTCAAACAAATATTCTAACGCCTTGCATCATGTCCGCATGAGACTGTCTACTAAACCCGTCGCTATACGTAAAACCCAAATCATAGAAAGGTTAATATGTTTTATTGGGTTTTGGTTTCTCATTATATGAAAAAATAAACACGTCAATAAATCTTTGGAATCTACGGAAGTTGGAGTAATATATGCGGCTGGTTGTCGTGAGGAGTCTGAGGTAAATAATCTTTGGGCGGAGAAACAGAGGATGATAGATTGTTTGTTGTTCAGAGATATTAATATTGTTTTTCAGTGTTACGTTTGGCACGTAATATCAAACAAATGAATAAAATGATACGATTATGAAGAATATGGCCAATAAACAGACCTCACCAGAATAAAAACAGATACAACGTTTCTTCCACAGAGTTTTGGACTTTCTCAAGTACGCGAACAAAAAACTCGGGGTATTTCGGTGTGCTGGTATATATAGCTGTCGAAAGATGATAGAAGGAGCTGGGGCTCTAAACACGAGGGTTAAAGAAAATATGGCGAATCATAAGTTACCTGAGGAATTTGCGATTACCAAACATATATGTAAAACAAAACAATATTAAGATCCTAGGCGTTGAACCCAATTATTACCAAAGACTAATTTCGGAAATGGTTCACATCAAAATTAACAAACGAAATGCTCTTAATATTCAAAGTTACACTGACTCTTTGAGTAAAGTCTACGATATTTTGCTACCCACTTGACTCCTATCATCTTTGAACAGCTATATATATACCAGCACACTGAAGTTTCCGGGATTCTTGTTCGTGTATATGAGAAGTTCCACAAATCTGTGGAAGAAAAGTTGTACCTGCTTTTGTTCTTGTGAAGTCTGTTTATTGGCCATATTGTTCATAATCGTAATATACGGACGTAAATTTTAACATAAATATAATTATACATTGAGATTAAGTCGAGGTAAAACTCACTTCTCGATTATTGAACTCATACTCGCAAGGATGTCAATCGAGAAGCTTATATGTGGGAGAAGGAAGCGAATTTCAAACACAAGAAATCTTTTTTTCTCTCTCATAAAGAAATGTAAGAGAGAAATGTGGTGGTTTAACTGAAATTGAAGCTCGGCGTTGCCTCTCGGGACAGGAGTAAATTAGTCAAATTTTCGGGACGTTTGCCTTCTTCTGGAGAAAGGGGTTATATTCCGTGCGCCGAAATTAATAACTTTAATTACTGTAATTGGAAAAATTGATGGCATTTTTTACAGCTTTTTAAAAATCGACCGTTCGTCTGCCCCACCATCAGTAAATATTTACATTAATGTCACATTGGTTGAATAACTATATTTCGCTCACGAAACTCTTGACGGTTATAGCAGATACAAAAAAATATTATATTATGGGAGTATAACGCGTTGTGCAGTCACATTTTAATTAATGCCAAATATTCAGCACAAAATATTCTTAATTGGCATAAACTTATTATTTTTTATCGTTTTATCTCTCTATATTCAGTTTAAATGTTTTCAAAATTTCTCTTCTTGGTCTATGATTTCCCACGCCGTTTCAGTATGCGCTGATTGGAGGAGGGCCAGAAAATGTATGTGAATACACTAGTAAATAAAGCCGCGAGCAGCGGACTGCTCAGACATTCATGAAGTGGCAAGACCTGTTGCGGGGAACTCTCGCTTGCAAGGAGCTCTGCATCTACACTGCACAGACGAGACCACCTTCTCAACATGTTCCAACCTCACAAATAATCCTGCTGACAACACGACACAAAACACTTAATAAATAAGCAGACGATTTACTGGTTGGTGTAAATAATTTCGAGACCAGATTATAGAAATGAAACTTATTAGTGTATTTTTAACTCGTGCTGTTGATATTAAGTGGTCATTCATCACCTTCTGGTCAATATAAAACACACCAAATGATACGCAGCCCCAGTATTCCATTCCTAGTCAGTTTAAGGCGTCAATTGGACGGTCCGTGAACACGGAAAATCACGTAAATGTATAGGTCGCGAAAAAATAACATGTCGTGTCAAGATAAGAAGTCCACTGTCTTGTAATTGTACTGGGGGTAAACCGGAGCTCAGTTTAACACGAACTCTTATTACGTCAACTTAGAATTGTAAAAACTATTCTGAAAACACTGACGGATAGAAATATATTGTGCTCAGTTCAGGATATGTTGTACACCAAAAATATAATCCGTAAAAGTTATAATGCGTGATAAAAAAAACCTTGCTGCTGGCTGTATACACCTTTCGGAAGAATATAATTAATGGTACTTGGTGATAGCGTAGTACAGTCTTCTCCCCAATTGACAATGCTCCTCTGCATCTTCTTACTGCTTATCTGACACGACTTGGTATATCTCACGACCTATACTATCGTGACGCATCGCCGATCACGGTCACGCTGTAAACGTGTCTACCTTCCATTAAAACATACCCCTCTATAAATAATTAAGCTTTACTGATATGAAATTCGAAACCTAATTGGTGCTGCAATGCATTTTTTAAAATCATACAGAAACGATAATTGCATAGATGCTGGAAGTTATCATTTTTTTTAGTATTGCGATAATATCGCTGGGAAAAAGATGAGTCGTTTCCGGACAATGAGACAATGAGGAACGACAAAACAATTCTGAAAGCTGTGTAGTTGATGTTTTCAGTTTAGTGACAATTGAGAGCAATGAAGTTTCACTCAACTATGACACATAATTCTTTTTTCACATTTTATTTTGTCGCCTAAAGTTAATTTTTGTTTCTGTCAGAAATGGTACATTTTATTATAGACCTAATTGGCTGCTTAAAGACCGTGAAGTGTAATTGTCACCCAGCTCTGAACAGCCGTTGTATTAAACATGTGATAACATTATTCATGCAACACAAATAGAATCACCAGCGTCTCTAACTTGGAATCAGTGAAAACACTCGTTCGTATTTTCCAGGAACTCGTTCACAACACGATCATCGTAATTCGTCGTTTCTTCAAGTTTACTCTGCAGTGTTCATTTGCAACTAGGTGAAAGGGTTCGGAGATTAACATGAATAGGATTCAGATACTGTATCAAACGTCTCAAACTAGTGATCAGTTTCTACGCCTCATCGTCAAGAACCCGATTAATGGAACCAATTCTATAAGAAATACGATCGTGGTAAATCTGGTAGTTTATCAACTCTAGCTCATTAATTACTCAAGTATCACGAAACGACATGAATATTTATAGAAATCGAAACCCGATATTATTCAAATTTTTTACAATGTTGACGAAATATTGTCATTACAAAAACCGAGACTTCTGTCTCAATAAAATCATTTATTGGATTTCGTACCTTCCGACTTAGTGATTCATACTCATCTAACACATAATTATAAAACATACCATATAAGATACAATCACAATTTACAGAAATATTGTAAGTATTTAATTCCCAATTTATATACTTCTTGAAAATGTATGAGTTGCTAACTAATTATACATTTCGAAACACAGTTCTACAACTTAAGAATCCTGTCCATACGAAAGACATGTAAACACTGATTAGAAATCAAAGAGGTGTAGATGAAACCAAAGATAGTTACATATAATTAGACAGATAGTATAATTATTTGTAACTTTGTTTAAAATATTGACATAGTGAATGCTTCCTTGATTTATATCATTGATAATTATTTATAAATATAGTGTAATAACCAAAATTAAATTTAGTCTAAATGCACGAGAATAATATTACAAGCTCCACGTTGGGTGCCAAAATGTAATAAACAAAATTAAATTAATTAATATTTACCCCATAATGGTGCCAAATTTTTGTACACCAAAATATTAAAGGGTCGCCTACGGGACTCCAAAAAAAACTAAGAGTTTATAAAATGAACACAGAAAACTATAAAACTTTTTATAACATAAATCAAAAGCTTATTTACTATCCTCAACCAAAACCAAACAAACACCTTGGCCCGTCAAAATTGGTCCCCTAGCGGTCCAACACCCTTTAAAGGATGCACGTTAGTTCGTGGTTCGTTAATTATCACAAAAAAAACTCACAACTTTACATTAAGCACCCTTCTCCATTTTGCTACAGCAAACCTGCATTGCCCAGTGTCACCATAGTAGGTGTGGAGATAGGATTTGTTGGCAGAGCTATCATAGATAGGCGGCTTTACCCGAGATTACCATCTCCCGGGACCTTTTACCAACCTTGGACTGGCCTAAATCTCGAGTGAGATTCGCTTTATCAAAGAAAATACAAATTGCATCCACTATAGCACAGAACTGCTTAGGATGGGAATGACTTCAGACAAAAAACAACACAACGACCACAAACGACGGCGCACCTGGACAGAACGTCCAAATCAACCAAGCTTTCCAGGAACACAATTACCAACAACCACGCGACTGCACTACTGCTAGCCTCCTCCACTACTGACTATGAAAACAATATCGCTACCTGCTTGCGTGAGGTGGCCATCTGCTACTGACTTGGCGTTCGCCTGACTGACGAGCCTAATTTAAAAACAACTATAATGGAAAATAAACTATAATTTTAAATAATTTTCATTTTAGAATATCAAAACATTGGGTACTGATTAATTTTGAGGCTCTAAAAATTAAATTATTTGCCGCATTATAAATCACGTGCTTCGGATGGTTCCAATAAAAATTTAAAATCGTTTCATTAATTGACAGCATACAGAACCTTATTATTTCACCAAATAATATTATACTTTCTATTTTTTTAAAAAAAAATAACGTTGCACATTACATAAGAATAAGTTAATTTTAATAATTGAATGTAGATATGGTCGACAGACTAATAACTATCTGTTTGAGAATTTCTATGCCTCATCAATCGTCGTTTTTGGATGAATTCTCGAATATCACACCCTGGCGTCGTCTACCCTCCCGCGTTACACAATTATTTGAATAAAATTTACAAATTTTCCCCATCGTCTTTACATGTTTAAGTCACGTGATTCGGATGGTTCCAATAAAAATTTAGAATCGTCTCATTAATTGATGGTGTACGGAACCTTATTTTTTCACCTAAAATTATTATATACTTTCTATTAATATTTTTTTTAAAAAAAATAACGTTTCACAGTAAATAAGAATAAAATCCTGTTTTAATAATTTAACTTACATATGGCAGAGAAACTAATAACTATTTGTTTGAGAATCTCTATGCCTTATCATTCGTCGTTTTTGGATTAATTCTCGAATATCGCACCCTGGCGTCGTCTACCCTCCCGCGTTACACAATTCTTTGTATAACATTTAAAAAAAATTCCCCGCCGTCTTTACATATTTAAGTGTAAGAAAAAGTAATTTGAAGAAATATACAGGAATTATAAACGTCCTTCGTGAATAAACAGAAATAAGCTGAAGGTACGTTTATCTAATTACCGTACGCATATTATTATATTAAAAGTGTTTGTATATATTTTCATTATATCAAATTGAAGAGGGATAAGAAAATTTGCAAAAAAAAATACTGTTTCATATGTCCTTCAAGACCATATAATCTAGGAATATGGATGTTGCCTAGAAAAATGTGTAGAAGGACCACTTCCTAAAAGATTCTAGTATTAGTCCTTTATTTTCTAGTCAAATACGGCAACGTGCCTCTGCCCTCGCAATGTCATTCGTCTGTTTAATAGGTCCACGTCCCGCTCCAAAATAAGTTTCCAAACCCGGCTAAACTTGGCATCTGGCTCGATAATTTATGTCACCAACTTCCTCTCAACGCGATTTAATTTCTAATTTTACGGATTCTGTGGCATCTGGACGGAGAATCTCTCTAGTCTTCTGTGGCTTGCATTGCCTGAACACCATAAATATAAACCGTCAAATAGGGGAAGTTGTTTACATGCTGCGATTAGATACTGTGTTTGAGTTCAGGAGCAGAACAATCACTGCTGCTGCCCTATAAATATTACATAGGGAGTTACACTTGCGGAACTAAGCCAATTAGGAAAACAAAGGATTACTTAGGAACATATCTAAGTGTGCCAAAAAGAAAAATCTAGGGTTATTTTATTTTTAAGTTCACGTATATCTTGCCGCTATGACAGTACGTTAAGTTTATTCAATTACGCAGCTTTTATAAACACATCTTTGGCTACAGAGAATAAATGGCCTTCTCTCTGAGTAATTTGATGACTTATGTTTCATGGTATTCTAAAATATAGATTCACACTTTTAGTTTAAAAGTTAAAATCCACAGCCTTTAGAATTTACGAATTTATTATTGACATCGCAGTTAAAATACCAGGACGTGTATTTTGGTTTATTATTTTTTCTTATCTTTCTTAACTCACTTCGAATCGAAGTAATGAAAATATTGAAATTCGTCATAATAAATATAATATAAAGCGTACAGTAATTATCTAATGTTGTAGATCCAAGCTTTACCTTATTCCTATTTATTCGGGAATGTCGTTTGATAATTCAGGTATAATACTTCAAATTACCTTTTCCACGTAATTTTTTTTTTCGTGAAATAAGGACAGGCGACAAGGATCCTTTAGAATGACAAGCGCGTCTCATTCGAATTTCCTCTTAAGAAATATGGAAAAGTTTCAACATACTGAAAAATTTATGAAAACTTCCTGTTTACGCAAGTTAGTTGTAATTTTTCGAATACAGTTTACTGTGTTCCAGAAACAGCTGCAAACATACAGTGTCCAATCGAGTAAAAAATTCTAGCACGGTGAATTAGGATTCTCCCCGTTTAAGGAAGAACAATCATCTATTCTGAGATATAATTACTATCGGCAAAGAATAAATGGAGGACAAAATGTTGAATGGGTAAGTTTCACAAAATATTGGTGGAATCTTAGAAAAATTCTAAAAATAAGACGGGGCGATTGAGGTGTATAGGAAGACGTGTGGAGAAGAAGAATTTTATTGAAATATCACAAAACAAAACACAAAGCTTCAGGGTATGATAAAGTTACGTTATTAAATTATTAGCACAAGATGGGGTAGAGCATGAACCAAAAAAAAAAGTTGAAACATGGTAAAAATGTTTGTGATTTGAAGCAGAATGATTGCGTCATAGTGTGGTACTCAAAGAAGAAATGTTAGAAACTATGCTGAGTCTCTCTCGATGACAAGGAGCACAGTAAATCTGTCTATTAATCGCCTTTTCTTTTTCTTTTACAAAAAGCCTTTTAGGTTACTTGGGTGAGGGTAATCCAGTTACGAAAGCATAGTTTTTACTGGTCTGTAAACAATCTTAAGCATCCAATTCTTGCCGGCAGATGTTTCAAGTGCCAACAACGCGAACGAGCGGGCATAGGTTCACTAATCAACAGTATACGAGACCATAAATTTAAATAAATCACTTGGTCGCCGGCAGAATTTGTGGGCGCAGTTCAGCCAGGGCTCGAGTTCCAAGCAGCAAGTGACCACCAACTGGGAACTTCTTTGTGGATTATAATAGTAAGTCGTGGAATCTTGAATAAGAAAGAAAGGCATGATGTAAATATTTTCGTTTGGCGTCATCGCCACATGAAGTGAAACGAGCACCACGAATGTCAGAACAGCAGTAACTAAATTGACGTATTTAAGATTTTAAAAGAAAGGTGCCGTAGTAAAGGGAGCAGGAGAAACTGTTGCCATTTCGACGATTTGTTAAACGTCACGTGTTGCAGTAAACAAACCGTGAAACTGAATTTGCGGATTATTGGTTCAACGAGTGAAAGAAGTGTAAAATACTTTTGGGAATAAAATTAAATTATCGAGCAATCTAAAGTAATTAATTTAAAGAAGTTATCCGAAAATTCAATGGAACTAAAATATTTATCGTGACATAAATGTTAAGAAAATAAAAATGAAAGCGCAAATCATTAGACTGCGGTAGAGAAACTTAAGTATGTGTCATATAGTGTTCCAGCCATAATACCCCATATTAACATATTATTTATGCACTTAAAAACCTTTGAGAATTACACGATTACTACTCGTAAATTCCAATAAAAGAAATTAGTATGATATCACACTTGCCAGTCAATGTATTTCTTTGATCCGTTGGTCGAACCTTGGTTCCGAAAATAAAATAGTAACGACGATGAAAGTTATTTTCCGAAAGTATATCCAATATTTTTAAATATTTCACAGAAACATTAGAAAAATAGTTGACCGGTTTTTAACATACTTATTTTATCATTACTCATGTTTTGAAAAAAAAAAGTTTTCGGATGAGCAGCGAGCAACATATGTACGGATTCTTTGTCCCGCTGATCACACGATTCAGCCTGTTAAGGGAATTTCGTAAGAAGAACCATGACTATTGCGCACTTATTTTGCCACTTCATCAACAGTCCATTATTCAGATTCAGCTCATTGGATTTGCTCAGTTTTGTCAACAGTAGTGGATGTGGCTGAACGTCCTGTTCTTTCCGCATCCTTCACGTTTGTTCCAACACTGAAAGCCTTCTGTGGAATTCAGCTCCTTTTTCACACGAATTCGTGTAACCGTGATGGTAAAATGAGCCAAACCTCAAGTCATTATTAAGCGTATATTTCGTATTTTCACGCATTCGTCTATTTGTTATGCTTACGGCTGCCACCAAGGTTACGCTCATTATCCGCTGATAAATAATTATCAATGTCAATAAGCATCCGGAGCTACAGCTGTAGCAATGTGCTCGTTAGATGATTCCACAGATATTCGATATGTCGCTGAACTGCTTGTTCCAAAATGTACAAACGTGTTTCTTAATGGCTCCAGATACCGATGTCGTTGGAAGTTAAACAGGATGGATGTCTTGGGCCACGGGCTCGCTAGGTGTTTGTCGCTATATATACTTGCTGCTAGAAAGTGGCTGATGACAAGTACAAACTCCCCGGCATTCCGCGATGACAGGAGAGAATTAACAGCTCCAGGCCAGGGTGTCTCCAGCTAATGGCTAGCGATACGCTTCTCTCGGATTCCAGGCATCCCGTGATTCTTTCTCTGGATCCTGTCAAACGAGCTCCCGAGGTCTCAATCCTATCTTCGTCTAATTACGTCACATGCAGGCAGTTAATGGAATCACCCGGTGACGCGACTCGTATTTCAGACCAACAAGACATTATTATTTGAAATGCAATGCAAAAGCATCCATAAAAAACAGGCTAGAAATAAAATCACTCTACACAACAATATAATAATTAAAATCTCATATATTTAATATAATCCGACAATTATGAATTAATAAATAAACAGAAATACAGTCAATTTGTCAGAAAAAAAAGTGTTTTGATCAACCAAAACAAAATTTTATTACAATAAGATGTTTCGTCCAAAATTTTGGGACTCCATCCGGAAATATACAGTTTTGGATGTATGCATCTATAAGTTAACATTAGAACATTAGAAAGAAATTTAGTTTCACGGACTGCATCTTATGACGACTTTATCCGAAAAATTATTTGAGCTGCTTTTAACATATATATGCATACATGCAAAACTATATAATACCTGATAAAGTCTCAAAATTTTGGACTAAACGTCGTATTGTAATTTTTTTCCCTAACAAATTGGCTGGTCTGATTATTTATTCAATTAAAATCTGAGTTAATTTATTATAAGTGCAAACGAAACTGAAATAACAGGTATTAAACATTTAAATTTAACACTATATTTCCAATACAAAAAGATTCAATTTAAAAAGTAGCTCATATTTTCCATATAATAAAATTATTGTTATTATTAAAAAAACATTATTTTCTATTTTATATTACAGAACTTTTTTCCTTTAACGTTTTATTTTCTAGTACACTAGTTTTTAATTAATCATTGTTTCCCAAACGTATTTGGGGAATCTTTCACTCTTTTTATTCCCAAATAGAGCTGTTCAAAATATTGTCTTCTTAACCAAAAGTTTGAGTCATTACAATATTGAAAGTCGTTCGATATTTACCGACCGTCAAAAACATCGTTTTGGGTGAAAATTTAAGTAAAATGGTCTAATAATATA
The DNA here is from genome assembly GCA_037074705.1 of Zhengitettix transpicula. NCBI lineage: Eukaryota > Metazoa > Arthropoda > Insecta > Orthoptera > Tetrigidae > Zhengitettix > Zhengitettix transpicula. Next base: position 60,356,762 of record CM073595.1, on the reverse strand, counting down.
ATCCGATTAATTTCCTCACCGCGTCATTTAATGAACGTGGATGGAATAGTTTTCATGGTCAACAACAGTGATCATAATGATTATTTTGATTTCATTCTGGTACATCGAAAATATATCTGGGATACCTTTAATAAACATTAATCCATCTCTGACAAAGACTTGGCTCAATGGTAAATATGGCTACCCAATATTGAAACCTCCTTTCTCTAAATTGATTCATAATTTAAATTCAATCAGTAAAAATGAGGTAAATTTACAAACTATAAAACAACATTCGGAGAGACGATATTTATATGCGATGATACCTAACGAATATCCTCCAGGTCGAGTGTTGAATTATTGCACTGCTGGAGGGACCTTGAAGATTTTATCAACATTCACAACTGGAATGAGATCTGAGGATACGTCGCACGAGTTTCAGTCAAATTGATGACGTGATAAATTTCCTAATTTACATTCTTTGTCGTAGTGTGTGTAAACAAAATAAACTGTTTGTACCTAACGAAGTATTTATTTATATTTCCAGTCGTTAATGAAGTTGGAACAATATCTCTGGCGGAAGAAAAGCCACCCAATCAACTTCCTGGAGATACCTTTTCAAGGTCCAACACCAAGTGGAAGAATCAGGTCGGGACCAAGGCTCAAATTCGGTTTCATCTCCAAGTCTTCACGTTTTATAAACTCACACATGAACTGAAGCAGGAATGTAACTACAAAATTGTTGATAAATAGTTGCCACGAATTAAAACAAACCACGCACCTTCGAGGACTGTTGGCAACCAGAGCGATGAAACGCGTATTTGAAGATGATAATTGACTGCGATTTTGGGAATTGTTTAAGAGAATTGGAAACGTACTACCATCGTGTCTGATTCGTGTCGGAGAACAGTTTCCTCCTTACCTTGTATTATCCCTAAAATTAGTTATAAATGTCTCGTTTCTGGACTGTCGAAAACTTTATCTATTACAAGTTGCTCTAATTTAATAATTTTCAAAAGTCTTTATAATAAAAAGGACTGAACTAATAGAGAAATTGCTAAATCATAAATGAAAGAACGTATATTAGTAAATGAATGCAATTCATTAAAATATTAAGAAACTATCCCAAGTGGCGCTGATGAAGTAGGTGAGTCCTATTCTGAAGGATGTTCACTGTATCAGGTTAATATTTGATCCTTATTCGAAGATGATGTGCGTTCCTCGCTGCTTTCCAACTATTTCTTTCGTATTATTCTTAGTATTTTTCAAACAACCAATTATTTACTGAACTACTAGTTCTAGTCTATACTGTGACATGTAATGTGCCAAATACGCCAATACAATGCACAATAGTAATTATATTGTTCAAATCGATAAAAATGAATAATAAACGTACTTCCACTGACTATTTTTTTAATTTAATTTTTATATCGTAAGTTATTTGCAGTTCTCTAGCATTCGAACGTACCAATCTGATTTTCCACACTCCTGAAACTGTATCCAATTACGAACGTATATCCATATATTTCCTGATAGTATTAGTATTTCTAATTTTAATATGCGTAACACTGGTTGCTTTCTCGCCCATCTGATATTAAAATAGCAATTTAAACTAGTTGTGTGGTATTTGCGTAAACGAACCAAAGGTCATATGGGGCTTATAAATAATCCCTTTTCGTTTATCAGAAAGTAGATTCAAATATTTACAAATATTAGAAATGACGGGCAATTGGTACCGCAGCTATGATTGGGGAAAGTGGCGGAAGTTTCCTGAGCAGATTATTTATGTCACTGGGCGTTGAGACCTGGCTCAAATTTATGTCCCTGCCACTGGCTTTTTGTACTCCCTTCCGTTTCACAGAAAACAAACATCACCCACGGTGCTCAATCTGCGTCCACTAAATTACGAACATCGACTACTGCTTATTTAATGGTTCACGAAATTAAGATCCTTTTCATCATCAGGGTTGACCGGGATGCGATATTTGCACCCACGTAAATTATTTTCTTTCACAGGGAGTATAAGTGATGGGCCGGGAATTTATTACCTAATATACTCGAGGAATTTAGGTACAATTGTATTTAACAATAAGTCCATCTGCCTTCGCCTTCGCATGATCTGGCTTGTCACAGTTAGAGACTCGATAACACAAGTCCTTTCACGGTAATTGTTACGTTACTTTTGGTGATCCAGAAACTGTATAGCAATAATTTGCATTTATGCATCTAAGATACGACAAAATTCTGTACAACAGAAAAATTAACAAGTTTACGAGTGAATGGACATCGATTTTTTTTAAAAAAATGATTAAATCTATTTTTAAAAAATTGAATATCTTTTTTAATTAAAGTCATATCAGGTCATTTAATCGAGGCTAATTTTAATTTCTTATTTTAGCATAATCTGGGAAGAATATTATTATCGGGATGAATAGTATGGTGCTCAATGAAGGTTTCATGTATATCATAAATATTATTTACGTGTATAAAATATAATTAAGGAGTTTACTTAAAAAGAATTTTATTTAATTTTCCTCGATTTTTAATAAATTAGGAAGTCTTAGTTACTTTTTTACATTGACGCAATGAATGACTTAAGAAAGACGGTTATTGGCAATCAGAAATCCCACCTGATTTTGTCACCGTGACGACCGGAATCCTCGATAATGTAATTGAAACGCCTTAAAGATTAATTGCCACAAATGTCGCTTTCTTAATTTATTTAATTCTGTCACTCTTCCGTACAAGTCTCTACTGTAATTTCTGTACCTGTAGAAATTCTCCCTTTTTTAACGAGTTAGCATGTACATTTGTACATTTTTCATGTGAGGATTTCGCCTATTCTTGTCCGTAAACACTATTCCAATTGTTGCAGTTAATCAGCATGGAGCGTGGTTTTTGCAATGTCTGAGAAAATATAAGTAAGTTTCATTTGCGATGTTGTGATCGGTTCAGCGTCGTCGCGGGTTACACTACAAGGCTGTATTCGGATATTCTACGAGAAAAAAATGAGAGTGATTCGGGTTGTTGACAGGGCCTTGTCGATGGAAGAACAGCCGTACGTCACTGATCTGTACCGGACCATCGATCGTCGCGACGATGGAAATCGGCCATTGCAGTTTCTTTCATGCGTAACACTTGATTTACAACTACTGTTCTAAACAACATTTTACCTTCCATATTCTTACTTATCCTGCTTGAACGCATTTCTTGTATATTATGACATATTTGTAAAGAAACTATATTGAGGGAATCGTGACTCAAAATCCTCCCAAAACGCTGTGTGTGATTACTAACCATACTACAGGGCACAATGGCTACTAAGGCTGACCTGATTTATTTCTATTGTCACATAGTTGGATAATTCAATTACAATTTGAATTTAAGGATAACTGGTTCCTAAACTACGATCCATTTTCAAATGATCATAAGCACTATCATTAGCCGTGCCATCTGGTTGTCATCATTCATCAGATTCGCTGTTTTATTGGCATTCATGAATTGTAAGAGCGGGCTGACGAGTGCGTCGACCGTCCCACTGTTGTACAGAGGCTGTCGCCACCGCCGTCCCTTTGCAGTACAGATACGAATCTCAGCCTGAGTCTGTGGTGTCACCACAAATTGAATGTAAACTATGAAATCATACACATCGGAATTTTAAATCATTAATAATTATTCAAAATCGTTTTCCTGGCTAAATTCATACTAGATTGCGATATATAGGCCTCAGATTAGTTTGGCAGGATCAAATTGGATGAAAGACAGTGTAAGGGAGGCTACGGCCAGATACCTATGATGATAATGAAGCCTAAAATATTGGTCACTTATGTTATAGAAATAAACATGAAATGTTAGGCCTCTTCGTCATCACAGCATTGTTGAACGAATAAGGACCCAGGTTCGCGAACTTTTTACAAGCTTGTACTCGTAAAAATGGTCACCCGCGGCGCCATCGTAATAAATCAACCGACTTGGATTTCGCCCAGATACTTGCGGCATTCTTCTGTATGCACAACACATGAGATAAAAGACTGCGCCAATATACGACTGTCAAGTAAGTACGGTTGGCATTTATATATACTATGGACTCATTGTCGACTCCATAAAGCGCGTCTTTGACAGCGAACGCAAATTTTCTCTTGCGGTTTTTAAGTGTCACTGGAAATTCACTGCCCTTTATTTACCCGAGTTTTCTCAAGTTTAAATTAGGATGAGCGCATTACGGGAAGAGGAAGGCTGACAACTCAATCTACCGTCACCCATTAAAAGATATATTTATATTTAGGAATAGACTGCCTACTGGTAATAATTACGAGCCAAGTGCGGCTGCACCTTAACATACTGGTAAAATCTGTTCAGATCTTCGCCACTTTCGCAAATTTCGGAAAAATCTAAAAAAATTATAAAGGCCTTAACTTTTGAAAAGAGAAATATAAACCTTCTGTGAAACGATAAACACAATTCTATAGTTAAATTATCTATCATTGGAAAAGATTGCCCTTCGATCAGGCAAACCCTAGGGATGATTTAGACCACATTGAATCACGTTAAACCATTATTTTGAACTCACCGTTGGTTAGAATTCGTCAATTGTCACAGCGGTACTTAAAATAAAACGCGGTTTCCAACAATACATTACCTTGATGAGAACGCACACAAAATTGAGCTTTCACTGGAATTTGCATGCTACTTCAAAATAGGATTTTACGTGTGAGAAGAAATTGACAATAACTTCAACGGTGAATTGTTTCCATGATTTCCGTGGATGTTAGACTGTAATTAAACGTATCAGAGCGGGCTTTTCTTATTTTTCTTGGATGTGTATTGGTTGGGAAAACCAAGACGCTCAGATGATTGACTAAGGTGCTTACGACGTTAGACGTAACACAAAATAACTCATTTTCCCCTTTCAGTTTCATTCACATTCCTCACTTTATTCACCACCTGAAACAATCTAGTGTTAATTTGACGTGAAATATAAAAGCCTACTGGCCGAATAGTCAGTACGAGGAATTTAATAGGTTTTAATGGAAAACAGAGTTTTCTGTACGTCCATTAGAAGAATTCGGCGAAAGTGGCACACGTTTAAAATTTACTACCATAAGTGTAACTAACCTTCGAATCAAACACGCAGTGAAGTTGGTTAATTGATTAACTTGATATTTTTTTAATTTGAATTTGACCATTTTAATTCAGGTGATTGTGTTTATCATAAACCATTTTATTTCCAGTCATCAAATTTAAAACTAATTTAATTTTAATACAGGAGATGTCGGTACTCAAGCGTCATTTTGTCCAACTATAATCATCATTATATAATCACATTATTTACCATAATTCATCAAAGCATACGTTAAAATAATTTTCCACTCTATAATATATAATTACATTACTTTCGAATATATTACATATTATATATGCTTGGTGTCGAACTGATGAATGTAATTGAATATGTTGAAACATAATTGTTTAAATGATAAAATATATAAAAAAAATATTTTTACCTTTGTTCTGATATATTTATTTTAGGACTGTTGGTGAATAATGTAAAGTTATTAAATAAAAAGTATTCACATAAAACGGAATAAAAAATAATTGAATAAAAGGAGAATGAATGAAGGGAGAATGTATGTGGGATGAGAATAAATTTATCACTAGGAATCTTGTTTTAAACAAGCATAAAACGGCATTGGGTGTCAGTTCGGAAACTCTTCATGTTTCTAGTGTATAATTTATATGCCATTAAATTTAACTTGTAATTTTACTGTAGCCCGTAAAATATAAGAACATTCTCTGAAAGCTCTTAACTTCAACGACTGAGAGCTCGCTTTGGTTCTGCCATTGCTTATGTTTATGAATCCTCCTCAGACACTTGTCTATATGTCGGTGATGCGTGCATATAATTTAAATTACATAGTCGTAGAATTAATTCAATGTACCTATGATCAATATCTATTCGTCATTGAAGACCTAAAATTAAGATATGAAGAATGTGATTCAATACATTGTAAGTGAGGACTATACAACGGATAGGAAAAGATGGAATGTGACGACAATAGACGATGATACCTAAGTGGTTAGAGATATCTCATAAATTATAATTTGACGTGTATTTTACTAATTGATATTTCCTACGGAATTTTGATATCCATTGCAACCATCATTCAGAGTGGTAAGAATTGTAAAAGCCTTAATGTCGATTTTAATTAAAGAGTGGCGACGCATTTTTTTTTCTGAGCATAAAGTTATGCTTCGACAGAAGAACTTTGTTTTCCTAGCCTTGTCACTGGAAAAACATTTTTAAAGCCATTTGGGGTGGAAAGGGGAATTAGCAGGTTTCCTCGCTTCGTTTCTGAATGTTGTTTCTATTATGATTGTAAGGCCGCAAGAAAAATATATAATAAGGGTACGTTTGAATTTAGAGCACGGAAAATGTGTTTAGTTACTAGTATTATGGATAAGTTTCTAAAAAACTAAAATAAAATATTGTAAAAATTTAGCATTAATTTCGGCCCAGGAACGATCGATTCTATTTAAGTTTCCAAAAAGTCTGACGTGACTTCGATTTGAATTTCATGATGGTAGAGTGGATTTAGTTTTCATTCTGGTATAAATTACGCCATTTTACAGTCTTAAAATTAATGTTTTAACCATTTTCTTTCATGATTAAAATGTCATATATTTAACTGAATCGTTAGGTCGGAGTCATCTGTTATGATTTTGTGTATTTTACTCATGACATTTTGAAAGCTGTTAGATGTATGTGACATTTTAACCAGGAAATAAATGTTTAAAAGATTAATTTGTTGACAGTGAAAAATGGTGTATTTTGCATTTTAAAGTCAAAAGACTCCTGGTTACACTTTAATATTTTCATTCTGGTTTACCAGTGACCGAATGCGATCGTCAAATTGTGGAGGATCGCAGAAATAATCTAAGTGCTCAAGAAAAACTAGATGTTTCCTTCATTTCCTTCCTTAGTTGTAATGCCCATCTCAATATTTTCGTACTCAAATTTCCAACCTCGTCAGCTTAAATCCGAATTCCTCTACACTGTCAATTTCCAATTGTGAGCCACTGAAAAGCGTGAATGACGTTATATTGACATAAAGTTCCTCAGAGGGTTGCTAAGGTTCCTAATGCAGATGTAAAAGCTGAGGTGGATTCACGCCTGATTACATCCTTCTCACACGTGGATGTGACTAAGCTAATGCAAGCCTTTTCTCAGCATCTTTCTTATCTCAAGCCGTTGGTTTTACGCGAGAGGCGGTACACAAGAGAAACTTCTAAAACCAAGATACGGAAACAACGTTATTTATCCGAAAATATTATTCCAAATTTTGTACTGAGCGTGACTTTCGTTAATCAACGATGTATTACACAAGTTTTCGGGCTCGAAATTTACTTATTTGTAAGTGCTACACCGACGTAGGTTCAATTACGTGGAAAACAAATATTTATTGCAGTATAATCTATGAAGCTGCGTTGAAATTTCCAACATTGTAATCCCGTATATACAACAGAGAAAACTGCATGAAGGAGACATAAACATTTCGTAAATGGCAACCCGCGCTTTTTATTGCAAATTCCTTTTATGATACAAAAACTAAAAATATTTTGAACGCGTTTTTTTAGTACCTTTGTCGATGACGCTGCAATTTTTTTGTTCTAGAATCTGAATTTTTAAACAACGGAGATTCCCATTTAAAACATTACAGCAGCCCCATCCCTAAGCGGGAAAAATGTAATCATAGCTGAAATTAAATTACTTTGTTTTCTGAAAAATTCGAATCTGAAATTAAAAAAAAGAGGGAAGGTCACTCTTAAGAATTCATCAACAGCCCCCAAATTTTAGCACGTTAACACTTCATCTGAGACAGTTTTTTTACTGCCCCGTGCTTATTTTAGAAATATTTCGATGTGATGAAAAATCTTTGGCAGCTTTCATTACCTACGTAGTTCATTTTTAGTTTTAATTTTATTGTATACTAACAAGATTAAAAACCATGTAAAACAGTCCAAAAATGTTTGTTACACAATTTAAACATAAGAGAGATTTTTCGACTTTTCGATCATATACATCCTAAAAATCACTAGTAATAAAAATACATAATAAAAAGTATGATAAAAAAGTTGTCAATGCCTACCGTCATATCGGACTAAATTAATAATCAATGTATACATAATGAGAATGAAAAGGGTGAGAAGTGGAGGAGAAGACAGACTGTCCATACTTTTATTAATTTAACGCTATATTGGGTACTAAGGCCTAATTTTTACCATCAACTACGTTTCCTTTTCGATTCTGTAAATATTCTACAAATTCTAATTAGTAAAATATGTTTCTGAAAAGCCATAAGCTTTGATTCCGTAAGCTTGCCGAATGCAAATATCAATGTCCCTGCTTTTCATTATATTTTTGTTCTCTGTTTTACGGGGACAATCCTATTTTTCGGTTTTTAGAGTGTGGAAATTAACTTATTGGAAGGCTTAACCCAACCCCCTTTTAAATTCCTAATCGTTGCGAACGGTCTCTTATGTCCTGAAATAACGTAATAGTTTTCTTTCGAAAGTATATTCGTGTATGTGCACCAAAATGAATAAAAAGTAAATCATTTAGCATTACAATATTAAGTAATCCGGGTTAGTGATTATCCTCGTTATTTATTTTGTTACTTACAACTTCGCCTTCTGTTTTAATTTGTAAGATTGTGACGAGGTAACGACGAAAGAACCAGGAATTAAGGAGGAATCACAATTTTTATGTGTGAAGAAAGGAAGGCTTTGATAATGTATGAAATTTCGGCAGATTAGAACAATGGCACGAATAAAGTTTACAATAGGTATGTTTTCCATTAACGTAAAATGTAATATAGAACGAGAATATAAAAAATTTTCGTATACCTTCCTATTTACGGTAGAAAGTTTGCAATATCTTTCTTATAACATATTATTTTAAAGAATATTACTCGTATTATTAGTAATGCTACCATGAAAGTCTTATGCTTGTAATCAGTAGAACTGGAATCCACGAATACTTAGTCCAATTGGGAAATGTCGCTTTTTAAGATAGTTCCAAATAAATTCTTAATTGCACATTATAAAACTATGAGGCCTTTATTGAAAATGGTTTCGTTTTAACCAACGTGAAAGATCATGGGGTGGCGTTCGGAAAGAAATCTTCCGTATGGATGCGGACGAGCCTAAATAATCAGTATAATGTTATATCACACTTTGCAGTTATTCGCTGCTTTCACTAAATGTACAAAGTAAGCAGTTGTTTGGATGTTGCTCTCGTCCATGGTCCACATCCTCCGTCATCTTTGCTTGGTTTCCTTATTCCACACTTTCACCTCAGGTAAAGGAACAGTGAACTTATTGTACTAACGGGTATGATAAGGATTTCATTAGCATGAAGACCGAGGGAGCCTCTCAACCTATATTTGTGCTGTCTCACTCTCAACCCCACGCCTTAACTGCAGTAAAAAATAACAATGGCTCCCACACAAATCCCACAAAAAAAATATATTAACAAGCAAAAGCTTACGTGGTAGCTACTTACACAGACGCTCTCGGAATATCTTCCAGATGGAGTAATGTTGACAAAAATTTAATCGTTTCCTCGTGCACAAGGCAAGTACCATCAACGGGGTGGACGTGAATTGAGGCACGTCCACGCCTGGAGTCATTGATTTTCATCGAAGACTTCTCCCCGGACGCCATTCCGTGGTTTTGCTCCATAGTTAACTTCAAGAAAAGCCTCTTAAGTAATTAAGAATTTTTTGTGGTCAATTTATCTTGAAAAGCGACGTTTCGCAAGGGATCCAAGACGTCACCGAGAATGCATTCGTAGTAGTCGACTTCCATCGATTTTATTGGAAAATTATGAATAATTCGATAAATACTTTTAAGTTTTATATATTTTTATACATGCATTACTAATATGTTAGCGTAAATGGATACGAATAAAGTACAGTATAATCAGAAAATTCCTTTTTTTAGTTTTATTTCCAGTTGGAGGGGAAATTATAAAAATGAAGTAATCAATGACCGTAAAATAAAACGTATTCAGTCTAAATGAGGTAACTTAACGAAGTGTAGAGCAACAATATCAACGGAAATGAGGTATTTTTGTGTAAAAAAATACTGTGTAGTTGCAGCCTAACTTTATTACGTGGTATGGCTTAAAAATCCTCTGCGTTTCAACTCCTTGTGTAAATATTAGCAACGTGTATATTTCATTTAATTATGTAGTTGTGACGCAACTACGATTATGCTGCTGTTTGCAAAACATTAATTTTACAGTCACAGTAAATGCGGTACTAAAAGTGTTTTCTTTTCTTCAACCGAGACGAAATTTTTAGACAAGGGTTGACGACGGTTAACTGTTTTGACTCTTAACATTTTATCATATATAATTACTTCTGCCCCATAACAGCTAGAGTGTAAAATTATGTATCTCGAAAACCAGTTAGCCTATTTATATTTTTTGGTATTTTTATATCTAACGTAAGTAACCGTAATTATATTTACATACGTCATTTGATCGCATTCGCCTCGATCATCGTGACTTCTAACTCGCATCACATTTTGTCCATTAACGGAAACTAATTGGCCACAGTTAAAATTCTGTGAAGCAGAGAAACTTGAAACACACGAATGGTTCTTACACGACGTCCAGCTAAAATAATATATTCTAAGGAAATTACTCCGCCTTACTTAACGAATATTAATTACTGTAATCGATACGTGGTACTTTATTTTCTGCAAGAGACAATCTCAACAATTACTATATTTTCTGTTTTAGAAAAATTATTTTAGAAATTTCTCTACACATTTTTATTAATGTAATGATATTTCAAGAAATAAATTATATTTAGACTTGCAAAAATATTTATATTTGCAGCAGACGAGGTTCCAAAAAATACGACTTGCTAATTTTTATTATATTAATATGTTATAATTTTTTATTTTATTAAAATATATTTCTGACAATTTTGGCTGGTTTATTCAATTTTAATTCAATGAAGTCAGATAAATATAAGTATATTTTTTGTTCTCCGTTGAAATAATTCTCGCTTATCGAACGTAATGTGATTAGGCTTCGTTAATGCCTAAATCAGTCCATATTTTGTGGCTTCCTTTTAAACTAATGGCAATAAGAAATAGTGAGTGAAGTTTTTAAACGTTCCCAGCTATGATTGAAAAGGAATTTAGCGGCGTTGTCAAACATTCGCGACTTAAGATTATACGTGATTCAGGTTCCAACGTAAAATTCCCTTGTTTAACTTAATTATTGCATGGACGGATACGGCAAAAACGCGCGAATATATTAAGCGTGGAGCGTGCCTGCTCAAACATTTGTTTCCCTCCAGTTCACATCGTCGGGCGTTTCATAAACCGACCTGTCAAAGTTTTTGGATTCATTTCGGTTGAATCCTGTTAAATCTTTCTCTGAAGAAAACTGTGGCTTTCCACGACAGTTCAATTACGCCCCAAGAAAGTTTGTAATGAAACAGCGACAAATAATCAAATAAGTGAAAAATGGTTTTCCATGTAGAGAAGTCTCCCTTGCTGTGATGGAAACATTCAAGATCACCAATGTGGATGCTACGGAAAACGTAAACGTTTCTGACATTTTTTGAGACGGCGCGGCCAAAGATCGACTTTGCAGAAGCAGACAACTGCGTCCTTAGACCTGAAAATTTCTCTAAGGACCCTTGGAGAAAGAGTTAAAGAAGTCTGCCCGCTAGTCTGACGTAAGGAGCAATTTCAATGAAACCTCTATGCGGATATAGTTTTTCTAAAGCTCACGCATCCTTCCAGGAAAAAACATGAAACTGGATCAAAGGCGCGCGTACTTTACATCTTACATAGCAAACTCGTGCTTTCACAAACGGTTATTTTTTTCCACATCGGGGATAATTTTTTCTCATACCGATATTATATTAATCGACTACCATAAGTTACACCTGAATTCGCTGCCACAAACCGCATCTTTTCCGATTTAATCCAAGCAAACAAAAAAATCAATCCCGATATTTTGGACGTAGTGTAGAGTAACCAAATTTTTCAAAATCACGTTCGAATTCGCTGCGGTTTTTTTCTCGACTACAGAGGAAACTTGGCTGCCGGAGCGTTACCAATTTTGTTATTCAAAGGGCATTTTTCGTTTCTCATCTCTTACAGGGTTTTTTCCCATACAAGAAAATTTTTTCTCATACATCTATGATATTAAAAGGCTACAATACTTTACACCTGGATTCACTACCAAAAATCCCGTCTTTTCCGATTTAATCTAAGAAAAAAAATCAACGCAAGCATTTCTGATAAACCAGAGAATCAACAAAAATTTCAAAAAACATATTTGGTTTTCGCTGACCCCCCACTTTTTTTCGGCGTTCGCATTGGCTGCAGTTTTTTTATTTTCGTCTATAGATGCAACTTGGCAGCCGGAGCGTTACCAATATCCCTATTTTTCGTTTCTCGCGTCTTACAGTTACTTAATTAAATATTTATATGATATAAATTGTATATGTTCATCGGTGATTTACTAGCGTTCCATTCTAGGGTTGCATCAGCACCAATAATTGTATTTAGTATAGTATAGTTAATTTTTGTGACGTTAGCACTTACAAGAAGGGAGGACTGATGGGATACATAAGCTAATTTATTCAAATCGGATAGCGGGAAGATGAACGACCCGACAATGGATATACACGTCAATAAAAACTACTCGGATCAATTGTGAAGTATTCAAGAGCGATTAACAATTCTAAGATTGCAGCGTGGAGTCACAGCAGTCGGAGACGTCGAAGGAGGGCTTTAAGGAAACTATAAAAATATTTTGGGTCCCGATGCCACCATGAAGCGCCCGGGGATCTGAACAGAATCCCAGAGTGCAGGAGTAGGCGCATTCAGTCGAACTAAATAGGTAGTTCGTGATAGTAAAATACGACTACGAACCGGGGGAACGACTTTCCAAAACTGACGTGTCTTCGATTTTCCCGCAACGATTACAACAAATAAATCAACAAGTGGAGTGCGGCCCTTTAGTGATCGTCGTTAGCAAATCAGACGACGGATTCGCTTAACAAAACGAAAAGAATTGCTAACTACACACGCAAACATTGCGTCACATCGCCGACCGGCATGAGAGGCAAAGGGGAGGTGAGAGTGCGTGTTGGCTTTCGTACCTGAGCTGTAGCTGTTAGTGAGATGCTGTTTTGCCGAGAGCCGCGCCGTCACTGAGCCCGTGAGCCTGCGAACACGCAGCGCACTCGCACTCGCACCCGCACGCACGCGGCTCGCGCACGTCGCCAACATCCCCCGTCACTGCGGACAACAATATAGATACCATCTTTAACATCTCATCAATTTATCTTTACACAATCAAACAATCAGATAAAACGAACGCAGATATAATGTAGACCTAAAATTAATATTAAAGGTGTAAACGAATTACGAATTATAAAGGCCAATTAATAAATTTAACCACTATAACAGACGTCATCACATAATAATATCTAAAACATTTATTATACACAGTAAAATGTAAAGATATTAACAAACTTACGGCATGCGACAAACATATACAATCATCAATAAAACTTAATCCCAATTTCGCAAATAATCACAGCCTCTTCTTTGCACTGAAAATAAACAAATCATATCCACTTCGAAAACATAAAATATCCCATTAAGAGTGCAGAATTTTAAACGGTCCCGTTGGAAACATTGCTTCTGAAAAATAAACATTTTTTCAGTGATAGGCCACGTGGTGGCAGTTTATCTTAAGTAGTACGGGGAGGGATTTTGAAGAGTTAACTAGGGCCCTCGGGCTACAATGAAAACCCTAGAAAACCTTCATCAGGTAGGTTGGTCTCTCGGTACGTGTCCCACGCTCTTCCGACGACTGGAGTTGGTTTGCTGTCACTAGCTCAGGATGCAGCTTCCCGACTGTTCCAGTAGGAACAGCCGACAACAACTCTTGCCATATGCCCAAGGTCTGAGATCCCAGAGTATAAACCTCTCAAATCTCCTTCCCTCCTGTAAGGATCCACCTACCAGAGCTTACTTATCTCATAGAAACCTGTTCCCACAGGCGTGTGGTGTGCCGTACACACTATTATTTGGCAAATTATAATACTGAGATACGCGATTCGACATCGACTGAAAATTATAAAACAGTATTATGAAAATGCGTGTTTTGTGTTACAGACGTTTCGTGTGTCATGGCGACAACTGGCAAATGTTGACTTGTGTGAACTGGACGCCGTGGTCGAGCGATCTCACATTTTTGTACTTCTTCCTGTGTGTGTATGTGGAATGTTGACAATCTAGCGGGCTAACATCGTTAATATCTCTTGGATCAGCGATTGAGACGTGACAAACTTGAAGTAGTCCATCAGTTAATTCCTGGTTGAACATGAGACTAGCCTTCCGTCTGCGGATTAACAAACAGCTTCGTTCTTGATCTCTAGAGTCGTCCAAGTTCTTGCTTTTACGTAGTTGAACTTGAATATTAGTAGCACACTTCTGGTTTTTTTTTGCAGCCTCTATGAAGCGTGGGAATACAAAATGGATCCGATAAATGCTGGAACGGATTCATAACTGATGGCAAGGGTTAATTCATTCACGGAAATCAAGAATAAAACATGTGAGCCACATATCAATTAAGTTGCCATTCTCACAATCGCGTTGCTCATCCGACGGCCATGCGACTCGCACTACATAAACGATCCTGTCCGACATGCGTCGTGACATGACAATCGGACACCAGCGATATTAGAAGTCTGAACGTGACCTGGAAAGCGGACTGCCTTCAAATGGGGCTCAGCGATAATCATTAATGGCTACAAACCTCATTTCAAGCTGATCAATAACCAAAGCACGTCCACACTTCAAACACATTCTTCTATGCAACAAAGTCAGAAATCCTCATGCTCAGTAAAAGCGTAACACACGTTTCTCCACTATGTTACAGGATTCCTCAGATGAAAAGTGGAAACCCTGACATCAAATTGATAAATTGTTTATAAAAGAAACGCTACATAAATATAAAAATATTTATTCCGTTTCAAGCTTCCATGATTCAACAAGGTCGTCCTACATTCAATTTTAACCAATTTAACAGTAATTTTTATTTGACACAATGCCCGAGCTTTATTGAAAATAAGGTTTCTGGTTGAAAATGAAATTAGCCGAAGGTCCTAATGTAAATATATAAGTTTCTTTTACAATAAAAACAGGATTAGGGCAACGTGGTATTTTTTTTAAACAGCGTATATTAAAATAAATTGTCTGTGAGTAATATTCAGACGAATAATCTGAATTTTATGCGAAAAACCTACTTGTCATTGAAGTACGTTGTGACTTGACTCAAAAGCTTTGTAATAAAATTAGTGAAACATGAGACGTTTACCGAGACTAGCTATTAAACAAACCTAGACGTTTATAATTTCAAGTTACATTAGTTTAACTACATAACTTTTTATCAAATCCAAACCTGAAGAAGGTACAAATTGGTGCCGAAACTTTGTTCTCTAAACCTGACTTTTTAAAAAATAAACTGTCTGTTATTGGCCACATACTACATTTCATTCTGTATACTAAAAACAGGCGTTAATAAAAAGTTTCATTGAGAAATAATTGCCGTCATTATTTCGTGTCGGGCGAAAACGC
Source organism: Zhengitettix transpicula (assembly GCA_037074705.1). NCBI lineage: Eukaryota > Metazoa > Arthropoda > Insecta > Orthoptera > Tetrigidae > Zhengitettix > Zhengitettix transpicula. The sequence goes on along the minus strand of CM073595.1, from coordinate 60,341,099 downwards.
GCCAAACAAAAATCTGTTGCTGAAACGTTATAATATAGGAAATTATTTATTATAAATTATCAGAAAACATTGACCGGCTGAAACTAATAAAAGTTTTAGGTGTTAGTGCAATAATGGAGCACTGTTTAATCTGAGAAGTCTCCGACGTGTACACGAAGCTGTGCTATTGTCTTTCTGTCTGTGTTCAGCATTATTAGATTTTGCCCTCGTTTTATTTGAGTATTAATTGAATTCTATGAGTCTAATACAGCCTGAGATAGGTGGAAATTTAAAATGATTGTATTTCAAATCTGTAGTTGAAATATCAGATTGCATGTGTAAATATTTTTTTGTAAATAAGCAAGATTAAGTTTTAATAGTGTTGTAAAAAAAAATTAAAAATAACGCTCTAAAATTCCAAAAATAATAAATTAATGTACACGTTTTTCCGTAAAGAAGTCCGTCAAATCAGAGGGAGTAAAAACACTCAACTAATATTTTCTTACAGCGGATATGTTTTTGTCTGGTATATGCGTAATTAAATATTTTCTGCACTCTAGTATGGTCTTATTATTTATATAATTCGGGTATTCCATTGTTTTGGAGTAGATAAGTGGAAAAGACTTTTTCTTTCTGAGTTATCTACTACAAGACAATGGAATACCCGAATAATCTAAATAATAATGTTACCCCACCATTGTCAACAAATTTCAAATACAGATTAACTACTATGGATTGTAGATAAAGAAAACGTCAACTTTCATTTATTCAGAATTCCCCGTAAGACAAGAAATGCATTTGCAAAATAACGACCTAAACTGACTACTTTCGAGCTTTACACGCGACAGAATGCGTAGTGATAAAGTTTCTCCATGGTGTGAGCTTTCTTTACGACATTAGGGTGTCGTTTAAGAAATCCAGCTCATGCTTTAGGTCTGTAGCTTTTAGAAAGTTGCAACTCCAGCATAAACTTTGTGTTACGGAATAAGTTCGATAAGGTACGCGTGAAATTCAGACGTAAAACACGAATGATTTTCATAATTATTCAAAAGCTCGTATTGAGTGTCAAATTCAAGAAAAATCTGTCTAAAATTCTGCAATTTTAACGAAGACAAATGTTGTTAAACATTAAAATAATATGGAATGACGTTCATTGATGGAAAAATTTTATTGAGATATTTTCTTGCTAACATAAAGTTATTTTATATATATTCATTTATTTACTGTCGCATCAACAGCTCTGATTATTAGCGGCTTAGTATGGGAAATCATTTTTTCTAGTCGGGGGACTGATTTGCTGAGAGTTTCTCGCACACAAACATCCATGCCATCGCCGGGCTTCGAACTAAGGAACTCTGTGATGTGATGCAGTTACGCCGACCCCTACACCACAGGAGGTCGGTATAAAGTTATTAAAAATATTATTTTCAATTTATTTGACCGACTTAACATTAGAGGTTGTCGATCTGAGCCTAGATCTCCTGTATAAATCCGTTCCAGTACTTTTTACACATTTTGTATATTTATTAGTATGGCTCTGAAGAATGATAAAATAATTGCAAGTAAAATATAAGAGTACAAAATTATTATCATCTAAAAATTTGATACCTCATTTTAGCGTAAATCATTGGTCAATCCAATGCATGTCGTTCGTTAAGTGTCAGAAATATTTACAAACTTTTACGGAAAATTATTGGTTAAAAATGACTAGCATCACGTAAAATATTCGGAATATGACATATTCAGAACCGAATATATGCAATGGTGTTTGCGATCTAGAAATTTAGTTTAAGGACTTTTCATAACGATTGTTACAACTTAAACGGTTTCGTGAATTCTCTGAAACATTAAGAGTAAACGGAAAATATACCATGATTATAATTAAAAATTGAACATTATCTGATTTTTATTAAATATAATTAGTGGACATTGCCCAAAAGTCAGAATTTATTATTTAACATAAAAACTTACAATTAACTAACGTTTTGTCACTTCGTTTAACAATTAAAATCTGCTGTAAATTTCAATAAAACAATTTAACAGAAATAATTGAGACATCCTCATTCAACTCCCACTGTCGAAATGAGTGAAAAAAATGTTAGTCAACGCTTTGTCAAGTGTTTGATTATTTTTTGGGGGACATTTCATTTCATTGTTTTTAATATTATCCTTAATTAATTTTTAGATACATCAGAAGAGGTCCCTAAACAAAGGGAAGTTAACTGTAAATTTTAATGTTTATAAATAAATTATGTCTTTAGCCAATTTCCACTAATTAGACCATGTTCACCATGACTATAAATCCCAGACCTAAATACGACACCAACATGATGAAGTAGTAAATAAAGAGACGTTATTGAAGTATTTATGTAAAAAAATGTATTTCAATTTAAAATTCCTTTCGGTGTTGTCTTTCTACCCTCAAAAAATTTCTAACTTTAAAGGACGAATAAGAAAGTGGCCCAATGTCAAAAACAAAGATCAAGCTCTCCTGTATCATAATTTCCTTCGAAGCCTTTGAGATACATTACAAAAACCTATAAGAATATTATTGAAAGTTTTCATTTAAGCTTATTTTAAGGTATTTCATATAATTTATTGAAACTAAGAATTAATGGAATATTCCACAAACCTTATAATGGATTTATTTCTGAGTAGCAGACAGTCCATACGTTGATAACAATTTCACGATCAGCATACGACGTCATGATCTGTTAAGTAAAATAAAAAAGTGTCAGATACAGTCTATTATATATATTATTACAATAATAAAAATATCATCTCTAATTTACGGCACTGAGATCAAGGTATCTGACCCAATGAAGTTAAAGGATACCGTGGAAAGCTTACACGAGCTTGTAATACTCGAATTATCTTTAGGGAATCTTGGATCGTGTTTTCCCAAACGGCTTTCCTGAATTCCATATTACAGAGCATTATTATATGGGCTATACAATATATTTTCCATAAACGTAAAATAAAACTATTTCTTCGATTTATTGAAAACTTACTGATAATTTATAAACATATATTTCGTACCGAGGGAAAGTTTTGAATTAATTAATCCTATCGTCTGCAGTGGCTAATGTAAAAGAAGCGGACTAACTAGAATTGTTGTTGGAGGAAGACTTCGGGAGTTGGACAGGTGGAACTGGACGCTAAATCGGTGCTGTCAGGAACAGAGGCTGAAGTTGGTTTCTCCATATTCACTATCATTCTCTACTTCTCATCGTTTAACTGGTCCTAAGGAGCTAAAACTGTATTTATGGTAATAGGATGTTGTCGATGAAACTAATGTGACACACGTCAGCTTCTATGCCGATTAAATTTCTTATCTCAAGTAATCCTTCGTCACTTCTGAAACGTCCAAATATCTAAAATAATTTCCAATATTCCTAATTGTTTCATTAAAATTTCTGATTTGCTGTAGTTACTAATTACGCAAGCCATTAACCATGTCCTACAGAAGGAAAAGTCAAGCAGACCCCTAAGAGAGGGACTTGGAATTTTTGTTTCGTTAATTCTTAGATAGATATTTGTCTATTTGTCGTGTATGCCTAACAAATTTGTAATTTATTTATTAAACTTTTTATTCTGACATATTTTGTCAATAACATTTACATTATGTAATACATTTCGTTTTGTAGTACATGTCTATGAGCCGAATAGGTTATTTCCTTTAAAGACTGTCTCACTAACAACGCATTTAATGAGCAGACTTTATCTTAGAAAACAGTTAATACCAAAAAAATCATACGTTGAACGTAATTAAATTTCTAAACGGAAATAGCAATAAATATATTTAATCTATTCTATGCAATTAACTTCTCTGAATGCAATATCGTTGCGAAGATTACTCTAAAATAGCGAGTAATTCTGGATTCTGAAATATGAGCGTAATAAAAATGAACTCCACAGAAAACGAATGCTTGCTGGTAAGTGAGGTTAAACGTTTATTTCCTATTCTACGATATTGCGCTATATAGATTTTACAATGCTTTATTTTGTAATTATTTCTACTGGAGGATTCCTAACCTCATTTTATGGCTAAAAATCCTACTGCTGCTGTCAAATCCACAATAACTTACATATTTATACACAATTCGTAATGAGCGTATTGTTATTAATATATGCATGTTTACCTAAGTATTCTCTATTGTGAATGAGAGCCACCATTTAAAAAATTATTTGTATCTACCAAATATTCTGATATATATATAAATCTATTTACATGGTTATTTCCATTGCGAATTTAATAAAAGAAGATTATGAATTATTTTGCATTTATCGTAACTATTAGTCGCATATTAGACATAATTAAGAAGTAGTTTTAATTATTATACTATTCTTATCGATTTCAAATTTTCAGCACCTGAAATAACCGAAGGTTTTTCCGGTGAATTTTCTCTAAATATAATTGTCGGGCCTCAGAGCTAATGTTTTTGTAAACGTTTCTACGGAAAGCTCCGTCACCACGTCATCAGTCACACAGTAATACTGACGACGATTGCGGATATTATTTAAAAGGTTTGTTTATGATACATTGTGAAGACTCCAGCGCAAAAAAAAAATAGCTTTTCTATTCTTCCGTGTTCCTTCTGGTACTCCGTCCATCAATAGATATAACAAATAGCTGCTTTTATACTGAATTTATGGTCAGGGCAATGATGTTAATTAAGAAAAAATTCTTCACGTGTTATTTACATTGCTACAAAGACAATAAAAAAAACTGTTCGTCTTCAAATACGAAACTCTCAAAAGGATGCTCTGTAAAATAGACTAAATTAGTAAATTTTTTTCTATAAGTGTATTGGAACTTTTGTTGCCATTGCTTACCCTTCTTATTATATCACCAGACATTTTAGAATTATTAAATAACCTCTATCTTAGATACCCCACAATATCTTTACCAATTATTTCAACACAATCTTCAAAAGTAGAAAATAACAATGAGAAATCATTAATTGAATGACGAGCAATTCACTATACAAACAATTCACTGACTTGAACGATGAAAGTAAATGGTCAGAAAAACTGTGTAATGCGTTTGTAGTAAGTTATTAGAGAAAGTGTCACTATATTAAACAATAGAATATTGTATCTTTGATACAGTACTTGGTTTATCTTTGAGGCATAATATCTTTATTGTTTGAGGTGTGTATTTTGAGAGTACAGTTGCCTAAATGTCATGGAAATGTAGAGAATTTAAATTAAAAAGGTTTGCGACCTGGTTCACTGTTATGATGGATGCGACATTAAATTAAGATCATTACTGTTTAGGAATTGGCTTACCTTTCCTATTTGTCCCGACCAAGCGGTCATGCGTTTCGGTGACATTTAGCTCATTTGTTTGATAATAAAGCTTATTGGTATATAATGTTTGAGAAGTGTTCTACGGAAAATATAAATGGACCTTAATGTAAAATAAGGTTTCGTCGTATTCCTTCATGTGCACAGACTATTAAGTTGAAGTCAGAAGAGATAAACGTCGTTTCTATCTAGAGTAAACATTTGTTTCAGACAATGGATGATGATGATTCAGGAACAAGTGAGGAATACGAAATTGTGACTCCTAAAATGATGGAACAACCACAACTTAATATTGCCAATAATGGAGACATAAACGATCTAAGAATGTCTCTTCAAGATGTGTTGATTGAAGATCAGGTTGAATGTGTTAAAAGTAAGTTGGAGTCAACCCAAGAGACTATAAAAGCTGTTGGTCAAAGTGTGTTCTATAGTAATTTGTCATGTAACGAGGAAGAGAAAATTGAAAAGGAGATGACACAAAGCATGATAGGTAATTCTTACTGTTAACTCTATATTTAGCTATTTTCTTAATGACCTTTGTATATGTAAAACATAACAGTAAATTGTACTTTAAATTATCATTTCTTTAGAGCTTTCGTGTGAATATAGTTACATATTTATTCCTATCATAATAATGTCTTGCATGTTTGTACTGTCACTTGTAGTATTGCTAATTTTACAGAGTTCTATTAAATATTATTGTTTATTCATATTTTCTGATCAAATCTGGTATAAAAAAAGCTGTTATATTGTATTAACCCTATTTGTACCCAATCTGTGTGTAAATTATATTTTTGATGTAAGAAGCTTAATCTATTACAAAATGATTGAAAAACTTTCAATTTAACAAGAAAATAATTATTTAAAACCTGGAGGCTTTAACCTAAATTACTCCAACCCTTACAGTTAAACAGTATGAATAGTGATACAATACAATATTTGAAAAAACAACAGCTTTTTTGAAGCCGGAAAAAGATATGGTACAAATTCCACATGTTTCATCGCTATTTTGTGGACTCATCAGGTATGACTTTTATAAAATTTTGATAGTCAACAGAGAGCGACCCTGACTACCAAAATTTTTATAAACCGTCATACATGGGGAGGTCACAAATTAGTGACGAAATGTGGAATTTCTATTTTGAATTCAAAATAGCTGTTGTTTATCTATAATTTATCTTAACTATATATATATATGATGTTAACTAATTGAGGTAAAGGAAAAAATTTAGGCAAATTTTATCCAACAATATCTCAATTTTATAAATTCTAGTATTACATTAAAATTTTAGTAGCAACAATATACAAATATCTAAAATTGACCTAAATGTGTAGATAAAAATCCTTTAACCAAAATTTAAATACTACAGTTTATGATGTTAGGAAATACTGGTTCTACAAATGACGAACAACAACAAGCCTATTAATGTCTGCTCCAAGGCTCGTTAATTTTATTACAGTCTGTTCCAGTCTGTTAAGTTCTTTATTGTTAACTCTGAAGCCAGCTATAATTGCAACTTGGTAACCTGTTAGTTTTATTTATATGTTCCTAATCGTAAATAAATGTGTTAATAATATGTAAAATCAATTTAATTCAAAAGCTCATGTTAGTATTCATGTATGTTTCAAATAATATACATACAGACCATAAAGTGTCAATTTAACCATTTTCACATATTTTGAATTTATCTGTCAATATTAATACTGTATAATTGTTGGAATTTTTCAGATACCGATCAGGAATGCACTTTATTTAGTGGAGTGACATACCTTGGGTCAGCTGCTATCAATGCTCCCAAAAGTGAGAAAGAAATTCAGAGAAATATGACAATTTTAAATGAACAATCGGGAGACAATGGGATAAAAGTTTCTGTCTCAATTCCCTGCTCATCAGATGGCACCGTTGTGTAAGTATACAGTTCATGACATTAAGTAAGATTTAAATATACAGGGTGGCCCATGCGAAACAGACGTTTTTAAATAAAGCAGCACATTGTTGATTAATGGATAAAAGTATATTCATTAATATAGAAACAAAGTTCAAATTAGACCATTTCGAAATGTCTATTTGCAGAAAATAACATTTTTTAAATAATGACCATTTTGTTGTATGGTTCTCTGATTGGCTCATTTTCTTGGTTTGGCTTCCCCACTCACCTGATATTTCCATGTGTGATTTTTAGCTGTGAGGCTATCTTAAAGCACACATACACAAAGGGAAACCATGCACCTGGAAGAACTGAACGCTGCAATAACAAACCAAAACACTCAAATCAATGAAGAAACACTGTGAAGAGTAGATGCAAATTTCCATAAAAGTCTTCAAATGTGTGTTCTTGAAAATAGTCATTATTTATACAATGTTATTTTCCACAAATAGACATTTCAAGTTGGCATAATTTAAACTTTATTTCTATTAATAAATATTTTTTAACCAGTAATTAATGGAGTACTGCTTTACTTAAAAACATCTGTTTCCCATGAGCCATCTTTTATTACTCTTGAGAAAAATGTACCAAAGCCAAATTAAATAACAAATATGGATAGAAAAGAGGGACAGCAAAGTCAACTTACCTGAAATAAATAGTTGCTCAAGTCGGGCTGAGGATATATATATATATATATATATATATATATATATATATATATATATATATATATATATCAAATTTTTTTGGGCCTGAGCCCCCGTTGTCAGTCAGAAGATATAAACACCGTTTCTATCTTGAGTAAACATTTGTTTCAGACAATGGATGATGATGATGATTCAGGAACAATTGAGGAATACAAAATTGTGACTCCTTAAATGATTTCAGGTAAGTTAGCTACCCTGTCTCTCTGTCCTATCCAAATGTATTAATTAACTTGACCTTTTCACTCTTTCCTTAAGTGCTTTATATATATTTGGGTAGGAAAGAGGGACAGAAAGCAGCTGACTTTAATCAACAGTTGGTGCAGTCAGGCTAGGAAGAAATAGAATTTTTCAATGTACATCCTTAACATTTGTAATTATTCCTTAATGGATGCTCCAAACTCTTATTCATCATGCTGTACAATTTTTCCATTATGCCCAATAATCTCACATAGATTACTCATCTAACAGTGACTAACATTAAAACTTAATTTAAATATAATTTTGCAATACTTGCCTGCAAGTTATTTAAGTCTACTATATTTTTCAGATTGTATGACTCATCTTCAGCTGTCATAGCTGAATATGAAATACACAGAATATTGTATTATGCTAAAGGAAATGCTGAATCAAATGAAGCCCCATGCTTTGCATTCACATGGTCACATGGCGAAACACAGGAATCAGCAGTGTTTCAATGTCATGTGTTTCGTTGTGACATTCCAGAAGCAGTAAGTTGGCCAGAAAATATTCATCATTCTACTGTTCATTTGATAACCAGAGTTCATACATTTATCACAACTTTGTCTTATATTTAGTAGTTATATTTTTCGTAATTTTTTTTTTGCATTATCTCCATAGTATAAATTGATATTTATTTTATTATACTTCATATTCAGTGTAATTCAGCTTCTTTATTAATTATTTTGCTTATGGATTTAAAATTCTGTTTCAAATCACGTTCTTGGCTTGTTTATGGAGTAATTACAAATTATTTCTGTTTTGTAAATTGCATAATTTTCAATTTTATTTGTGAATTTATTTTAGGTTGGTCAAGTTTCATCATGTTTTGCTAAAGCCTTCCAGAGAATTCCAAAACAAACAGCAAACTCCATGACAAGCTCTGTTCGGACATCCCTGTATGACAAAGAAATTTTTACATTTCAAGTTACTATGGGTATAAAAGAAGATGATGGTCATGTAAGTATAGTATTTAAAATTTATTATAGCCAATATTTTTTAATGTGTTGAGAGTTAATGTAGTTGCCAATTTTCAACAGAGAAATTATTAGAAACAAGAAGTACATATTTATTTTTTTCTTGTTTAAATAGTCGTGGGAAAATTTTCATCATACATTTCTGTACCCTTCAAACTTTAGCCTTGTCTATTCTAAGAAAGAATGACTTCTTAAAATCATAAATCAGGCTTATTAAATTGTCTACACAAATTAATTTTGCTGTCAATTTAATTGGAACTGGGAAGATTTTGTACTGTTTTGTGCTGAATGCACATTTTTTATGCTACTTAACACAAAATAATTTAAATTAGTCAGTAAGATGTTTACTTGTATTTTTGGCACTAATGAAAAGGTATTTTCTTCTGCTCAATGGTGAGGCTATAATTTATATCAATGTTTATAATAAATTAATAAGGTCCCTGCTTATTGAATATTGTGTTCATTCACATTAATTCTCTTGGTAAAGTAATCCTCTAGTAAAGTATCACATAGTGAAGTATTCTTTATGTTATCAGTTGATTAATAGCTTTCAGGTAACTGATACTTAAATGGCAAACTCAATTTTCATTGTTATAATAATTATTTTCTAATCCAAGATTTGGATTAGCAGTGGTAGAATTTAAAGCCCATTTTATTTTTCTTGCTTATTTTTCAATCCTACAATTATTCTTCCGGTATTATTGTCATTCTGTTTTATTTATTTGTTTATGTGTGTGCACTGTGTTAGATAGAAATGGACTATTAAGCAGAGGTAGTTTAGAAGAAATTGTGTTGATGGATCACTTTGTGCCTTGAAATTATATTGTAATATATTTACAAGAAAATGCTTATTTTGTATCGGCAATATATTTTTAGTAAATTCAGAATCATTAACACTCCTGCAAAATACCTGAAAACTTTAAGATCATTCTTGCCTAAATTATTATCATGTGAGGTTAGTCTAGAAATACTCAAAAAAACAAGCTGTTGAATATCATTGAGATCTTGTTATTTTGAAGTGATATTTTTTAAGAATATTTTTATAATTGAATAAGTCATAGAAATAATATTCTCACACTTGTCTGTATAGTTTTTATATGAAATATAAATTATTACAGAAACTTTTAAATATAGTTTACAACAAAATCATATTATTAGCAGGGACATTGTAAGGTCTATTTTACTATATACCAGTATAGAAAGTGATGACCTTTGCTGTAGTGGTCTCTCAAGATTTTTTGTTGACTCTATGTGACGGAGATACTTATTGGCTTGTCTTCATGGCTGGTATTAACAAGCTATATTTATATATATATAGAAGAGGGCTAATAGCCCTAAATGGCACCGGGTTATATCCTGGATTAAAAACTTTAATTTATTATCTTTTGTTGTAATTTGTATTCCAGATAACTTGTGCAATATAATCAAATTTTATGTTTGAAAGTGTACTAATTAGTGAAGGATGTGAAAAAATAGTGTATTGAGCTTTTTTATTAGGCAATACAATTAAGAAATATAGAAAATATTTCCAGTTAATATCCATTTAATTGAATATATTTTGTGATTGTGTGACCATAGTTCTATATAAAAATAAATTTGGCAGATAACTTGAGGATATTGAAGTTTTCAAATCAAGTTATTGAAAGCAAGGCAATTAAAATGAATGCCAAAAATAAAAGAAGTTGTTTTGAAAAATGTATCACTAAGAGTGTGAAGTGAATGCATTTAAAAATGATTCTATCTTTGCTTGAATAATTTTTGGGACAAGCTGCCTTTTATTAGCTTGGGAGTATTTGTTGGCGCTTGTTTTTACTGTTATACTGTGAAAAGAAAATATTTCTTCTTACTGTTAAAGTAGAGCAGATAATATTTTTGTGGTCTTGCTCATAATTGCTTATGTAAACATCTTACTTAAATTGGCACACTGTTTCACGAAAGTAAAGTGATTTGCTGCCGTTTCTAATTTTTCATGCTTGATTCCACCCATACATTTTCACTTCAATTGTAATTGTTTTATTTGCCCCATTCAATTTATTGTACTCATATTACAACAATTATATAATTCATTTATCACCATGTATCAAACTCTGAACAGTTGAAAAATATTTTGAAAGCTATATGACTTTTTAAATTTGGTTTCAATTTCATTTTTTTACATTAAAACATCCCACATCTTGTTTAGGCTATCATCACCAGTTTTTACTGTTTTGTTATAACTGTTATATTTTTATGTTTACTTCTCTTTTTCAGTCTTTCTACATGTTGTTTTTTTTATCCTTTACAATTTTACTGTACAAGTCTACTAGTCAGACTACATAAAACATTGCGGCATTCTAAGTAAATTCGTTGTGTATAGTATTGCACTTTTATTTAAATAATTTATTTTTCATATTTCCTTATTTAATATTTGAAAGGGTTAGGCATCGGTTATGATACAAGCGGTGAGCGACTGGGATCAGGTAGATGGAACGTCTCCGCTCAGTTTTATGTCCCAATATAATGTAGTGGGTTTGGGGATCCGCTGGCTACAACAAGCAGCTCCTGTAGGGCAGCACCAACTGCCTCTCAGTGGTCGCCCAGCGTCAAAGCTTTCGTACAATGCTTAAACAATATCATCATGTCCGTCAATAAATAATTATTTAATGTATTTATTATGTTTTTTAAAAAGGAAAGGAAGCAAAATTTGTTAAATTTTTGTATTCAAATAGATAATATCTGCATACTGATCCATCTCTGCCACGACAATTTTTGAGTCATAGTGAGTCTTGATATAGTTATGTAAAATAATATTTTAATAATAAATACCAAAATAGTCCTTCAAATTTTGATTACATGATTTATGGAACCTACATCAATGTCAACGGATTGTTACCTATATGATGTATGCATTTCTGCAGTTCTCTAAATATCTAACTATATATATGGTTTAATTCATTTATATAGGTGTTTCTCTAATTATGTATATTATTTGTATTTCAAAATATGGCTATGATTCTTACAGAGGCTGAAAGCTTTGACGTAGGTTAAATAAATCATTTTACTTAAATTTGGAGGGCTTATTTGGTTTCATACTGTTAATCAACGTTATAATAGTCCTTGGTTTGGAACTATTTAAAATATTTTATTTGGAAGGTAGGCAGATAAGTTTTTGGAGGGAAATAACGTGGTTTTGCAAAACACTAAGCTACTATAAGGCTGAGGTAATATTTTCTTGAGGCAATTACGGCAAATTACAGTAAAAACAAAATTCTCTTTCATGCAAGATTGGTAGCCATGAAAAATATTTAAATGATTTATTATATTATAATGTTTTATGTCAGTGTATTTACATTTGATGAAAACGGCCAATAACTGATGATTGAAAAAATTAGTTTATTAATTGATTATTAAATTGAAACATGTTTTGGTCCTTATGTGGACTGTCTTCATGATAAGATAACAGAGTGAAAACCTGAAGAGGATTCACAAAATATGTCACAATTCAGTAATCAATTAATAAACTACCCTTTTCAATTGTCTATTATTTTCTGTTAAATGAGTGGATAATTTCTGCAGCATGTCATCGAATATTCTAACAAACATCCTAGTATATTCAAACAAAATGTTTAATTTTTTCTTAAACAGATGATGGTACTCTCTGTAATGCCTTCTACTCCTATTTATGGGGTGAATACCATACTTCCTCTTGCCTTTCTGTAAAACATGTTTACATAAATAGTTCTTGTTTTCACTCAACAAGAGAAGCTTGGGCTACCTTATGCGACAACGTCATGACAGTGACTGTAGTAAGTTCACGCTCAGCATTGCACTCGGCCCTGCCCATCGCTTTGCCTCTGGCTTTCTGCCTCTCAAATGCTCGCCGCTTGTATTGTGCCTGAGGCCTTATACTTTCAAATATTGTTGTCAATGTGTCAAATGTCCCCTTCTGTTCTTTACTGCACTATTCTTCATATTCTTATTTATTGAAGCTTGCAGCTGATAAATACTCATATTTGAGACTTAGTAAATAAATATATACAATAAATCAAATAAGGAAATGTGACATGGTCAAGTTGATTAACTTATTTGGATAAGAAAGGGACAGAGAGCAGTTGACTTATCTTAAACTAACAGTTTGTGTCAGCAGGAACAAAATATATATAGTTAGTTTACATAAAAAATATATCAGATTTGATATTAGCATTTTTTGCGCATTTAGACATATGCCAAGGTTTTTTTTATTCTTGTCATATTAATTAAATTTTGTCATTGAGTAAATGAAATTTTGAAAACTTTTATTTGGTGACATTGGATCTGGGATAGTGAGGAAAGGTAGAAATAAATAGGAGGAAGGTGGGAATACGATTTTTAAGAAAGTATATGCTCGGCGTAGAATTGCAAACAAAGAAAAGCATGTGTTCGATGTGTGAAGGTGGAGGGTTAAAGATGAAAAACTAAATATATTTGGCAGGTTCGGGAATCAAACCTGGATCATTTGCTCTTTACGCAATGGCTTCACCAATTAAGCTACTGTGCCAACTACTAATACAAATACAGTCAATCTTATTAGATACATCTGTGTTCATATTAACTGCAAAATCTGTATGTGAATTATACTGTGTTGATTTAAACTGGTTTACAATAAGATATTATTTACCATATATTCACTCCATTTCAATTTTTAAGTAAAAATATTTTATTACTTTACAAGTAAGCAACTTAATTAATTATAGTCATTTGGACCGTCAGGGTCACTACTGAATTAGTCATGTTTTCAAAAAGCAACTGCATAATTGTGTTAATATAGTAATAATGTGTGTTAGTTTTTTCTTTGTTTCTTATTTTAATGATTTTATATTCAGGTGCCTAAAAGATGTGTTAGCTTCATTCTCTAAAAAACAAAACTAGACTTATCATGTAAAGTACCAATTTCACAAAATCAATGGAAATAGTTTTTCTACACAGTTTAACTATTTATAGCAGTCAAAAGGACATACTATATTTGTAGTATGTCATGTAATTCCAAAGAAATAATACTATGAGAACACTTGTATATATACCTCATGTTAAGATTGTTTCTAGGTGTTGTATAAATAAGAACTGTAACTGTCAAACATTTTAACTGGTACCTTTGGTGTTCCATTATTAATATTGTTTTAAAATAATGTCAAATGTAAACTTATATGAGAGTTAATCACTGTCCCATAAAATGAGAAGAAATTGCTGTAAGTAGTAGATGAAACAAAAAAGAACTACAAGGTATACCGATGACAGTATAAAATTACAATTAATCAATTTCCATTCTCAATTTTTATTGTTTTATTTATTACAGGGATCATTTTCCTTTGCTCCTAGAGACAGTACACAATTTATATTGAGGGAAAATGTTGAAAAACAAATCTGTTTGACTGTAGATCAGATTTCTGAACATGGAAAGGAACTTGAAGTTGAACGGTGTTTTGGAGTATTACTTACACCTGGGCGTTACCACAAGGACTCCGATTTACAATTGTTAGAAATGGTTAGTATGGAAAATTAAAATTATTCATATTCTTTTATTCAGTATTGCCAAATAAAAATCATGACTTCCAGATCTGAATTTCTTCATACCAAATTATTAGCAAGTCAAGCTGTTCTAGATTTTGTATTTGCCAAAATCCTCTGCTATGTAATCTTCAATTATAGCATATAAATCCTAATTTTTCATTTTTTATTCATTGAGTCACCTAGATTGTGGTTATAATAAAGTCCTATCCATACATAAAAAAAGTTATGAAACTTTCCTGGCTTACATTCTCTGTTTTGATTTTAGCATGCATCAAAAGGATCTGAAACAGGAGAAAATAGTTCCTACATCATATATGGCCACTGGGATCCCTTAGAACCTGCTTTTGAAGATCTTAATTCTTCAAATTTTCAAACATATTTAACTGTTGCTGTGGATCTTGTTATCAAAGGCATACAAGAACCTGTAAGATTTGTAATAGAAACATTAGTCAGAAAATTTAAGAAGACAGATCATATTTGGTATTTCAACAGGAAAACTATGACTCAAAACTTTCTATTGCATTTGAAAGAGGTAATATGGTTTTTATTAATTTACAGTATTAATTAAATTAAATGTTTCCTTAGTAATATGTAAGTTTCTTGATGTCTGCTGTCAAAACTTTGTTTTACTTATGACTTAAATCTTTTTTATTCAACAGGTGCCTTCCAATGACTTATCTGTCATACATTATGAAGTTATAAGTCTTGAGAGTGTCCCTTTGCCAGACAAAACTTTTCAATTAAGTCTATCATCTTTAATAAGCTCAACCAGTATCTTAGATCTGGACACACTCACCCCTAGCAATGAAGAATTATCTGGTAAAAGAAATTTTTAGTTAGGATTTCTTCTTGTACCAGTAACATGACTTGCCATTTCAAGATTCTCAACTTAGACATAACTACTTGTTAAAAGTTTGTTAAACCTAGCATGTTCATTTATTTCAGATGGTGATGAGCCTTTGTTAAGTGGAACTGGTGAAGTTTCAAAGGATTGCACTGAAATTGAGCTTGAGTCTTGGGCTGATGTACTTACAAAATGGACTGCTACCAAGCAGCAGAGACCAAAGCAATTGGCAGGTCTTGTCCGTAATGGTATCCCAGAAGCACTTAGGGGAGAGGTTTGGCAGAGGCTTGCAGGCTGTGAAAACAGTAACATGATGGAAACTTATAGAGTACTTATAACCAGGGTATGAAATTTGTAGATGAGCTTTCAAATTCATATATTGTCATGCACATTGCAATTCTTTGGATTATAATTTGTAATATTTCCTTCTATCAGCATTCTTAATTACCTAAATCTGTCTCAACTACACAATAGATTAAAATGAGAATAATGTGTATTTGAATGTTTGTCAAACTTTTTCATATTAACATTACTGAAGAGAAAATTCTTTAATAACTTACTATTATGTTCCACCCTAATTTAGGATGACATTAGTTGCTTATGAAATTAACAAGTTTCAACAAATAGTGTTTCAAACCTTAAGTCATTGAATTTCTCAAACATTCTGTCTGTTGAATTTCCCAATCATACTGAATATGTAAATTTCAATTTGAAACTTGTATGTGACAATCGGCCAACTAAAATATCTATCACATATGTATTAGGAAGCAGAGCACAGTGCATGAGTGAAGTCTGCACAGACCAGAAAAATCTAGAAGGCAACATTGGATAGACTCTAGTCATTAAGTATATAGTTTGAGATTTTTAGAAGAAAATAATGGTTAGTCTTATAAGACTTGTTTTAATGGCAGCCACACAGTTGCTAATAAAAAAAAGATGACATTGTTTGATAGTGCTTAACCCTTTTGAGAAAATGCAACAAAGAAAGAGACAGAAATATAAGGATATAGACCAATTTTTATTAGCTGTATTAAATACTCTGATATAATACAAAACTTCTTCATGTATGAAATAAATAAAAATAATGACAGACTACCCAATTATTGAATTAAACAAAATATTTTAAATTTCATAAATTTGTTGTAAGGAAATTTGACTTCCTCTTTGTATGTTCAGTATTATGTATACACTGCCATATGCTAACTATATATTAAATTACAATCTTTACAGGATAGCCGATGTGAAGCCGTTATTCAACGAGATATAAATCGTACCTTTCCTGCTCACAATTTTTTTAAGGAAGCTGGTGGTTTGGGCCAAGACTCACTTTACAGAATATCCAAAGCTTATGCAGTGTATGATACTGAAGTGGGTTATTGTCAAGGCCTCAGTTTTTTGGCAGCTACGCTATTGTTACACGTAAGTACACACATAGGGATAGTATTAGAATATCAACTTTTCTAATTTCTCAATAGCTGTATATTTTATAAGTAACTTGTCACATTGTTATATTGTTTGGATTTATAGCAAATCAAATAACTAAGATGTAACAGAGAAAGGAAAAGAATGGAAGTAAATAAATTAGATAAAGAAATTGTTTGTTTTAAATATGATATACTGGATTTGGGTCCATTGTAGGGAAGAATTTGTAAAGATAGAATTACTCTAGAGAAGATCTGGAAAATTTATTATATTTTGGAATTAGGCCACTGGAAAGGCAGAAGGTTGACACCATGTACTTATGCTCTTAAACAAAACAAAGAGAATTTTTTTGTCTATACGTAATGCAATCAATTTTAGGCATGACCTTAATAGTTGACATATCTAAATATCATCCAATCACTTTTTTCTGTGTGAGTCTCAAAAGACTTGCATTTTCATCATTTAATTTATACTTCAATGTCCATGTCTGAAGTTACTTCTTAACCTTTGTCTTTGGCTGTAATGAAAAATCAACACCACAAACATAGGTTTCTTCACTTCTAAAAAAACCATAGTGGCCATATATTATTTTGTTTTTGTATTTTGGCTGTTGATTGATCGGGATTGACATAATATATTTATTTCAGATGCCGGAAGAGCAAGCATTCTGTGTACTTGTCTCACTTATGTATGATTATGGACTTCGGGACTTGTACAAAGATGGATTTGAAGATTTGTATTTGAGATTGTACCAGCTCACCAAGTTGATGGAGGTAAAAAGTGGCTCTTTTATTTATGGATTTCTTGTCTATCTCAAGCTCAAGTAACATTCTAAATCTTCAAAAAATTATCATTTGAAGAAAATTAGAACTCTAATCTACAAATCAACCCCAATACTAGAATATTCTTCACATATTCTAAAACATGTTGAGTATATTAAATATTGTAAATAGGCACATTATAAGCATTTTTTGTTAGAATTTGTGAGTGTATTATTTTATAATCATATTTTTTTCTGTAGGAGCAATTACCAAAGCTGTGGCAAAACTTTCAAGATAAAGGTATCGAGTGCCACATGTTTGCAGCACAATGGTTCCTGACAGTATTCACAGCCAGATTTCCCCTTTATTTTGTATTTCATATTTTGGACGTATTTCTACTGCAAGGCATTGAAACTTTATTTCAAGTTGCTTTGGCTCTCTTGATGGTAAGATTTTTTGTTAAATATACCCAGTATTGTCATATTATGTAAATAAATTTGAATCCAAGACTTTTCTAATTTGAAAAATTTGTTAAATGGCAGTTGTCCAAAATTAATTTCAGTGTCACTGCATTTGTTAAAGTAAGTAAGTAGTAGCAACTACAGTCTAGTTTGCCATTGTAGGAATTTGTTAATTAGAATTTCTACTTTCTGCAGTGGACATTCATATTATGAGCAGCCATTATCATTGTCCTTTCTTTCCATTATGCATAACACATTTAGATAGAAAAGAGAGACAGCGAAGTCAACTTACCTGAAATCAATGGTTGGTCCAGTTGGGCTAAGGAGTGAAGACATTACAAATTTTAAAAGGCCTGAGCCGACAGAGAAAGTCTGAACTGCATGCCGGACTGGTGTGAATTGACAAATTCAAACTAAGGTGCACCAGCTGTTAGATCATTGTAAAGAAGTTGGTCTAACAGCTGGTGCACCTTAGTTTGAATTCATCAATTAGTGCCTGGCTGGCACGCAGTTCAGACCTTCTCCTGAGACGGGGGTTCAGGCCCTCGAAAATTTGTAATATCTTCACTTCTCAGCCCGCTGGACCAGCTGTTTATTTCAAGTAAGTCAACTTCGCTGTCCCTCTTTCCTAAATGTGTTATTTAATTTGACCTCTTAAAATTTTTCTTAATATAATTGCAATATTGGTATGGAAAGGAAAGTGAAGTGTGGTGTAGCCATAAGGAACAAAAGGTTGTTCTTCGAATTTTCAGGAAGGAGTGTTACACCATTCTGTGCACCGGCCGGCTGCTATATATATATATTAATTAAATTAGTAAGGATGTGACTTTGTCAAAAATAATTGCAATATTGATATGAAGAGGACAGAGAGATATTGCAATACTACTAATATATATATATATATATATATATATATATAACTTTTATGGAAAGGAAATAGAAAATAAGGTGGTGGTTTACCTGAAATAGAAACTCAGATACAATTCAGTACCAGGGAACATTCTTCAAATTTTTGGAGGCTCCTCCTTCAGGAGAACACAGTCCAAGTTTATATGTATATATATGACATGATATGGATATCATGTAATAAATACCCTCTACCTAGAAGCTTGAGAAATGTTTGTCAAATACTATACTAGGAAAGCCTTTATTTTTAATTTATTCCTGTTCTTTAAGAAACTAGAGAGAAGTTAATAATCATTCTGTAAGATATTTTTTTTGTTATACTGTCTGTTTCATAAGGCTATACGTGTCCTAAAAAATAACTGATACCAGACATATTTTGATGTAGTCTATTAGATTTTACTGTCTTTGTTAGTTGCTTAATATTTAATTAATAATTTTCACTGGCATATTGTTAAGCATGCAATAATGTTCATACAATATAATTTTTGTGTACTTCAAATGACTTTAATTTTTGTCTTAGATGTGCAAAAAAGATTTACTCTCATTGGATTTTGAAGGTACTCTGAAATACTTTAGAGTTTCTTTACCTAAGAGGTGCCGTTCTGAGGAAGTAGCTAAACATATAATGAAGTTAGCTACAAGTCTTAAGTTAAAGAAATTAAAGAAATTTGAACAAGAATTTCTTCAGTTAAAGGGTAATTACTGTTTTTATTTTGTATCAAAGTTTATTCTTTTTCTATTAACCAATGTACTTGAGCTGGGTTTTTATCATTAAATTGTTGTATTTGTATATGTTCTTTAATAAAATGTGTGTGTCTGCCTAGACATCTTTTAAACATTTTCCAATTGTATTATAAGTCTGACAGGATGTTTAATACAGTTGATATTGACCAAGCTAAAGTAGTTTTTTAGAAGGTTTTACCAAACATGGTCACAAACTGTTTTATAACATGTATATATATTTGAAATAAAACAATACATAAAATTATGTGAGTAACCAAGTAATAAACCTTGCAGCCAATAGGCTTTAGTTAATGTGACTAATGAAACAATTAAAATGGTTTTATTAATAATGATATCTGAAAACATATGATAAAGATTAATTGAAATCTGAAAAGTTGTGGGACAAAGTCGAAAACGCATTGAAAAACTTATATTATATACATTACCTTCAGCAAATCAAAAGTTTTTTAATTACCAGGCATTGGGAGCATTGTTTGAACACAGTAAATGTGTCAATAAGTAGTCTATAATGTGTACATTCTTTTACCATAAAATATGAGCCTAATGTTGTGAATTTTGTCCTAAAACATGTGTTTTGAGATCTATTAGCATTGAAATAAAGTAATAGAAATTGATTTGATTTGTTTTTAGACAATCAAGACAGTGAAAAGAACTATATAAAGCAAATTGAATGGCTGAAGCTCAATCTAGGTAGACTTGAGGAAGAAAAGAAAGAACTTGAGGAAGAAGCTATGCAGGTAAGAATAATTAAATAAAATGAAATTTGTTTTTCAAAATTAATCAATTTTATTTATTAGGTTATAACTTCTTTTGTTATACTTAAGTTGGTATTTTTAAGTACTTTAATGTCAGTAAATTATATTTCATTGTTTTAAATTACAGAATAAGTATAGTTTAGAAATATATTGTTTGTTTGAAACATGTTATTTGTGATGGGTAAAATGTAATTTTAAAATTGTGGGCAAGATTCTAAAATATGAGTTATTGAATAGGAAAAGTTGTACACAATTAACAAAATATACTCATCTTTCTTAAATTCTATTTTTGTATTTTTATGTTGAAGTTTCAAGTCTCAATTTTACTGTCTCAATTGGAAGAAAAATGAGCAAGGTCAGATATATTATCACAAATTGTGATGGTACAAAAAAAACTTGCCATTGTAAGAAAATTTGCAGTGTTTCAGTGCTTCAAATGCTTTAAGCAAGTTGGTGAAAGGAACATATTTTGAAAATATTGTTGATGTTGACAAAATATATTTATTCCCAAATGTAGATGTTCTAAGAAATTTCTGAAAGTGTCAATGGCAATCCATCTTAGAAAACTGTGAAAGTTCTACTTTGTGGAATTTTATTTTCCTACTAATATGTTGGCAAATAATTATACATTTAAACTGAATAATGGTATAACTGGTGAGATTTTCAATCAATTATCACTCATCAAAATAGTATTTTACATTGTGGACTACAAAGAAAAGTTGATCTACATTTACAGTATTTTTATGTATTGAGTATTTATTTGTGTGTGGGAAAGTGTATTTATTTGCTAAATTCCACATTTTCACCCTATTAAATCTATATATTTTCACTTCAGTTCTATGTTTATTAAAGTTGGATGTTTTTATCCATGGTGTAGATCGAAAAAAGTATAAGAGTGTGTATGTTTGCTTGTGTGTTTATACTTCTTATATATGAAAATAGTTTAACAAAAACAGATTTTGTAGTCCTTTAACTGTGCTAATTTCTCATTAAACCATGGGCATTTCAAGTAAACAATTAGGGCAAATATGTACCATTTTTTTATCGGTGCACTTTATTTTTGTCAACTGTTTCTGATTTTAAAAAAATTAGTCAAATTAAACAAAAGTTAAACACAACAGGACTTTTTTAGTTGTTTATGTTAATTTAATTAACATTTGCAGCATCAAAATAAGTATGTTAAGCTATCTCCTTGTCACAAAAGTTCAATAATTCATTTTCATATTTCTGTACTTAAATGACAACTGACTCCTTTTTAATTATACTTTTTGTAATATTCAGGTAAAGGAGATGTTGAAGAGAGAAATTCAGCGAGCAGAAAGTGAAAGTAGCCGAAACAAAGCAATTATTGCTGACTACAAGCAGGTATGATAAAAAAAAAACATTTTGTTATCCTTTCCACTAGTCTGAATTCTGAGTTTTTGTATAAGAATATTGTGTCTGTTAGTTATAGGAGAAGATAATTTAAACATATATACATTGTAGAATGAATTTACAGAGTAATCTCTAGTTAAATACATAACTTTCTACAAATTATCTACAAAATAAATATATATGACAACAACACTGCAGTTTATAATGTATTCTTCTGCATTCTTGTCCTTCTCAGTCTTTTTATTTGGACGTTTAATCCAATGTATTTGCTCCCATAATGACTAGCATTTAAATTAATTTATTTGTCAAAATCTTCTCCCATTTTAGTTTAGAACCTTTGTTGATGATGTAATTTTTAGGATTGATTTACTTTTTTATTGCCTAGTTTACGCTTTGCATTTTTTCTTCAAAATTTTTTATAAAGATAATTTTAATAATAGGTTCTTAATTTTTTTTTAAGTTTAATTTCATTGTATAATAATTCCTTGAGGAGTATGTATACTATAATTTTTATCCTGTCATATAGTGCAAATATATATTTTACACAGTAAACTTGTTTTCAATTTAGCTTTTAAATATTTGAAGTACCTGTGCCTGGTATGATCAGTTTTTTCTTTCACGAGTCAATGATTCATCTTAGGAAGTAACATCAATTCCATTGAGTTCAATGTTGGTGTTTTGTATAGGTATTGGAAATATTTCAGAACTTTCATCAGACAGAAATAATAATTACTTGCATGATAGTTTGGTTCTTGCCATACAGCAAACAGCATGGAATCTTACCACCAGTTATTTAATGTAGCAATTTATATAACATAGACAGGAAGATGACTATTAATCTATAATTTATAATGGTTAAAATTGTCTTACTTTTCCTTCGCAGGTGATTCTTCACAAATGTAACCAATTGTCTGGCTTATAATGACAGAATAAGAACAAGACATTTCCTTTTATATCAAAATTGATACTTTGTAAGATCTTTACTATTTTATTCTACATTACTGCAGAAATGCTCTTGTAGCTGCCAGTATATCAGAAAAGCTAAAGAAAAATCACTTGTGGCACTGATCAACTAAATATTCTCCTATTATTACCACACTACTTGTTTAGCAAAGATGTTCCAACTGCTGGAAATGAAAACATTACTCCTAAAGTAATGGTGTAATTGAAAATTTTCAATATACTTACATTCATTTTTCTCAAAATTTTATCCACGACATCATAACTGATTTCAGATTTGAATTCTCGACTCCATTTTTTTAAGAATACACACCTGTATGTAGAAACATTGTAGAAGTTATATATGAAATATACTTCAATTATATCTCCTTTTTTATGTTTTTACTCCATAATAGAGATCATTTTACTATAATTCATTTATGCACCATTTACTTTCATTGAAACTGTTGCAGTTGATTTGCTCTGACATTATAAGGAAGACAAGTCTGAATAACCCCCTACACACACACACACACACAATCTCATTCGTTTTCACAAGACTTTGCCCCTATATCTGTATCGTAATAGGTTTATTAAACATTTAATTAAAAAATTTAATTGTATTTCAACAATAGTTTTATTGTTTTCTAGATCTGCCAGCGTCTTGATGATGAAAAGGTGTCAGCTAAAGTTGCATTGAATGACCTTCGGGTAAGAATACTTTACTACTGATTATAAAATTATAAGCAGATCTTGACAACATATTTATATTTTAAATACCCATACATTTATCTAGTCATGTGCATTTATATACAGTGGGCATTTAAGCTTCAATGTGAGAAAATATTTGCAGTTTATGATGATAAATGAACATAGTAGCAAAATCAATTCAAAAGAAATATTTCCTACCAGAATTTACTTATCTTTCTATGCAGAAATACAGTTTTACAATATTCACTTTTCTATGCCAAAATTGAAATGGTAGACAGGCAAAGATATATAAAGTTAAATAAAGAGAAAATGATAATTCTGTTTACGATGGTGATAATAATAGGAATAACAATAATGTTTTTAATATAAGTTAAAATTTCTCAGCCCAATATTATTATATTTTTGAAATGACTTGTAGTACATAACTATTAATCATTTGCTCTTATTTGTTTTCTTCCCTGTATGTAGTGAATAATGTGAATTGAAATCGAGTGATCATACCATACCATCTTGTGGATGTGAAACTTTGTCACAAGTAGTTGCTCTGTGAAATAGATCTTGTCATTTTTAAATTTGTTTCAGACATTAGATAGCAAATACATTGAAGCACTTATATCAAATAATATGCCTTTTTTTTGCATTTTGTGAATATTAATTTTTATAAAATAAATTTACAGAGCCAAATTTCAAGTTGCAAGGACTGTCGTCAGTTGTTGGGTGAAAGCGTGGATCAACCTGCAAACAATAGAGCTATGAATAACAGCGGAGACCCACTGACTGTAAGATCTCAAGAAAGAATCCATGAGTTAGAACTTGAGCTGGCTCAAACAAAACTGGCTAGAGTGGAAGCAGAGTGCTTAAATCAAGTTAGTAATGTTGGAGAATGTTTAAGTCTCAAACTTAGTAGACTAGTTCTCCACATTCTGAATCTGTCTATTATGGATTGTTCTGCATCCTTTATAAAATTGCACTAATTTGTAATAGAGGTATTTTTAAGTTCCAAATTGCACAAATTCTGATATGGTTTAACATCTTGTGTGTTTTAGAGGAGATGTGTGTAACAGGTTTCTTTTAACAGGGAAGAATGGTTGGTCACTTCCAATGATTTAGACATTTTTGGGATGAAGTCCCATTAAAATACCTAGTATAATAATAAATTATTCCACACAAGCTAACACACATGAACATATATTTATTAGCGTCTGTCCATATGAATGTGTACAGGGAGTGAATATTAAAACATCGTGTATGGATTACATACGGTAGTGTACTCAACATAAAGCCTGCCTTATCAGATGTTTTCTTTCTTAATGATAATCTTAGAGAATTTCTGCTATTAACCCTGTTGTTTTCTGAATAAAAAAATGTATACTGAATTTCGAGTATTTACATCATTTGATATGCTTACTAGATGTTTTCAGAATTTGACTTGAAACATTTGTAGATGATGATAGAACTTGGCTATTAGAATGGTTTAAATGTACAGGTTAATTGTTTTTTTTACTGTTGCTGTTAAGATTCATACTCTATACCTTTACTTTAATAATTGTTGAATATATAGTTTTACTCATTTCATTTTTGGTCATGTTTTCCAGGACCTTCTACACAAGTTACACGCAGCAATAGCAGAGGCTCAGATGAGCAAGTCAACTTGGCCACCTTGGCTACAGAAGACTTTGAGTTCCATAAAAGAAGTAGCAAAGAAGGATGGTAAAGAACCATGCAACAAGAAAGAAGGGCCGGTGCCCAGCCCAAAACGTCGTGATTCCGCTCCGGCTTTCCCTCCTGACAGCCACTGCCGGGACACATTCCACTAATTGCGCCCTGATAACGCCGCATCTCTCAATGCTAGTCACAATATTGTCTAATGTAAGAGGTAGAGCAGATCAGTGTCAAGTTTCTTAATAAATATTGCCTATGATATTTTTTTTGTTGAAAACAATACTCAAAAATAGACTTGCAAAACTAATAACATGTAAATAAAATGAGCATTTATTAATGTTTAAGATTAGGTTGCAACTTCAGTGTCCTGTAGACTTAAGTACAAAGCCTATATACATATATTAAACAGATAAACAACTATATTTACAAAACAATTGTTGGCTATTTGATACAAATTTTTCATACACAACGTAAGAATTTTAATGATCTACTACCCATAATATCACACAAAATCCATGAATTAATGACATGTATACATTCTGTGTAAATGCCATTTTGTAAGCAAAATTGTTCGTAGCAATTTGCCAAAACTATATTTCCCACTCAGTTTACACATTCCTTAACCTTTTTCTATTTTATGTATTATGTTTTAAATTAGCATTTCATTGTATCATAAGATACAAGAACTGATTAAATATTCCTTTATTGTAATTGTAAGAAGACCGTTATTCAGTATTTTTTTTGTGTTAGATTTTTTTCTTAGGTTATGTGTTGTTGGAAGTTCATCTAAGAGCTCCATAAATAATTCAGGCTTGACTCCTGAAACTTGATAAGATCTTGACTTAATATGGAGAAAAGCATTTGGGGCTACATCCTAAAAACAATATCTTGCTAATGTCAGTCTCCAGTTACTTTGATTGATATACTCTTACAAAATACTCTACAAATAAAATATAGATTTTTTATACAAATCACACTTGTAGCCCCCACCCTTTTCTCCAGCACATATATGCTTAATTTACTTTTTTAATTAATTGCATACAAAAACTCGTATGATGTTGAGGAAACTAAAATAACTTTTGGAAAATGATATACCTCAACAATTGTTATTTGAAGTACTTTTGTACATTATTAGTTTAATGTTTGTATTGCTTATTTATTTTGAAATGCAAATAATAAAGAGAGTTAATTAATGTCATTTACTTTACGTTCATTTTATTCCAAGACCATTGCATACTTTCCCACTACTTCAATATTTACATTTAGTTATTTTTAACAGTGAACAGTTATTTAAAGAGAAGATTGATTTTTTTTTACACTTTCATGATTTAATTGAAGTCTGTTATATTTTAAAGTCACAGTAGGCATATTTTAAAGCTAATAGATTATTTTAGGCATTTCAAAAACTTTCATATGTATTAAAGTTTTCATATTTTTTGTCGGTATACATTTCTAGACTTTAAAAAGGAATGCTGTATAATAACATTCTGAATTGACCAATTTATGATGACTTTCCAAGAGTAAAAAATGATATACCATTGGTAGGAATAAATTTGTTTTATTTTAATTGAATTTACCCAATTATATTACATTTGTATAAGAAAGAGAGACATTGTAACCAACTTGCCTTAAATCAACAGTTGGTTAAGTCAGACTGTGCAGAAATAATTTTTTTGTAAGAACCAGACTTCAATTGGCATTGCCAAACTGTTCCATTATTTAAGACTTTTTATGTCACTTGGAAATCCAGTATTCTCTTTGTAGGCTTCTGACAAATGTTGGCCCACTCTAGTTTTCTTTAACAAAGAGTGTCTGTGTTAATAAAACAAACACAAAAATCCTTTCGCTGCTGGCTTTGAAATTCATAAATAAACTAGCATTGCATGTGCACATTTTCTTTCACCTATAGTATAATTCAACTCTTTCTTCCATCTTAGGGTACTTTGTAGCTTTACCTAGTGAAACTTTGTTGTTCCATTGAAAATTTTACAAGTTGGTTTTAATTTTTCTCGAATCTTGTATAAAATATTTAGAAACATCACACTTCCTACCCACAACACAGTTGCCATCTACATCATAACTATAAGTTACATATCGGTATCTTTTTAATCTCTGCGATAAAATAATACACTTGCGTGTAATTTCCCAATGCTTTACTGTGCACTCACTGGCAGCTAAATAGACATGTTTTACTCTGATTTCAAACGGACTTTGGCTCTCTCTAAATTATGCAAATAATTTAAAAATGTTCATCATATAGCTTTATTAAATTTCAACATATTTAAGTGCACAACACTACTATTTAACAATCCACTGTAAATAAATAAAAAAATATTTTAAAAATAGAAAAAGTCTGGTTGTTTAGCAATACCATACTATCTAAATAATTTCATTACTCATTTCATGTGCCCATGAAACAGTGAAACAAAATTAAGTACAATGCCATGACTGAAGATGGTTAAGCCATCTTACTCTTTGTAACTGTTTGAAGATAAAAGGTAAGCAATGAAGAACAAGTCTGTTATTTAAATGAGCAAATGGTGGTTAAAATAATTCCCCCAATAGTGAGTTGTGCTAAATAAAGAGCTTATTGTGAAAATCATTCAAACATGATAAAACAACCGATATTTGAGTGGGTTAAATATTTTTAGGGGTCAAAGAGATTGATAGTGTTTCCATACGAGTATAATTTCAACTCATTTTAACATGGGAAAGGCGCACCCTTATGGATGGGGTGGACGGGCGTTACGAGAAAATAACGCAAATACAACCGAGATTGGAGTCAAATCCAGAGTTATAGGTGGCTCTGAGTGACATTCAACTGGCCATTTAATCTCCAGGGACGGGTACAGTCGGGGGAGAAAATTTTTAAAGATACAATTGAGAGGGATATTTGCTTTTAATAATTATATTTAGAATTAATTAGATTGATAATATTTCTGCGACTTTGTTTGTGTACAATTTCAACGGAGCACGGAGGGAATTTACAAGAAATAACGCAAAAACAACAGAGATTCGAGGGTTATAGATGTCACTGAATTTATATATAACAACCTGGGTAGCGCGCGTGGGTGGGGGTTGGAGGGTTGGTCGGACGTGGGCGGTTGTAGAAATGTAAAAATGTTAACCTGTCGATATTTGCGTCGAATAAATATTTTGCGGGGTCAATGAGACTCATAATATTTCTAAATATATTCTGTGTATAATTACAAACGCTATAGGCTAAGGGCTCAATACTGAAATAGGGAAATCAATCGTCATCTAAAACTTCATTACTCAATTCTTAAGACCAGCAACTATTTATTAACTAAAGGGTATTATTGTATCGTAATAAAATAATTACTACAGTCTCCGTAATAAACGATATATATATTGTAATAATAATTCTGACTGCAGTGAGTTTTTTTAATTACTATATTACATATTATTATTATCCAGTCTGATATAGAATTATAATTACGAGAGAAATCCCACTGAAAAAATTCATATTTGCAATGTGTCGTCAGAATGTAAGAAGCTGCACTGGTATAATTATAAATGTAATAACAGAAAAAATAATCACAGAGCGTACATGAACAATTAAATAATGTTGTCATGGCGTCATTTAGCCTCAAAATCACAGTATACGAAGAGGGACGGACGCTTATGTCGAAAAACGTTAAATACTAACTGCAAAATATAATTAATAAATTTGTTCATAGTGGGTAAATAAATTACACTAAAGAGGAATTTTTGTTATGATAATATTTTATTTTATTCCTTTTTCAATATAACGCACGCAACAAAACAACTATAACTAACTCTCTCTCAGAAGTGCGCCTGCCATCATCATATGCCCCGGCCAAAAAGCTGGGATTTTCTGGCTTGCGCATTAGGAGAGCAGAAGGGCCGAGTAGGTGGCGAACTTCTCCACAACGGCAATAACCTGCTACTTTTCTCTGCTCGCTAGTAAGGGGCGTGGCCGAGAACTGAGCAAAATGGCGTCGTTGTTCTCTATATTCCTCAGTGCTTTTATTCTTTGAATATTAATTATATTTAGTTAAGAGGAACATTATTTAGTACAATAAATGCCACACTATTATTTCTCTACTTATTATAGATTATTACTAATTTATTAAAAGTTCAAGACAATTAATTGTATTTATTTTACATCCAATCAATTTTTATGTACTGAAATGTCTTATTACATAATTTTTTTTATTATATGAATACTTGACTGTAATAAAATATTTTAATAAACCCACACTGCAGTTTCATTTATATAGAAATAAATAACTTCGGTTGCTGTGCGTATTTTATTATACATTTTCTGTATCCAGATTGACTTATTATATCTACTTGACAATATTCGGATTTGAATTGGAACAAATTAGGCCCTTTGTAAGCGAAGATAGGAAACCAGGAAATAAACTCGTAAATCTAAAAACTTTTTCGCCAGCGATGCCGTGGCGTTAGTAATCTTCCGG
This sequence comes from Zhengitettix transpicula, assembly GCA_037074705.1. Lineage (NCBI taxonomy): Eukaryota > Metazoa > Arthropoda > Insecta > Orthoptera > Tetrigidae > Zhengitettix > Zhengitettix transpicula. Next base: position 60,311,390 of record CM073595.1, on the reverse strand, counting down.
ATAAATTATTATTAATCCCAAAAAGTTTTTGTAACCCTAGACGTAATTAGGAATTAAATGATTATACCTTTGAACGAGTACAGGATTTCACATAATTAGGCTCAAAACTTAGCAGTGGAAATAATGTGGGAAGTGAAATAAAACAACGTATCATCGATGCTAACAGAACTTACTACATACATGGAAAATTAATTAAATCCAAGATGTTAAATAGGGAATTGAAGTTAAAAATTTACAAAACACTTATAAGACCTGTAGTGATATACGGTTGTGAAACGTGGACCCTTAATAATAATGATAAGCACTTACTCAGAATATTTGAACGCAAGATACTGAGAAGGATATACGGACCTGTATGTACGAATGGAGAATTAGAACAAACAGAGAACTAGAGCAGCTCATGAATAACGAGGACATTGTTAGGTTTATCAAGAGCAGAAGGTTGGCCTGGATGGGACACGTACTTAGGATGGATGAAAGCAGAACACCTAGACGGATTATGGACTGGAAGCCAATTGGGAGGAGGAAAAGGGGGAGACCCCGGACAAGATGGGTAGATGACATCGAGAAGGATATGCAAACCATGAAAGTAAGAGGATGGCGGTGACTGACACAGGAGAGGGCGGAATGGAAGAAAATTGTTGATAAGGCCAAAACTCACATTGGGTTATAGTGCCAATAAAAGAAGAAGACGTCATTAGGTTTACACGTTCAGTAACAAATAATTAATCAATTAATATTATAAAAAAACTAAACTTTCAGTTGTAGTTTGTTAAATTTAAAATGGCGCGATTATTAATATACTTATAAATACGTAGTTATTTACCATGGATATCGCGTCACACAGTGCAAATAAAATTAATAAGATTCTTTTCAAATTAATTTATATTATTATTCAACAACAATAACAATAATAGGAAACATAATGAGCATTATCATACAAAATACGTTTCGGCCATCTTGGTTTTACAAGCCTCACCATGGCATCAGGCTTAATGCGGGCACAGTGTTTTTTTTATTAATTTTTAAATTTAAAATAGTTAACGTCGAAGAGGGACGCTTATGTTGATACGTAAAGCAACGAAAAAATCCTAGATTGGAGTCGAATCCGGGGTTATGGATGTAGCCGAGATTAATTTTTACATTCAATTTGCAGTTTAACCACCACGGGGCTGAACGGGGGTGCAAATATTCAAACATGTTGATCGGCCGATATTTGCGTTCAATAAATATTTTTCGGTGTCATTTATATTTATAATTTTTAGGTAGATATTCTCTGTGTATAATTTCAACCTCTATCGGCATGGGAGGGGAGCACGCTTAGGGGTGAGGTTTGGTGGAGCGTTACATGAAAATAACGCAAATAGACCGAGATTCTGGGGTTATGGATGTCGCTCAGTTTCATTGTGACAAACTGGGTATTGCTCAGTGTTTGGGCGGGAGTAGAAATTTTCAAACAATTTAACCGGCCGATAATACATTTAGGGATAGGGGTCGAGTTGCGTTACATAAAAAAACGAAAAAATCGGGGATTATGGATAAATGACATCTTGGGCAACGTGAAAATAGTGAAAATAATATGATTAGGGCATAAATACAGTGCTACTCATAAATATCCTTTATTTTAATAAATATTGAAATCATATATACAAACAAATATCACATATACATACACTATATACAATTATACAAAATATTGATAGTAAAATTTTAACAATAAAAGGTACATGAAAGGTATTTAATTGAATGAGCTTAATGTTATTTAAAGCTGTATTTTTAATACAGAATTATAATCTAGAATTAATCACAATATAAATTGTAATATTTTAGTCACATCCTTTATATATCACCTACAATAAATTAAAATTAAGCTAAGCAGGACAATATTTGGGTAGAATAAAAAATGTTTTTTAGTTATTAAAATAATCCCATTAATATATGAAAAACTGATAGCTTAATATGAATAAAATTAACACTATTTAATTAGATGACATAATACTGAATCACAATTATAAATTATGATACAAGATAGTAATAAAAATTAGTAAAATGCCTATGCAAAAAATATCTTCATTCATTATAAAGTTGACTCATTTAAATTAATCTTGATATATGTGTCAATTTTCAATACAAAAAGTGACAAGTATTTGTATTACATAGATGTCTGATATTTCATTTTAAAAATACAATTTTTTAAATTTTAAACAGAAGTAAGTTTGCTGCTCATATTTCCACAGAAGCTTTTAAAAACAATTACACCAATATTTGACTCTGTAAATAAAAGTTATATTTCTCTCAAAGAACTTACAAATATGTTCAAAATGGCAAGCTTACAGTTACTTTCATTACAAGTTTTCAATAAAATTATATTTAAGATCACTACTCACTCAAAATACTGATTTTTACACATTTAATTTACTGCATACATAATATATTAAGACAAATTCAAAATCCTTGTAAAAATAAAGCATGAGGCAAGTCAGAATTTATGACAATATGCATATCTGTGCCTAATGCAATGATAAAAATAAGAAAGAATGTATTATATATATATATATATATATATATACACACATAAATAAATAAATAAATTTCAAACATTATTACATTGATACAATACTTAAACTAAAATTACTTTACAAACATTTTGAAACTCAATGGAGCAGTTTTCATACTATACAGAATTTGCCTCATAAAATGCCAAAGTACATTTTGTATTATTGGCACATGCTGAGTAATTGGTAACATTACTTATATGAGCCGGTTAATGCCAGAGTATTATATATATACAAATTTTTGTCTAAAATTATGTAACTCGGATTTAGGGAAACCTGTGTCTGTCTTTTCAATGCCATAGTGTAATTTATTCAATGTTCAAGAGATGGCAGCACAAAGAGTTTTGGGATAGAGGACGACATAAACGTGAAGCAAAAACTAAAAACCCCTTTATCATATAAAGGTTCATTAAAGAGGCATTAACCGCTAAATCAATTAACTTTGATGTACAGAATTCAAATTCATTAAGATAATTCTAATACAGAATTAAAGATTAAATTCATGTCATTTTACAGTACCCCAGAATGAACTGAACATAGTGGTATCACAGATTCATTTTATTTGGAAAATGTAATTATTATTTACAAAGAAGTGCATTCCTGTGTATGTAGAAAGGTGGTGTCTTACCTGAAATTGAAGCTCGGCATTGCCAGGAGGCAGTTATTCAAATTTTTGCAGCCTCCATCAGCAGGAGAAAGAAGTTATATCCAATGTGCGGCTGGCCGTGAGCATGGATTTAACTTCTTTCTCGTGAAGGAGGATGCTTGCGCCTCCAAAAATTTGAAAAACTTCCTCCTGTACTGAGTGACAATGCTGAGCTTCAATTTCAGGTAAGCGCACAACCTTTCTCTCTTTCCTTTCCATACAAATTGTTTTAATTATTTTGACAATGACATGTCCTTACTATATATATAGAAAACATGATGAGGTCCAAGTTAAATAACACATTTTGATAGGAAAGAGAGACAGCGAAGTCAACTTACCTGAAGTAAACAGTTGGTCCAGTCAGACTGAGGAGTGAAAATATTACAAATTTCTGAAGGCCTGTCAAGAGAGAAGAACCTTACTGTGTGCCGGCAGGGCACAAACTTTTTCATGTCATGTTCTTTAATATACAAATGTTGATTTCAAGTAAGTCAACTTTGCTGTCTCTGTTTCCTATCCATACATAAGCAACTAAGTATGATGAGGTATTGTCAGTATAATTAATATGGATAGGATACAGAGACAGAATTGCATGGTCACCTTAACTTGAGGGCTAGTATCACAATACTGGACAGTCTCTCTCTTCAGCAATATGACACCGGCCCTCTATTTAAGGTAAGTATGCAACTCTCTCTCTCTTGGTCATATCCATATTATATAAGTATGTACGAGTGTGTAGTATAATCTCTACAACCTATGACCTATCATTAAAACTTTGCAAGGTAATAGGGTGGCTTCAAGTTTCTCATGGAAAAATAACAATTTGAATATTTTTGTTGAAATTATTTTTTAAATCACTAAATTATTTCTATACTGGTTTCACAATTATTAGTGGCAGATTGCCTTCAAAGTCCCTACATTTTAATAAATCAATTATTGACCTTATACAGACACTTAATTGATTTATTAATTAAAAAACAGATGTAAAATAAAAACTTTTCTCTGCATGTTGTTATGATTCATGATGAAGTAAAAATTTTGGCAATATTTTTATCAAATAAATAAATAATTATATAATAAAAAATTAGCAATTGTGTAAACATGTACAGTCCTATATCATAAAATAGTACATCCTGAGGAGACAAAATCATATTATATCCATTCAGACCATTTCTAACACACAGCCAGTCCTGATTGCCTTATCACTTATTTACCCTGAGTGGAATACAATTTGAAATCTACAAAAGCTTTGATACTATGATGGAAAAATTATAATTAAAATAACAATTTTCAAGTTGTCTTATACCATAAGTCAAAGATGGAAACAGGAAGTCATTTGGAAATTCTTATAAGTGTAGTAGTACTGTGGATATGTACAAAAAGTATGTTTTGGTGGCATATTCTATCAAATTGGCATAGATAAAATGAGTACAACTTACAAATATATATATATATATATATATATATATATATATATATATACAAAACCAGCACAATGTCACAATATACATATAATAAATCTATACTATTGACTTTATTTATCAGTAATTTTAGTTGGAAACACAATTTGGAGTCTCATTTTGGTATTATAGAGCACCCACTATAGTCAAAGCTGAATAATTTATGCATTATTATAGTGTGTTGATATTATTGGGAAAGGAATGGGGCAGGTAGAAATGTAAACTGAAATGATTAATAAAATCTCAAAACTTCAACATACACCTTATATTAGTTTACAGAAATTTTTTTTGGCCACTTATGCTTCAGAAAAAGAAGCACTTTTTTCAAAACTTTAAATTTATATATATTGAGCATTTGAGGGTTTCATTACATTTATTGTTGCACTCAATATGTTATAATTTCAGGATGACAAACATTTAAAATTGAGCACAGTTTACACTCACAACAAATTTAGAAAAATGGTAATAATTGGCATTGTCAACTACATGCAGCATATGAATTGAGGAATTTTAGAATATTTAAATTTGGAAACTTCAACCATAAATATTCTCAATGGAATTCATAAAATAGACATATAATTCAATAACTTGTATCTCAATCAAGTTGAACATGATATAATAAAATCAAATAACTTGAGATGTAACCATAATATTATGAGCAGGTTTCTTAGCAGAAGTCCTTCAATTACTAATACAGTTTTGAGCACTCTTTAATATAAGCATTAAATACAGTTAATTGCTACATAACTAAACTAAATATTATTGGTCTACAATCTAGTTAAAAAGGAAATGCATGTTACAGTGTCCACAACTTCAGTTATGAAAACTTACATTTTTTGCTAAACTATTATATTTTTCCCAAAATTAATAAAAAAAATAGTACTTTCAATTAAATAAAAGCCAGGAACGTGATTGTTTGCCACAACATTTAAAATACTAATATTAAACTTAAGGAATATGACATACCTACAATACCAAAATAAATATGCCAAAATTTAGTCTCACATAAATCAAACGCTTGATACAAAATAAATAATTCTACACTGAATCCAGTTCAGGGTTCATGTAGGTAAAAATAAAATATATTTCCCCCTTTGTTACAAATGTAGCAGGAAGGGATAGAGTCATATTATCTTATTATAATATATAATAACATATTAATTATAAAATGATGTATATATTTATATAAATTATTAGAATATGAAAGATAAACAGAGAACATGCCTTCCATAAGAAATTAAAAATAAATTCCATGACATACAAGAAAACAATACAAGGTTTTCAGGTAGGTCTGCTCCATTTGAGTGAACTCAACTACTACACTTACCTAATTTATATTCTCTCTTTCCTATCCTAATAAATTATTTGACTGTCAAATTAAACATATATATATATATATATATATATATATATTTATTTATTTCAAATAATTAGTAAGAGAGAATGGGGGTGACACCTAAAAATTGAAGATCGGCATTACTACACAGGACACAGGAAAGTTCTTCAAATTTTCGGTTCTCAGGAGAAGGGAGATGCATTGCATGCTCTGACCAGCCGGCCATGCAGTGTCACACTGCGAAAATTTGAAGAAGTTCCGTATGTCTAGAGTGGCAACACCAATCTTCAATTTTTAGGTGTCACCACCTTTCTCTCTTTACTTTATATATTAATTAGCCTTCTTAAAAATATGCATTTGTAATTTATTGTTTGCATCCTACAAAATAAGTTAAAGTATTGGGATATATACAATTCATGAATACAAAAATAAATAATAATAAATTAGTTAACAGAAGGGGTTTCATGAAAGCTTCTAAAAAAATATAATAGTTTTAACAATATTTAAAATAAAGTAATTGTGTATAATTTACATTTGTCTGCCTAATAATTGACACTTATATTATTTGTACACTTTGTTAGATGTGTAGGTTTTAAGACAGCTGCATCAAACAAATTTTTTCCTCATTATCACAGTATATTTTGAATTATTCTCCAACCTACAGCAAGTGTTGTGTTGTAAAACTGTCTGATGAACTTTATCTACAAAAAATGTCATCAGCTGGTAATGGTCAATAATTAAGTTATATTGCTCACTGTATGAAAATATTCATAATGATTAATTATTATATGTAATTAAAACATTGTTTGATACAAAATTTAATTTACAGATAGTATTGTGGTACTACTTGGGTTCTCCCTCTCACACACATTCACAAAAATAGTACTAAGCTACTTAATTGACTTAATTAACTAGGAGAGACTAGTAACTGATGAAAATACTAGAGATAAAGAATGATTGAAATCAACATTTTGAACACTCAGTTGGATGAAACTTTTCTTCTCTGAATAACTTCTACACCTGTATACAGTTCTTTCTAAAAGGTTTGTTTCAAACTTTCTTCCTCTCTCATACTTTTTTCTCTCCACAAATGCCTCCTTAACTTATTGATCATCTTATAAACAACAACAATAAAAAATAATAAAAAACACACGACCAATTTCAATACTCATAATTAAGGCAGATGTATTGTCAGCAAATCTGAAATACATAAGTAAAAATATATCAGACAAATAATTATAATGCTGAAGCAAATAATTGTTCCAACATTTAATTGCCAACTAAAAAATCTGACATTTTCCTATTTGCAGAAGTAAATTAGCAGGCTCTTAATTTTTGTATCTTACCATAAAAGATGGTTGTTAACTCACACAGCTACAGTTCTGACTGGTAATACTTTACTTGCATGCTCCAAAAATAGATGCTGCATAATCAGTAAGACAACATAATTAGAAGTTTGGCCGAGGAGCCATCGATGGGCGATCTGGAAGTCTTGGAGGAATGCTGGGAACTGGGCGTCTGAAAATAATGATAATAAATTTCTTCACGGGGTTAAAAAAGAGCATGTTAATAATACTATCTGTAAATGGTACTTAGTAAAAGTCTCAATAAAAAATAAAAATTAACAGCGTCACAAGGTAGGCAATACTCCAATTAGATGGATTCGTTTTCTTGTGCTGTCTCAGTTGAATTTCTGCATGGATTATTGGATGTTAAAGTTTACTACAAGACATTTCAATTTTAAGGAGAGATTTCCTTTCTCCACAAGTCTATAATTATATTAATTTCAATTGAGATGATTTAACTCAAACTTACAAACTGATTCAACTTTCATTTCTATAATTACTTGTCCCTACAGTACATTAGCAGACAACTCAAGTCATATTTAATTGGTTGGTCAAAATCCTTAATGTGTTGTTAACCACAGATAAATTAAATAAAACAGAGTTCCCAAAAGCAGCTTGTGTTCAACCATTGTTCCAATAATTTTGTTCGCTGCTACAAACTACCTTCCCATTAATTACTCTGGTGCTAATACTCCATGTATCAGGACTCATAATTTTTAAACATCAGATTTCTGTCAAACACATATTGGTAATAGGAAATTTCCAAATTCTCCACCAATGATCTGCTTCATAATAGTCTCATTATTGTTTTCAATAATCTTTAATACAGATTAAAGTGTTTTTTGTGAGAATGTTGGCACTGAGTAACAGTTGTTCCTTCAATCAGTTTTGTCCACGTTGAAATCAAATGGAACAAGCCTACCAATTCCTGAATGTGGATAACATACTTTCAAAATTTTCTTCTTTATGACACACAGAATTGTTTATTCCTGGTATTTGTGTATGTCATGCTTTTTTTTTTGTAAAAAGTAGTTGGGATATTGGTATGGAAAGAAAGAGAGATAGGTTGTGGCTTACCTGAAAGTGAAGTGCGGTGTAGCCAGTTGAAGAACAACCTACAGTCCCTTATGGCTACACCACACTTCACTTTCAGGGAAGCCACAACCTATCTCTTTTTCCTTTCAATACCAATATTGCAATGATATATATATATATATATATATATATATATATATATATATATATATATACAAGGAAGAAAGATCTGAACTGTGTGCTGGCTGGACATGAATTCTTCCTTTACGAAGGGGTCTCAGGTCCTCGAAAATTTGTATTTCCACCTATGCCAGACTGGCCCAATTATTGATTTGAGGTAAGTCAGCATCGCTGTCACTCTTCTATCCAGATGTGTTTAATATATATATATATATATATATATATATATATATATATATAAATAAGGATAGTTAGTTGCTGTCTAATTAATGGCTGGGGCACCTAAGTTTGTTTTGTCAATTCATGCCCAGCTGGCACACAGTTCAGCCCTTCCTTTCTAACAAAGGCAGCTCAGGTCCACAAAAATTTGATTTATTTTTTCTTCTCAGCCCTGCTGGATCAACTGTTGATTTCATGTAAGTTGCCTATGCTTACCTAAATGTGTTATATATAATTATTCATGTGGACATGAAAGAGAAACATTTTGATTGGCATATCTGAAATTGAGGACTGGTGTTGCCATGATGGACAGGAAGAAACAATATGTACATGATGCCAATGGTGGGACTTATTGAATCATTATTTAAAACTGCCAGATTAAAAACATCATCGATTTAATTGTAACCATGACCATCAATAGCAACAGCAGGTCTGACACATATTGTCTTAAATTTACATTTAGCCTAGCTTATATACCTCTCATTGCACACTATTGTTATTACTTATTGCTTAATTTTTTACCACAAGTCATGGGAATTGCAGTCAAGGGGTTCATCCAATTTCAGGATCATAATCCCCCATAAAATTAGAGGTGTATAATTAAGTCCAAAATTCAATTGAACATGAACATAATTTCAAGTTTATTGTATTGATCAATAATAATCAAATGAATAACTACTATAATTATAGGTGCAATGAATTTTCTCAGGTCACTAGCCAGAAGAACAAATATATGTCACGAGTTTGAGAAATTTACTTGAATACTTTTAATTTAATTTACTTGAATGAGGATTTCAGTTCAAGGTTTTCTTTTTCAGGAAGGGGAACTACTCAAGTTGGATTAGCACCACTATACACTTTACGAATACCCTGTATTATTGCAGGGTAGACCTAGCTGGCAATTGTGATCTCCAACTTAGTTCACAGAATGAGGGATTAATTTTAGTCTTGATTTTTAGACCTACTCTTACCTGTATTATTACATTTTCAGAGACCAAACAATCGTTACTATCACGTACAGTGAGATATTTATTGCTAAAATCCAAGTTGTTGCAGCAGTAGGAAAAGTAAATCATATTGTTTACAATAAATTTTTATAGTTTTGAAAAATTGCTGAAGCATTTTGTGTTGATAAATCTCGTGGCAAAATGCACGAATTAAAATGCCTAATGTTACGGCAATATTTTTCTTTCAACTAGATTCATTTGTATATGACAAAATTGACATATATACAACAAACTATTTTTAAATAATAATGCATCAGTGAGATATATTGGTTGTACATATACTGATTAGTCAAAAAAATTTAATTCTCCCAAAACTAATCAACATGCTGTATCAGAAAATAATGATCTGAATGAAAATTATAATTCTATAAATTCTTAACAGTTTCTAAAAGATTTGCCCATTTATACTTGAAAAATTATATGTGCATTAGTTATTGTGTGAAGCAAAATAAAATTCTAAAGAATGTGCGTTTTATCATCCTTAACTCTTATTATTTATGATTTCAGAAAGAATTTTAATTGGAATAAACTGGTCGTAAGGAAGTTAATGTTTCAATTAATGTGTGTATTATATTAATAAAGTATAATTCTTGGAAAACCTTAGTTGCTTAAAACAATATTTGCATGAAACACAAAATCAGCACAAATCTTCACATGCATTTTAGAAACCACACCTCAAGCAGTAGCAAAAAAAAAAACGCAGTAATAATTCACATTCGACATAAGTACATGCAAACAAACGTTTAACAGTATCACTGACATCAAGAGATGTGAAAGAGCAGGCAAGGAACCATACTAAACCTTTCAACCATCACTAGACGAATTATGTTCTTTGAATTTGTTAGAAACCGATGAAGGACAACATTAAGGAAATATTGGTTCAGGACAATTAGGTTATATTTACAAACAGAAAGCAATCAGTCGGCAGATATATTTATTTAGGTAAGTATAACATTACCGACCAGTTGAAATCATTTTAACAACAATTCTCAAAATTGAGTAAGGGAAGTAATATTTGTAATAACAACAATGCATATACACTTCATTAATGTACAGTATTACAATTACTTGTGGACACAGCTTGGTGCAATTTAAATCAACATGGAACCAATGGAATGTGAACCTCCACATTATCTGACTTATAAACTTGGGTGCAATTTCAACTTAATATGGAACAATGGAATGCAAACCTTCACCATATTTCAGGCAATACACATTAGCTAGCTAAAATGTAAATTTACAACAAAAAACACTTTTACAAAGCAGTAAATACTGTGCTATTAAATTGCCTGACATTTAATTGATAGGAAGTAGTATATGTTCCAGAAATTCAACATTATCTCATGCCAAATAAGTTCAAACATTGGCCATAACAATTTATTAACAACTCTGTATTCTATTCACTATTCCAATAGTTCATCAGATTTTATGTAGATTTTCACTATGGTCTAAACTTATTGCCAACTCATGTGATTAAAATAGTTTGATGTACACTTCAAATGTAAACGGAGGTTCTCAACTTTTTTACACAAAATTCACAAACCCAACACCTCCATTTCATTTACTGATAAGCAATTTATTACCAAAATAAGTAACTTTTTTATTAAAAAATTCGTTTTCAATAACAATTTGCCATTTAACCGTCATTTTGTGCACATTTCTACTCAAAAATATGTTAGTATTTTTTTGAGAGAATATGTGTCATTCTTAAGTTTAACAATATAATATCTGAGGTACAAAAATATAAAACCTAAAACAAATTTCTAATTATAGCACAAATAATTTAGAATTTCACAATAAATTACAGAAGCTTTTTCTCATAACTATCATAAAAAAAAACAGAAAACAAATTATCTTTATTGAAGGTTTAGAGTTTAATCTTAAGTATTACTATACATATTACATGATGCAAGCTTAATGTCATGAAGAAGAATAATTGGAATGTAAATAAGGTTTTTGAGAAAAATAGATGTTTAATCAGTAAAGCAAAAGGCTCCTAGATATCATGATTTAAATATATGTATATAGATGAGTAGTGGAAGCCCATTAAAACCTTGCTAAAGAATTGGCCACACATTACTTTCAGAAATAATTGTGGCCTTAATTAACTGGATATATGACTAGAACAGAGGAATAAACACTTTAAACATATTAGTACCTAAAATATAATTTAAGAGCATTTTATAAATCATTCCAAAAATCTCAAAAACAAGTCTACAGGTCCTCAGGGAACAAAATATCAACAAGAAAAACTGTATCCCAAGACAGAACTGGAAGAAATACCTTACGACAATCTTTATGAATTTTTTATTGGTATCAAGGATAGATAAATAAATCCTATCTGAGATACAAAAATAGTATCTAAATTTATGCCTTTACTAATAAATTAGATGCTACCTATCTGGTACTTGTAGTAAATTAAACACTTCTCAATAAATTATTAATTCAATATATGTCTAAAAAAAACTAATTGGAAGTATTGATATCAGAGGAAATAAAACAGTCATAAAATCAAACATCACTATTAACCTAATGAAAATTTAGTAACAAAAATAAAGTACCATGTTCGTTATATCATATGTCAAAAATTGTCTAATAAGCACACCAAAGTACAACCTTAAATACAGGGTATTTCACTTTTCATTTTCCGATTGGGAAAGTTGACTGATGTTTTGAAACAACTATCTGCACGACAGCATTTAAATGTCGAGACAGCTATTGCAAAATACTTTGCCATGGAAGATAACACACTAAAAAACTTATGCCCCCTTAACTCAAAACAATTTCCTAAATTGAGAATAGATCATTTTATTTCCTTGTCTTGAAAACTGAAAAATAAAATTCATAATGTTATTCGTTTCTGATTAAAAATGTCAACTGCAATCTGCTTAGATAAGGTGCAATACTTATTTCACCTTTAACATGTATATGTATTTAAGATGCATATTAATTTCTATACATAGAGAAATGCAAAATACCCAACTGTACAAATGAGGCCACTTAAAACTTCAGAACATTCGTTTTATTCAGGAGAGGATATGATCGATTGTATGTAGTTATCCCATTGCATTTCTTTGTCATTTGTATTTCATTATATAATGCCATGCAAACATAATTGCTAATGTATCAAAATATTGGAAGTCGTTTCATTCTGCATTCGAGTATAAAGTAACTACTTACACCCCATCACTTTTTACATGTACATATAATATGAATATATGAGATACACACAGTAGACTGCCTAACAGGTAAAAATTGGAGCTTAAGTTAAAAAAAAATAGTGTTTTCCACTGAATGGTGCAAGCTGAAATAATAAATTAGTCTCTCTAATTGTGGGCACAAATTTTCACATTTACTTTCTTTCCACAAACTATCATCCATTTCCATATTATTTATCATTGCCCTCTAGAACTATCTACACTAGTTACACAAAATAACAAATGCATACATACGAATACAATGGATACAAGATTTGCGATTTTATATTAAATTAAATATAATTTGTATTCTTCAAAATGAAATGTTCTGCACTCGATAATTTCATCAATCTAAAAGGTTTTCTTTCAATTTTTTATTTCTCAATTATTTTCTAATTTAAAAACTCTGTAATAATGCTACATCCTTGAAATAATATTGTACTTAAACTTTTAAAACTGCAATTATTTTGTTATTACATACTATATGGCTTCAAAAAGCCAAATATTTTGAGTTTAACATAAAACAATATTTCATTATGTGTAAAATTTCATCAACAAATACATTCAGAGCAAACAAATTAAACACAGGTAAAAAATATTTTTTCAAGAATTTTGGAAACTTGCATTCATGAAAGAAACACTGTCATGGAACACTGTTCACATTATTGTCTATTGTTTACATAACATTTATGGGTGTCTGAAAGTTCATAGCATAGGCTTTCCCTCACAATTTTTAACCTATACTACACTAAACAGGAGTAAAATTGTGAAGAACCTATGAAAGGAATAGCAATTCGTAATTGACATTTCTATTCTACCTACAATTACATATGCAAAACTGTTGATGTTAGACCAATATTACAATTACAAGTAGAACATTTTATCTTTTTATTACAATTTATAAATTCCAGGTATACTCTTGCATTAGACAAATTATTCAAATATATTATATTGTACAAACTTATGTACAAGACTGGGAGAAATGTTTGATTAAGGGCAGTTATGTGTACCAATTTATTGACAATTTCGATTCAAAATAAACAAGGGAGACTGTTGGCAATCATAATAAATACTAAAAGTTTAAAACGTACCATTTATGTTTGCATTTGTAACTTGGTTAAAAATTTGAAACTATTTCAAAATAACAGTTTGTCCACAAACACACTTTGTAAACATAAAAATTCTTTGGCTTTTTTTTGGCATAAATAACTACATATTCATTAATCAATTTTCCAATGCAACATAAGTAATTCTTTAAGTAAGATATTCTTTCACAAATAATTAATGTTTTGTTCAGGAATTAAACAAATGTAATAATCAGGCCCAATTAAATATAAAAGAAAATACATTTTAAAATAATTTTTTTCCATATTCGTAATTCCCACTGAATTAGTTAACATAAAATTGTCACAAATTGTAGAGAAGAGCACATTTTTATTTGTGATCCACTTTAATATGTCAGTATTGAATTCATAATTTAACATCGTAATACAGTTCCTTTACTACTTATGAGTAAAATAAATTCTTGCATTATTTTGTCACTTGCCAAATCTATGAAAAATTACTTAATAATGAAACACTCTGAACCTGAGCAAGGAATATTCTCAAACTGAAATTTTAAGAGTACAACTAAGTCTAATAAAGAATCTGATATCTTATTTTTCTAACTTCAGGTCCAAGCTAGTAAAAGATTATTTTGCAAATGCTAAGATTGACAAACTGTATGCTAAAATCAATCAACTAGTGTCAAATTCAAAAATTATATAAGCAGAAAACTTTAATATTGAGTGTACTTTAAGTTACATTTTTTACTACCACTGAAAGCTTGGTTATATGTGATTGCAAAGACATTTAGTGAACTCTTTAACCCACTGAAATTGTACCTTTAAAACCAATGTGACTTTATAATTGTTTTCCTAAACTAATACCACATTTTTCATTAAAATCTAGGTTCCATTAATTGATCTAGAAAATTCTCTTCTACATTAATGACAGATATTCTACCGTCCTCACATACTGCCAATATATTTTCACCTTTATAATGAATGAAAATAATGTTGAATTTACTAATAAGCAGACAAAACCCAGTTCCTTTGGAAAATAGGTAAAAAAAATTGGCACTGTTGGTTGTAACAGTGTAAACCACTGCTCACTTTGTTTTTCTTTGTAATGGAGAAAAATAAATACAGAACTGGTTTTATATATATATAAAAAATTACAATACCTAGACTAAAATTGTATTAAACATCGTGTAAACTTATGAAAATAAGTTCTATCTATGCAGTTTAAACTACAAGCTGGATGCATTAACATTGTGTAAACTTATGCATGAAAATAATTTTTTCTATGCAGTTTAAACTACAAGCTGGACGAGTTAACATCATGTAAACTTAATTTCTGCTACACAGTTTTAACTACAAGATGGATGCATTACTTGGAATTTATTGACACATATCTATCCCAACAAATCGATTAACAAAACAAAACTCAGCCTTTTTGAGAACACTACTGTAAAAACAAAATAATTTGATATACAATGTGCACCACTATTATAGTCACCAGCAACACTGCATCATTGCAAATGTCTGCCAACAGGAAAACTTTTAACAAAATAACACACAATTCAATACATTACTTCTAACAGAATACAATTTGATAGCAGCAACTTCATCATAGCTTACACTACTTCAGCCTAAAACAAGCACACATGGTGCATGTTAGGTGCAAATATTTATACCTATGTGCGTATTCATATACAAATTGGTAGTGCTCCATTGTGGTACCCATATTGTAGGCCTCGAACATTCACAGACCAACACAAACAAAAATTTTAATATAATCCACCATTTGAAGCTTTTAGATCTTGGTTCTGAGGCAAAAGGTGTTAGAAATATATACAGAGATAAGTATATAAAGTATATAAATCACATTCAGACATACTGTACATATATAACTTGACTGGCACAATAAATCAAAATATACATTTTTATTTTAAGGAAGGGATTCAGTTTTACCTGGCCACACAATATTATTTACAACCTATTTACATACAACTCAAACACTGTGCTTATTATATCTACAAGTAAATGACGTTTAACAATTTGTTAGAGTAATTATGTACAACCGGTAACACATAGACATATGGCGAGATGATCAATTCTTTCGGAATGCGTCTCTTAACTCGTTGAAGGCAGCCTGCGCTGCTGCTTGTCCCACTGCTTGCTGCACACGCTGCGGGATAGGAGGCATGCCTGCTCCCAGAATACCACCACCACCACGACTGCACAGTGCAAATTTGCTTTTGCATTCTTTACCGTACAAAAAAGCTTAACTAATTTTTTAAAATTTTCAAGTATAATTGTAGAGAGTAAATATGGTGAACTTCACAAAAAAATTGAAAAATCTAGAATAATTTTTGTCTAGTTATCATATACGAACATATAGATAAATAAATTGTATATGTATTATTTAGCCCAAAGTTCTATATTAAAATTATAAAAGTAATGTTTCTTTATGGTTTCAGGCAGAATACTTGAAATGTCATACAGTCTCTCTCTCTCTCTCTCTCTCTCACACACACACATACCATAGGGCACGACAATACTATGGGCAAGATAGGTTGTTTATTTCTAAATATTAATGGGCAGCAAATAAATTGCTCACAAAATTTCAACAAGAAATGTACTGTTTTGTAAAATATGCCTGTAATATATTTAAATTACACTTTCCAATATAAAAATACAACTGCAGTAGGAATTATACAAAGCAACATATCTTATAATTGTCCTAGCCTGATTTTTCAATTAGAGAAGGAAAGTATACTGTTATGATTTGTATAAGAGACAAAGAAGGTGGCTTGTCACATCCTTAGAACAGATTTTACTATTGTAACAACATAAATTTTAGATTTTGAAAAGGTACACAAATTTAATATCAGTAATTTTTCATGAACACAGCACATATCCATCCAGCTTGCAGTGCTTGTGATAATTTTACAATAAATAACTTTTGGTTTATATATTTAAGTGAAGTAATTACAGTTTGAGGTTATCACATTACATATATGTGTATGTATATACACATTTTTACACTGGAATTCAGAATAATTCAAATTGTTTTAACAAGTTCCATGTATAATGTACAAACGCAAATTTACTGTGTAAGAAAATATTTTTATGACTAAATGATTGGTGATGTAAAAGGTATCACTGGGTTTAATATGGAATAATAACTGTAGGATATTAAGAAGATTTTGCTATACTAAACTGAAGGAATTTAATATCTAAATTTACTGAAAATTGCCAACAAAAAAAAATGTCTTTGTGATATTTGCCCACAAATATTTTAAAGGTAACTACATATTCATTTCAAGGAGTTGTTTAATTGAAGACTGTTGAGCTGATACATTAACAATTTGTATTTTGTGATGGTAAAATAGTTAATTGTAGACATCTTTAAATTGGTCTGATCTCAACATTTATGCCACCTAAGAAATGGATCCCAAAAATAATTATTTGCCTTACGTTTCCTATGATGTTATAAGAGTAAATTATTTGCAGATATGTTTAAAATGTCATGTTTTCCTATATGAAAATAAACAACCTTAAAAATAAATTAGAAAATGCAATTGAGAATCAACATTTGACAACTTGTTCATTCTTATGCTTTAATCCACCCATCTTATAAATACTTTCCATTTGGGACATTTGTATCCAACCTGAGTAACAAACAAAACAATCTTCAATGATTCCTTTTATGAAACTCGACAGTCAAGTCATAATTTTGAAAAATATTTATGGGTTTAATATCAGTATTAATAAGATAGAAAATTTAAAAGTTAATAATAGCAAAATTAATATAACATTGTAGGATGAGAAAATATATATTCAAATGTAGTCATTTGATTTGTTTCACTACATCACAAATTTGCCAGAAAATGACACTAGTTGCCTTTACAGAGGTAGCTTTACAGGATCAGGCTAAAATAGTAAATGTCTGCAGTGTTCTTATAAATAAGTCAGTTGAAGAAAACAAGTTTTAATATATCACAGTATTGCTAAAAGCTAAACCAACTACCCACACCAACAACAAGTACATTTCAAATCAATGTAACAAATTTAATACAACACATGCTTTTAATTAAGCATTCTATACAAAAAGAGTAGATCACTCTGGGTATGGATTTCCTTGCTTGCTCAGATCAAACCCATCAAATTGCCATACAAAACTATGTACATTAGTTGTTGAAAGTTTTGTTAAGCATGTTTGGCAGTTAGGGTGGTTCATGCAGTTACTGCCGCCGCCTGAAAGAAAACAGCACACATCTCATTGCCTACAATCTTTCACCACAACACAGTATAAAGCATACAACAAACCCATCTTGAAACAAATTCTAAAATATTAAGACAGTCAAATTGAGGTTAAATAGAAGCCAAGAGTCACCACATCAAGTTTCATTAGATACTACCAAATTAATTACCTAAAGTTGAAAATTTTTGTAATTATAATGAAAAAGCCATTAATTACATTTCTCATTAGTGAATGAATAAAAAGACTGGGTTTGAAGTATAAGCAAACACAAGCAAGTTATAGTGGGTATATCCAACCACATTTATCAGCCTTTTTTTCTTAAAAACTATATATGACTCTCTTGGTTCGCAAAACAATAATTCATAATCAAACCTTACATAAAGAATCAATTGGTGACAATTTTATTTCCTGGAACAAACCACAAGTGGGAACATCCACAATCAACTTGAAAATTTGAAATGGGAAGATAGATTGAGGAAGGTATTATTGGATAGTTTTTTAAAATTTTCAACTTTTACGTAAAAATTTATTCCAGTTATTTTTGTACTTATAAAAAAAGAAAGAAATATTGGCTATATTCTGGGAAATGTACATAGTTAGGTACCATACAGTATAATTACACAATACATGATAATTGTAAAGACTGAAGGCATGGAACACTATTCTTCTTTCAGTCTTTTGCTTTGTCATAGCAACAGTAAAATTTGAGTAGTTGTCTTCTCACCAAGGTTTTGCTATCAGGAAAATGTCGTTTACCGATAAAGTAGTATTTGACAATTTGATACACTTGGAGAAAGCAATCATCGACTTGCAAAAGAAAAAGTACGTTTATGAACAGTCATCATACCCATTGCGCATCCATTATTTGTACAATGTTTTCTAGCATATTGTGATGTGTGTGTGTGTAAAAATAGTGTGTTGCTGTGACAAAACAGAAGACTGTTGAAGATGAATGAATAGTATTCAAGACATGTAATAATATCATGTACCATACCACAGTACCATATGGTACAAAACTATGTACATTTCTCAGAAGATACCTACGATTTTCATGTGAGGACATAACAACAGGTATGAATAAATTTTAAAGCAAAAGTTTTTTTTAAAAAAAGTATTATCTAATGCTACCTCACATGGCTTCTGTATCCATTTAAAATTGTTGACTATGAATTCTCCTTGTTATTTGTTCTGGGGAATGAAAATACCATAAATAGATTCCGTAAATAGGGGTTGGTTATGTTTATTTATATGAACAATCAGTATCACAAAGCTTTTGAGAAAAGTGCTGATATGGATCGTTGGATACAACCTATAGAATATTTGAGACAGAGACAAAAGAAGATGAATTCCACAATTACAGAAATATGTTCATACCGTTAACTGAAACAATTAAAATGGTTCACTTTCTGCACTTTGATATTTACAACATTTTATTCCCAAAATGTTCATCAGTATTTTTATTCCAAGTTTTTATACAAGTTCAGTATTGAGCTGTTTCAACGAGTTTTTCACATCAATAAATTTAATTGAGATAAACAGATCTTCCATTTATGACTTTTTTAATATTTAAATTGTTTATTGCAATTGTATAAGACTATTATAACTAAAAAGTTCCAATCTTAAAAAGATGGTCCACTTTTGAGGTTTTTAAAAGATGGGATATATGCATATTTACATATTATTTGCTGTATAAACCTTCACCACTACCTACTAACATTTGATAGCTAGTTAATAACGAAGGAGAAATTGAAAGAACTACAAGATTTAATTGTACATTGTTAATCCAATCAATGAACAACAGAGCATTCACTATGGGATATTTATGTTGTATCATAGGACATTATTCCAAAACCTATATGCGAAAAATTCTGTGTGTTATTGGCAGAATTATTGTATCTTAGACAAAAGTAATTTCTGGGAAATATGGATAGTTTTGCTAGAAGTAATTCTATGTAAATTAAATTTTAACACAAAATTAATAAATAAGGAGATACAACCAACATATTTATGAAAAGTGTCTTCATATATATATATATATATATATATATATATATATATATAACTTGCTAAATTGATTAATCGTGAATTACATAATTCCATAAAATTATATTCTAGGATCACCATTTCCTGTTGAATCAAATTTGAGGATGTTTCAGAACAGTTCCTGCTGTAATTATTGAGGTCATGCAACCTTGTTCATGTCACTAAGTCACATGATAGAATCAGTAGTATTGGAATTGTTGAGTTAGATTTTCTGTATCTCATGAGAATAGGAACTAAAAAAGTTCCCAAATAAGTGCATGATCAGATGAACCCACGATAATCTTATTGTGTACTGTAATGAAGTAAAACTAGCTCTAAAAAAGTCCCCAATCATACTGGTGTGTATGAACAGAAAAGTATGAAGTAAATATCAATAACAGAGACAGGAAGAAATAAAATAGAATGAAAAACAAAGCACTGAAAAGCAATAAAAATAACAGCAACAACTATCAATGTAAAAATAAAGCCAAAACAAATATGCTTAATTACACCTAAGATTTATGTAAATGATGAGAATTTTTTTTTAAAGGATCATAAATGGAGGTTACCAAATTTAAAGGCACTTGATGAGGTCCTAAATGAATAAAACACCAATAAATTTGTCCAGATATTTTCCCAGACAGTTATAAAAGGCAAAAAGTGATCCATTCCACAAGCAGAGTAATATTAGTAAACTACTCACGATGGTATAAGAGGTGGGGGTAAACCAGACCCCTGAGGCCTGCCAGGTAGCATAGGAGGTGCACGCTGACTAAGATCTGGTCCCGGCCGGTTGGGAATGTTGGGTGCTGGTCTACTGGTAGCAGGTGGAGGAGGTGGAGCACGAGAACCAGCCCCTGCTCCTGCTGCTGCTAATGCTCCTGTCGCAGGAGCTTGTTGTGTTGGTGTTCGTCTGGGTCCTCCTGGTGAAGGCGGGGATAACCTTAAAGAATAATTTTAATAAAAGATTAGTGAAAGGCCACACAAAACACATGCACACACACATATATATATACATACATATATATATATATATATATATATATATATATATATATATATATATACGAGGGCAGTTTTTCTATTATTAGTTGGAGGGACTCTTCCACCAATGCAGAAATCCTATCAGTTGGGGAGTTGTAGCCAGCAACTATTGGGCAGCCCAGTACGCCAGGTTTGTGGACATTGGGGAGTAGGTAGAAGATGGGTGTACTGTTTTTTTTTGGGGGGGGGGGGGGTGAGGACTTCAATAGAAGCAATTTTTGGAGTTTTCCATGTGAACGGACAAATTTGGCTATTTCTGAAATGATAGCCAAGCCCCCTTCGCCAGGAAGAAAGATCTGAAATGATAGCCAAGCCCCCTTCGCCAGGAAGAAAGATCTGAAATGATAGCCAAGCCCCCTTCGTCAGGAAGAAAGATCTGAAATGATAGCCAAGCCCCCTTTGTCTCTTTCCTTTCCATACCAATATTTCAATTATTTTTGACAATGTCATATCCTTACTAATATCATATATATGTAAGTATAGAATATTGTTACTTCTTTTTTAATGCATGTTAAACTTTAAGTTAAATGTTTGTTCTGCTTTTGTGGGTACACCAGAACTAGGAGATATACAACCAGTTATACCCAAAATAGTTAAATATATAATGATATTCAGCAGTATCATGCATTTTATGAGAAGCCGTAGCTAATTAACCAATTTATGAATAAAACTGAAAACCAATTGATCACCCGTAACATTTTCAAGAAATCAAAACTATTGCAGTTAGGCAATGCATATTAAATGGAAGTTAATAAAGAAAATAAGTAATTAACATAGTACAGTAATGGAGGGAGGGAGAGAGAGAGAGAGAGAGAGAGAGAGAGAGAGAGAGAGAGAGAGAGAGAGAGAGAGAGAAAGAGAGAGATAAGCATGGTAAAAATGAAATACTACAGAAAAGCAAAAATCATTTAGACTAAATTCATTAGCATTTTCTATTTTCATTCTGATGAATTTTTAAAACTAAAATACTGCTAACCTTAGGTTGTCGAGCCCTGACACTAACCAATCGTTCTTCACCGGTGGTGGAACAGGAGTTGATACAGTTGCCATAGACACATCCCCAATTATTCTCAGTGCTTCTTTGCAGGCATGATACATACGCAGCATTTCTTCTCTTTTAAGAGCTTCTTCTGGGCTTTCTTCCATCATAGAAGTCTATTGAAATAAATGATGGATATATTATATATTTTCAAGTCTTTAGAAAACATCTTCACTACATTCAAAGATTTTACTTTGGCTATGAATTAAGTTCATTACATTTTTTAAATTACCTGGTCACCAGAGGCATATAGATTAGCTAGAAGCTCTCCATTTATGAAGTCCTTAGCATTGTTAATAATCATAAGCATGATTGCCTTTGGTACAAGGTCCCGGGTGGTTTTGGTGACAATTTTCATATACGAGTCCACCAAATTTCTGATTGTCTCCACCTGCCTTTCCAGTTGAGGATCCATTGAGGAACTGCCGTCCGTTGTGCCCTACAAGTATTTAAATATTCTCATTCAAATACTTTTATTATCAAGTAAAAAATTGGCATCACTTAATTAAAGAATACCAAGCATGCAATGGCATATATATATATATTGATTGGTGAACAGTTGGCTAAAGAAGGCACATGCCTTCTGTCTCCCAAGGAATAAGGATAAGACCTCCTAAATTAAGGCTTGTGTATTCTATCAGACATCATGATCAATCTTAACTCCCAGGTAACCACATAATACCTCCTCTCCCATATATATTATCCTTATTTTCTTTACATACATACTAATTTTACATATACAGGATGTAACAGAAGTAAATAACTTAGCATGTAGGCAGGAGGTGCACTTTTCAAATGCTTTTTCTCAGTTTTCTTTTCTCAAATTGCACAGGAACGAAGCACCTCTGACAAAATACCAAAAGAGAAAATTTGTTGTATTGACCCTTTTGTCCCTTATATTTCACACTGTATTAATTTGGATAGGAATGAGTTAATTAATTTGACCTTGTCACATTTCCTTATTGGATATATATCATATCTGTAGTTACTTCCACAGTCCTTGAACCCTAATGAAAAAATGTTGGGTTAATATTCTTTCTTTACTCCTCGATAGCTTACTCTTTTCAGACATTGAAAAAGTTTATAGGCAATTCTTAACAAAAGTTTCAGGTTTTATGCAGTGAATTGCAACAGAACAAAACACTAAATGGAACATTTTACTGTCTAGGTTTTAAAAATTAGTACTTTATATTATAAACTAATTTAAAGTTATGAAGGATTTAAACAAAAATATACTTTTCTTTAATGTAAATTAATTTGTATCACTTTCTTATGTTTACAGTTATTTGCTACACCACAAGGATTTGTTAAACTGACCATTTTTCTGTTCTGTAATGTGTAGAGAAATACAATAAAATGTAGAATATAATCTTCAATTTCTAATATTCTGCTGACACTTAAAGTAATGTATAAAACAAAATGATACTAAGCCTTACTATATTTAAATTTATATTTTAATACCTTTTTTTGTGGGTTTTTAGTACAGAAACTGGAAACTACACTTAAATAGTGGGGGCAATCCAGTTTTAACAAATTTTAATTACAATTCTACTGGCATACATTTTTTCTTTCAGTTTTGGAACTAAATGACTATTATTTCAGTTGAAAATTAATCTGAAGTAGTACACCCATTCACATAGCCTAATGATTAATTGCTTACAGAATCATGACAACCTTTAACAGACAAACATTGGTATAAGAGGAAGAAAAACCACCAGATTAACTTTAGAACATTCTGAATTAATTTTGTAGTAACAGTAAAACAAAGTTGCAGAATAAATCATTCAAATTTAATTATTGGCCTCAAAGTGAATCTGATTATTAAAAATATTAGCAAACAAACATGAAATATTTTATTTTAGAATCAGTTTTAATTTGAGGAGGATAGCTCTTATGAAACTTTGAGCTATATATCCTTTCTGACATGGTGACCATTATTCATTCTCAGGGAAGCCATGATAATTCCTTCTCCTCCTCTATACCAATCATTTATCAATATAATGGGAAACAATAGCTTTATTTCTTGTACAGCAGATCTATGAAGAAAGTTGTTTAAAAGGAACTTTCAACTGGATGCCCATGCCTTTGATATATATGTACAAGAGAATTCAATTTTAGGCTCATGTCACCTTTAACAAAAGAAACTGCTATGTGTGTACTCTCTTCACAGTGTTGAGCAAAATTAATGAATGGGAAGTTGTGATTAAAATAAATTTTGGGTTAAGATTATATTCAGCTTATAGCACTAAAGTTATGAAAAAATTGCCAACTACTACAGAAATTTATCTATTTATTTTCTTGACCTTATAACAATTTTTGAAATTTTGTAAATTTTAAATGAGAGAAATTAGTGAATTACTTCCAAATGCACTACCTTTACGTCACAAAAATTACACAATAGAATCAAAGTTTATAACCACTTCTAAATGTGTGCCACTCATAAATCCATGCAGCAATTGATACACTATGTGTGTAGTACTTCTAAATTCCTAATTATATATCAAAATACCAATACCATACACAAAGTATCAACTGCTATAAATAGTAGGTAAGTAAAAACAAGGATTCTACGAACAAGTTAATACAACGAATGTGATATATTCTGTACTAAGTCATCCATGCCAGAACTTTCATGCTTCTATTTAATGTGAGAGTGGGAAGAGACAGCAATCAATTGTATTTACCTCATACCCCTCCAGCAAGGGTGATTTGGGAAAAGAAATTAGCAGATATAATTTGTAGTAATAAACATACATAGTACTTGTAAATTTAGTTATCATTAATTATTGCTTAAATTCATTGTAAGCTAATATGGACATAATTTGTTCTCAGTACGTATTAAATTTCCTTAGTGCCAAAATAGTTTCAATCCAAAAAAAATTGAAGTAATTAACAAGAGAGCATCTAAGAATTAGTATATGTTAATAGGTTAGAAGCATAACAGAACGTATTACACTCTGACACCAATCCTATGACACTAAAATAATTTAAGATAATATTTTCATTTGCATTATAATCCTATATGATATTAATTAATGCTGACATGTAATTTATGACACTGACAAATATTAGGGCTTTAGTTCTTATAATCTCACTATTTTTCAATTCTGATAACTTACTACAGGATGGTTCTATCTTTTATTCAAGTATCTATTAGTCATATACACTCACTAACAGCTTTATTACATTTTCATTCAATTCATGAAGGCAATTTCTTTCCGTAATGCCAGACCAAATTTAATCTCACATCAAACAATAAATATGTCAAACTCCTTCAGCTTCTACACAAATAAGTGAATGCCAGTAGACTTTATCAAGTGGGTGTCAATTTTCAAAACCAGAATTAATTCTTTGGAGTAATTATTTTGCTTAACATGCCTACTTATCTTCTGGGTCAAATTCAAATTTGGTCAATTTAAACATTCATTTTTTTGGTATCATCTTTTGCTGCTTCTCCTGTTTTTTTGATCAGTCTAATTTTTTTCACACTGAACTGTCCTACTTCACTAAATTCTTTAAAATCATTAAAATTGTACACAGAAAGAATTGTGATCAATTTTCCCCATTATTTATGTCTTACAGAATTATTCAATTCAATTCACAATTGTAACAGTTGTAAAAAATATTACTTTAAAAAATCTTTACATCAGTAGAAACATTTTCCAAAATTCACATTGTGAAATTAAATTAATATTTTCTTAAATTTTACCTCCTCCTGTCTCTCAACATGTTCTCTGTTAGTACACATATCTCTCAACAGTTTTCATCAGTACATATATTCATATGTTTAGTTCATTTACAGCAATTATATATATCACCACTGGTCATTTCTTCTTTACAATTTTCACAGACTTAAGCTGAACTCTCTCTATATAGACAAACAACTGCACTTGCAGATAAGAAAGAAATTTTGGTTCAACATTGAAATCAGAAAAAGAAACAAAAGCTTATGCTATTAAGATATTTTCTCCTGGCAAATCTATTTCTTATATCCAGCAATTTAAAGCTCTGTCATACTTTATAGCAGGCCAATTGATCCCCTCTGTTATGTTCCCACAATATCATCTGTGAAAACTGAATAAACCGGAAAAATTTGAGTTTCAACCTTTGTTAAAAGATGCCTAATAAATACAAGAGTTTGTTTTGTAGGTCATACAGTTAAATACATTTATCCAACATGTCAAATATCGAGTACATAATTTATTACCAAATACACTGACATAAGACACATTCTGGGATGTGATCATATAGAAAATTTTATACCATCTCATTCAAGACCAGAAGAAATTTTCAACTAAATTTTGAAGTGGAATATAAAGTGTCATAGAATTGTAAATTTTATTATCACACAACTGGTGAAAGCAAAACAATATTTAACCGGCTTTGTAGGCTTCAAAGACGTTTCATCCGCCAAACTGGAATTGCTGCCAAAGTCAACACTTACCCTACCCTAAAACAAAATAATACACTTACCCTCAAAATATATCATATAACACTTCAGTGTAAGATAAATTCCAGGATAATAAAATTCTTAAAATGATTTATAATTTTGTACATAAATTTTAACATTTGAAACAAATTTAATTAAAATATAATTTACTTGAGAACAGAATCCACTAAGGACTTAATTAATCTGTCAGTCACGAGTTATAAAACTTTGTATGCCATCTGGTGAAAGACACAAAATTTAAGAACATTAAAGTCAAAACAAAAGTAATTATTTAAGAGAAGTAGTTTAAAATATAAAAAATATCTTAAGTCTGTACAAAAAACTTCAAGAATGTGTTATAAACACAATATATATTTTAACTTAGAATTTTAAAATCATAAGCAATAAAATATATATACTCACTACTTCCCCATTGGCCTGTTCGGTCGATTTCTCTGGGTACACACCGGCTCGTAAAAATGATGCTTTCCATGAATCAACATCATCTTGGTTCTCACAGCTCAACTCTAGTTGTTTATAATCCTAAAATAAATAATTATATAAAAAAGGTTTTTAAAATCTACAACTAATATATGTCATATTTTTATTAAACACGTTGTATTGAGACAAGAACAATATTTCACTTCCATTCATAAATATATATATATATATATATATATATATATTGTAATAGTGAGAATGTGACATTGTCAAAAATATTGGTATGGAAAGGATAGAGAGATAGGTTGTGGCTTACCTGAAAGTGAAGTACGGTGTCGCCGTGAGGAACTGAAGGTTGTTCTTCAAATTTTCGGAGGCTCTCAGCCTCCTTCTTCAGGAAGGAGTGTTACACCATTCCGTGCACCGGCAGTCCGCAGCCGGCCGGTGCACGGAATGGTGTAACACTCCTTCCTGAAGAAGGAGGCTGAGAGCCTCCGAAAATTTGAAGAACAACCTTCAGTTCCTCACGGCGACACCGTACTTCACTTTCAGGTAAGCCACAACCTATCTCTCTATCCTTTCCATACCAATATATATATATATATATATATATATTCTTCACTCCCTTTACTCTATCTATTCCTTCTCTAATATAACCAATTATCCATAATAAGACTGGACTGTCCATATTCACCTGGTCAGGAACTTGAAAAGTGGCCAAGATGGTTAAGGCGTCTGTATACTGAACAGATTTTGCAGGTTCAAGTCCTGTCTAAGTTAAATATTTTCTTCCTTCATTCTCCATTCATTGAACATATGCTTTTCTATTGTGCGATTCCCAAGAATATGCATGCACATAAAGTGTATTCCCACATTTCTTCCACACAATCCAAGATCCAATGTGACCTGGTCACCAAATTATAGTGGTATGGTGTAACACTCCTTCCTGAAGGAGGCTGAAAGCCTCCAAAAATTTGAAGAACTACTTTCGGTTCCCTCATTTTCAGGTAAGCCACAACCTATCTCTCTCTCCTTTCCATACCAATATCGCCATTATTTTTGACAATGTCATATCCTCACTAATAATATATATATATATATATATATATATATATATATATATATATATATATGTGTGTGTGTGTGTGTGTGTGTGTGTGTTCATATCTATTAATGATATTGGGATAATTTATGTTTAAGTAACTTGAAAGATATTAGTAATGTGTAAAATAAACTGAAAATGACAATCAGGATTTTAAGTAGCTGAAGTGAAAACATATATTTTAAGAGATTGAAAATAAGAAAAATTATACTTTAATATATTTAAAGAATCATCTCCTCCTCATGGAAAATTTCACAATTGCAATGAAAACTTTCATTTTTTATTTATTGTTTGAAGGTTGTAAAGTTTCTTCTCACAGAATTTATAATAAACTCTTAGAAGTCTAATGAATGTTGTGCATGTTAATTAGACTTCTTTGAGACTTAATCCCACCAACTGTTGAAAAACTTATTATTTTTGTATACTACAGAATACTACATGAAAGACTAATTTATTTAATAAATTTTTACCTTATATACATTTCGGCCCTCGGGATTAAACAAAGCAAATGTGTGTCTCCTGGACATAAAGCTTTGCTCCACATCTCTAAGTTTTAATCCATC
Organism: Zhengitettix transpicula; assembly: GCA_037074705.1. Classification (NCBI taxonomy): domain Eukaryota; kingdom Metazoa; phylum Arthropoda; class Insecta; order Orthoptera; family Tetrigidae; genus Zhengitettix; species Zhengitettix transpicula. The sequence continues at coordinate 60,282,459 of CM073595.1, read as the reverse complement.
TAATGGTAACATATATTTCTTTTCTCGTTCCTAGAACAAAGCACAAATAAAATAAGTCTGCATCTCCAATAACACTATATAAAAACATTAAACCAATTCCTGAAACCATAGTTAGCTTTTTCACAGTCTTAAAGAGTAAATAAAATAAATTAATAATATACCATCTTTTAAAAATAATTTACTTGTCACACATTAAACCACGATGGCAGCTTTATTTAAAGGTAGGGGGTTAAAACCAAATTATTAGACTAAAATATTTCTCAAAAATCACAAAATTATCCTTGTCATAATTATTGCCACTTCATACATTCAATTGGAATTTATATAAGGTTGACAAATCTAAGGATATGTTACATACCTCTTCATCTTTGAACCACGAAATACTTTCAGAAGTTAGAACAAACCAATAATCCCTTGAGCCACCTTTCATAATTCCTAGATTGTGTATACACATGAAGCCTTTACGAATAACTTGATTTCCAAGTTTTCTTCCAGCTTTTACGGAATTTTCTGACGACTGTTGAGCACTGAAAATAAAATAATGATGAGCAATGATGAGCAGAAACCTTCAAATCATTAACATTCCTTAATCAAACAATATTTATATAGATTTGAAAGGAAGGTGTGACCTTGTTTATTCATTAAGTAAAATTAGATATTTTAAAACTAACACAATATTCAGCAAATTAAATACATAAGCAAGAGAGTTATTTGAAATAAATAAATATTAAGATTATATGGACCTTCAAATACTTGTACAAAATAAAGAAATAAAATAAATCTGGAAAATTAATAGCACAATTATTTTGCTCATTATGAGGACTTGTACTCAGTATCATTACAATAATGTACTAAATTCTTAGGTATAAAATACAAATGCTAAAATTATATTATCTGATTTCCAAAACTGATATGAATTAAATTAATAGAAGCCAAGCAAAGAATTTATCCTCTATGGTGCTAAAAGCACCACTTATCCAATATATATACACCAGGCAGGTATATAAAAATAAACTTTCTCTGTTCATCTGGAATAAATGTTAATAGTCACATTCGGAGTATAAACAAGTAATATTCATATTTAGCTATTTTATATATAAATCTCTTTGCATTAAAAAGATAAAAATTTACTGGTAATATGTATCAAAATATATAGCAATATATCATTTACATTCAAAGGAAGCCTTGAAGATTTGTAGAAAAAAAATATTATGAATGTTAAAGTCCCAAAATTGTGGATGAAACACCGTACTTCAACAAATGTTTAATTTCATAACTAATAAATATGTATCAACCATGAATTCTACTGGTCCAATTCAATTTAAAATACTTTATATGACTGAAGCTAATGAAGCAAATGAAGTGAGCTGACATAAAACATTAATAACAAAAATATGTTTTATTGTTCTCATAACAGGACAAGGAATTGATTCAAACACACATATTTAATGATAAAGTAGAAAATTTTGAATTCACTTATAATTACATATATTTGTTATTAATGCCCATTACTTTATACTCTTTATCTATAGTAATATATGGATTCAGTTTAACAAAATAGTTTGCAGCAATGAAACACTTTTCACATTTCATGTGGTACTGAAATCTGGTACATATTTAAATTATTCAAGTCTGTCTCAAATCAAATATTGAAAATATTAAATTTTAAGACAATCCCCATATGATATGTGTTGGGTTACATTTACTCCAATGCACATAGTAAGATTTGTTCTGCAAGATTACAATGATGATGTTTTTCCGTAAATAACAAGAGATTGATAAAGATAATAAAATAAAATATCACCATCTAAAAAGAGGCTGAAGTTTCCGAAAATGTGAAATTATGTTTATTTACAGAATGCAGGAATACATTCTTAACATACATACAATTTTGCTTCATGCAATGTACGCAAAATAAGTTGCACACATAGAAGAAGACAAATAAAAAGTTATTACAATGCAATCATTACATTAGTATCGCAATATGTAAAATCAGTAAATCGTAAGTGGCCAGGTAATCATATCATGTCATAATATGGTATGTTTTGAAGAATGCAATGCATTTCAATAATCACCAATTAAATTAAGAAAATTCTATATCCAATACAAACACGTTTGATTGAGTAAGTTTGGCTGTAAAAAGCTGTTAATGCAATTAAATATTAACCTAAATAATAATATGCAGAGCAAAATCACAAAAAAAAAATTCAGCCATGTCAGAAATAATAAATGCATACATAAATGTTTCGAGACATTCTGTGCTTGACAAACTTTTTTTTGCAAGATATTTCACAAATGATAGGGAAATTCAATTATTTATTATGCAAATCATACATAATTTTTAATTGCTTAAGCAGATTTTCTGGTATTGCAGCCATTAAAATGGTTAAGTATAAAAATATACTCCATAAGATTTATTACCATTTATTACAAGTTACTCCAATTTATATTTACCTACAATCAAATCTTTTTCATATTTGTTTGTCAGTATTTGTTTTATTTTTTAATATTATATATTATAAGTATTCACTTCCAGACATTTGGTTGTATGGCAATTCCAGAGTGCAGCTTTTGCTTCTAAAACTTGGCTATTAATTTTAAATTATAATTATTATTTGAGCTACACTTTTCATATATCAACTGTATACGAGAAAACAAAGTGATAAGTATACTCAACTAAAATGTAGACAGTATATATCAATTTAAATTGTATTATTTGGTTTTCAATATTACATTCAGATTTCTCACTCACAAAACATAGTTATAATAAAAAATAAACCATCTAAAATTAGGCTAATTATTATGCCCTTCTACAGTAATTTTTGATAAACAAGACAAGCAATAGGAAGAGAGAACTAAAAAATGTTGCTATTGATTTACTAATCTAGCCACCAAACAACTTCTTGACACATTTGCATTAAAAATAATACAGTAAATGCATCTATTGAACTGATACTATTTTACCTTAACACATTTCTGTTTTACACACTATATAATTAAGGCATTTAAAGAACAGAAAAAGCAAAATGAGAATCTTAGAGCAAAAGATAAAAAAATGCAGAGTATGATAGAATGTTGATAAACATCTGTGGAAATGTACAAGCAATTCATATGTAAGTATATTTAATTGGATACAAAAACCAATTAATGTTAATCTATCAGCCTAGTCCAACATAACAATTCCTTGTATAAGGTTATAAAAATCCAGACAATATTTAAACTGATTATTAATTTTCATGATTTGCTATGTTTCAAATTCTCCTCAAAACTAATTTCAAGAATGCATATGATAAAGACAAATCAGAGATTGTAATTGACCTCAATATAATGTCAAGATGACATAAAACATGCAAAACTGAATATAGAGTTTAGTTTTTCTGTCTATATTTCAGAAATGCATGTATAAATGATTAATCAAGACAGAAAAGTATTCAATAAATATGTTACATAGTAAAACATTAGCCATATATTTGTATATAAAAATGCAATATGAAATTTGTAGACATATTAGAAGAATTAATACAGTATCTATATGTTAAAGGAAAGGAGGGTAGGAAAAGATATTGAGTAATGAGAGGTGAGATGAATAAGAGTATATGTCATTATTCTTCTAGTTCTGCACCATTCCAGCCATCCCAAAACTTACTCAAATTTGAATGTGAATAACGTAAATAAATCCCCCCTCTCCCCCCAGCAAAAATTGATTTTGAATTAAACTGCCTAGTTAAATGTTCTGGCAGTAAATATTTAATATTTTCCCAAATGGTATTAAATATATGCTTGTTCATTAATGAAAGGTTTAACCACCTCTTGCAAACAAATTGTGTGTGACTGGCACTAGAATTGAATAATTATTAAACAAACTGATATATTTACATTTAAAATAAACATATAGGAGACCTGTTTGAAATAGGAAAATGCTGGTATAACATGCAGCATCACGTAAAAATAATGACTGCTTTTAAAAGTAATACCATTATTCAGAAATACATAATTCATTTAATGTATAATTTTTTCTAAAAGATAATTATGATTAGTCTGAAGGATATGAAATTAGTATTCAACTACTACCACTGCAAGACTTTAAAAAATGAAAATACAACATATACAATGCTTGGGGTTAGGGTGGAGCAAATACAAATAACTCACATCTGAAAACCTATAAAAAGTTCCTTCCTTTAATGCCAACTGCCAAAACCTCTAAACTGAAGGTAATAAAGGAATTAGCTTATCAACTGTATTGGGAAACAATTTTGATACTCAACTAAATTTGCGTCACTGATTCAAGAAGATAAGGGGCATAAGATAATTTATTAATAACATGAGCAAAACACATCACCACCAAGGGATAAATGCACGTATTGATAGCAAAAAAAAAATAATAATAATAATACAGAAAAGAGCTTACCGGAAAAATGCTATGGTATTTAATGAAGTGTATTCGACATAAATGCATAGGAATGTGATGCAGATGCTTGCAAATAAAAGTGCATGGGTTGTTGAAAATATGTAAGAACTGTACTGACTGCAAATATTAGGTGCATTAAAACTGTACACAAAGTGTACCTTGTGGGAAAGTTACAAGTTTGCGGCAAACAAAAGACTTCACTTTCACTTACTTGCAAAATAAATTCAAACACGTACGGGTACTTACCCAGGGGACTTCAACACTACAGCGCTGCATGAGAAAAATAATTACTATCAAACTCACTGACTAAAATAGATAAATATATAAACGAACGGTTTGTTGTAAAATTTGTTACAAATTTCTCGAAATTTATTTGAAACAGTGCCAAGTGTTTACAATTTACCAACATATTAAAAAAGATTGTCATTCTGCTGCATTTAAAGCATGGCATAAATAAACATAGAATTTTGAATTTCATATACCTAAATGTGTTGTAAAAATTTAATAATTGGTAGAGAACCCCAAAATTAGTATTGTTTACATTTCTTAAAATATGCAAAGACTATATACAGTAGAGTCATTATACTTATGCTTGATGAGCATTAATCATTTAACACATTGCCAATCATACATACTTAATGGAGCATTACTAACCACAGAATCTGATTCGCACCATGACTACTAAATCTAAAGACTATTCTTCACGATCTTTTAAATATATATATATATATATATATATATATATATATATATATAAATAAAATAAGACGGCGATGAAATAGAATCGTATTACACATACATAGCTATTATTTTTACCCACAGATTAAAAGTGTAGAATAGATGTAGGGAAAATGCAATTAGAAAAAATTTAACATAATGAACTACATAAATCTTGAGAATAGTAAAATATATATATTAATAAAGTTTGAACAATATTATATAATTTAAGGAGATGCATGGTTTTCAAAATTAATAACAACAAATTTCACTTGATTTGGTTTCATTTCTGCTTACAGTAAACGCATGAACTTTGATTAAAGCATTTATCTTACAATTATAATGGAATTACTAGTACGATTTAAGTAAGTGATCAAAACATGACTTTTGCCGAGCAATGACTTTCCTTCATAACAAATTTCTTAAAGGTTTTATTCAAAGTCATAAAACTAATTTATAACTAGATAGATTCAGACAAAAAATTCTCACTAACTTTAGGACAGAGCAAAATAAGCATTTTCAAAGTTAAAGTACATTCTAAGAAGAAAAGACATATAGTGAGGCCAATAGTTGAAGTGGATCAGAAAGAGTGAGAGAATAATTGTGGCCTATTTATTAATAGAAACATTTAAGGTAGATCAAATATACAAATTGTAAAAAAAACAAAACATCTTTTGTGCTGAAATTAGCAAATGTGAAACATTTTCTGAAGCAGAGGAAGAAAAAACATTCAAAAAATAATTTCTTTCTCAGTCCACAGTTTTCCACTTTTACCATTTGCATGATTTAAGAAATAGAAAATGTTTCAAACCTATATTTACTTTTTGTACTATTACCAAAGTTGTAATGAAGGCTAAACAAAGATACTACAAAAATCAATATTTGTTTTGTTGTTTTTCTTCAATTAGGTATTTAACTTTTTTCACATAAAGAGGAAGCAAGCTAGAGGGCATATTAGACACATTAAAGGTGCAATGACGAAATGCATAGAGACTCTCCTAATAAACTGATTGTTAGCTTCAAAAACCTAAACTATCCTATTTACCATTTCCTGTCATTTCCTATGGTTCTATGTAAATCTATTCTCTATTCTATACCTTAAAAGTAAATTCTATTTTCACACTACTTTCAACTAAAGACAGTCGATGCAGCTTTCAACAAATGACAATTTTGAATGTCTTTCAGCAAGACTCTTACAACCAGTTTATGGTTTCATTTTAGTGTAATAATACATTCATTATGGAAAGATGATTGTGTTATAATAATACTCTTTGGTCTGTGTAGAAAAATAATATTAAGATGGGTTTTACACAAAATGTATTGTCTATTAAAGTCTTCTAATAATTCACAGTGTTAAATTTTAAATATTGAATTTAACTTATCAGGGATGGTAAAAAATTATATCATCATAAGGTCAATATGAAGAAGTCATCTATGACTAACAGCTGTATCCTCTCACTGTAAAACCAAAAACATGTGCCAGCCAAAGTAGGAGACAGTTCAGGTTTCTTCAGAGTGTATTCCCAACCTTTCTCCTATATTTCTATCTTTCCTCACTATCCAATAATTATAAATACTTGCATTTCCTTTGCCTATATTAGCTCATCAGTCTATTTTATATACTTCAATTTCAGGTAAGCCACAAGCTATATCTCTTTCTTTTCTATACAAATATCGTAATTATTTTTGATGTCATATCCTATATTAGTTTGGAAAGGAAAGACATATATTGTGGCTTATCTGAAAGAAAGTACGGTGTAGCCATAGGGAACCGAAGTTTGTTCTTCAAATTTTCAGCCTTCTTCAGGAAGGAGTGTTACACCATATATATATATATATATATATATATATATATATATATATATATATATATATATATATATATATATATATATATATATATATATATATATATATATTGGTATGGAAAGGATAGAGAGATAGGTTGTGGCTTACCTGAAAGTGAAGTGCGGTGTCGCCATGAGGAACTGAAGGTTGTTCTTCAAATTTTCGGAGGCTCTCATTAAAGGCAGTCCGCAGCCGGCCGGTGCACGGAATGGTGTAACACTCCTTCCTGAAGAAGGAGGCTGAGAGCCTCCGAAAATTTAAAGAACAACCTTCAGTTCCTCATGGCGACACCGCACTTCACTTTCAGGTAAGCCACAACCTATCTCTCTATCCTTTCCATACCAATATTTTTGACAATGTCACATTCTCAGTATTACAATATATATATATATATATATATATATATATATATATATATATATATAATTGCAATATTGGTATGGAAAGGAGAGAGAGATAGGTTGTGGCTTACCTGAAAGTGAAGTGCGGTATCGCTATAAGGAACTGAAGGTTCATTTCACTTTCAGGTAAGCCACAACGTATCTCTCTTTCCTTTCCATACCAATATTGCAATTATTTTTGACAATGTCACATCCTTACTAATATCATATATATATATTTGAGCAGTCCGCAGCTGGCTGGTGCACGGAATGGTGTAACACTTCTTGAAGAAGGAGGCTGAGCGCCTCCAAAAATTTGAAGAACAACCTTCGGTTCCTGATGGCTACACCATACTTCACTTTAAGGTAAGTCATAAGCTATCTCTCTTTCCTTTCCATACCAATATCACAATCATTTTTGAAAATGTCATATCCTTCCTAATATTATATATGTAAGAATAAAAAGTTTCCAGAAGAGATTGTAAAAAGTGCAATGAACAGAAGAATATCAAGTTTTAAACTAAATTCTGTGGCAATTCATTTTATTATACCAATTTGATTTTTTCTAGCATTTCCTTTGCATATATTAGCTCATCAGTCTATTTTATAAATCAAAAATGTAATATTTTACATAGTTAAAGGGATAGACTATTATTAATTCATTATTCAATGTACTAGGAACTATACACAGTTGACAGAAATATATTTGAATTCAATCTTCAATACTGGGTACATGGCTTTGATTGGCTTGCAAAATATAAAATAAAACCTAGAATATAGCAAACTGTGATGGACTTTTAAATAAGAAAAATGTATAAAGGTGATTATTTGGCAAATATGGAATAAACTTTCACATTACAACTGTAATACATTAATTTTTTGACATAACTAAAAGGTCAACTTTAGGTTTTAATACAATTATAGTTTAGAAAAGTAAAAATTATTTTAATTTTTATTTCATTTAGAATGAGACAAACTTAGGTATGTGTGCATACATTCTTTTACCCTTTAGCTAATCAAAATATAAGGATCTGAAAGTTTGAAAGGTAAAAACAGCAGAACATATTAATTATTTGCACAAAACATTTGCTAAATTCTGAACATGTTCAGATACTTAGCTATTTAACATCGTGTGGAGTTACAGTGCTTGCTTTTCCACTTTATGTCAGTATTTATATACTAAACAAAATAATATTTTACTAGATGCTTTGTGTTCTGAATTTGCATACATTTGTAAATACACAGAAGATCTATGGTAACTATTAGTATATATTGTTTCTTTAAATTTTTAACAATGACAAACATATCTTTTGAATTTCATGGACATTTGATAGCATTTTATTGCAATATATCAGAGTTTTAGAAAAGGAGGTTGCAGCAACAAAATAGTATGAAAGTTTTTGGAAGTTTATTAAAAAGAACCCAAAAATAGAATTCCTGTTACCGGATCATAACAGCAAATAATGAAGTTTATTAATCTTTGAAATAGAAATAATGTGATATGGGTATCTCTTACAATTGAAGTAAAAAAGGAAATGAATCAAATAATAGTTGCTTGCAGCTGCATACAGATATATATAGTGGCTAATCCTACAATAAAACATATGAGTTTAATAAAAACTATTTTTAAGAAGCAGGGTTTTAATGATAGAGAGTTTGCCTTTTTATCTGTAAATAAAATAGATCTTTGGATTCATAATTTAAAAGACTGTTGATAATAATGACTTGAGTAGTGTTGTATATTCAGTTAAATGTTTAGATTGTGATTTTGTATATTTTGGGCGAACAGATCCTAGTGTTAAAAAAGGAATGTAATGTCATAAAGGCAACTTTAAATTATTTAGTAAATGTAATGTCCAGGCACATAAAATTTAATAATCATAATGATGATCTAGATAATGTTAGTATATAAAGAAAGCCATAAATATAATAATCTTAGAAGGTATGTGCATTTACAAAAATATAAATAAGGCTATGAATACAAAAAATGAAATATGTATTATGAGTTTCTGTTAAGTTACTCAATAAACTATAGGTGGTTTCTAGTTGCATTAGCTGCCATAGCGGTACGGATATATCTTGATAGGGATTTTAACCATTGTTTTTTCTGAGGGGCCATTTCTTATGTTTGCGCTGAATGTAGACTTTTAAATTTACCTGGTTAAATTGTATGCTTTATGACGTGATTTACAAAGTGTAAATTGAGGGGCACTAATTATGATAGTTTAAGGTTATGGTATGGATCAAATACATGTTCAGAATTTTATTATGGTCATTAATGATCATATGGCCCAACTGTTGCATTGCATGTATTTTTGTTCTTGCACACTGAGATTTGATAATGGACTATGTTTGAAAGTTTATTTCAATAAAGTGTTTAAGAATTTTTAAAATCAAGCAATATAACTTCTTTATATAATTTTCTAATTTCTTATTCTATACATTACTGGAACACAATGTGATGGCATTAGTTGTCAAACTAGCAATTGATATGGTACATACAAGAATTTGTCATTCTTGTGTTTCATGGTATTTGGCAAATACACAATGAACACCATAGTCAATACACAATAAGGACCTCATATGTCAAACAATGATGAATAGCAAATCTTTACATACACTTGAAAATATCTTCTTGAAATACATCTACAGGAGGTATAAGTGTTGTATGTACTTATGGAAAGCTACTGATGTCATACCAAGGTCAGTTGGATGATTATGAAGGCTAACAATGCAGTAAAATGTGTTCTGTCAGAAAACCTTAATAAGAAGCGGAAAAGGATGAAGATGTGGCAAATCAGTATTTTAATAGGCATTCACTACATTACTCATGCAAAGGCATGTGAAATGCAAAGGCATGTGAAATGCAAATTCCTGCATGTGCAAGAAGGATTCAAACAACACCTAACCACCAATTAGTAACTTCATGCTTCATTAGATTTTGCAAAATCCTTAATATGAATTGATACGGACAGGAAAGAGACATTTAGGGCTGGTGTAGCCACATCTGTCAGGATACCATTCAATTTTTTGGAGCTGCCTGCTTTCTGCTGGCCAACTGCACAGTGTTGAATTCAGCTTCCAGCAGGACCAGCCAATAGACAGCACTAATCCAAACCTGACAAAACTATGAACTCTCTCACTCACTCTCTCTCTCTCTCACACACACACACAAGAAAAGATCACAATAAATGAAAAATTGTGAGAAATAAACATACATACATACATACATACATACACACACTTATGCAGATAGAAATCACACCTAAATGCGGAAAAGTAAGAGCAAGGAAGTGTGTGGTTACGTAAAAGGCAATTGCTACAGAATGTTGCATAAGGGCATTAGCTTGACTGAAGGACTAGTTTGAATGAGAGTTTTTAAAATGGAGACCAGCATCTAGTGACAGGGGTGAGGTAGGTATTTAAGGAGGGCTTAGCTGGGCATGGATTGTTGCTGTCGGTCTGGTGTTTTAATTCAACATTGTGCAGTTGACCAACGCAAAGTGCATCTACTGAAGAAGGAAGCTAATGCAATTTGAACAGTTTCTTGTCTGACATGACAACACCAGCCCCCAAGGAAAACCATTTATATATATTATTTATTTAGGCTTTAATTTATAGGCAAATTGCTGCAAAACATGACCTACTCAACATGACTCACAATCAACACAGTAGCAAAGTAAAAGAATCATCTCGTTAAAGGAACATGAATTTTAATTTGCAATTTAATACAATGGTGAACTTTAAATTGGGACAAAATTCTTTGGGTGTTCTAATGATTGATTTTGTGGATAAAATAAGTGGTTAAGAGGAAAATTGAATCTCTGTGAAGGAAGAAATGTAATTCAAATAAAGTTCTTTGCTGATCATAAATAAAATCCCCTTAATTGCTTTTACAGACTATTGCTTCAACAGAAAGCAGTCAATAGCAGTCTTTCTGGGATGAGCTGAACCTAGTGGGTCCATGTAAGGATTGCATACTGTTACTTCCACTTTCAACTGATCCCCCTTATTCCCTGAAGGCTACCATGGTTGATTTCTGTTTGAAATATCAACTCCTCCCTTCACCAAGATCTAATTTTTTTGCCACTTTTTTGTCCTCAAAATAGAACAATTTGCTACAATTATACCACATTTCTGTTCTTTATCTGTTGTATTTACATGATAATTTGTTCCCATTCATAATTTGATTATGAATTTATTATTTGATTTGGTGTTTGTGAATTAGGAGCCAAGATAATTTAAAAGGAGTTAATATTGGTTTGAAATAATATTCACACATGAAGACGATATTTTGACAAGTGAATAAAAAAAGGATATTTGAATTTTGAATGTGATTTTACCGAATGCACTGGCGATTCTTAACTTCTTTCAAATTTAAAATTTCCATGAATTTGTTAATCATTCCCACTCAATGATGTCATGTTGCATCCCAATACAGTGTGACAGCTTTGTAAAAATGTTCATAATTCTAAATAATATGACAACTTTCTAATAAATTCCTTCATTTTTGGTCAATTTCATTTACCTATGCCACACTTCTGTAGCTCTTTGGATTACTTCAACGTTGACAGATTTGAATTCAAACTCCCTTACTCTAGTACACCAAAATTATTCTAGCAAGAATTGACACTAATTACATTGTAGATCCTTACCAATTAGATTCATAGCTCATTACACACATCCTCAATTACATATAACATTTACACTACCTTCAATTAGAAATTAAATGACAATGGTAGATTTGAGATAATATTCTTCCACTTTTGGATTTGGATAACTTGGTGAATTGAAAGGCATAGTGAATTTAGATCGTGCAAGGAAGGTGAGGGAGGAAAGAATGAATGAGAATTTGATTATGTCAATTGCTTCAATAATACTAGAGATTTCTTTAATGTAAATTGGTATAGATGAAATACTGATGGGCATTTCAAACACAAACTATGCTGGTCTGCAAGGAGTACAAAGCTTCATTTCAGCAAATGCACGAGAGTTTAGAAGGTTTACACACACACACTGAACTATCCAGTTCAGGTACAGGTCTTTATTAATCTATGGTCAATTTACTGGAGAAAATAACAGAAATATTCTAACACAGAGTGCAAGGTGCAGGGTGCAGGGTGGTGGGAAATGTGCTGTTCTTAAGGGTGAAAATGACAGTTGGCCAACTATTGGGCATGTTAAAATGAAGTTATGTGATTGCATTACTTTATTTAGTGAATTTTCATTGTGATATAGATTTCTATATACAGAACTGAAAACTTTTCAAAAATAAACCAATGGCCCTTGTCCAACTCAAGGTGAAATGTTGAAACTCGGTTCACATTGCTGCTCACGCCTAATCCAACATTACTCGTTTCTTTCATTTTTCTCCCTTAGTGAAAACTTCCTTTGAGAGAGAGAGAGAGAGAGAGAGATATCTATAAATGGGGGACTTAACTAGTTATGAGAGTTGGTCATCAGATGATGGATACCTGCCTGGGCGCAGAACAAAAACTCTACTTCAGTTTCCAGTCCATTTATGTTCAAATGGGAATAATACTCTCAAAAATATTGAAGACTAACCACATTCTCTCACCCTACATAATTATATATATATATATATATATATATATTGGTATGGAAAGGATAGAGATAGGTTGTGGCTTACCTGAAAGTGAAGTGCGGTGTCACCACGAGGAACTGAAGGTTGTTCTTCAAATTTTCGGAGGCTCTCAGCCTCCTTCTTCAGGAAGGAGTGTTACACCATTCCGTGCACCGGCCGGCTGCGGACTGCGGAGTTTTGACCGCCACACGGCCAGTAGCCCATAAACAATCAACACCCCCACCAAGTCACTAACTTTCTCTCTCAAGGGAAGGGAAGGTTGAGGATGTTGCTGTTAGGCAGTTTAGGGGTCTGTGGTGGTTTGTATTGGATGGATTGAGGCGCCAAAATTGTGGGTTTTGGTAGGTGGAACAGGTCTGCCAGGGTTAAGATGAAATGAGAGGGGGTGACGATGTTTGAGGAAGCCAAGAATGGGTTGGAATTTGTATGCCGATGGCAACGGCCTGTTTAACTATACTTCGTAAACTTCTGTATATAGCCTTGGGCGGAGACACAGCGGAAATTGGTAGCATGATTGAGGATGATCGCGGCGCTTTTATTAAAATCCAGGGAAGTGGGACATTATTTCGGGATGGGTAGGGGTAATGTTTTTAATCTGGATTGGGAAGTCTGCCAGTGCACGGAATGGTGTAACACTCCTTCCTGAAGGAGGTTGAAAGCTTCCAAAAATTTGAATAACTTCCTTTTACCCCAAGTGCCCACACAAAGCTTCAATTTCAGGTAAGCCACCAACTATCTCTTTTTCCTTTCCATACCAATGATCTCTTATTTTGACAATATATATTTATATTATATTATATTATAAATAATATTATAAAAAAATATATACACACACATACATACATACAAACACACCCACATCCATTCAATTAGACACATTTTATGAATTCCCACTTTATAATCTCTAAATAATCATAAATATTGTAATAATATATATTAAAAACATGATACAGCGTATAACTGTTTACATTTACCCCAAACATCTTAAGAAATTGCCATATTTGGTTAAGTAATATAATGCTCAGTACAAGTGTGATAATAATAATGTATTTCATTTAACTTACTTGGCAAAGCCAATGAAATCCTCATGGTTGGTGTTCATATAAGCAAGTTCACAATCAACAAATAATACTATTTGTTCTTTACATCTTTGCTCCCGCTCCCTTATATGAGTGGCTATAATACGCTCCGTTTCCTCTCTGAGCCTTGGGTATCTTGACATCTAAATAAAAAAAAATTGAATTAAAAAGTGGAATAAATCTTAGGGACACAGGAATACAATGGTACTTAAAAATTTATTATCATTAACCATAAACGGTAATATTACTTGAAATATTCTTTCCCTTAATTTATAATATATGCCACAAATGTGTTTCTCTACTGTTTGTTTTGCACAGCCATTAAAAAGTAGTCTTGTCTGTATCTTTTAAATAAAGTATAATATTCTTATAAAATAATTTGTCAAAGAAGGTTTAATGCTGAATATTATTTGTATAAAATTTTATTGTGGAGCACTCCTTTGTTAAAATATAGGTCATTAAATTTAAACATGACTTGAGACATGAAAATGATAGACATGAAAATCATTCAAAAGAATAAATCTGTTATAATTCATATGACAAATGAATATTCTATGAGCATAAAGAATGTTATGTTTGCCAATACCAGATATAAATCTTATTCTGATTTTGTGAACTGCTTAAAAATGTCAAAATAAAAACAATTGACAGTAGTCAGTTGTTCAGCAACAAAAAAGTCAAATTAATTCAAACACTAGAATAAGTTGATTTGTATCAGCGGTGAATATTCTTTGCCTGCTTCAAACAAGCAGTACAATAAATGAATATTTTAACAGATTTTGCAAATAATTGTTACAGTACTCCTCATATAGCAAATGTTCAATATAAAATAACACATTTATTAAAAATAATGGATATACAATCTTTAAATATTGTGCATAAATTTATAAACAGTATATTAAACATAAATTCAGACTAGAATAAGATTGTAATAATTCAAGAACAAAATAAATAGTTTCAATCAAACTCAGCTATAAAGGCTATGAAATTGAATTAACAGATTAGGATAGTAAAATCTTGTCAAGGACAGCTCAGTAGTTAAAGCGATCTTGTAATAAGTGGTGATCCTGGGTTTGATTCCTAGTCCTGTTAAGGTTTTTGTATCCGAATCTGTTAATTGTAATCATTTTAAAATATCAATTAGTAAATATTTCTTGGCAAACATTTGATTTTGCCGTCAACACAGAAAAAGGTAAATTTTATACAGATAGTGTTTTTAAGTATCAAATTCTATAATACAAATAGTTTAAAACTGGTTAGTAATTATGTAAAGAAAAACTAACCCTGTCAGTGCAGACTCTCACGACATTTGATAATTCAGCTACTACAAGATCGACACACTTCAAACTTGGTTCCTTCAATCGAGCAATTTGCTTTTTAACAATTGCTTCAAATGCCATATCAGGTGTAAATAATCCTACTCTTATGCCTGAAAGGAAAAAATGAACAATAAGAGGAAGATTAGCATAAACACAAATGCAAACATTCTACAGTAAATACAGGAATAATGCAGTATAAGAAATTATAATACTGTAATCCAACAATTAAACAGAAAATATTCCAATATAGTTTAAAATGTATTATAATTTATAAATTCAATAACTAAGTTCTGTTGCATGTTGTTTCTTAATTCAAGTACTTTTAAATCAAGAATTTGTTAAGGAGGTGTTAAAAAATGAACAAATGGCTCTTTCAGAAATTTTAAATGAGAATAGTTTCTTTTTTTCTGTCATTTCTTAGCAGATATTATAATAACTATATTAAGTATTTCAATTTAAATAAAAGTTTTTTAATATTTTCCACAGTAAGTATACATTTTTTATAAAATGATTTATAGCTCAAGCATAATTTTATTTAGTGTAGTAATTCAAAAAAAAAATTAGTTCCACACGTTAATATTTGCACTCACATAAATCATCATCTACATCAGTGGAGGTATAAAAAACAAATGCAACAAATTTAAAATAATTCTTAAATAAAGAAAGTCACATTAATTTCAGTTTAGAAGATAGGCTCCATTAAAAATATATCCATGCAGTTCACCTAATGTGTGATATTTTTAATACTTGCCTGAAAATTATGTATCAAAATTGAAAAATTGTTGAGAAAAACTAAAGTGGGACTTTTGAAAATGAAAGATTAAGTGAAAGATGGAAGAGACCAGCATTATCATAAAGTTAATAAATTCTGTAATCTCTTGCAAAGGAAATTAATGTACAAAAGTTAAACATCATTTTAAGTGAGTTTTTCAAACTTATTTAGATAATGAACATTCCAAATTTAAACATATAATATATTCTTATAAATGAATTAAGAGTAATTTATTTACATATTTCTCAATTTGATAAATCAGTATCTAATCACTTTACAACACACAAACACTTTAACCTGCATTTTTAGCGAAGTGAAAAATGTTAGAGAAAAAATTACTAAACAGTATTGACGATAACTTTTAATAACTGTCCTTATGAGGAGTAAAAATGGAAGACCACATTAAATAATTACTTCCCATAATTTACTGTAAGTACGAAAGTTAACTCATTATGATAATGAAATATTAACATTATTAAATTAAGTAGTAATTACAAACCATGGATGTTTCTGATAGCAAAAGCTATCTCTCTTCTCAACTCTTTCTCATCAAATTCCATTTTTACTATTTCAAAAGGAAATCTTTCATGAAACAGTCTGTTGATTTTTGCACCTCCAGAAAGCTCCATAGTGTTTATCTGAGCAGAACCAGAGCCCTCTATAGTTCGTTCAAAATCTGATTGTAGTTGCTGGATCATTCTGTAATACAATGTACAATTAATTAATAACAAAACCTGTATTTATTATAGGGTTTCAACTATATTATACAGTAACATTCGCAAGTATTAAAATTATAATTTTTATTTGGTTGATTTGAAAATATTACATTGATAATATGTATACAACAACATACCAAGTATATATACCTTTATAAATAAAGAAGTGACTCATTTCTTAATAATAATAGTATACAATAAAGTTATAGCACACATCAGCAGCAAAGGCATGTGCACATACTGTGGAAGGGGAGGCAGCACAGAATAAATAACTATCTACCATGTCAAGTTCTAGGCATTTACTGAAGCTGATTTTATCAGTGTGGTGACAATATGCCATCTAAAGCTTAATTAAATTAATATTTACTGCGGGAAGCCAGTAACAATCACATTAAATTGAGTTTTATGACTAATTAAATATTATTTCATATATTAAATAAAAAGTTAAATACTTACTGAAGCATAACTTTTGTTGTTATAGATGGATCATCAGGGCGAAAATGTTTATATTGTTCTACATCTCTCTCCAGAGTCAAAAGTTGTTTCTGAAATTAAATTTAGTTTCGTATGTTTTACAATTACAATTTATAACATAAAACTTAGATCATTAACCTACATATTATTTTAAAATTAAAATTAAAATAATAAAATTGGAATAGTGATTTAAAAAACATTTCAACTATTTTAAAGTTTACCTGAAGCTTGTCTCTGAGACCTGGTAGAGTATCTCTGATGTGGTTTGTTAATTGCTGATTTAAAACACGTTGTAAATATGGTGTACCTAGACGATCTGCTATGTGACGATATGATGGGTGGCTAGAGGAAAACATAAAATATAGATGTGAAACGCATTTTAATATCTACTCGTAAATACTGAAAAAGTCAAAAAAAGCTTCATTGGAACATTACCCTTTTTCAAATTATAATGGTCTGCTTTCTGATTTACTGTATAATCTTGTGTATGACACACACCTTATTTACCAAAAATTTTAACAATAAATACGGGGTTGCACATAATAAACAAATTATAGATTGTGGGGGATTAAAAAACCATGTTTTCCATGTATAGTGGGAAAGAGTTTGTTCCAAGAAACAATGGCATGTTTTTAATTTAATCCCTGTCAGAGGTCTTTGTCCCCAGCTCATTCACTGAAGTGAAGATTTAATTTTTTCCAATGATACTGCTGTAGCCAACAGCGATGATGGAAGTCAATAAGTACAGGCAAGATATTGTGTGATGTTTCATTTACATTTTGTGCTATATGTTGTTTGAAATAAAGAATTAATTTTGGAAATAATTATATATTTTTTAAAAATTTGTCATAAGAAAAATGAGAAAAGTTGGTGGCACGTCTTACAAGATAGTATGGCATGAACAAAATTATACTGTATTTAATTCTTTAAATTAAGCCTACAAATTAAGCATGTTAGTTAGTGCTTTATATGATTTAGACAGAACTAAACATGGCCAACTAATTACCATAAAATTCTGCAAATAGAAAACAAATTGTATAAACTATCAAAAGGTGGAATCTAGTAAGAATTTTGATCAATATTATATAAATCTAAATTTTATAATACATAATATCTGAACAACAAGTAATAAATTGAAAAGTCAATTTAATTAGACTTTGTAGTAGAGGCTGACTGAATTGCACATAGATTTACAGTCAAGAACAGGCTGTGAAAAATGTGAGATCAGGTTTGTAGAATGGATGGAAAAGACTTGCACCTGACAAGGACTCAACCTGGGTAACTCAGATAGTAGAGCACCACATACCATTTGAGGTCTATGTCTGATTTCCAGTCCAGACAAGATTTTTCCATCCTGATCCTTTAACAGATTTATAGATAGTTTTTGCAAATCTAGCTAAAACAAACTTTGCCAAGCTATTTTCAAAACAGTCACACCTAACTCAGAAATAATAAGAAAATGTGAATGGGGGAGATATTTTTTGTATTAAATAATAATACATAAACTTTCTTTACAGGAAATAGCTTTATAAATTGCAAATATCTTCACTTATAACTTGGCCTGTTTCTTTCATCAATTTTCTACTATAAGTCTGGACAACACACAAAATTCTATACCAATAGTATCTTCCTGAAATCTCAAAAAATGAGCAAATGAGCAAATACTGACTGTAAAAACTCTTTAAAAACCTGATATTTGATACTTTATTACCTTAAAAAGAATTTTCGCTCTGCACCTAATGCAGCTTTTATATCCTTTCGTCCTTCGATATCCTTTTGACTTCTATTTACCACTCCTATATAGCCACGCCTGAGAGGTAAGAGCTTGTTTTCTAAAATATCTCTAGCATCAGTTCCCTCATCCATAAGGTCCAACTTTGTAATAACACCTATTGTTCTGATACCTGCAAAAGTAAACAATGGCATAATCATATCAATATTAGGCTATATTCGCCTATGTGTTCAGGACCAAATATATAATAAAACAAAATATGAGTAATTATTCTAAGAAAAATGGTATAAACTATATTTAGAAAACTTTACTTTATAGTAAACAAATGAACATTCATACAGCAATATCTGACATATATTTAGACAACAAAATAACATAACAATAAAGTCACTGTTGAAATCCAACAAACGTTCTTGGCGTGTCCTATCCAATGCAATATGGATATGGAAAATTTTTCCCGAATTAATGAATAAACACCAAGACCAAAGAAGTTGAGAAGTCATAAAGGGAAGGTAAAATGTTGTAATGAAAGTTATAGGTCATTGGGGGTATTAATGAAAGAGTTGAAGTTGACAGAATAACAGAATTCGCAAACAACAATACCAAAATACTTAACTTTAAAAACTTAATGTTTACTGTGACAAAAACAAGTCAGGGCATTGAAAATGAATGCCTAAAGTGCAAGTCTAAATGGGCACACATGTAGACTACCAACATCAAAATCACAATTCCAGTAAATTTCTATTCTGAAATTTGGCAGAAACAACAACTTGCTTGAACAGGACGAGATAAAGGACAGATGAACAAATCTATGGAACTGATTTATGCTGCTAGTATAAGAACAGACGAACCATTTGTTATAATGCAAGAGATTTAGACGACAAAAATAAAAATCATAATTAAAAAAAAATTGCTATGAAATTGTCAACTATTTTGGAAAAGGATACTTTTTGGAGAATAGAAGATTAATAAAGATTGATACTAACCAATGGTAAAAAGTTTAGAATATTTACACTGATACTTCAAACTAACAAAACTTTATTAAACATTTTACTATGATGACTCAAACCTTGCATACAGACAGCTGTCATATTGAAAATTAGAAAGCATAAAAGAGAGGAGACAGTATACTTAGAGATGAATTATAGAAAAAGTCAAAGAATAGTAACAAGGCCTTGAATTGTTAGATCATCACAAACTGAGGACAATGTTAAAGAATATGGGTGGATCTATGCATTTGATCAACCTCATATATAGAGTTTTTATACTAACCGAAGAATTTTGTCCACAGAGTATAAATACACCCAGTAGTTTGAATTTGAAGACAGCTTCAGAGACAAGGATTCATTTTATCACCCACCATCTTTTGTCATTCAGTAAGCTGAAAAAATCATCAGCAACTGGCTGAAATTGAAGAAGGAATCAGGATTAGAAGAAGAATTAACAATCCTATATATGCAGATAACACCATTCCAATAGCAGGCTGCCACTAAAGTACAGAGGAAAGCACAGAGGACATTCAAATTATTAAGTCAATATTAGACTCAATAAACACGAAGTAAACAAAAATAATAATCATGGGGTGAGAACAATTATGATAAAGTAGAAAGGAAAAGAAATGGATATGAACAATTTTTTAATTTTCTACAGTTAATTTTCAAACATAGCATTACAGCAGAAAATCAATCCCAAAATTCAAAAATATAGAGACAATGACAAAAATTTGATTCAAAATTTAAATGTTTTATTGATCTGTTAAGAATCAGGCCAAGAACTGATTGATAACTATAACACAGGATATTTAATGAATGGAATTTAGATATCTTGAACATGAAAATGTAGTAGCAAAAAAAATGTAGGCAGCATAATATAATGAATTTATTGGAAATCAAATCGGTGGAATAATAATTTATTTAATAAAAATGTTAGTCTATAAGCAATCAGTATTTCAAAATGTTGAAAGTCATTGGATATGAACAGTATTCCGACTCCTACTGATGAATTGAACATACATATTTTGTAGGGGTTGAATTTTTAGTGTTAAGATGCTTTTGATTTTTTAATTTAATATATTTAATATATGAAACCATCATATAACATACCATTTCCATTATGTCTTATTAGTAAAACATAAAATAAAGAACTGAAATTGTTAAAATCTCACAAATAGCAATGGGTTGTCCACAGATCATGATTCTGCCTTTAGTACAATCGGTTATATTGAAAAACAGTAAAATGCCGTATTTTAGTAATCATTTTAGTAATCATAATTCACATTCAATTGGAATTTTGTAGTATTAATTAAGACCTGCTAAATACTTTGTCATTTGTGTATGTTAAACTTTGTTTCTTTGTTGAAAGTTTCCTGTATCTAGTTATAAAGCAAGCATTGCCAGAAAGTGTGTCAGAAGTAATAACTATTGCACTGTATGTTTGCTACCAGACTTATCTTTCATTTTAACCACCTTAACTCAGATTCCTTTGTTTTTTGTTTTGAAAAAATCTGTTACCTGTTGGAACTGAATTGATCACACTAAAACAATTTTGAACAACAGCAATTTCCCTTCAGTAGATCTACAGAAAACATCTATGCAGTTTATTCATTTTTTATTTGCTAATCAGAAAAATTATATTGTTATATCTTAATAAAGTCATATATTGCTTTATGTTTGCTCCATATTCAGAGAAAGGACATAAGACTGTAAGGCAAGTATAAATTTGCAAGTTGTCCCCTAAGTTAACAATTATTCAATTGAAAACAAATTGCTTCACCTGTTAGCTACCCACAAAAAATTGGAATACAAACACGATTATGGAAAATTAATTTACTTAGATGTGAAATATATATAAAGAAAAGTTAGGATTGCAAATCAAATTGCACAATAAGTAATACCATTCTAGTTTAAATGTAAAGTAACAACATATTTTTCTAATGTAGGTCATGCTACATTTTTAAAAAGGTATCAGCTTGTGCAAACCTGCTGAGCTTAGTGAAATTCATCAAAAATATTTTCAGAACATGTGTTTATATTTGTACAATTTTGTTTCTTAAATAACTAACAAATGATTATAAAGTAAGTTACAGTCAAGAAGACAATACATACATAAACACCGATTGAAATAATAAATATGACACTATTATGACATAAAAATTGAAATTAATGCACACTAAAAACACACAGATATATATATATTTAACAATAAAAGATCATGCATCTAAGTTGAAGTTTCATGAACAAGCATATTAATACCAAAACAAAAATAAATTAAGAAAACAGGAAGCTTGAAAAGGCTCATGAAAATTCAAAAGCATAAAAGAGAAAGAAAAACCTGTTTCTGTTTTCCATAATCCAGCCATATAATATGGATATGAAAGAGAATGATGGAGATTCATGGCTTACCTGAAAGTGGAGAATTATCACCAAGCTCTGAAGCAAACATCGTATTTTATTAAGCATGATTAACATCCACCAATTCTGAGGTAAGGAATTTCTCTCTCTCTCTTTCCTATCCATATCAATTTTTGAAAATGTTAAAATACCCTCATTAACTGTATTTTCTCTTTGAGATTAAATAATTTCATGGGAACTCAATTTGAAGAAATATTTAGTTTGGCATTATCTAACAATAAAATTTAAAAATGGTTTCGAAAAAAAAAAAAAAAAAGAGTATTATTGTTTTCTACAATTCTGCAGCCCATTAAAATTACCTGCAGGATCTGTTTCTTTAGCCATTTTGAGTGCATCACTGTTTGCAAGGTCTGTGTTGGCTGGAGTCACAGCAAGAATCAAGCAATTGTCTCGTGTTATGAACTGCATTATCATACCACGAATTTGTTGCTCTATGTCAGCTGGTTGATCTCCGATAGGAACCTTAGTAAGACCCGGCAGATCAATAAGAGTCAGATTGAGAACTGAAACAAAAATTCTACTGTACCTAACACTAAACAGTGAGCTCTAAAGTGCACCTACA
This sequence comes from Zhengitettix transpicula, assembly GCA_037074705.1. Lineage (NCBI taxonomy): Eukaryota > Metazoa > Arthropoda > Insecta > Orthoptera > Tetrigidae > Zhengitettix > Zhengitettix transpicula. The sequence goes on along the minus strand of CM073595.1, from coordinate 60,259,437 downwards.
ATGACACAATATGGAGTAATATGTATAAAATATAAATATTGGCAGTATAATTGTCAAATTTAATTAAGTTATGAATGTCCTGTATTTTTAACTTGATTCATACCATAAGTATCACAATTGTAGAAGAATGAAGGTTTTCCCAGTGTAGAGTGTGGATAAAGGCTTCCCAGGATTACAGCCGGGTAAATTTGTCAATAACACGCAACGTTTTGATGACATTCAGTTTCATCATCTTCTGGTGAAGTACCGACTTGTGTGAGCTGGGTCACTCTTATATACGTACCCCCGCCCTGCCGGGGGTCAACTCACACAACTTGGTACTTTGCCAGAAGGCGATGAAACTGAACGTCATCAAAATGTCATGTGTTATTAAAAAGTACACCCAGCTGGAATCCTAAAAAGCCTTAATAAGTAACAGAAGTTTGCTGCCAATATATTTTATACATACTTCAAAATACTTGAAAGCAAACATGTTGTGGCTCTAAGATGAAGGTGACATTATGAATTATAACCTGATCACACACGTCACAGCAGCCACAGACACTTGAAAAAAGCCCGTGCAGTTTCTACACAATTACCATTCCTCATTCCGCTAAGCATTTAGCAGCAGTTTTCTAGCTTTACCATCTGGATCTACTGTCTTCGAAATCTGTAGAGCATCAGACGTAGCCAGATCTGTATTGGCTGGAGTTACAGCCAGGATCAAACAAGTCTCCTTGGTTATGAATTGCATCAGCATATCTTTGATTTGAGTTTCTATATCTGCAGGTTGATCTCCAACAGGTACCTTAGTTAGTCCAGGAAGGTCGATAAGAGTGATATTCAACACTGCGCAGGGAATAATCATTTGTAAAACGTGTTTGTCCACACTTTGAAAAGGCTGCAGCAAGCAGTATTTCATTAAGATTATACCATCATTACACCTATTTATGAGGTCCAATATTGATTGTATCAGAAAGTACATAACTTTTACAAGTTACATACATGTTACATACAATAATTATTTCATAATAAACATTAAATTGAAATATTTTCTTGTCTCAAAACAAATAATGATCATATCGTAACCTGAAATTAGCAGCTAACAGATTTAAGAGAGTTTTCTCTATAACAATTTATTCATATGATTTGATGTTTCGGCAATATATAAGACAAGTTCAAGCAAAAAATATTGCATACTAAAACAGTTCTAAGCAGTTATGATTAAAGAATATTTTTCAAGGATCAATTATGCAATAAAATGAAATATGATCACAGGAAGTTGTAAACCAAGTGTTTTAAACAGAAAGCTTATTATGGACTCTGTCACAAGGAAACATTTAATATTTTCTAGGTGTCACAATATCATATTACTATTAAATTTAAAAGATTTTGTAATTAACCAAAATGGTGAAATTTCACCAAAGTTTTTCCTCCTCCCAATAGCATGTAGTGTAAATCTCACTAAAATATTTAAAGTTAAAAAATGTACTTGCTAGAGATTTTATAGTAATATCAACTGAATTAATATGGTTCACACATCGTAATCTATAACAACAGTTGATTAAATATAGTGTTAATATCATTACAATCTAGTTGTTTGATTTTAAATAAAGAAAATAGCTTTTATGATTCTAAGTGAACCACTTTAATAAAATATTAATGGTTTACAATAGAATTAATTGAATAAAAAATTCACATATTTATTATGCTATTACAAAATATTTGTAATTATATAAAAAAAAAAAGTAATTACCATTTGGTGAATATACACGTAAATTTATTGGAATGTTTGAAATGCCTTTGTTTGATCCTGTCACCCTGTCTGTTTCAGCTTCGATTTCTTTCCGCACCTCATCGAAATCCACAAACTTTTTTCCTTTACAATGCAAAAATTCTGCATATTCTGGAATAGAAAGAAACAATCCTCTAATAATCACCAACTTTATCAATAAAGTAATTATACACAATTTTAAGTAACAAAGCAAACAGAAGAAAGTTTAAAAAATACATTGCTATCTTTCAAAAGTGTTGAATGTTCAAAATAAACCATTAATCATTATTCTGAAAGGTGACAGGCTAATTACCATAAATTAAAAGATTAAATCCATAATCATAAATTTTATTCAAACAAGCATCGTTGTGGTTTTAGAAAACATTCTAATTAGAGGGATTGTAGACTATTTCCAGTGTAATTGAAGAATGAAGAGTTCTCACGATTCCAAACAAGTGATATTTGGAATCCAGAAAAATCATCTAATTTAATAATTCAAGAAACTATTTATTAATGTGATACTATATCAACAAATTGATCAAAATCATTATAAATGTTCATTGTAATAATAAAGATATACAAATTAGATTTTATTGTACAAAAGGAAAATGCCAAAGAGCTGAAACAAGGAATCTGTAATACTACAACAGAAATAAGGAATGGCTGACAATCTGTAATGATTTTTTTTTGTGAAAATTATCCTTCCTGGACGGCTTTCTGGTCCACTATAAATGCTTTGTATGGATGAATTTCAATGTCATCTCTGTGGCAACAGAAAAAAAAAATCACAGCTTAGCCAGAGTGACCTTGTTCTTATTTTTGTTCAGTGTTACAACCACTCAACAAATAAAACTCTCAGGTCCAGAGTTCATGCGAAGTGTGTAAAAAAATGGTTTTGTGAACAAAACAGTGAATTAATTGGGTCAGGAAAATAATCCTGTGCACACTTCATTTATGGTAATGGGAAAGCATCTAAGTACCAATTCTTGTCAAATAAAACTGTATTTCAAATGCTGCAGCAGCAGTGAAGGCTCTGGCATTACACTTTTTTTAAAAAAAAGATTTACAACTTATAGTCAAAGGGCTTTACAGTTTCAATAAATTGACATACAGTATTTAAATTGTAAATAATTAACATGGAGACCTGTGATCATGAAAACGTTCAATGACATTCCAAGTTATAGACAAGAGGACCAGAGGGTATTAGATGTGAGTTTTAATTTTCCTATACATTGAGAATAACAGGGGAAAGGACATAATCTATTTCTAACATAGATACTGCTGAGTATTCAAGTGCTAAAAGCCTTAGGCAAATGATGGTCAGGACAACAATCACTGGTAATAGCGACATTGATAAAATATTTAACTATGCAACCATTCCTTGAATAAGATAACATACCCTATTTAGAGTATGTGGTAGTTATTTCTTATCAATATGCAATAATAGGTTATTCATTTTCTGATAGGTTAGACATAAATCCATTACTGAATAAAATAACTTTATAGTGCCAATTACATTCTGCACAAATTCATTTTGAATTTAATTTTTAAATTTGGTGTGTACATGAAATTCGTGCTACGAGACATGAAAGCAATTGCGGCAATAAAAAACGAGAAACGGGAGTTAAAAATTCAGGGCCATTTTGTACATTTTCTTAGTTTGAAGAAAGTCTTCAAAATGCCACATCTTTATTAATGTTTTTTCATGAAATTAACTTTCGAATATTTTAAAAAATGCACGAATACTATTTTAATTTTGAGAATATAAACCACTTTTAATTAACAATATCATCTACTACAATCAACTACAGTTTTAACTTTAGCAAATTTATTACATAGGCTAGTGTGGCAGCCAACGTAAATTCAATAAACATATAATTGGAAGAATTAGTTTTCTGACCAAATAAACTGGTTTAATTTAGAAAACTGTGAATGCATTTGTTACAATTATAATTTCGTCCAGGTCCAGATGAAGCATACCAGTTAAATTCATTTGTAGAAAAGTACAACTGGGGCAAAAAAAAAAACTTGGAAAAGCAACAACAAATTCGCAGGTTTAGGTCAGTCTACTAAATGAAACTATCATTTTCAACTAAACGTTTACAAGACATGTTCTATGACGCTAAATGCAAACAAGTTTTAGACATTAATGCAATAACGTGTTTCATCCGTTCAACGTCTTTTCTTTTCAAGCTATGTTTGATTCCCGGAAAAATGATCATATACTTACCCTTCACTCATCGCCAGATTGTTTTATTTGTTAGGGAACAATTCTGAACTGTACCTTTATCAATCACATTGTATCAGCTGGCCAACGTCATCTTCTCTGTCAGTGAGGAAAAGTCTCCTGCTGCTTACAGAAAAACTAGATTTTGGTGACCGAAAAAATGTTTTTTGGTTCAAGAGAAACTGATGTTTTATTCATAAGTTGGTGATCCAAATGGGTAGGTTTCAAGAATTCCGTTGTCCTCCGAAATCACAGAATATAAAAATAAAGAAAGGAGGTAGCTATTTTATTAACTGAACAAAACTTGGCACATGATCAAGTTCCAGACACTAGTTCGGAATTGTTGCACTTTACTCCCACGAGCAAGCACATTTACTTTTCTCTTATCCACCACTTCCTCCAAATTGCAGGTTTTTTTTGAACATTCAGTTCTACCAATGTTTTTAATACCTATACCATTAACAGGATGACAGTGGAGTATTTCGGTTCCTTTACGTATCACAAAGATGTTTCTTCACAATTATCCACAAATAATAAACCATAACAGTTGGATATTTATGACGACCAAAGATTTTTCATAAACTTCTAATTCAGATTTTAATTCTAAAACGCGCTTCCTGTTCTTCAAAGCACAAATCGGAAACTGTCGAATGAAATGAGTGTTAAAATTACAGTTTTCCTGACCACAGATTTCAGGATGCTTTAATTTGTTTAATTTTTGTTCAAGTTTAGGGAGTTTTAATTTATTTTTAAAAAAATCAGGGTTGTAATTAGTGATGCATTTATTTACTGATCTAAATAAATTGCACAGTCAGAAGAAACGTTTGAAATACCAATTTGTATTATTAATCTAGTTTTTAATATTTATTTTCACTTCTATATGTTGTTCAATAAATAACTAAATAAAAACATTATTTACATATACAGGGTGGTCCGCTTGAATGCCCCTAATTAAAATTGAATTTGACGGGTAAACTGTTGAAGATAGAAACTTACAAGAACGTTTATATGAAAGGAAAACTCAACAAGTTTAAAATCCCGTCGGAATATGGTCCAAATACAAGGTTTCGTGATTCATTTATCAAAATGGCGACACCGCAAATGAAAGCGCAAACTGTTTTGTGGTAAGCGGCATTTAAATCAATTATTAGAGTTCAAAGGGAGTTTTGACGAGTCTTTAACCATGATGTTCCAACTGCTAAAAGCATAAAAAGGTGGCACGAACACTTTAAGCTACTGGAACTTTGTTAAAGAAGCGTGGTCGTGGTCGCAATACGTCCGACAAATGGTGAAAATGTTTGAGCCCCTTATGAGCGAAGCCCCCGGAAGTCATTAAGAAGAGCTTCGAGGGAACTTCAAAATACGAAATCAACATTGCAACAAATTGCCCACAAACGTCTCAAACTGTACGCATACAAAGTGCAATTTCCGAATGACAGGCCCAAACGAGTGGAATTCGCCAATACGATGGTAGACAGTATCGGCGCTGATCCTGATTTCATGTCCAGGATTTTCTTCTCGGAAGAAGCCACTTGCCACGTATCAAGGACGGTAAACCGGCCTAATGTGCTGATCTGGGGATCGTAGAATCCTCGCACTATACGAGAGCACGATCGTGATAGTCCCAAGTTGAATGTTTGGTGCAGTTTGTCACAGAAGAATGTCATTGGACCGTTTTTCTTCGCCAAGAAAACTGTCTGTGGTACCACATATCTTGATGCTTCAGCAGTTCTTTTTTCCACAAATTGAACAACTGAAGGGTTAACATCCTTTTTCAACACGATGACGCTCCTCCACACTGGTTCAATGAAGTTCATAGACTTTGGATAACATTTTCCTTGGTCGTTGGATTGGTAGGGGAGGACCGATGACGAAATCTCTCTATTTAAAACCGCTTGATTTCTTTCTCTGAGACTACGTGAAAGATGAAGTTTACGCCACCCCAGTCAGAGACCTTCGTGATCGTGAGCGCATCAAAGAGACTATTCAGAGCATTTCAGAAGACATGCAAGAAATTGTTCATCGCCTTGATATCGTCACGGCGTACATTTAAATGATGAAAAATGCTATACTTGTAAGAAAATCAACTCTTTGCGACATGCAACAAATTTTTATGTTTATATAATACATATATAATAATATTGGTAAATATTAGCTGTTCGTTTTATAAATTTCACAAAAAATCACGGGTTAATATTCTGAAAACAGTTCCCGATTAACGTTTAAAATGAGATTCGATTATTTTGATTATTGAATTTTAAAGTCAAAACATACGTTTCATGCTTACTCTGTGAAAACGAGTTAATTTTTAAATTGAGACTTCTATTTGCAGAGAGAAAATGGAGAAAGTATTGCAACGGATATACGGTTCGTCAGATCTAACCTAAATGAAAGCCGTTGAGCAAAATTAAAACCTAAGTCTCTACGAGAATGAGAAAGAAAGCCCCCTACCGAAAATATATAACCCTAAAGGAATATTCGTCACACATAGATTTACGCTCTGTTGGAACAGCATCTCAACAATCTAATTATTTAAATTATAGCATTACCAATTTTACGTAGAATAGTGTGTCAGAACATCGAGTAATTCACAAATGTTTTACATGGAATAGAAAACTTGTAAAACTACCTTAAATAATAGATCTGACTTCTCTCTATACCACATTTCTTCTCCAAAACATGTAATGGAAACCCCGTACCATAATATCCCAGCATTAAATTTCAAATGCGAGCTGTAATGCGCTACAAGAGAAATTGGACACGATTCTAGAACATAGAAATTTATATTCATACTATTCGTCAAGGAAAATCATAGTAAATAAAATCTAAAATCAACTAATTTACAGTACCTAATGAATGTTTGGGTGGCGCTGTCTTTACATATTGTTAGATACATGCAAAAGTTATTCCATTATACAAAATCGGTTTCGCCATTTCGAAAATTTCAGTGCTTTTCTTAAAATTTGAAGGTATCACTCACAATAATTTTTAATAGTTAAATCTATGGACAAATCTTGTGCTCTTGTATTTACCAAACAGAATCGGTTTATTATACAAAGACATATTTGATCATCATACACGTTGACAATAGCGAAATTAAGACTGCATTGAACCTTCTGATTTTACAGTTTTATACAAATAGGCTGTTAGAAAAAAAAACCTGCAATCCCTGCAGTTGGAAGTATGCTCAACATTTACTTGATGACGATGGCGAAGCTGGCCGTCGAAACGTTGTGCAATTCTTCGAACGACAGCGCGGGTTCATTCATGAATAATTGTTGTATTATTTGAGTGAATCAATCTTGAACATAATTATAATAACGTGTTATTTGTATAAATTAGTATTAAATAATCACGGACTATCATATTTGATATATTATTGACTATTGCTGACGTATCCTGTTCCCTATGTCGAAACTAATGGGAAAATAAATCGCAACGCATTTTAAGAGATGGGCAGCGTTCGGGAAACGTGAAGACATATCAGATGGAATCTAATCTTTATTTGAAGCTAACTAACTGGGAGCATAGGACGCGTCAGGGGCTAGAAATGAGAAAGTTCTGCCCACGCACGTGCCGCGGCAATAAAGTAATAAAGACAAGGAACGACTCTTGCACTCGTGGTGGGGAATTATTACTCTAAGCCTACAGAAATAACGCGAAACTTAGCGAACACAACCGGCACTTCTAAGCACACGGGAAAAAAACATACTCGAGGAGCAGAGGGCTTCGAAGCACAAGAGACGGAATCTGCATTAATACGGAGAAGAAATCTAATAACTCAGGCCTCGAAAGGGTGCTGTTCTATGTAAAGGTCGCAAACTTTATAGATCAAACCTTGAAATATTGACACTACCAATAGTATACCCTACAGAAATCTAAAAATTCGTGAAACGTTACGATATGTCACAAGGAACGGATAATATCTCTAATAGGGTATTTCAAAGTATCAATTATTCACGAGAACAACACAGAATTAAAAAGAATTAATAAGTGTAGAAATAATTGGTAATTAAATAAAATACTAATTGCGATTAATTATATTTCGCTCTAAAATAAAATTTCTAACCTATGAAACGCATTTTCTATTTAATGTATTATATTACCACATTCGTGTACCAAATTTTATCTGTAGAGTATTGTTCTCATCTAATATCTATTACAAAAAATTGGGTGAATTTTCTTTTATGTATTTTCTTTCTTTTGAAATGATTGATAAATCTGTAAACCGTACACGAGTAACTTATTGACGTCGACTCGTCCCATTGCCTCAGCAGAGTACCTTTACAACCAATAAGTCCAGTATTACTGACGGAGAACTTGTAAGTTCGTGACCAAGACTTAATTAAGGAGGACGAAACTTATGTGAAACTCTGTAGAAGAAAGGAGTTAGGCACGGTGCCTGCACTAAGGAGAGAAGGACTTCTAAGCAAATGGCCTGCACTAGAGACTGAAAGCACTTGACAAGTGCTTAACATGGTGAGAACTAGCAAGAAAGGAGTAGTACTTTTAAGCTCGTTTGCAACTACTTCGGCAACGCTGCTCCGCTACAGTGAGGACTCGTGTTCGGACTGGAGCCACTCACTCGAAAAACAAAGTTCAAAACCCAGAACGATATCACACAGATGATGATACTTCCAAGAACACGACCGTACTCAAGGGAGACTGCACGCAAATTATGTAAACAATAGTCAGCACAAGGAAATTTCAACAATATGTCCCCGAACTATAGAAAACAGATTTACAAAGATTATTTCACCTGTAATATTGACTGCGTTGCGTTAAACGATTAGAAAATAGTAATACCATTTCATGCCAGATAACTCAAAACTATAAAATTCAACGATTAAAATTCTGTTCCGATCACTTAAACAAAATTAAAAGCAGGATGTATACACAACAAGAAGAATCGGAAATATTGCAAATTTATGAAATTCGTAAACAGTGCCTTACACGAACGTGACATACAAATGTTGTGTTGAAAACAGTTCAGAATAATTAAGAGTTCTCTTGATTGTGTCTTATTCTTCGAAAATTGGTAAAAACGTACGGAGAAATGTAAGTCTTTGTTTATGAATCAGAAAAGCGAATAGTAAACGTAAAGAAAATCTTATTAAGAGCCTAAGTGGTCGGCAAACTTTCTGAAGACAATATGTAACTAAATCGTATTTCGCGTAAATGTTTTATCGATTAAATAGTTCTTGGAGTCGTTGAAACAACATACAACGTTTCGACGGTTAGCTCCCCCATCGTCATCAGGTATGTATTTAACATATCCACCATAAAAGCAGTCATTCTAAGTTTCCACGACAGTCGTATGCTTTGTTTATGTGATGCTTGATTCCTTTGAGGGACAGAAACTTCAATTGCGTTCTTTCTTCAAATACCCCTTTTATGGGGACCTAAATGTTTCAAAGGAAAACTTTTTTAGTAGACTTTGGAACAAATATACTCGGAGATATGGCAAAAGTTTGATGAGGGACATTAACGCGCGGAAATGTCCCTACAAACGACGGAAAGGCCGCAGGATGCTCCAGCTGATGGGAGTACAACGATCGATCTGAGAAGACACCAGCGCACACGGCAACACTTTCTAAGCCAATGTACGTCTACTCAATCGTGTTTACCTGGATCAATGATGCTCGGCGTATTTGCACATTTAGTAAGCATTTTACTAGCTTTCATATGAATCAAAGAGATAAATTCAATTATTAAAATCATTGGTTGAAAATCAACACAAGTGTACATTATAAGTAAAATATATTTAAGGAACAGTTGTTAATTATGAAATTCTAATCAACAACACACAAAGAAATATTTTTTTTCTCAAATATGCCGATAGGGATTGTAACAGTCGACCTGCATTAGTTTTGGACGTGCACGTTCCAAAAACAAAATTCCCATCTAAAAGCTGGGTAGTGAAAATTGAAATGTAAAAGTATTTGGTTCGATTTCCTTTTCTGAAAGACATCACAAAAATGACTGCGTTATGATCTAACAAGACAAGCAGCCAACCACAGTTTTACGTTTTTCCAAATATTTTCAGTTCCGATATGGCGATTTTAATTTAATGATGAGCTTGTAAGGAAAATTAAATACGATTCCATACTTTCACTCAAGATAAGAAGAAGGTAAAAATAATTTTACAGCGATTTTTCCTTCCTATCCCTGCACTTATCAATGCACTGAATCTCGTTTCACCTCAAATTGTCTGCGAGAAATAATTCGAGTATATTCCCTAGTAACTAATTTATCACATATAAATGTATCCAGCAAACTTTCCTAATTGAAGTATACACTACCTAAAGCTTATAATCAAACGCCTCACGTTATGTATTAGCCAAATATACAAGTGGATGGTTCTCATTAACATCCCAGTTAAGGAAATAAAAATAGGAAAAGAAAAAATCTCATAAAAGTTAATTGAGGTTAATACACTTGGTACAGCGACATTAAAATTTCCTCATCTTAGATAAATACTCTTCCCAACTGCGCATAATATATTTTACAGCGCAGGTAAAAAGTTATTTATCTCGAGTCAGGAAATATAAATACATGGGACAAAATTTATGGAATGGGGTTTCGATCCTAGATCTTTGCCATCACATAGGCAGGTCTCTCGGAGAAGCACTTTTGTAGTCTTTTGCTACATATAACAAGGGGGGGGGGGAGCTGATAACGTTCCATAATAAAAGCCAACTAGAAATTCACGCTTTTATAAATTGTCAATCAAGGTGATATGTATTTTTTTTTAGGGTAACAGGCTACATGAGGGTAATCCACATGGTGGCAACTCCTGCGAGTATATACACTTTTACTATCGACAAAACTAATTCACCTGCGTGTTCAAGTGCTTTAACTGGCATTGTCTTCGTAGTTAACGGTTTCTTCGACACCAGTAGTCCAGAATGTCCGTCCTGGAGGCTTTTTTATGTGTTGTCGACAAACACGGCATTCTTCGTTTACTTCATGCATGATTTTATGCACCTGTTAGTGCGACATGGCCGGCAGATTAGCTGTCTCAAATATTAATGCAACGATGTTCATTTTATCGTAACAAAACCTCAATCAAATATCCCACGTGCATTAGAGATGGTGTGTCCACGTTTAAACTGATTACTCGTCAATTAATGGCGTCGAGTTCAGGAACAGAATTCCCACGATCATCCTCGTGATTAGTTTGTAATTTTGCCTCAGTCGACCAACAACTGCAGGTTGCGTATCTGAAAGTTTGAACCAAAATGTTGGATGAATCGCGCTCACCAATAGACATGTCGCCTAATTAAATTTCTAGGTATTTCGTAGAAATTAGCCAGGCGTCAATCCAACTATAATAAGGAACTGAAAGTCTCGTTGAGAACGTTGGCCATAGTTTCCAATGGCGCTCACCTGGCAGATTGTTGCGATAGTTTTATCTCATTTTCACATGTTGCTGAGAGAACAGGATGTTTTCATATAAAAATTGTTGCCGAATACTCGATACAAGAGTTTTTTTTGTTTGGAAATCGTCGCCACTTTCAGTTGACGATCCGTCGTTCGACCACTCATATTAACTATATATGAAAATAATAATGTGTGTTTGCAACAGTTGCATCATATTTCGAGTTATCTGAACGCTGGGCGTTTCAGACAGATATCGCATCCTCCTGGAATCCAAGGGCCCAGACCACTTTAACAACTAAGAGAATGACAATTATCCGTTTGCCAGATACTGTTTAACTACACTACGGAGACGGGCGAATAATTCACAATACTTGTTACATCATTGTGTCGCTCGATACACGTTAACGAAAGAACAGAACGAGGTCAAATTCTTTGGATGCTTCCCCATGGAAAAATATAGTTTTCAATTCTTCGTCAATCTAAAACAAATAGCCCGCATACTATTTTTGACATATTATTGATAGATTGTCTAAGTAATCAAATTTACTATACCAGTATTTAAACGTAGCATTAGAAATTAAAATACGTTGAACGCATCCATACACATACCGGAGGTATTTAGCTCATCTTCAACGTATTTGCCTTAACTTTCAATAATTAGACTCTCTTTTAACCTATCACTTCACAATTCAACTGCATTAAAAGTATAATGGTGTCATAGCCGAAATACAATTACTGTTTAAAAACTAGTACTATACTTCCTATCACCTTTAAAACTTTATATAACAAATAAGCAATTCCTTTGACATGGTACCCGGATAGGTAGCAGCATCTGTTTGACGCCCCTAATGCACCGAACCCACAGATTCAAGAGTCAAAACGCATTGAAATTGTAAATCAATGTCTCGAACAGCACCGTAGCAGGAACTGAATAACAGCTTAGTTATTAGTCTTCAAGGGAACGAAAACTGATCATAGAGATATGTCGATGACATGGCGACTAGTATTTGATGTACAAAGTACTAGACACCTAGATATTTCCCAGTTTGGTACTCGGTTATAGCCCGATCACGGCTACGTCATATCCAAGTCAGATTAAGATTCGTAGCGGACGCAACCACTCGCCCAAGGTGTCATCGCAGACGGTCATAGTGTTATCAATACGATTTAAGGTGCAATGAAACAGAGCTTTTCTAGGTCGACATTCAATAGACTGCCCTTCGAGTAAGAACAGCGTTCCTGCGAGATAACGGCGGTTAATGGCGGCGGCTGCGTAGCGCCGGATAATGGATCACTAGATCGCAGACAGGCCGCTTATCGATCTGCACCAAGACCCCCTCCCCCGCAACCACGCCCGTGTGATACACGCGCGAGACCGCTCAATACAGCCACATCGCGAACTAGATAGGGTAGGTACGAAAACACCGGGCCTACCAAACAGCACTAATCGCCATAATGTGATCAGATCACATTCTCGTGGGAAGCTCGAGATCGGCTGAACGCCTTGGCTCGTTACGTCCAAGGGAAACGATCACATTAGAACCCACGTGGCCCGCTCACGTCATGAGCGTGACACGTAAGCATGCAATCCCCGCGTCAATGCTGCACCGCTGGGACACGAGAGGGCTCGAGCTCCTACTTTCGATCCTGCATCCTAAGGCAGCCGGAGTGTCACACGGTTCGTTGCCCCGGGCTTATCGTCAATAGCAGCAAAGAGCGGGAAACCGATACGGAGCTCAGCGTGTCAGTCGGAACGGTCAGAAATCGTCGCGAAACTTTATGGATTAGTTCGGAAGATACATTTCAAACTGAGAAATATAACAAGTAAAACCACGAAATAACTGTTTCAGAACTGGAAAATAAATAAAATATATCCAGTTCTGGATAACTACACGGAAGATACCTACAACACTGATGACATTATCAGAAAATAATTTATAGCAAACTTTTTCGACAAACTATCCCACCCACAAAAATCCAGTGACAAGAAATTGGAAAACTTAACGTAGTAAAGAAAACATGTATTGATTCAATTTGTTGATAGGAACATCTTCACGGGCAGATTGTTCAAAAATTGAAATAAACAGACATTCTTGAAACACTGTAGCACATTTCAAATGTATGATAAAAAAAAACATGTTCACTAAAGAAAGGTTTATAAAATTTGTGTTGTTTTAATCTGCGTTCCTATGACATACAACAAACCATACAAAATAATTTTTATAAAAAATTAGTCCCTCAGAAACCCTGCTAAATTCTAAGGCACATAGTCTTAAACCACTATAATGGTGAAAATGTAACTATGTATATCACATTCTGAAAACTGTACTTATCATAAACATGAGTATAATGTATTTGTATAAATGTAGAAATGAAAACTGGATAAGGTCTGTACCAAAATAATTTTACAAACCAAATTCTAACATTGTTATTGAAATATTACACACACTTATTTCTCCAATAATTCAATTATCTTTGACAACAAATGTGAACACTTTGTAACTAGGGCACATTTCACTGCTTTGTTATATATTTCGTTTTAATATAAATATAAGTCAACTGTGAATTTATATCAAATGTTTTCCACAACTATAATAAACAATGGAAGAAAAGTATACAAGTGTCTCAGAAACTGTTTCATAACTTCACTAAATTGTCACTTATTAAACTATACAAAAGTGATGTTGAATTTTGTGTCATACACGAAAGACTTGACACGTCTTAAGTTTGACTAATTGAATTTTCTTATGGCAAAAACATATGACAAATTTTTTAAGTTTTATTACAAAGCTTAGCTATAAAACTTCCAACAGCACACGATATTCATATAAAATACAAAACTCAGAATTTTTTCATGGAAAATAAGGCATTAAGTTTAATGATAAAAATAACACAAAAGACAAATAAACTTTCTTCGTGGTAATTTAAAATGTTTCTCGCCTACAGAACAGTACCTGCCGAGCTGTTTATAAGTTGCAATATTAGCGGCCTTCTCGTCACGATGCCCGATCCTCTAGGCAGGAAATCCCTGAAATAAATAAACAATTAATAAACGCGAACCGAACAGAGCTGTACATAAGAAATAATTACACAAACACGTCAAAGTAGACGTCCTGTCAAAGTAATTTGTTACGTCTCAAATGTTACGATTTCGACTGGACAGTATACAAAATATGTTTTAAACTAGTTCACAGTTTGTAAATAACATCTGACATCTGACCACGTACCTGCCAACGAAGTTTTCCAATACCGAACTTTTCCCTGCACTCTGCCCTCCTACAACAGCTATTTGTGGAAGATCTAATTGCATATGAACGCCGAGTTGCGTGAAGGCATCTTGCAGTTTGTTGACGATCGGTATAAGCTGTTCCATTCCTGTGTTACCCGCCATACTCATGGTAATTTTAGACCGGCCGAGTCCCAAACACGACTGACTTCAGTTTTAGCACTCCTGGGTGTACAGCCAAAATGGCGCTTACCCATGAGTCTGTGCGAGCCAGCCTGATCGAAGGTTTGAATGACACCTTACGGAGCTCGTTGACATTTTACTCATTAAGCATTAAATTCTTTATTTTTCAGTAAAATAATAATAATGTTCGTCTTGACGAAATGAAATCTGCAACGAACTACTTATTAACCTAAAAATATTAATATTGCCATTAAATCCCTAAATCATAATTTGTCTTCGTTCCGTTTAATTTGTTTTTATCAAACGCGAAAAAATGTTCTAAAACTGTAAATTGTTAAAATATTTTCCCAGAACGTCAGAAAATCGTTTTCCTGGGCTTAATGATTTAATCGATACACGAAGCGTATGCGCAAAGACGTCTTGCTTGACCCACTTTCCACAGTTGTTCAGCATGAGTTAGAAGTAAAAAACGCTGATTACTGAAACGCAGAGATATGTATGAGGATTCTCAACGTTCAGAAATACGTAAATAAATAGAGGCTGGCAAATAATGTAAAGAAATTGTTTAACGTTAATTAGCGATCCCTGAATTGATATAAAATGACATTTGAATGGTTTGATGAATATAAGTAGACGTTTCACACATCATCTAGGCCTCCTCGAATAATCTTCGCAAAACTAAGATAGCATATTCTTGGTTCTATTTAAATTAGTCATTGTAGGTTACAAAGAATTATGACATGTATATAATGAATTTAAATCTAAATAATTTGCTGCGGAAAGCGGTTCCGCGATAATGGTTGGCAGCAATTTTATTGATATGTCAAATTCTTCACAATCACTATCGCTGTTTTCTCGAGAGGTGACATTTGGTTACAAAAAGACTTTTTTTTGTATGTATGTGGAAACGATGGTGGGAGACATCGTCCAATGACATTTGATTACCGGCCATCTCATACCACAATAGTTACTACATCCCACATTTATGATTTTGTTAAGTGCTGTATTTTTTAGAAAAGCCAAAATTTTTTAAGACTTATTCCAACCATTATTTAAGCGTCAACTTTCTACTCTGGGCCATTCCAAAGGTTCAAGTCTCCTGTTGTCGGGCTTCACAATTCATTTTCGCAAACTAGTTTGTTTCGATTCTAGAAGGATTTTATCTTAGCTTACGCAATCTTACTTTCGATACTATCTTATTCAGATACTGTATGGAAGAAGATAAGATAGAAACTTGTTTTTCTGACACATCTCCACAAGACAGGGTTTGATAAAATTACCTGATTTGAAATTGCGTTGTAAACTGTATATTGCAAAATTGTTTTATTTTCGCAGTTCCCCGCTTCGAAGACTCAATACACATTTAATCACTTCTAAATATGGTTTTTATTTCTTAACGTGCTCCTGAATGAAGAGATACTATCAATCAACGTTTGGTAAATGAGGTTGGATCTCTTTCTACATCGCATCCTCCTTGAGTCAAACATCAAATTTGTCGAAGTCTACTTTGAATTTAAATAACTTTCAGCAGTAATCCTTGAAAATTTCATCATTTAAACTGGGGAGATCTATTTTTGTTTGTAACAGAAATCTTTGGATTGAATTAAAACAATCTTTTAAATAAAGCACTAGAGCAGATTGAATTACAGAATAGGGTTTACATGTACCAATATCTTTTACGTTCTTACATAGTTATATAATATACTTCATCCAGAAGTAATGAACAATAAAAACTACAACAGTTTTCGGAATCAGTGTAAGAATATTTTATTCAAATGAGCGTTTTACACGGGTATGTTGAACGTTCCCCTAATAGTAGTAATTATTTTTTCTGCAAAAGTGTTGAATATATTGCTTTGTAAAATATTTTATTTCATAACTCGTATACTTTCTGTTTAGTTTTCCTCTACTCTTTTGTTTTTCTGTTTCATATGTAGGCAGGAGTTACCTCGGAAGTTCCGATTTCTCATCGTTCAGCTCGAAGAAATGACTTGTCTGTCGTGTGTATATTTTTTTATATGTGTACTTCCACATTTACTTGGTTCAATGTCTTATTTGTCTTTAAATAATTATTTGTTAATATTTATTGTAAGCATACTCTGTAAGTCCGTTTTCGGTGTCCCATCGTTATTTAACTGTATATAAGATAAATTAATTTGTAATTATTATACTGTATTCTCAGATATATTTTACAATAAAAAGTTTGTGTTAACATAACATAGTTTTCTAGTGCCTGTTTGTAGTTTCATTTATGACGTATCCTATTTCCTGAACGGAGGACTAATGGAATTAATAAAACCAATCAATCAATATTAAATCCTAAACAGAGTCACATACATATACAAGCGTTACATGGAAAAATTTTATTTCTGTCACGGACGTCGAGACGTCATACTCTCTTGGATGGACCGGATATAAGAGTACTCGGACGCTCGTACCACGCATGTTGACTTCATTCTTCTTTCTTTGATAAGTTATTATTTCGGAGATGTGAAATTACTACGAAATTGTTTCTACACCATTGTCAGAAAGAAAAGTTGAATATTAGGGGCCGCGCGTATTCTCGTGTCTGCGCCCTTTCAATGAAAGTCGCAAAGTGACCGTAATTTAAAACTACTCAGACGACGATAATTAAGCAACACGGGCGGCGTCGTTGCTCCGTGGCGTCGTCCAAGGCAGGGGCGCGGCGGCGGCGAACAGGAAGCCAAACAATTTTAAAGCGAGTGTGCTTCCAGACCCCACGATCAGCAGGATGTGGCGCGACTCTGCTCTGCACAATGGCGGATATGACCATCTATTCTGTCGGGACTTACTCCTGCGCACTAGGTCTCATCCCGCATTGATGTGATCAGATTCTGGGATTGACTCGCCGTACGACATTCCGACAATATGACCTCTTTTATATGGGGGTCAAGTGGCGTCATTGTAGTTATTATGCTCCAGTACGGCCCACTGTACGTGCACATCCTCAAACTCGCACATCCCTTGGCTCATATTTTGCAATTCTTATTAACTACGGAACCAATACGCTGTCATGTCCGACATCCTCGGAACGAAGTCAAGGAAGATGCAATTTCATACACATACACCTTCATACAGGAATAAAAGCATCACGTGCACAGTTAGGGTTAGCTTTAGTGTTTAATATTGATATACTAAGGGCCATTATTTTCTTTAACGAGTTACATATTCCAGTAACCGAGTTCTATATTTAATACTTGTTCTTACTTCTTGTATCTATCTATAAAACTTTATTTTCGCCTACCTTTGCTAAAAAAAATTATTTACCTGCCAAGACATGCTCCTTAAAAGTAAAAGTAAAAGTAAATTGTTTGACAGAATTTTAATTTTGAACTCTTTAAAATGGAGGATGGCAATTCAATTAGCGCTTCAATCAAAATACCTGCCCACGCAGGTTTTGGAACATTTGCAATAGAATATTAATATAGCGGGTGACAGTTTAATGTTGCATAAAACCGTTTCATGTGTATGTATAACAAATTTATAAAGTTTAATTGAAATAGTTTTCTTATGACTATATATATTATTACTTTTGTCTATACATTGCTTGTAATCCAGTGATTTTAGTATATACGTACATTTGATACATTGGTGAATCCGAAACCGATGTCATCTAATTTCCTGTCTCTCTGAATTATATTTAATAGAATTTAATGCAATCTGAATTATATGTGATAGAATTTATGAAATCTGAATTATTTATTGGGACGTTTGACGAGAGGCGATCGAACTTTGCGCGGACGCCTAGTCAGATATTTTAATATATACAAATGAGAAGTAGCTACTTCATGTATTTCAGAAATGTGGTAGGACCGTTTCCGTCGGTCGTTAACTGTAGCGATGCTGAGAGAGTTTTCTCTTAATGTTCAAGTCCTGAAACGATTCCAAGAACACGCATGATGTGCTGTCGTATATTAACAGTCATCCAGTAATTCAGTTAAATTCCGTTATGTGCAAATAAATTTCTATGCCCATTTAACACAGAAAACATTTTGTTCGTCCCGATGTGAAGAAAATATAAGTTCTGTTGAAAAATAAGATCTGGGTAGAGAACAAACCCATTTTTCCACTGGAAAAATTCAATTTTAAATGTACGAGATAAACTCAGGTTGTGTTCCCTGCACTTGACAAGTTTTTAACTCGAATTCGAACACCAGTGTCCTAAGGCGGGTGTCGACTCTGAAACCACTGAAATCAATATCGTCTGAGGGTCACGAAGTGCAAATTAGAGGTTCCGTTTGCACAACGTCAAATCCACTTGCAAATTCAGGTTACTTTGTGCGTTAAAATATTTTAGAATTAATATACGACTTTGTAGATCAAAGGTCAACGACGATAGATTCTAATATTTTGATAGGTTTTTCGTTATATAATTAAAAGTTATAATTATAAACAATACACAATTAGAATTTGTTTTATATCAATAAGACTTTCGTATTATACAAAGATAATATTAAGGAAAATAACATCAAGATATGGGTCACGGAATTGGAGCTATTTTGAGACTACCGAAAGAAAATTAAGAATTAAGAAATGGAAAATTACCAGACACGAAGTTACCAGAACGTGTCACTCACGTTAACTAGATTTTGTGAGATTATACCTCCGATATTGATGATGTTTGTGTTGCCTGTGGACGATGGCAGCGTCAGCGCATGCTGGAGGCGGAGAATGTTTGAATTTTTCTGTTTCACACTCCAGATTAGAAAATTAAATATACACTCTCACCTCTCCCTGATGTATTTTATGTATTCATTTTTTTGTTTATGTACGAAAGTTTCTTATATATATATATATATATATATATATATATATATATATATATATAATAGATATATAAATAAAGAGGATTGACAGGTGACTCTTAGCTTCGATTACTGAATTTCTAAGGGTTTTCTGGTATAATTTCAACTTTGGAAGTGTGATCAAACCATTTACGTTCTTAGCGTACATAAACAATGTCACGGAAGGAATAAATGCGCTCGTAAATCTGCCGAGAGAAGAATTGAACGGGAGACGTGAATACATATCAGGGTGTCTTGAATAAAATTCACGAATGGTCGGTAACGAATAACTTGAAAATTGATTCCACAAAAAAATGCGATTGTTCTGCAAAAAAACTTCCTGTAGCCGAAGTAGAGCTACCAAAAAATTGTTAATATCTGCGCGTTACTCTGAGAAAGGATTCAAACTGATGCTTGAGTGCGCTTCATTTTATCAATACGCTTTTGAAGAATATTTTGAAGGGAGCGAAAAAACAGTATATCAATCCTTGGAACCCGGGGTTTATAACTGGATCCTTATAGATTCACTGCATATGGAGGGTAAAATATATCGTCGAACTTTGAAAAACGGTCTGCGAAAGGAGAAATATTTCGACATTTGCGATTGTTTGATTCATAAAATAATCTTGTAGGTCGCTATGATTTTATCTGACAGATCTAACCTTGGAAGCCGACGAATTGTTAATTTTTTCTTTTGCCTTTTGCGTTTGGGAACACGTCTGAGGGAGTCTGACTGGAGGGTTGCAATACCCGTTACAAACTTGTCGAAGTTACGATTACAACTCGGCACCACGTGTTTATTTTTATGAGGAGAAAAACTGTCTCATCTGCAGCAACATATAATGGTGTGCAAAGAGAGGCCTTAACAAGTTTCTTCACAGAAGTATTTGCTCATTAAAAAGTGAAAACATCTCGCTTCCATTCGGAGCGCGTGAAGGCGAGTTTGTTTGCGTTGCTTTCAAGCACGTCAAAAGCGCGCCTTCGCTTCAGCTGCGAATATTCGCCGTTATGAAAGTGGCGAAATGAGCAGCCCAAGCTCTTCATCGAACAATAACACCCAGTCGCGAACTCGAGTTAAACGGTAACAGTATCGCCGAACCTAGTGCTGTGGTATTTGCATATCCAGGCCGATAAACCCTTCGGACTGGCTTCGCTACCGTCCATTTTTTAGACCTTCTTGCCTTGCCTTATCAAAACAGATACAGCACGACCCACAATTAATAATTCCGAAATTGTAAAAATTTAGGATACGGGTGTAGGTTAGTTTTTTCAAATGCCGAAATTGCGAACTCAATCTATTCGTAGTTCCTTCTCCTGGTAGTTTCACGTAGTTCTCCAGAATATTTTATATTTAATAAATTGAAGAATAAAACTGCCATTAAAATATATAATTGCATTAATTCACAACATACTTCCGTTTCAAATTTCGAACAGCTTCAAGTTTTATATCCATGACGATAACAAAGGTTTTCTTAAAATTTAAAAAAATATATATATTAAATTAATTTTTTTGGTACTTACAGTTTTTTGTAGTATTTAATTATGAATTTTACCTAATGACATTGTGTGGGACACAACGACAGAAATACAACTCTAGAGTTTTTTATATTTTCCAAAAACATAAACTAATTTATAAATGAATAATTCTTTACTTTGGAATTTAATGTTTTTCTTATTTTTAAATTGGTAACGAAACGTGTTAATATGTTAATGTCTCGAACTATTCTTCAACTATTTATTATGGTGAAGAACGTAATTCCATAGACCTCATGAAAGTGTTCGTATTCGCATGTAGTATAACAAAAGTTAAAAGGTTCGGCGTAAATGTTAGCAATGTTAACAAAAGGCGACTATTTGCGGTAAGCGGAATTTCTCTGAATCATGAGAAACTACATCATCCGGATGATACTGGAAAACAAAAGCAACGCCACGATTTTAGTACTTAAACAGCTCGAATAAATTGAATAACACTAAACGACACGTGTCACCTGCAATAAGGAAAACCATTTCCGCCCGATGATTCACTGGCTAAAGTGTACTTTGAAATACTTTGTTAAAGGTTGATATCTTGTGAACGGTTTTCTGTTGTGAAAGCCTGCTTCACAAGACAACCACGTGTGTATTATATACGAATGGGCAAATAGAAAATCTGTTCTTACTAATTAAAAATAATTTGGCCTAATTAAATGTATACCTGAAAAGTAAAAGCGTTAAATTAGTTGCTTTTAAATGATGCACTATGTAAATCTATTATAAGCTTTTAATATTAATTTAAATTCAATTCACTTCCGAATATTAATTTCATTTCTGGAGGTAATCTACTTCACTACACCTCCTACTTTTGTTTAAATTTAACATAAACTAATTTCATTCGAGATTTCTTTTCCGCAAGTAAATTATTCCCATACAGGAACGAAAATTTGATTGCATCTGTATTTTGTTTGGTACAGTTTATTTAGAATTTATGGTCCTATCTACCGAGATAACTAAGCTTTCATTTCATTTTATTTCATGTTCAAGTTTTGAACACCAGTCTTGCTCTCTCCCTAATTAGTGATAATTCCCGCCCTAATTGTTCCACTATATTGTGCGCTTGACCAGGATGTAATCGTACCAATTAATCTGCCCTTTTATGTAGTTTCCAACTATTCTATTTTTCTTCTGATAAGGATCCCAACAAGAGGATCACCCCCCCCCCCTCACTGTATTCAAAGATTGGCATGATT
This sequence comes from Zhengitettix transpicula, assembly GCA_037074705.1. Classification (NCBI taxonomy): domain Eukaryota; kingdom Metazoa; phylum Arthropoda; class Insecta; order Orthoptera; family Tetrigidae; genus Zhengitettix; species Zhengitettix transpicula. The sequence goes on along the minus strand of CM073595.1, from coordinate 60,237,134 downwards.
AAAGTTATGCCTTATCCTTAAATTCATCTTCCCTTTTTTAAATTCCTCATAATGAAGTGTGATGAGTTCCACGCTCTTCTCGTTGAGTTACTCACCTGCTCCTCCTACCTCAGATTTTTGTTAAAGTTTATTCCCAAATATTTGCCGCTCAATGCTCTTGGATCTGATTGCTAGGATTACTATTAATTTCCACTTTATTTTCCTTAATCTAAACATTTGTCTTCTAGTGATATATATTAATTTCAGAAGATGGCGAAGTCATCCACGAAAAGTCTGATTGTGCGGAAAATCGTTTATAAAAGTAAACGTCCAGTTACCAAGCTTAGAGAAACTCCCGATGTTATAGTAACTAGATCTGAAATATGTTTCCTAGTTTTCACTTTTTCGAAGTGCCGATTCCTCTATCCACACCACTACTCCTTTTATCTACATCAATTTTATTTTATTTATCCAATAGAATATCGTGAGGTACAACACCAAAGGCTTTGCGGAGACAGTGATTACCTCATCAGTTAATTCGTTTGAATTTCCTAGAGGACCCTTCTCGAAAGCCAAAAAATGGCTACAGTTGGCTTACACATGTTTATCATGGGTAAAAATCGCTGATTGTTTCTGGATAAGAAATTCATACTGGCGAATGGAGGGGATGTCTCTCTGAATAAAACAAAAATTGCTACAAATAATTATATTTTTGCAACAAATACCAGACTTGAAAAAAAAACAGTTCACTACACACAATTCAATTTGTATCCGTGACACATAAAAGGCAAATTACTTTGGTTTTCCAAACTATCGTTGGGTGATTATGGAAAAGTAACATAATATTCCATAGTTCAGAAACGTGGATTCAAATTCACGTCCTACAATCTTATTACGTGTTCCATCACGCGATGCGAATAAATAAAAACTATGGCTTCCAACAGATACGTTCCTCTAGTCGTGTTTTTATTTCTGTTAGGGGTAAATATTCATTCGATATTATTACGAATCGTTTTGTCGATGAGCTACGAATGCTGTGTCGGAGTATCTCGTACACGCACCACATTCAAAATTATATTTTTAAATATCTATAGAATGAAATTTTATATATTATATATATTATCTCTATATATTGTAACTCATGGAATCACGGTTTTATAGTCAGCTTACGGTGTCTCCAGTACCTTTTTCCAGTTTCGATTCCTTGCTATTGATTATTGAACCACGTAGAAGAAGAACAAATGCATTTAATACAATAAATTTATTCATTAATATATTTTGATGGACTAAGTGACAGGACAGAAGGAAATAGGCCCGTTGACATTTGCCCAGTGAAAATGTCGTGTTCTTCGCAAGCGAGACTCAAATCGGAAGTCAGCGGAAGTTCCGTTGTGGACTTGGAGGCGATTATTACTCCCGGAAATGACGCTGTGGAGCTCCTCTACTTCGTCTCTAACACTAATTTGCTCCAATATTCAAACGTTGCAACAGCTAACAATATACATATATCAACACGTAACATTTTCTTGTATCAACTGCACGCTCATGACAACCGGAAATGTGAAAAATAAAGAAAAGAATAAACGGATTAAGTTTTCTACATGAGTCGCTTTAAGCTTATACACTTTGCCCACCGCTTCATCAATTAGTTGATCATATTTCAGGTTCAGTTTTAACAACAAAAAATACGTTTAAAAGGTTAGTTACCTTTTTTCCTTTCACCTTTCGTTCATTTATTGGCTTATAACTTCTCTTCTTAATCTGGATCTGACATTCGTTGACAATGGTGTGATGAAACTTGTACAATCGTTCAATCACTCACGTTCACTTCATCTTACTACTTCATTATTTACGTTAATGTGTTGGTATATTTCTAAATACCACTTCTGTTCACTAACCTGCTATAACTCAGCATCCTTCTACAATTCCATCCTAAGATTATACCCAGTATTCAACCAAAAAACCAGATTAACAGTATTCCGACTAAATACACTATTGCATTAACTCCGGAGGAATGAATTAGCGATTTCAGAAAAAGTTTAGTATATTTCTCTCTAAACATTCAAAAGACAAATATTGCACTTTCGAGAAAAAATATTTTTCTTTAACCATTAATACCAACTATGTGAATTTAGCTGGAATACTGTTGATCTTGTTTCCTATTGACTCAAAAGTAGAATATTAATGAGAAATTGTTTACAATTTCTTTCGGAAAGGTGAGAAAACTGTAGAGACGTTTATCAGGTCAATTTGTCTGTTGTGGAGACGAGTTAAGTAGAAAGCAAAATTAAAGTGATTAATTAATTAGGGAAGCACCATTTTCAAGAATATAAAATCCAATTTTAAGCTGATGACGTAACGTTAGATTTCTACTTTCCACAGAGTGATTTTTGAGAAGAATTTTTGGCATAGATGAATTCGCGATAGCAGTAGTGGAGACATTTGCCTTTTCTCAGATTTCTAAGTATTATATTAAATAGGCAAACTCCCCATAGATAACATCCTCCCGCGTGAGCACTACGGCATCTCCTGATAGCTACCTTTATCATATACTCCACAATCACATTCGCTCGATAACATCTACTATCCTACCCCAACATTCCCCTCCTTATCAAACCAACAAAAACCATATGCAGCGGCTATCACTGTAAGACCAGTTGATTTGGGGAGCGGCGGGTAAATTTGCATAAATCATTCAGAACTGGTGCTAAAATAAATTAAGAACACACCTACTCTGACACGAATCGTGGATTCCATGTGATTAGTGGTCAGAAAATAATTAAACTATTTATTCACAAGAAAAATGATTTTATGAAAGGCCGATTAGAAATCTAGAGTTAGGTGTTACTGTCTGTGAGTAATGGATCAACCGAGCGCTACCTTTAAGAAAATATTCGGTATGGTAAACAACTGAGATAATTAATGTGATCATTTAAATCTATATAGTTATTACCTTGGGTCGAGTTGAGTAGAGAACTTTTATGTAGAAATAATTCCAGACTGCAGCGAATTCAACATCATAAAATTATTTTAATTAAATGCTTTTTTCCTTCAGGGAATTAATTCCTCGAAATTTATTCCCCGAAATGGAGTACAAAAAATGTCAAGTTTTGCTCTTAATCTTACAGGTCAGTAAATTTCAATCGTTACCTTTGTTGACCATGAATAATCCACAGCCGTAAATTCACAAAAAATTTGTAAATAGCTGCTTGAGTGATTCTTGGGCTTCATACAATAGAAAGCTTGCAAGAGCTGTTTCTCCGCAAGTGAACCTTTCTGGAGAGACGTAGAGGGCCACCTTTGGGGATACCTTTTCCTCTCTCCGTTTTTTAACTTAGTTTCCCACAAGCCGAGGCACCTCGGCCTGTTTTAAGAGGTGTATGCTCCGGGGTCACAGACCTTGGGCATACAGTAAGAGTTGTTCGCTGTTCCCATTTGAACAGTCGGCCAACTGCCTCCTATACTGGTCGAGGCATGAAGAAGGGAATTCTGCGTCCCCACAGAAAACCCCTCTTCCGCCATCGCAAGAGCGTGGGACAATTACCTAGTCCCCAACCTAATTGATGCAGGTTTTCTAGGGTTTGTCCTGCATCACTTTTAGGCGACTGCCGGGTGGATCCTTAAACTATAGCACGGGGGCTCTCGTTAACCTTTGGCTACCTTGCTCTATCCTTCCGCATCCCCCCCTTTTGAATCCCTTCCTATGCTATTAAAGGGGAGTTGCCACCACGTGGATTACCCTCATGTAGCATGTTACTCTAAAAAAATCTTCGGCTTCCAACCGGGTGAGAATAGGCCTAGTCCACGATGTTTCGATGGCGGTCACTGCCTTCAGCCTTCTTTCTTTGATAATTCGTAAATAATTTAATATAAGTATAAAAAAATCGCTGACTTACATGGGAAAGAAATTAAGCAAACGTTACAATGTTACTGACATTTTAATAAACTCCTCACTATGACGTAACAAGGGATACGAATTTGAAGCAAGGAAAGTATACCTGACTTTTGTAGTCTGTCTTCCTTTTAGATCGTAAAAACCATTCCTCGTCTTATAATGAAACTTGAGTTAATTATGTTTAATTTTCCCATAACAATATTTAAGTTTATGATTCGCCCCTGCAAAGTCCGATAGTCATCATTACACCGCTGCTAGAAGTATACACACTGGTTCAGGCGCTACAGACGTCGCTGTATTTCAATTAAAAGGCAGGAATATAATTGTCTGTAAATAAGCTACGAGGCTTTATTAGAAGACGTTGACAGCGTACGTCATCGCATTGTCACGGATACAATTTTTCACTCGGTTAGAAGCCTGAGAATATTTTATTCAAGCTATTAGATGTTAATATTTCTGAAACAAAAGTATTATCGTAGTGCAAGCCATTTTCTTTATTTTGTGTTTCATGTTAACCAGCCAGTCACATTATCGCTTAAAATGGGCATATTGGAGGTGAACTGTCACCTACGTTGCCGTGTTGAGAAAGAAACACAAACTCACAAATTTTGGAGGGACGAATGAAAGTGTAAGATTATTTACAGTGTGGTTTGTGCTCAACAAATGTTCTCGTTTACGCCGTTGTCAATATGTTGAATATTACCCTTAATATTATCGTCACGATGATGTTCAACCATTTTATTTTCTGCTTGACAGCCTTGTAATGTTTCTTACGTCAACGCCATCCAATTAGGCAATTTAACTACTTCAAAAACATTAACTAGAACAATCCTAAAACAGAGACTTGACTGCTCCAGCGATGAGTGTAAATCGACTAAGAGGAATAAAGGTCGCGCACTGACTGGCTGGTCACGTCATTGCCCAATTTGCAATTAATCATGGACTCTGAAGCAGTCACAGTTGTAATGCCCCTATTTACGGATGTTTCATAACTGCACAATACTTGACTGCAACAATTTCGTTACGTCATCAGTTACTTCACAGCTTGCAAATATTCCGTATTGCTGCCACTAAATGAGGCGGCTGAGAGATTTTTCTGTGTTGTCATTTATAGATCTGCAGCTATTCCCGCTATAAATAGTGAATTTAAACTAACGTTTGATCTAGACCACGCAGGTACTTTGAACACTTGCCTCGTTTTGCCAGGTACATATTGGACAAGTGGTAGATTTTCTCGTTCGCATTAATTTTCAGTCCACGACAGACAGGGAAACCTTCATGCAGTTTTAATAGGGAAAATTATTATGAAACGGAGAATATATGACTAAATTGACGACGAGAGACCTGCCAAGTATACTGACAAATGAGCAATGTTAGTGCTTCTAGGGATACCTATTTCGCGCACTATTAAGAACAGCTCACGTAATTAACAATTTATTATTACCACTATAAGGGAAACATTCCTGCTAAGTGCGGTTGGATTTATAAGTCTCAACTGGATCTATTTCTATTCCATCCTTCAACAAGCTCAAATTTGAATTTCCTTTGTTTTGAAGGCATTTAAAAAGCTGTAACAAACTATAATTCTGCACACTTTAACATTTCCTATTTCCGGGTCCGCGTTTGTCACCCCACTGATGCTATTTATTATTATTTTTCAAGCATGATGCAAAACTAAGCCGCTGTTTCGATGACAACACAATACAGAATACGAAAATTCCAATTCTTCAGTTTTGTGTGTTTATAATATCCAGAATCGTCATTAATACTTTCAAAATTTCCAATTAATTCTCTTGTTCTTTTTTAATAATAAGTTACACAAGTGGTGACCTCTCCTCTTTAATAGCATGGGAAAGGATAGAAATGGGGGTGCGGAAAGGAAGAACAAGGTAGCCAAAGGTTAACTAGGGCCCCTGGGCTATAGTTTAAGGATCCTCCCTTTCAATTCGCTTAATAGGACGCAGCCAGAACCATTGAGAAACCTGCATCAGGTAGGTCGCCCTACCGATGACTAGAGTGGGGTTTGCTTTGAGGATGCTGCATTCCCCTCCCCATGTCTCGACCAGGTTTGGTGGTAGATGGCCAACTATTTGAATGACAACAATGGTTTATGGGAATAGCCCGCAGGTAGCTTCCTCCGACTCTCCTGTAAGATTCCGCCTGCGAAATAGTTACAATTAATTAATCCAAATTGCAAGAGCTAATTAAATAATTTCAAAAATCTAACATATATGCTACCTTTGAGGATAAATGGATGAAAACTCGTGTTATTATAACATGAAAGAAAAGTAGACTAAGTAATAAGACACACATTTATAGTTGTTGATAGCATGTCTTTGTAAAGTTGTATTGATTAATGTAAGGAAATTCATTTGTCGTTGCACAAACATTTTTATCCAAAATAACGGAGAAATTTGAATTCAAATTCTGAGTTTCAACGGACTTTATACACATTTATAAAATTGCGTATATACGCTCGCAGGCGAATTACTTCTTATTGTAAATAAGTTCAGAACTGTAAAAAAATAAAATAGTACAAGTAGTTGTATATTTATGTAGGGTGAAGTTGTGATTCACTTTGTACTATTAATAAGTTTTCCTGAACTTGTTTGTGGTGAGTTGTAATCGAGATATAAGCAAATGTACGTCAATTTTATAAATGTTTGTAGTTCGTTGAAAACTCAGATTTTGCATTTAAATTCTGCCGTTTATTGAATAAAAATAAATTTTGCAAAGACAAAAGATTTCCGACTATTAATCAATTCATTATATTAAATACAAATTTACAGAGGCAGGTCATCTACTGTTATAAAATTACCCTGTAAAAAATTGCTGTCACAGAACTTACTGTTTTGTAAAACTTTCATTCCTCTTCACACTGTTAATCTTACAAAATTCTCCGTATTACTTTTAAATATCCAGCAATTACTGGTTTTGTCGATATGCAAAAATTTACTCTTGCTTATTTATTGCTCGAATTCCTCTTATGTTGTTGCTGTTTTATTTTATTTTTACATTTTAACGCATAATACATTATAAAAACGTGTTATCATTAACTGATACTTAAGGTAACAATTCATTTAAGATTTTTCAATTTTTTTAATTTACTTTTCCAATTAGGATTAATTAATTATCAGTATTTACCTCAAGAAAAATTATATTTTGTATCAAGACTACATTGAAATATTATTTTACCAGTGTCTAATGAAAAAAAAAAGCAAATTTAGTCAGACCTTGTTATACGATTTGGGTTTTTTATGTTCTAATCAAATTAGGAGTCTTTTATTGGCAAACAGGGATGAAAGAGTTTTTATTCTTAAAAAAGAATTATTTTTGGTAGACTTTGAAATAAGCCACGCCCTTCAATTTACAACGTCTATTTTACAGTATTAAAGATATTGTTCATTTGATTGCTCCACCATAATTAAAGCACATTGAATGCTAAGCTGCTCCATATGAAATACCTGCATTGTTATGTAAACCAATATGAAATTATATGATATTTTAATTTGATAGAATATTGATACTTTCAATGGCACTATAACATAAAAAAAAAAATTAGCATGAACCCTACCTTAGGTTGGCCCAAATGTTGTCAGCACATCTGGAATCAATAGCTCTGTTTAGAAAGGCTTCTCAGGTTTCCACCCAGGTTATCTTGGAAGACAGGGACGTTATGTCGAATAGCTCTTCCATATTCCATCATTGGCTGTCTAACATGATAACCTGGGTGGAAAGCCGAGAAGCCTTTCTAAATTCTATTCAATGGAACAGCCTTCGATCTTTATAGCTCTGTTAAAACTTGCTGGAAACTCAAGTCACAATCATTCAATTTTCCCCTTAGAAAAGGTTTATACTATTGTGTTTAGTACCACTATATAATTCTGTGTTTTGTGCTATGTTACCTGATATTCTACTTGTGGAGCTAGAACACAGATGGATATGAAGAGACGCAGGCTCTGATACGTCGTCTGCTTCTGTACTTGAAAGTTGCCACAACTTATTGTCTTGTATTTAACCAAGAAACTGCTCCTTCCACCTGCATACAAAATGCCTACACCTGATGTTGCATTACCATTTGTATTACACCTACCAAAATGTGCATCACAGAAATTTGATGTTCCCATGTCCAAGTTACCTCTTACATAACAAAAATAACCTTTGATGATATGGGTAACTATAACATTGTCTTATGTTTCGTCCAGATTACTAACTCTGTGTACTAAATCTGATCTGGTTCTAATCATTAAATACAACAATGTACTAAATGTTTGTATACAAGGAAAAAATGTTTAATTTTCTTTGCATCAAAAATCTTAAAAATCTTCTGTAACTGGGCTGCTGTTCTTGCATGGGCCTATTTAATATTTTCAGTTTCTCCTTAATTGTGGTTATGTACTTCTAGACAAATAAAATAGAATGATGGTTACACAACAATTTCAAAATCTACTATCAATTATGATATTATTTTCTTCTTCGAGTATTATTCACTTTTAAAAATGTAACAACACTTCTTTACCTCTTGCATGTACTTTGACAATTTTCTCATGATTTTATAATTTGCACATAATTTTTGTGTTAATAGTCATATGCTTTGTTGCAACAATGTTTCAATTATGTGTATAGTTCTTGAAAAGTTGATATTTTGGTGTATTTTGTTTCTTGATGTTTTACCATCATAAATTCTCTACAATATTTTACCCAATGTTCTTTTTGCAGTAATTGGACATGTCAAGCTTATTAATTTTATTTTCCTTTCATCTGGTTGTAGTTTCTAGTGGTTCAATTTCTCATTTTTTTTCTGAACTATTCAGAAAGTCCCTTTCTTAAATACGCAGCTTCATTGCCATTTCATCAAAAATCAATTTTCTCATTTATTTGGTAATAAACATTAGACATCAAGGTTTAAGGTTTTTCCCAGTGAATTGCATGAATGAATTTCTCTTGTTTTCCAACTGGGTTGAACATGTAATTGGTGTCTAGAGAAATTCACTCTAACATTATACCTGAGCGAAATGTTTCAAAATTATTTGGTAATGATTCTAAACTTTTGCTATTCAGCAGTAGTTATTGGAGTTAATTTTTGTCTTTTGTTACTTGTATTTTTTGTTAGTTCAAGCTTCTCAAATATCATTAACACATTTGTTAATGAGTTGGTAGTTCTCCTTTCTGTAATATATCTCTCACTCCTATTGAGTCAGTCTGTTTTCCCTGTTTACTTAATTAGCTCCTACAGCCACAGACCTGCACTTTTTAAAATTGGCCTTCCTCTAATCATTTTTTAACTAACCCAGATTTAGGTAAACATGATATTTAAAAATTAGATTGTACAAATATGACTCTTTGCATGATATGAAATAATAAAGTCTTATTTTTCCTGTTTCAGACACTCCCCGAAACATGGAGAGTAAGTATTCAGCAATACTTAAAATCTCTATACAGAGCAACAGAAATATATGTTAGGTTTTAACAACTGATTTTTGTGTTTCAAATATCTATACTTCTGCAGTTCTGCAATGAAATTTCAAGGAAACTGATTTACTTTTTTATTATTAAAGATCTTTGATTTGTTCAGATAGGAATAAGAAATATTAAATTATTTACATGAAACACTATAGTTGTACTGCTTTCCTTATATTACACTGTACTTGATCAACAAAACAAATTTTTACTGTATTTTTCATCATGACAACGGTCAGAGCATTTTATGGCATACTTCTTGGTAAGGCAAGCACAGGCATAAGTAATAATTTCGTTTATTTAAGTATCAGATTTGTCAATGAACAGTGATACAAACCAATACATATTTCCATAAACATTTACAACTATATAAATAATAAACAAGACATAGATATATCACGATAGTCTTACTAAATAAAAACTTTTGTTTGTATTGCAGCATACACTGACGAAGAAAATGAGGAGTTGTCAGGTCAGACACCTCAAGGTAAACAAACTAATCTCTTTTATAAAATTTGTATTTAATTTTCTAAATAATTGATACTGTTAAAGGATATGATACTGTTAAAGGATATGATACTGTTAAAGGATATGATACTGTTAAAGGATATGATACTGTTAAAGGATATGACATCTTAGTGTAATTAATCAAATTTACCATAATTCTTTCACCCCTGTTTTCTCAGCCAAAAATAAATACTTGAACAAAATTATTCAACAAATGTTTCACAAAATTTTAGTAATTCAAGGAACTTTTGCTTAAGCCATAATCATCTTCTTGATCAAGTTTTTATTTTATTTTTAAATTTATCCACACAAAAAGCATAAAAAAGTGTTTTTTTTGTTAAAAATTTTCTTAGGTAGAATTGAATGAAATTATGTCCACGTAATGACCTGCATGTTATATGTAGATATATTGTCAATATTTTAATTAAAAAACATGATACTTTGTTTTAATTAATAAAAGTCCATTGAAGAGGTTGTTTGTTTTCTCACGCAGATAGAAAAAAACTGTGGTGGCACCAAAATAGGACATTTTTTCACATTCATTCAACAATATAATGTTATTTACACGAATAAAATAATTTATCTTAACCTACTCAGCAGTTCTATACAAGCATATGTTTTGTTGATATGGTTTACAAATTTACGAAGCACTATATAAGAAAAGGATATATGTATTACTATTATTATGATTCTGTGATTCAAAATAAACACATTTCTTATTCAACACTTAACTGATACTGATAACGAGTAATAAAATTTATGTTCCTAATTGAGTGCTGTGAACATTAAATAAATGAAAATAAACTTCTATCTTATTGCAGATGAAAATGAACGACTTGGGATTTCTCTTTTCGAGGGTGAACGGATATCACATGAAGGTAAAATTATTCATTCCAATGAGAGATATATTTTGGGAATTGGTTTCTAGTAACAAGTTTTCAGGGTTTTATTTCAAGATTAACAACAATTTTAAATGGGAGTTCTGGATTAAATTTTAACGCTACTGATATTAATATTACCTAAATTTCTTTCAAGTTTAAATTTTTGATCTTCTGGTGTTAAATTTAAAACTATTCCAGCATATGTTATTGGTTCTTTTTTATATGTTTTAAAACTTCCTGAAGAAGGAGGCTGAGAGCCTCCGAAAATTTGAAGAACAACCTTCAGTTCCTTATGGTGACACCACATAATATTGCAATTATATATACATATATATATATATATATATATATATATATATATATACATATATATATCATATTAGTAAGGATATGACATTGTCAAAAATAATTGCAATATTGGTATGGAAAGGAAAGAGAGATAGGTTGTGGCTTACCTGAAAGTGAAGTGTGGTGTAGCCATAGGGAACCGAAATATATATATAAATGTATATGCTATAATTTTGTCCTTCAAAAAATTAAGTTGGACTGCAAAATATAGAAACAGGTAGAGATTTATATTTACAAAACAGAACTGATATTGTTACTGGGCAATAGGACACACAGACTCTAATTCTTTTTCAAAATTGTGTGCTGTGGATATTAAATAAATGAATGTGAACTTCTATCTAATTATAGGTGAATTCACTGAACCAAGGACTTTGCATATCCAGTTGTGCCAGCAGCAGGAAGGTAACATTGTTTATTCTAACTTGTGGCCATTTTTTGGGCATTGGTTTCTAAATACTAGTAACAACAATTTATTGAACTATTTCAAAAGTAATAATTTTGTGATATGAAATTTTCCTAGATTAAAAGTTGGTGACTTTTATATCACCGTAATTTTATTCAAGTTAGTTGCATATTTAGAATTTTTGTTCTGCTTTTCTATTCAAACATATTTTCTTGTATCAATGATTTGTTTTAATAATTTACTAAGCAATTTATAAGGAGAGTGATATATATGCAGTAATATGCACCATTGTTGGTAGAAGAATTGTTTGAATATATATATATATATATATATTGCAAACGATGGACATTTTTCTCTACAAACCCGAACAGATCCAGTTACCATCTAACACACTAACTAACTTAACATAATTCTTGTTCAAAATTGTGTGCTGTGGACATGAAATGAATTAACTTGCACTTCTATCTTTTTTCAGGCAACAACATCCAAATTAGGATTTTGCAAATTGTGTATAGGCAGGAAAACCAAGAAGGTAACATTGTTCATTCTAGTTTATTAAAATTTTAGGAAATTGGTTTCACAACTACTGGTAACAACTATTTATGTAAAAATTTCAAAATTAACCACAAAATTTATATCTATGTCTGCTAAGGTAAATGTTGGTGCTACGGATATTAATGTGACCTTAATTTCTATCTAGCTTCTTGTTTTTAATGGTGTGCTTTGGATATTAAATAAATGAGCATAAACTTCTATCTTATTACAGGTCAAACCATTGTAACTGAATATTGGATTATCCATTCCTGGCAGGTAAACCCACAAGGTAAAATAAATAAATTCAAAATAGTTACATTATATGGAAATTGGTTTCAAAATATAAGTAACAACTATTCATGCAAATATTTTTAAATTTAATTAAATTTATTGTAATGAGCAAGTAATGTATTTTCTAATTTATTTCAAATGACAGATCTATGATCTTTTATTATTATTGTTTCCTCTTTCTCAATGAAACAATATAGTTCGTTAAAAAATAAAATATGCTCTAGGTTAAATGTTAGTGCTACTGACATTAATATTACCTTAATTTCTTTCAAGTTACTCATGTAGAAATGCGATCAATTTTTTTTTTAATAATTTTATTTAGTCGCATCAACTACTAAGGTCAATAGCGACTTTGTACGTAGTTGTGTTTGAGTTTGTTGGGGAACTATTTTCTCAGTATGGAAACATATCACAATATCCATGCCCTAGCCAGGATTCAAATATGGGACAAAAATTTTTCAAGCATATGTTATTGTTTCCTTTATATGATTCAAAAATTTATTAAGTACTTCATAAGGAAAAGTATATATGTATGTATATACAGTGATGAAAAAATATACAGTACTTTTTCTACAAAATTAAACTGATCCTGTTAATGTGTAACTAGTCATCTGAATATCAAATGTGTAGCTAGAGTTACAATTGAAGATAGCGCACCCCTTACTATTTCCCGAAATGCAATGGAGAAGTGAATTCTTTTTTTAAAAAAGTATATTAGACATATAACCCTATACTATCCCTCGTAAAATTGTTTTACTGATTGCTAACTCAAATAGTACGATTACTAAGCAACAGTACAGTGAGGCTGTCAACTTCTTCAGGAAGGAGTGTTACACTATTCCATTCACCGGCTGGCTATATATATATATATATATATATATATATATATATATATATATTGCTGTCTGCAATGTATTATAATCTATTATCTGTGTCTGACTCACTGATTGCTGTCTTCTCCAGGCACTTCTGTCTTCCTTCTAGATACTCTCGCCATCACATTCCTTTTCATAATTAAAACAGATTGCTTATGTAAATACATACAAATAGTTCAAAGTTCTAACAGTACTGCTGCAGAACACAGGTCACCGCTGTATTTATTGTGCTATTGTCTGATAACAATGCCCAAACAATAGTGCGGCAACTGTGATTAGACCCCACAATGTTGTGTGATTAGTTTTTAGCTGGTGGCACATGTGGGGGAGTAAGAGACAGAAATTTTCAATGACATGATAATGTGAAAAATGTATTGTCAATGTGTCAGGAAGGCACATTACATTATTTGGCACCCCCGAATTACTGCGTTGGGGGGCAGATGTCCAAATTATATTCTGTGGTCATTAAATAATTGAACAAAAACTTATTTCTTATTTCAGGCCAAATCCGACAAATTGTGATTGTGGTTATCCACTCCTGTGTGGAAGACTCAGAAGGTAAAATTATTCATTCTAACTTAGTGACATTTTTGTAAATGGATTTCAAAATATTAAATAGAACAACTCATGGAAATATTTCAAAATTATGCACAAAGTCATTTTAAAGTCTGTTGTGTTAAATGTCATTGCTACTGAAATTAATATTACCTTAATTTCTTTCAATTAGAAATTTTGATAGCCTGTTGTTCTATTCAAAACTATTCAAGGAGATGTTATTGTTTCTTTTATATGGTGTAAAATTTTAGAATGTACTGTATAAGGAAAAGTATGCATATCTTTTGATTCTGTGTTTTAAAAATTTAAGAGGTACTGAAAAATCTAGCAAATCATAGGCATTTTTTCTACAAAACAGATCTGATCCTGATACTGTGTAATGTAATAATTGTTCCAAATAGTGTGCTGTGAACATTAAGAAAATTAACATGAACTTCTATCATATTGCAGGCCCATGGCCCCCAGCTTTTGTTATGACAATGCAGTCCCCATGGGTAAACCAAGAAGGTAACATTATTCATTCAAACATACTGGCATTCTTTATAAATTGGTTCCCAAAATAGTAGTAACAAATATTCATGGGAATGTTTCAAAATTAACCACAATGTAATATAGAAGTCTGCTGGGTTAATGCAAATTATGTTAATTTCTTGCCACATATTGAAATACCACTACAATACTACAGAATGATAAGTAAAGTTTTAATTATTTTATCTGTTAGCTCTATACTCAGGTACGGATTTTTATAATTGTGCATATGTTAGCAGGTTTCATTTGGTGTTGACATTAGCATATCAAACTCTGTTACTTTTATAAAGTCATTACAGGTATGAAACTAGTCATCTGAATATCTTTGTGATTGAAGATTTTTGGATGTATATTGAGATTTATATAGCAACTTTTACAATTCCAATAATTTATCCAAGGGGCAAAGGGCTACATTAATTTATTTTAATACCATTTCCAATAAATTAATCAAGAGGCAGAGAAAAAATATTAATTAATTTTAATAATGAAAGTTTCATATTCTTAATTATTTCACCCTTATCATCCTGTTGAGTTCAAATGTGAATAATGAATTTTTAAAAGATGCTAGAATTAGTCAAGTTATAAACATTTTTCTTTCCCTGAAATTAATATTTAATCTGCAAAAGGTATAGCTGAAGTACTATAGGTGGCTTCATAAATATATATTTCAACATTGAAATGAGCTAGTAATATTAATGTGAGATAATCTATTTGGTAATTTTTCCAGATGACAGTTGAATTATTATTATTATGTTTCCTCATTCTGAATGTAACAATATAGTTGGCCAAAAAAATACAATACATTCCCATGAAACTAAAGAAAACTATAGAATTGTATTGTTGGTTTTCTTTAGTATGATTAAATTAAATTAATTTTGCATTTATGCTTCTAGTTACTGATAATGACTTTTTTGCTTTTCGTTGCAGATTAAACCAACGTAATTAAACATGCTAAGAAAAAATTGGGCATAATATCAGATTCAATGCTGTTGTTAGTGTCAGATAGGTTTAATGGAGTTCCTATTCCATTTTTTTTACGATATACCACATTAATCAAGACGATATAGCATTGTTGTCGCTGTATTGATAGAAATCTGAACAGCAGATGTACAGAAAAATGGCGTTGACATTTATAAGTTTAGCATATTTTTTAGATGACATCAATTATTATTATTATGTTTTTTCCTTTTTCAATGTAACTATGTAATCGATTAATAAATAAAATACAATATATTCTCATGAAAATTAAGAAATCACGAGAATTATAACGTTATTGGCTTTCTTAAGTATTATTAAATTATAATTAACCTATGCATTTGTGCCGGTAGCGGCTCGTGAATTTTTTAAGGTATGTGCTTCATCACACCAAACAACATTTTTTTCGAGGATAACTTTGTAAAACAATACTACCGCAACGATGGTGAAATACTCTGCGTCACATGACTCAACACGTAATTTTTAAAAGCGGAATAATTTAGCACCTGGTTGATGCACAGTTCTGACACGAAAGTATTTTTCCTTCTTAAATGAAGTTATTTTTGGTACAAGCTACACAATATGACAGTATTATATGCAGGGTCGTGTGGTATATTTTCGCAGGTCTTTGAAATGGCGCCCCTTAGGTACATGTTTTTCTTTAAATTAACATTTGACTTTGATTATTTTAAATGTTACACAAAATGAAAGAATACTATTTTTGTTTTTAATATAGTAACTATATTTGAATAATATTTTTTTTACTGAATGGTTGAGATTTAATTTGATTTAGCTATAAATACATCCCCTTACGTATTATGGCGCGGGGAGGACTGATTGTATGAGCTTGCTTTAATCATTAATAAGCAGTGTTATAATGGATCCATAGAAATCAGAACAGCAAATAACCATTCAAACGGGAAAAAGGCGTTGACCTTTTAAAGATTGAGATAATCGCGCAGTCAGAATGAAATAAAGTAAACTTAGGGAGTGTAATAATTTTGAAGCAGACAATGAAACAAAGAAGTGACCAATCAGAACCCAGTACAATAACAACAATGTCCAACCAATTACAGTTCTACTTCACATATCGCGCGAGACAGTTGAGCCATACATAAACTGCAACACACTACGCATCACATATCAAATCACGATAACGGAGCTATATAGTCGCCAAAATGTAGTGCTCTTGTTCACCGAAACCCCGGTTATAATTCGAGACCTTCTTATCAAGATTTTCACCCATCAGATTGTAGTTATTGGAAACGATCGGAATTGATACGATTGTTTTTAACAAAGCGAAATGCTGGGGATTAACATTTGTGGGACGTATTCCACGTTTACACATGGCCTTAGTTTTCAATGGTTAGTTCCTTAATAAACACACACAAATAAAAACAATTTTTAACGGCAATGTTTCCTAACCTTTTTTATGCCGGGAATATATATATATGTGTGTGTGTGTGTGTATGTATGTATGTATTATTCAAAGGCAGTAAACTTTTACGTTTTGTTGTTTTATATCACCGAGATGGCAACACTAGTGATGGTTATCATTGTAGAAAAACGTTCGAAAACAGAATGAGGTAATTAGAAAGCTAATTTTTGCTGATCGACGTGTTTGATGGAATCGGGTGAGCGCGATTAAAGTAGTGTTTGAAATATAAAATTATCTGGTTTAATAATACGCACTTTCAAAATTTTATTTTGTACCGCAAATCTCATTATAAACGAGTTTTATAATTATGTTTTTTTCAGAAAAATGTTACAATAATGCGCAAAAAAATAACCGATACTCAACAAACGCAACTTTTCTTCATGTAACTGAAAATTTAAATCGCATTAACTAATCCATGAAAGTGTGTCCAAGTGTTCGATATCACGAAGTCTGATGCTTATATCCTTTCCAATGTTCAAGTATCAGTATACAACAGAATGTTAGATGAAATTGCAACTTTCTCTAGCACAGATAATTCATACAATTTTTTTTTTAAGAAAATGGAAGTATTTTCTATTAATGTCATAATATAAAGATCAGTTTTAAGTTGGAGATATTGTCTTGCATGTAGGAGGTTAATATCCTTTTCTTAAAATTTGTTTTATATATTATTATATGGAATCCGCCAAATAAATTACATGAGTTTTTAATTCAAATATTTTCTGTCTAAGAAGTTTCTCAGTTTCAAAATTGAACACATTCTGTTGGGAGGACACTGAAAGTTAATCTCGAAGTCTTATTTCGATAGTAAATTATAGTGAACTTTATTTATCTGAGCCTTGAACATAAAATGTTCTACAATGCATAGCCAGCCAAATGTATATAAAATTTTCGTTTCAAAGACTTGTTGTATGTGGCTGTAGTATCTTTATCACTGAAGACCTTTTCTGTTGTATTCTTCAAAGATAAACTTATCGTACTCACACTGTTTTGCAGATTCTGTTGTCACATTCAAGGTGTAATATTCTTACATGAGTAATGGGGCAAATGAATTTAATTTACTATGAACTTATTCCGAATTACGTAAAACATTGAGAGTAATTTGAATTTTTTTTTCAAATTTAATTATTGTTTAAGATATGATGCAAAAATGTTTCAATCCATAAAATGGTAAAATAGCTGATTGTATTCTGTAGAATGAGTAGTGATTCATCGTGGTGTGTATAATTATTTGGACACCAAGAGCCAAGAAGTATTTTGATTACTGCTATAAACAGAAGTATCATAATAATATATTGAATAATTTTGCACTAAAATGATTAAACATTTTAGTTTAATACGCCAGTAAATAACCTAAAAGAAAAATACATGCCGTTATAGCCGTTAAAAATTGTTATATTGAACAGTATTTGTTTATTTTTCACTGTGTCATATCATATTTAAGTATAAGAACCATGTCAGATGTAGACAAATGGATTGATATTGCAAAGGACTGCAAGTACCTCCCAGAAAATGATTTGAAGGTATTGTAAACATTAGTGTTGATAGTAGATAACTTATTTCTCAATAACTTGTTAATATGTTTTATTTTCAATGTATGTAGAAATTGTGTGATATGGTCTGTGATCTCCTCCTTGAAGAATCCAATATTCAACCTGTCTCAACACCTGTCACAGTATGTGGTGATATACATGGCCAGGTGAGTTTGACTGTAAATTGTCTTCTTTCATTGTACCACAATTCAAAAGATTTTTTATATCAGTATTTTTAGTCTCAATACTTTGTTAGAGAGAAATGATTAGGAGAATATGTTGTTTAACTTTGGCACATTCTGTGTGTGTGGATCCCAGAAGTAATTAAAAAATCTTTTGGCTAGTTACATCTTCAAAAAGCAGTTTATTTGAGGAAATATATATGGTTTTATAAGTTTGTCCAAAATTTGCAAGATAAGTGAACTGCTTACAGAAATATTTTTGATTAGTGTTGTTTATTTAAAGATAGATCATAAATCTCGTCAAAGTTTTCATATTCCTCCAATATTGTTATCCAATTTTTACTTTGCTGGATCACAGGGTATTTTTTGTTAAGTGAATGCTTTCAAATCTTGGGTGACAAGTAAACTAAATAGATCATATTGTTTCCAGGCAGTTGTGGAAATTTACCATGCATGTCTTAGTTTAAAAGCTAATTATTTCATCTTCAGTGTAAAAACTGAATTTATTTCAGTTACAACTTACAGAATATTTTTCATTATAATATCAATGCTAAATAACTGACTAAATCAGGTCCAAAAAATTTTGTGTTAAACCTGTGCTACTAGTTTTAGTGAAATGATCATCATACATTTTCTCTTCAGTAATATTGCAGCATATTAAACTGTTACTCTTCTACAGGTAGATCCATTGTGTATAGTCCTGTAATTCTGCATCTATGAGCTGAAAATGGACAGGTTATCTTTTTCCTGTTTGAAACACTGGGTGTACTGCCTCTTCTGATTTTCTGTCTATTCTGAATTTGTATCATTAACATTATCAATTCTTGAACTTTGAAATACAGTGTAGCATTTTCTTTTTTTGTATACCATTGTGTTTAAATGTGTTCATATTTCTAGTTTAAATACACCCCAGATAAGTTAAACTTTGACAGGGCAAGCTTTTATTTTTGGTAGTTGTTTATTGTTTGTGACTTATGTTAAGTGAAATGAAAAGGAGTCTTGACTTTAAAATGATCTTTGTTTGTACCATTTAAATTTAAGGATGAATCACACTTTCAATAATTGAAAGTTCAAAAATAACTTGCTCTCTTCACACAATTTGACTATATTATTGGGCACTGAAATTTCCATAATTTATTTTAGTTTTATGATTTGGAAGAATTATTTCGGAATGGAGGTCCTGTGCCTGATACAAATTATATATTCATGGGAGATTTTGTTGATCGAGGATACTACAGTTTGGAAACATTTACAAGACTGTTAACGTTAAAAGCAAAATGGTCTGATCGGATTACTCTTCTGAGGGGTAATCATGAATCGAGACAAATCACTCAAGTCTATGGATTTTA
The DNA here is from genome assembly GCA_037074705.1 of Zhengitettix transpicula. Classification (NCBI taxonomy): domain Eukaryota; kingdom Metazoa; phylum Arthropoda; class Insecta; order Orthoptera; family Tetrigidae; genus Zhengitettix; species Zhengitettix transpicula. The sequence goes on along the minus strand of CM073595.1, from coordinate 60,217,402 downwards.
TGGTAAGAAAATTTTAAATGAATTTTCAAATTATTTAGGTGCCTATTATTAATATAGGATAATATACCATTGTCTTTAAACTGTACTATATTTATTTAACTGCTATTTTTTCAATGTTTAATTATATATGGATTATAAACATTGGCTTTATTTAGTTTCTGATAATTATTTTCAGTAATGCCAATTGTGCTGTTTGTGACCTTCAAACATAACTGTTATTTCAGATGAATGTCAGAGCAAATATGGGAATCCAAATGCTTGGCGCTATTGCTGTCGTGTTTTTGACTTGCTTACTATTGCAGCGGTAAGTTGCAAGTGTTTGCAATCATATGTTTTTATAATGTGCTGTATTATCACTGATCGGAAATATGTTCACAGTTTTATTGAATAAATTAATTCCTAATGTGATGGTGATGTTAATTGATCTTCAAGAAGTTTTTCAGTGGCATCTGGGTATCTAGGAAATGAATATGTGAAAAACTTAAATTAAATGTATATAGCTGGATGCAACATTTTAATAAATTACAATATTTAATTTTTTTTGGTGATATAACCTTCCAAAAACTTCAATACTACAAACCACTAATATTTGTTGCCAAATTGAAGCTATTAACACAATAAATTTGCTAGAAGCTGGAACTCAAATTCGTTTAATATATTAGGCCTGAATTTAATTTAATACTTTGAAGGAAAAATAAAGGCACCAATATAATACACAATTTCTCTGCTTGTAACTTTGAAAGGTAAACCTTTCACAGATGTTAAATTTATCAAATTATATTTTCTGAAAAGTGCTAAATTTCTATATAGTGGTTTGCAACAAAGTCTGAAAATTGTGAGATACTGGGCAATGCAAAATCAATTTAGAAGTATGGATGAAGTAAAAATAAAGGAGAAAACTAGACTGCACAAATGTGCTGTATTCAGTGTTTCTATTTATGAAAACACCAGCAGATGAGTTTTAAAAAGGATATTAAAAGAAATTGTATTGTACTACTGTAAAAAATTCTTCTCTCTCTCTCTCTCTCTCTCTCTCTCTCTCTCTCTCTTTATTGTCAACTGACTCTTTCATTTCCTCCATTTCCACTCTATTTAATATACAACATATAATAAATTTGTTACTATTTAAAGTTTGTCTTCAGTTATAAAATTGAATCTATATTTAAGTTTTTCTTTAAATTTCATGAAATTCAATTATATATATATATATATATATATATATATATATATATATATATATATATATATAGTATAATTTAATTTTTCACAGATCTCATTTTTTAAAATTCTTGCTAAATGATTTAGCTCCATATTGTCATGATTTGACTGCAGTTTATTACATGTTTACATATTTCTATTTTTAAGCTAATTGATGAACAAGTACTGTGTGTTCACGGTGGACTATCTCCTGACATTCGAATGTTAGACCAGATCCGTAGTATAGAACGAAATCAAGAAATTCCCCATAAAGGTAAGTTTTTTGTTTACTCTCCTATTTTTAAAGTGTGTGTATCTGTGTTTTGGACATGATATAGGTGAATGTGCTATAATGGTTATAGATATTGTGTGAATATGACTAATGATCAATGTCTGTGTGTCATTTTATTATACATTTTCTTGTGTGAGATGCAGTTGATGAAAATTTGAATCACAGTAGCAGATGTGTTAATAAATACAATTTATCAGTGAAGACAACTCTACCAGAACTGTTTTCAAATTGAAGTGCTCATGATAATTTTACTTTATTATTCTATATGAAAGGGTGGAATTCAGATGCAGAATCTTACCATTAAATATTGCATCTCTTTTGAATTAAAACTTGTTTTTAAATTACTATGTCAATATTAATATTTTTTTTGGGTGTTTAGGTGCCTTCTGTGATTTAGTATGGTCAGATCCTGAAGATGTGGAGACATGGGCAGCTAGTCCACGAGGAGCTGGTTGGTTGTTTGGAGCTAAAGTTACCCATGAATTCATGCATCTTAATAGTTTAAAGCTAATATGCAGAGCTCATCAACTAGTACATGAAGGTAAATTAAATTTAGACTTTTGTACAGTTTTTAAGGGTTAAGGATGTGTGGCAATGGATTCAAAATTGACTTCAACAATTGAGAATTTGACATGGCAGTCATAAAAAACATAGGGTGTGGGATCCAATTCACTATAGCAAATATTCACAAATTGTATGATTTTCAATAATTAAACAATGCCTTTATAGCAAATGCCAGCCATCATGTACAAAGGCCAGTTTGGAAGAATAAATTAATTTATTTGGGTAGAGTCCAGTTAAATATCAGTTCTTAATAATTTTATTTGAAAATGTTTACAAAAAAAAGTACTGTCCACTAACAGTAGTTTTGGGAGAGACAGGGAATTTAAATTGCTAACTTATAACTACACAAGTAGACTGTTGTGCACAGTAGCACAGTTGATGTCAATGTGTATCCCACTAGTAAAGAAAAAGGTTATTGTAATATTTTAATTTTATACACACACAAATGATTTCAGGTAAGTCGGCTATGATGCCTTTTTTTCCTATCCTAGTGTGTTATTTAATTTTAACCTGTCACATTTTCCTTAACTATATATATATATATATATATATATATATATATATATATATATATATATTGTAGTAGATTCATTAGGGCCCCACAAGTTAGGGCGACATTATATATACCTTTGACCATGTGCCTCGTAGCTTTTGACAATTTATTTTGGACGACAGGTAATTTTTTAGTATGAAATTACCAATACAATTTTTTTGTATGTAATTTATTTCTTGAGCTGTGAGATATGTACGTTTCTGCAGGGAGTGGTCAGTACTTTTACATTCCAATGTTGTAGCACTAACCCCAATGAGACCTACATTGAATCATGATAATGTGATATTGGTAGATTATTGACTTTGTTGGCGTCCTCTTTCCATGCCGCATATTGTTTGCTATTGTTGTGTGGATGGCACGCACAAAGATTTGTAAAGGCAGTTCTGTGTAGGACTCGACAGGGGATGAAGCTTCAAACATTGGAGCGTTTAAGAGTTGTAAATGAAATTAGGCTTTGAGAAATAATGACCACTCGCTGCAGAAACGTATATGTCTCATTGCTTGAGAAATAAACTACATACAAAAAATTTGTTTTGGTAATTTCATACTAAAAAATTACCTGGCGCCCTAAATAACTCGTTGAAAGCGATGAAGGACTTGGTTGTCGCCCAAACTTGTACAACACACACACATACATATATATATATATCTCGCAAAATCGGCCGGTGCACGGAATGGTGTAACACTCCTTCCTGAAGAGGCTGAGACCTCCAAAAATTTGAAGAACAACCTTCAGTTCCTTATGGCAACACCACACTTCACTTTCAGGTAAGCTTGTGGCTTACCTGAAAGTGAAGTACGGTGTAGCCTTAGGGAACTGAAGGTTGTTCTTCAAATTTTTGGAGGTTCTCAGAACTTCCTTCGGTCCTCTGTGGCTATACCGTGCCACAATTTCAGGTAAGCTACAAACTATGGTTATCATTGCTGCAAGGAATAACAATTTTACTTGTAGTAAGTTGTTGCTGGAATTTAAAACTAGTTTTTCATATTTATCTCGTCGAGTTTGACCTAATATAATTTTATTTCATACAGGGTATAAGTATATGTTTGATGAGAAACTGGTTACCGTATGGTCAGCACCTAACTACTGTTACCGTTGTGGTAACATTGCTTCTATATTGGAGTTTACCACTATTGACAACAAAGAACCCAAGCTCTTCCAAGCAGTTCCAGATTCTGAACGAGTGATACCACCTCGAACAACTACACCATATTTTTTGTGATAGTCCAAATTGTTACAAATTACAATTGTTCATGTTTGTGTCTATTAAATCTGAAAATACTCATTTAAGTGCCATTGTTGGCATATTGCCTGTGATACAAAAGTATTTAAGGTTATGTAGTTAACTATTGGTTATTAATTTTACAATGGGTATTGCAGTTTGTTATTGTATCTTCATGTTAGTCACCAATATATTTTTAATCATTTAGAATTACCAAAACCATGTAATGATAATGAATTGCAGGATTATGTGTAATACAAAATTATTATACGAGTACAAAAGCACCAAAATTTATACTTAATAAATCTGTATCTAAAGGGCAAATGAGTTTAAAAAAATTAAAAATATTACAAATAAGAGCTTACATTTGAAAACCTTAAATACTAACCACCTTTTTTTCTTCAGTTAAAGATAATTAATTTAGATTACTATGCCAAGGAGAAGAAATTGATATCAGTGAGTAAAAAATGGGAACATTACCATTTAAATTTTAATGCAGTTCTGAAATAATATTAAATAACCATAAGTTGTAACGTGTATATGAGTTGGATACAGATGATTATGGTTCCAGGGGATGAAAGCTGCTGAAAAATATGTTGGTATAAATTACTTTATATAACTAAACAAACTGTGGTTATTTACTATTGTCTAAATATTCTACTCAGAATCAAATTTCGTTCTAAAATTTGTAGATGGTGAAGTGGTGATTATGTATTACATTGCCTGTAACATTTCAAAGTGTAAGGGAGTAGGAGCAAAAATATTAAGTCAGGAATCTCGATAAAATTAGACAAATTACATGGATGAAAATGCAGCATTTTTTTGGGTGGAATAAGAAGATACAAATTGAGCAAAACAAAGTCAAAATGGATGGAGGAAAATGGGTTAATATAGTTCTAAATTATGCTTCTTCCACTTTTTATGTACTTTCTCTCCCTTTGCACCATTTCTTGTTTTTTATACTCAATTCCTGTCTATTATTATTTTAACCCTTTATATTTTTATATTTTTAATTTAATCTTTTGATAATGTAGTTGAAATTCCTTTAAGAAACAATTGTATGCTAACCATATTATTAAATGTTAGTCCCAGTAAATTCTCTTATTAATTTGATATATTGTTACAGTATCGGCTTATTTTTGTTTGTCAGTGTTTAAGCAAACCAAAAGTTAATTTATATAGTAATGAACTAAATTTCCTTGAATTATTGGTGCTGCACTGCCTGTCAACATGGTTAGAAAGAATAAACATATATAGAGAAAATTATAATTCAAAGCATACAACACCAACCTTTCAATTTAAAATTAAAAGATTTGCTGTATTCTGAGCAAATTTCTGAGCATTCTATACCTTACTTCATATATAGATATGTGAGCGTATTCCTGGTATCAGGTGTGTGTGTGGAAAATTAATCACTTATAGATAAAAGTATAAATCATTCCCTAGTAATATTTGGAAAGATTGTTGTAAGCATTACGATGGTTTTTTTGAAACCATAATAATGTGCTGATTAAAAAAATTCTTTGTTAAGTTTTTATTTGATGTATGGATTTGTAGAGAGTATAAATATTATACTGTTCAAATTTGTAGGAAGAATTGTTCTCTTTCTTTAAATTTGTGATTTTCCAGCATCTCCATTGTTGCGTTGTTACTGTAATTGGTTTAATATTGCAGGTGTAACGCAATATTTCCCATTGTTTTCTAACATTTATGCTTATTTATCCATGAATCAACTTTACATTTTTATCAAAGACATGACTGGGTTACTAAAATTATTTCCACCGATAATTTTCTAACTATTTTAATAACTCAAAAATGTATTTAATTTTTCAAAAAAGCTATTCACTTTATTTCATATGTAGAGGTGTTAGTATGCATATTAAGTTTTAATATTATTTTGTAATTGTTCATACCTGAAAATGAAGAAAATTAATGTCTTTTAAGTCAAACAACATACCATAAAGATATATTCCTTACAAGATGTATGCAAGAACTGCATTTGCATATGAATTCATGAGTAAATATAATCTTAAATAATGATAGTCTCTTGAAAAAAGGAATACAATTTCATTCATATAAAGAAAGATAAATTTAAATTCATTATTGTATCACATCTTTTTCACCCAACTATTTTATATTTTGAATAACTAATGCAGATTCTTGTCACATGGAGAGATGGCCATTTGAACATTATTTACTTCATCTCACTCTAATTGATAATATAATAAATGAAATGTGTATCCTTTGTATTTAGGTTATGCTTTTATGAACTTATGAATTAGTGGTAATTAGCTTTTGCTCACAAGAAATAATCCCTTGTTAAAGATGTGGAGGACTTGGTGTCTTTTAGGGATGGCCAGATGGATTCAAACCTTCATGTTTCGCAGTAAAATTTTATCATCTTATGGAATGGCTTTGCGTTTGTTCCATAGTATTTGTGTTGTCAAAAATAGATATTGTATTTGGAAATCAATTTCACTCTTTTTGTCAACATCTGATATCTAAAATTATGGTGAAAATTAGAATTTGATTCTAGATTTGAGCAGAACTTGAATTTGATTCTAGATTTGAGCAGAACTTGAATTTGATTCTAGATTTGAGCAGAACTTGAATTCACAGCAACTTCTTTCAGATTTATTAATCTTTACATCACAATGCTTTGTTGCAATTCTTGACATTGTTACCTGACTTTGTGTTGCATAGAGCATTTGAAATTGAGAGAAAATAGATAACATAACCTTATGATGTTACTTTCATATGCATAAAATAATGCTAAGATAAATGGTAACAAAGGCAGAATTTGAATAAAGTCAGTAGAAATAAGTTCACTTGTCTCACAAAAAACATTCTGACACAGAACAAAATGTTTTGGAATCTTTATATAAAAAGAGGAAAGAATGGACAACTTGTAATTGTCACACAATAAGTTCTTAATACTCTCAAGACAATAGTTTTTAAGGCTGACCATAATTTTCCTAAATTTTTTAACATGTTACACAAAATTATTAGAACAATAATTATGAAAAAGTCACTAAATTTGAAGAAATCTCTTTTTCTTCCTTTTTTCATTTAAAATAAATTCATAATTGGTGTAAATCTATTTTACATTGAAGAAATTTTTGTAGAAAGTTTCGAAGTTTTTTTTAGTAATGTACTATATTGAAAGAAAATTATTTTTACAATCTACAATGTTTTGGCAGGTTATTCCAACTTGTCTAATCATGATTGAATAGAAAATGTATTATTCTAATAACAGTGTAGCATTGCATACTACATGTTAGACTTTTTATTACTTGTGGACTTTTTCTACAAGTGCTCAATATCCAGTTGCTCAATGATTGTACTGTTGGTCTATTCAATTTCTAAACAGCCTATTAGCAAATGCTTTGTGCAACTTTTTAATACATTTTATTAATGTCTTATGTCTATATATTATGGCAATTCTAGAGCTCTGATCAGAATGTTCTTTAGTATTACTGACTAATCATATCACATTTTCATTTACCAAATAATTAGTTTTTGTATTGTCATTACTACTCTGCTGTCCACCCAGTTTATTATTATGAAATACTGAAAATAGTTTAAATTTTGGCATTTACAGGTTTCAAATTTTATGTATTTTATTGTGATTGAAACTCCATTTTTAATTATTTTGTGGTTTGTTCTATTTTCTTCTACTGTTTTCCATCACAATGTGTAAAAGTTTGGTTGTGATTAAAATTGACTGAGGTATTGTTGCATTCTCAAACTTTTCTAAATTTTTTGAGTAGAAATAACAACTGCACTTGATGATTATTAAATCTAGGTGAATTAACTAAACAGGGTTCTTGCTTGGAAATGTAATGTTTACAAATATAATGTAGCACTTGCTTTTGTAACACTATCATTCTGAAGTCCAGTAAACTGCTGTATTTTATTCAATTAAAGCACTCTTCCGAAACAGGTATGATAGTAATGCAAGTCCAGACCATGATTAAAATAAAACAATTCTCCATATCAAACATAATTTACATTTATATACTTTTCACTATACTCTAGATGGTACTAATAATCGTGTAACAGATGTTTTGGTGACTAGGCACTGTTCACATTTATTTTTACACTACTATTAACATATTTTTCTAGCTGAATAATGAGTCAATTATTGATGACTAATTTTGCTGTTTTTCTGTTATTTTTACCTGTTTTAGCTACTTAAGTTGTAAAATTTCTTAAATACTAGTTTAAAGCATTTTTTGTGCATACCATTTGAGAATACTTCATCTTTCCAAGATCAAGTAAATTTCAGGTGTAAATCAACAAAACAAACATTGCTCAAACTTATTGTAGTAATTAGCAATGGACATTTTCAGATAATTTGAATTAAATAATCTTTAAAGTATTCTTTTACGTATAATACAATTTTAAAAAGTTCTCCTTCATTTAAACCATTACTATTTTTTTCTGGACATCTTCATATTATTATTTGCATACAATAGATTGCAATTTATTCCTTTAAAAGATCTTAAACCTTGTATTTTAAAAATCAACAAGAAAATATACAATACAGAAGTATAACTTGTATTATTTATAGTTAATGATGCAATTAATTTGCTACCTACGAATCTATTTCCTACTGTAGAAATGTGTAATGTGTTTGAAACTAATATTTAATATAATTTTCCTAAAATATTCAAACTTTGTAAAATAGAAGTTCTTATTTACTGTTGCCATGCTTTCAAATATTAAAGAAATAGGTATTAAATAAAGTTTCAATAGTCAAAAATCAAAAGTTCGTTCCTATAATTTCTTCGTCTAATTAAGTAAGTATTTTAATACTTTTTTCAAATATATCTGAGAGTGTACACTTGGTTGTTGTGTGTGCATGGTGCTTTTTCATTACTATCTTCCCCACTATCAGAATATTTCTTTCGGAAAGGTTTTATTTATTGACACTGAGAAGTCAAGCAACACAAGGAATAGGAGGAGGTTTAAATCTCTGAAAATTTGAACATGCTCTGTCAGACATCTTCATTTTCATGTAAGCAATGCTACTCACTCTCTGAATCCTATCCATATCAATTATTTGTCATGTTATTCTTATATATAATGTGTAGTAACTTTGTAACAAAATAAATTATCAATTAAACTGCAACTAGGTTTATTTGCTGTCAGTGTAAAATGTAATATGATGCATTTCCTCAATCTTTCAAACATTTCAGTGCCTTACAAATTTTGCATCTATTTCCTTTGTATATAATATAAACATGAAAGATTTTTATTATAATAATAATTTGCATGTATTCATAAAGCTTATTCTTCCCAAGTTGTTATTGCTCTAGTTTGACACATTTATTTTTATTCATATTACCAGTGTCTCATGTTTGGTTGAGCTTCTTTAGTGTTCTTTCTGATTTATGTGTAAAAACAAATATTTTAATTGAATTTTTATTTAATATATACTTATATGAAAGATATTTGAAAAATTATATTATTTCTCTGAGCTTCACCAACACAATTTTATATATCTATAAAAATAAGTTTGTATTTGTCTATTTAAAAGCTTTGTTTTATTCAAAAGTGTTCTTGCATCTCCGTTTGTTTTCATTGTGTATTTACTCCCAATTCTGTTTAGTGTCTGTATGCCATATAAATCAGCTTTAATATTTACCTATAGAAAATTGTGAACATATTTTTAGTTGGATGAATTTGATTGAAAAAAGTACTTAGAACATATTTAGGTTGGTGTGTACTTCTGACTGAAATTTTTAGACTACCATTAAATTTATGTTTACCCATAAAAATATGTGTGTATGCACATTCAGTGCCTAATAAGTGCTTCACGAAGCACTTAATAACAAACTGCAATAAACATAATCACTAAACATTTGCTTATTACTGAAATTTATGTCCAGAATTTAATTGATTTCAACCAGTTATATTTAAGAAATGCAAGAATTTCAATAATTTCACTGTGTTTTATTTAACACAAGAAGTGGATAGTGTGCATATTAAACAATATATGTGTATTTTGAAAGTAACCAAAATAATTTTTCAGGATTGTTTAATCACTTCCTCAGATAAAATAAAACTGTATTATTGAATAAAACATGTATCAAATTAGTTCTATTTCAATTATTACTTGAACTTCTTGCACATTTAAAGAACATTATTGTTACCAGAATTCTTAAGTTTCATGTACTGAAATAACAGAGCAAGTAATATATTTTTATTGAGACTTTGTGGTAAAAATAATAATAACACAAAATATTTTGGAGTGCAGTAATCACTAAACTTATGCCTGTCTCTTAAAATTTCCACAAAAAATTAATATTCTTAAAAGAGAAACTAATCTTATATTGCAATATATAATCACTTAGTTCCCACAAGGTTTTGTTAAAAACAAAGTTTTCTTCATAATGTTGAAATATCTCTGTAATTACAATATATCACACTGTTGATAGAAGATTGAAAATTATGTCAATTGAAAAGTAGGTAAATAATTAGAAAGTGTGAAACAGATGAGTCATTCTGCACATGTCACAAAGCAAATCTGCATATGAAAAAATTAAATTTGTTAACTTTTGTTCAGAAGGATATTAATTTTGTAACTTTTACATGAATATTTTAGCAAAATTTGTAGATGAAATTGCTTTATAAAGCATATGTTAAATTTAAGAATAAAGGCTATTTATGGAATTATAAATTTGATTAAACAAATTATAATACTTTTCCATGAATTTGGTTATTTTACAAGTTTACTGCTTTGCAGTATTTACTTTTAAATTGACCTAGTTGTTACATTATCCTGTTTATATAAATGTAATATTTTATTGCAAAATCTTTGTAACTGTCTGATCGAGTGCCTAAAGTTGTTATATTTGTCTGTGAATTCAACATTTATTGAATAGATTTTTCTTTTTCATGTTACCTTATGTACATAAAGCTTCCATGCAAATTAAATGAGTTTTACTTTTACAAATTCATGTGTATCGAACAGAGTAGGATCTATAAACTGTGGAGACATACGTGGCCTTAACACCATCTCCATTTGTTTCTATTGGGTGACTTACAGAGTACTGTCTGTAAACTGTTACAGACCCAAGAAACAGCAGTAAAATTTCTTTGCACAACACTTGTTTCATAAAAAAAACTGCTCTTACATGTGTACACATCTCTTCTTGTGTAAATTAAAAATATATATATATTTCAATTCAGTATAAGTATACCCTTTTTGCTGCCTAATTTTTGTTTTAGCAGCATTTTATTACATTTGAGGTTATTTTACATTATTAGGCCCAAGGTATTCAATGTGGGCAAATTTTTGAGTAATAAAATTTGTCAATTTTTAAATATTCTATCTGTATTTAATTTATAATGGACTGTGCATCAATGTCAAATGTTATATTCTTTGCCATTATTCCTGTTATTATTACATTTTGGTTGAAGTAGTGTTAATTATAGAATCAACATTCAGGAAAAAACCCAATAATATAACAAATCTTAGACTGACTGAAGAAAATGAGTAATTGTGGAGTGCTATTATTAAATCAATTCTGTTCAAAGTTTTAAGAATTATTGACAAATGTTTCTTAATATACTCAGTATTATATTTAGTTGGAAATGTGTGTGTTGTCATCATTTAATATGGTAGGGAAATAATCAGATTTAGTAGACACTAGCAACTATTTCTGTGAACTTTCATATCAGTCAAGCTGCCAATAGATACAATTGTGATATTAATATTACTTTAACTGCATTATGAATTTTATATTTTGAAGTGTGGTTGTGATATTAAAATTTATGATTTTGTATAGTCCTAACATCATGAAATACAAGCAGCCACTGATTGCTAAGTTTCCATTGAAGTATTTGCTCCTTTGATGATCAATACAGTACTTTAATCAAGCATACCATTTTGTATTATATTGAATTTATTGGTTAGTGTGGAGCACAGCATGCTTCACCAGTGTTTAGAACTAATAAAACAGTGTATATGTTAAGAGAGACTTTGATAGATGAATATATTGATTTTTAAAAATTTTATGTAAATTGAATAAAGATGTTTAAATTCAAATAGTTTAGAAATTTCTATGTGTAAAATAGACTCAGGGACCTAATAGCCTAACTTTAAACCCTTAAGTATTTGTTGCTGGATGTTACATAAAGTGCTTAATTAAGGATTTAATAAAGTAACTGACTTATACCCAAAATCTCACAACTTCTTGTGAAATAAGTAAAATTTTCTTTTAACTTGAAGTTTATTCTTAGGAAATATTTATTACACCATTATTATTATTATTATTATAGTATACTTTATTTACAGAATTATGTGCTGCTTTTGTACATATTTAAACTTTGGTCAGTTTGTACATTCACCAAATGAACAGTAAGATCTCATAATAAGCTGTTTGGCTAAGCCAAAGATTGTACTTACCATAAAGTTGGACATTAGACGTTTTGCTGCTTAAAAAATCAGTGCATTTCTGTATTTTTGCAGAATATGTTATCAACTCAAAGAATTATAGTTATGGGTGGCATGCTATATTGTGAATTTACGTACATAAAATGAAGACAATTCTAGTATCTTTGCAGATTATTGTAAATTTGTTAGGTATGTTCAAAAATTTTTGAAATGTACAGTATTGAATAGCCACCTGGTTATTTAATAATTCAATCTTACAACTGAATATTTTGTTTATTGTACTTTTCTTTCAGTTTTAATGAAAATCTTTGTACAATAATGCTAAGTTTCACTAATTACTCATGAAGGAAAAGTTAATGAAATATGATAAAATATAAACATTTTAGATGAAAGTTTACATTTTTTGTGTCAATGCAAAATAGCCCACTTACCTTTGAAGTGATAACTAATGATTTGAAGACTGGTGATATAATGGTGTAGGTCATATGAAAATATTGTTTGGTTTGTTTATTGTCTGAGAGGGAGAAGTAAAATAGATTTGGTTAGATAAGTAAGCATTAGTACTAAAGCCTGTGGTCTCACAGTACAACCTTGGAAAGACTATACTAGCTTTGGCAAATTAAGATCAACAGAGTTACATTTTATTGTTCATAGTATAGTTTTTTGCCTTCTTTTTTCATTTCCCTAGTACCTAATTTTTCCTTCATCCACTTCTACCTCTTATTATATGCAAACCCCCTTCAATATTCTAACTCAGCATTAATGACTCGTACTAAGAAACAAATCTCTGAAAATATCCTCAACAAAGTGTGGAGTAGGTCCAAAATATAATTCATTTTATGGCCAGTACGAACTTTTATATTCAATACAAAATAGTTGAGTAATTTTTTAATGGCATTATCTGTTACATCATCTGTTATATATAATCAGAACAGTGAAAAACAATGATTCGTCATATTTAATGATGAAAACAATACATAATATTTTAAACAGATTTCAGCTAATAACTTGATAAAATTCTATACATATCAGAGTAATGACATGGTCATATTTTATAAATATGAAGGATAGGAAAGTGATAGGATTTTGTTGTATCTTTAATTTTTAGGTTTATCATGATACCCTTCAGTAAAGTAGATACATTAGACTGTATATATATATATATATATATGTATGTATATATAAGAATGAGTCTTTTCCCGAGGTTTAAAAATTGATTTGGGGGCATTAAATACTTCCTTCTGCATTAAATAAGATGACACACTGTGCTAGATGAATATAAAAATTGATGTTTACGATTCGATATGTTCAGATTTACAAAAACTAAGTATAATACAATACCCTTCAATAAACTCGGCAATAAATTTTACTGATCAAACAAGAGTGGGTAGTAATTACTTAACCACATAATCTTTAACCATGGTACCAATATAACATTGTTTAACCAAAAATAGTATTTGAATTTTAAAATTGCTTTGTGAATGGGAGTTAGATCAAAGTTTAAGAAATTGTTAACAAAAATATTTTAGAATTCTAGAGAACAGAAATCGAATAAGTACTATGTATACTCATGTCCATAATTTTGAATATGTTTGACATCTGTGATAAGTCTCTGGTTAACAGAGATGTGCCTTTTAAGTTGTAGCGCTACAGTGTGGAATCAAAGAACACTGTATAAGACTTTCGTGTGCCTCAAACAATATAATACAGCTTGTGTGGTATAAGGCATTGGTACAGTTACGATTGAATTTGTACTTATGGCACTCTATTTGATACAAAAGAAAATGTTGCCTCATTTGGGTGACGTGTGGCTGATTCGAGGTTAGCCATAGCGAACATGGGGTGGACCAAGAGTTTAATATAATCTGTAGTGTCATTTCAGAGCTGAGGAGGAGATTCCCAGAGTGATGAAACATTCAATAGCAGTAGACCACATGCTACAACTCTATGTGTCAGGATTATCTTACCCTAATTGCACGATGCCCAACCAATACTACCTGTGTTGGCCAGTGACCTCACAGCAGCCTCTGGTGGACACATCTCCCATAGGCTTTAAAGTTACTTTGTATGCAAGGCAACTTTTCAGATGCATTCACCCCATACAATGGCACCATTTTGCTCATCAAATTTGATCCCTCGCCCATCTTGGTTAGACACAGGAACAGTGGTATTGTGTCTTGTTCACAGATGAGTCATGATTTAGGAATGATTCCTTATTCCTTGGGAAACGTTCCAAATCTGCCAATATTGAAGAAACTGATTGATATGGGGAGGTGTTAGGACGTATGTTACTTCATGGGATGACATCATGTGCGACTGTTTTTACGTGTATATGGTCATGGGTTCTGTCTTATAGATAATAATGCTTTATCATACAGGATAGACTTTGTGAATATAGAGACCCACAAAACACTGATGAGAGACTGTATTAGATTCCTGAATTAGTATGAACAATTTGAATTATAAATTTACTATTTCATATTCGTAAAATAATATACCAAATAGTGCTAAATCCTTAATATCTAAATCCAAACCCCCTACCTTAATTTAGTACAAGTTATTGGATTCATGAGTGGAAACGATTTTGAAAAGTTTTTCAAATACAGTAGACTAAATGCAACACATTTTATAAAAGAAACTAAACTTTTCAAAGTAATTAAAAATCAGCAACAGCATTGTGATGTCAGATCTAATTAAGAATTACACTTTTATCACGAGTTAAATTTAGTAACTGCTAGAAGTTTTCATTTAACGTCTGTTTTGAGGTAACAGCTGTTTCTTCAGATTTTGAAGTGCAAATAATTTTATGCATAATAATTTCAAATTATTACTTGAATGATTTTAATATAAAATTATGGAAAATATTGAGATGATAAAACTCTGTTTCATGTCAAATTTTTATACATATTTTCTTTACAGCAGATGCTGAGTGGCGTATTTAAATTAAACTCATCTCCATGTAATCATTCATAAATAACACATTGATTCTCAATTATATTTCTGTAAATTAAAATTACTTCTACTAAAAAAAATTAATGTCTTAGAATATCATTGTAAAACTGTGTTAAAATGCCTAATACATTAATTAGTTTCAATATCTAAATGTTTGCTTAAATTTATTTTGAAATTTAATCAATTTACATTTTAGTAATTACTAATGTTTTGGTATATTCAAAAACACTTCAGTCAACCACTCACAAGAAAAATTTAATACTTCGAATAAAAATAATGCAGTTGTAGAAAAGTTCCATTTGGTTTTTGAATATTGTGAAAACCATACGATTAAGGTATTTAGAATTTGTTACAGTCTCAGGTAAGGAGCAATTATGTGATTACACAAAAAATAACATTGGACTTAATTATAAAAAAAGAAATTTATTAACACAATATGCCAATCATTTTACAAATTGTCAGTTACACATTTCAATCTCTCGGAAACTAGGCAAAATCACGGAAATGTAAAAAAATTTCCAGGAATTATTTTTGAACAATACAGACACTAATTTTGAGTTTTTTTATGAAAAATAATTGAACACTTTATAATTAATAAACTTATTATTTAAATACTCCTGGGGATAACGACACAAGATCAAGGATTAATGTAAAGTATTAGAGCATTTCTTTTGATCTATTACAGATTAGAGTGAATTACAAGTAAGTGCTCTGCAACTGTTGGTAAACTGAGACTAGTAATAAAAAACACAGCTATAATTAATAATAGTAAATTACATAAAGTTTTGGCAAGAATTTTTTTTTATCAAATAAGAGATTGAAAAATCAAGGGAAAATATTTCTATTTACCTATCAGACTCAAAGCAAGCAGACATAATTTTTACATTTAGATGCTTGTACGATAGTAAACAAACTTCTGCAGCTATATATTACAGAACACACAATTGTACATGTACATTAAAGAAAGCTTTTTTTATCGCCTATAATTATGGGACATTGAATTTAAACTAAAATATACTTTTCTACAAATTTACATTTAAAAACTTTAATTAATATATTTTCTCATTTTTATATATTCCAATAAACTACAAAAAAAGTTGTATTCCAACAAATACCTAGATATTCTATTTTGACTAATTATTGATATAAATTATGTTATTCAGGAAATAAGTAATTTTTTAATAAATAAAATAAGAGAGCTGTCTCGCCAAAAGTTGATATATCATTGAAAATCCACCTAAAATATGCAATAGTGCTGCTCCACACTACCTACTATCATAAATTCTTTTTTAATAAATGTTTTGTTGAAAACTGACTAATACATGGCAGAATTATGATTCTAACCTTTTTCTTAAAAAATACAAGTGTTGATTTCCAGAATATTCTAGTTGAAAATAAATATCACAGTATAAACATTTCATTCATTCATATTCCCTAAATAAATTATCTGAATTGTGAATCAAATATAAATAATACAAACTAATTAATGTGGTTACAGTTTCAACAGATTTGGAGATTCTTCTGATTTAGTGAACATATTTATGAAAAGCCCATATTTATTAAGAATTTTGAAGTATCAACACGAGACTCACCTTTTCTGAGGACATAAATGTTCACATTAAATTGATTTGCATATTAAAAAATGCATCATAAGTGTAATTAACTGATTACAATTTATAAATTGTTACAGCTCTTCAAACCTGAAAAATTCATTGTGTAAAAAAATCTTTCTTCAAATTCGGTCAGTCCCAAGACAAGACTAGGAGGAGAACTGTATATATGCAAACCAGCAAAAAATCAATTCTCACAATGAAAGATTTAGGCAAGTGCTACTTTAATCTTGGCACTTTGAATTTACAAAGATACATACCACAGAAAATTTTACTTCTATTAAAGTGTCACTGTTGAACTTTATAAAATTCACATATTCGGCAGCAGCATTTATCTACATTTATCATATTTTTACATTGTTTTAGTTCAAAACAATTTGTTACAAACACATTAAAAGCAAGTATATTTGACAACTACAATGAACATTTGTTATTTCAGCCTTTTACAGATCAGTTTGCAGCCATCTATGCTTACAATAAAATCAAAAAATTGAGTCTACTATTAGTTGTGAATTCTATGAATAATAATTTCGTAGATACTTCCTGATGTCTTGCAACATAATACATACTGATCCAAAAATAAGAGGATTGCTTATTACATTATTTTTGCAAAATTAAGCTTTATACACTAAGCGACAACTGGACCAGAAAATTTCTATTGCATTAACAATTAATAGTTTTTTTATAGAAAATTGAATACCTTGTGGTAAGCTAGATGAGAAAAATTATAAATTAACATTTTATGACCATGTTTAAGAATTTTGAAATGCGAATTTTATCATTTTATGTTTCTTTGTTGACTTGAACATTTTTCACATACAGCTTCATAAGCATTCAGGGATGGCATTAATGTACAAAATTAATTGTCTTGTGGCTACAAATAGAAGTGCTTAGTGAGACACTTTTATATTTACAATAATGGAAATATCGTCCATTCATGCTAAGAACTTTCAAATAATTTACTGAAATGAAAAGTTAGCTTTAGTAATGTATCAGTAGAAAAAGAACTGCTTTTTTAAGAGAACAGGGATACTGCAAACATCCAATTTTTATTAGGTAAATAGCATTTTAACAGTAATAGCAATAGAATGACGTCAAAATCACATAAAAAATATATATACAGGAAACAGTTTTAAAAATGGAAAAATATTAAAGAAATTTAGGTTTTTAATAGTAAGTGGCCATTAACGCAATAAATTGCAGTAAAAATGTGTTTATAAAATAAGATGACACATCTTACCATAACACAGAATGGAAACCACACAAAAAACAAATGTTTCAAGGTACTTTCATTCAAACATAAAATCAAATTAAGTATCTGAACTCCAATATCCATTTCAGCTATATAGAAATTCACTTCATCAAGGCACATTTTTGTCTGTGACCACATGGTCATCAACAAAGTAAGCAGTGTAAGAAAATCTGCCTGGTTTTCAAATAGATTTAATTTAAAATGTATATTGTAACTGCTGCATTTCCTGTGATGAGTATAAATTCTGACACTCCTCAGAGGTGTTAGTAATAACATTTTCAGGCTAGTGTCTCCTAATTAACTTTCATGTTGTCAAGTTGTGTAAATTTCTATACCACCACATAAAAAATTACATTGCACATTGTTACAGAAAACTGAACACTTACATTGATTTTGTATGAATGAAACTTTGCCCTTTACAAATACTTATAAGCTATCTTGGTCATTCTCAAAATTTATACCTACATTGCAACTAATACAACTCAAAATCTTCTGTTGTTAAAAGTAAATTTAAAATTGAGGAAAACTGTTTAAAGTCAAACTCGAGCTTCAAAAATTATTTACACAAAATTCTTTAGCAATGTTAGTAAAAATATTCTTAAAATTCTGTGACAAATTTTGAGAGATACATGTAATTCTTATGGAAGAATTCATTAGTAATTTTAAATTTCTTACAGAATTGTTCTGCCAAACAAATGTTGGCAGTCAACAACTATTCGTAAGTATTATTAAATTTACAAACAAATACAAGAAAGTTTAATAGAAATTAAACAGAAAAAGTAGAATAAAATATTGCAAATTTCTTGAGGATCATGTAATAAGTTTTTCAATCCATGAAGGAGTGAAACTTTCATTTTATAAGTTATGAAGTAGGAGCATGGCGAAGTTCAAAATTTAATCATTTACAGGCTACTTATTTTATTATTAACCAAATACTATTATATTTGTAACTGATTGGACTGTATCTTTAATAGGAAACGAAAACTAAAAATCATTTGTGGAAATAAATGTATCTAACCTGTGGATAATAGCATATACAATTAAAGACACATTATATGTAGGAATTGAGTGAAAATAAGATGATAAACTGCATTGTACATTAATGAGTGAAGGTTTTCCCGTTCCAGGTAATATCTGTAGTCTTCTCACTGAAGACATACAATGTTTCAATGGCTATCACCCTCATTGTCTTCATACCTAAATACTATGACAGTCATAGCTATTGAAATATTGCTCTATTTCAATGAGTTTACCCAGTTGGAAACCCAACAGGACTACATATACCTTGCACATTTTTCACATTGTATGATTGTTCCCTCACTTTCATCCATGCTGTTTATTGTCTTTAGTTTTTGTTCAATCTTACTATCCTCTTGATCTCTTTAGCCTTTTAATGTTACAAACAGAATAATAACCACTTTCCCACAAGGGGGGGGGGGAAGGTGTTTACAAGTCTCCACAATAGTCAAAAAATTTCAACACTACAATTAATTATATGAAACAGTTAAACACGAACAATCACACTATTCTCATATCAAGATAGCAGAAACTCATTTGTGCCAATGACCCAATAAGATTTTACTAATAGCCTATATCTTCATTTAATATATTTCACAATCCTTACAGCTGCTTTAATTAATATATACATAAACCCCATTGAAATTATAGTGTTTGGACCTGATAGTCAATTCACTAATCTGGCAACACTGTAATCATATAATACTCAGTTGAACTACCAGAATTGGAATGCAAAAGGTTTAACCTATATTATTGACATAACACTAAATACACATATTCCTCATAGAAGATGTTCATTCCTGCTGCACCTTGTTTTGTTAAACCTTAGTAGTTTCACCTCAATTAGTATTACCAATCTATGCCATAAAAATACAAGTAAATGAATATTTATATAAACTAGCAATAAACCACTGTATAATATAAATATAAAATTGAAAAACTATTAGTAATAATGTCTGTAATAAAACATTACACAAACTTAAACAAAACGATGGCTAAGAAAGTATTAACCTCAGTATATCCATTATAATTATTTGTAATACACCTGCAAATAAAATGTCTTCATAGAAAAATATTAAACTTTTAACATTTCTTGGCAACATGCCATAGAAAGTATACATATGGTATAACATTTAACAATTCCCAATTTCAAATTTATAAAATAAAGAGACATTCAAATATCATGATAACAAAGCTGAATCACAACTGAGAACTATATATATCCATTATAATATACATATGGTTAAATATTCAGATACTTTACAATATTTGATAAATACTTCAATCACACCCTCCCACCTTTCAGTGATTTTCTTCCGACATTGGAATTTTTGTCTGACAGGAATTTCATATTCTCATGCTGCTGATCCCTGACATATAGCAAGTTCAATAATGAAAACAAATTAGTAAATATTGTGAAGAAGTAACTATTGCATATTATGTGCTTCTAATGTAAAATTAAATATAGTTCGAGGCAATGATAAAAAAATTTCTATTGTGAAACAACCGGACAAATAATGAAATGATAAATATGCTAACTAATTATGCAAGTTCATTTAGTGGAGTTATCTAGTAAATTATACAAAGAATTTGATTACATACTTCATTGTGCACTAAAAAATATTTCACACTCATTACCCAAACTATGAATTAATATTTTATAATAATAAACATAAGAAACTATCAAAACAGTCTATACTGACTAAGTCACAAAATGATCTTCAAAATCTAAAATTAAAGTTATCACAGAAAAATTCACATTTCAAATGTTTTTATATGAGGCGCAAATGTGAATGGCTATTTATAATAAGGCTTCAAGTAAATCTGCAAATTACAATCCAAAGTAACAAGAATGGTCCTAAGTGACCAAGCAACTGACTTCCAACAAATTTCTGCTATTTCAATAATAGAGGGGAGGGTGTAATTTGAGGACTAGGAATAACGTTTCAGATTCAGTCACATCACCAATTTACATTTTATAGCTAACGAACACCAGACTTGGAATGACCAATAAGCCACTGCAGTGTAATGTCAATGTTGTCCTTCTCTTTACAGGAGATGGAAAAACAACAGATTTCTCTATCTTGAATAACAGAGAGATTCCTGAAAAGAGAAATCATGTTAATATACTGCCTCAAAATTTAAACAAAATATAATGTAGCTCTCGGCTTTACAAATTTCAAGAATCCTCACACTGCTAAGAAAGAATAGTATTTAATAATT
Source organism: Zhengitettix transpicula (assembly GCA_037074705.1). Classification (NCBI taxonomy): domain Eukaryota; kingdom Metazoa; phylum Arthropoda; class Insecta; order Orthoptera; family Tetrigidae; genus Zhengitettix; species Zhengitettix transpicula. The sequence continues at coordinate 60,196,115 of CM073595.1, read as the reverse complement.
TGGTGGTTAGTATGAAAGTACAAGAACTTTGCATAATTTATTATTTTGCTACTAATAAATAAAATATAGCTTTATAGTTTAAGTTTGTTGGAGATATAAAGAGCTTTAGGGAAGCCACAATACTAACAAACAAAATATTATAAATGCATACTTTAAAGTCATAAAAAATTGCCATACACCTACAACTAATCCCATCAAGTTTAACAATCAATGTAATGTATATAAGTGAAATGTAATAAAATATTTAATTGAATATATGCTATCTAATATTAATTTTGAATTTTTGTAAAAAAAAGTAATAAAAAGTCCAACTTTCACATGAATTAATGAATTTGACAAATTGTGTGATAAAATACAAAACAAGACAACAGAGTTGGGAATATGAACAAAACTACATTGTTTCGATGGATGTTGATATGAGTAGCAGTGGATGGATGGCACAAATACTCTCTCCAAAGGATTACAACACGAACAAAAAATATGTCTATGATGTCAAACAGTACCATCCAAGGTCCCCAAAAATATATTTAACTGTCCCACATGATTATGCCAGAAGTAATTCAGAGAAACTTCGACAAAATTTGTATTTTAGAGCAGACATTTTTGAGCTAATGATAATTCTGAGTGGATTGAATATAACAATAAAACAACCATTGTTACATACAATCATTAAAACACCCTCATTTCTCTGAAGAATTTCATTTCAGCTTCTTTAACACATATTACAATCCACACAAACCTTGGACATATTATTTAAATAAATGCCCTGTGGTATTGGAGTTAACATGTAACTGCATATTTGGAATGTGTACATGATTGTAATATGCAAAAAAGTTATATAGTATACAATCTGAAGCAAGTTTCATTCTCTTGACCAATCATTTCTCAGAAAGTAACACATTGAGCAAACAGTTAATTTTTATGTATTGCTGTCTCTGCTAATTTGTAAACTGAACTTCAATACCCACTATATTGCAGTAAAATAGAGATCTCTTAAAGAAATGGTACCTTCCTAATATTTTTACAATTCTGGATACCCACTATCATTAAGGAGAGCCACTCTTTGTCTGACCCTCTAAATTCATAAAAAATATTACATCAGACTATTAATATTATAAAAAACTTTAATCCAATATGGTATTGTATATATTAATAGTATTAAGATAGCATTGGCACTGCAACAAAATACCTATGGTCTGGAAGAATATTACACACTGAAAATTACTGCCCCTATAGTGTGATTAAAATTAGAAGGCACTTTAAGTTTCCACATGGAGGAATTTATGCCATGTACACAGGGTTGCAAATGAACTTTGTATATAGCTCACTGAAATCAAAAGCATGTTCCAAGATTGTTTGGAAATGCTGCTTGTCCTACCCTTCATTTTAAACATTACAATTTAGTAAAATTTGAAAGTACTTCTAAAATTCACTTACATTCTATCGATGAGACCATTCTCATCAAGGGCTTGAGGGAGGTCACGTTTATTGCCTAAAACTAAAACAGGAATTCCTGCTAGTTGTGGTTTCTCTAATAGGCTGTGAAGCTCATTTCTTGAAGCCTCTATTTTATCACCATCTGCTGCATCAACCATATATCTGCAATAGAAAAATTACATTTCAGAAATGGACAGTTTAAACATCTGGGATCTTTGTTTAAATGTGATAAGTCTGATAAGAGTTAAATTTGAACAGTGCCTGAACAAATACAGTTCTTCAAATCAAGGTTAATTATGGGTACTGAGAAGAAATGTTTCAAATTAAGATAGTATAAGTATTATATTCTCTTTACTACTGTTTGGCCTACATTAATCTGCTGCAGTTAAAAAAATAATTTCCTCAGAAACTGGTGCAAGTTGTGGTCATTTTGTTGCACACTGACATTAAGCTTACATACTCAATATTTGATAATTTATGCTACATATAGACGCACGGAAAATCTTTCCAGAATAGAATCCAATGTGTTCTTAAACCTCCTTAAATCTTACTTAACATATTCACAAATATCGTGTAATATACAGTGATTACACATATTACATTACAACAAAATCTTATAAGATTAATAATAATGTAAATCCTAATACAACCAAATTCAAGCTTGATAAGCAATCACTGGCAAGATTCCACAAGTTTATTTGAACATAATGTTTACCTATTCAAAGGTCATTTTTACAAGATAAGCCTGAAAAAGAACTAATACATATATTAAACCAATGCAATATAATATATTGTGTGTGCACACTAATAATCACTAAGAAACTTGATTTGTGATGATGCATCTGATTCTTTTCAAAATTCTGTTCACTATAACTTCTAGCCTTACTTTATATAAATGAAATACTTTTAAAATAAATATAAATAAAAGAAAAATCTTAAACTTACACAATAGCATTAACTCCACGACAATATCTTTCCCACATTGATCTAAATCTAGGTTGGCCACCAATATCCCATACTTTAATTGTAACATTTCCTTTTGTGATTTTTCTCATATTAAATCCAACAGTTGGAATCATGTCTTCACTGAATTGACCAGACTGTAACAAAAATATATTATAAGATACAGAATTTTTCATCAGTAAAAAGTGACTTAGATAATTGTTAAATTCAGATGGTATGGAGAGGTCCATTAAACAGAATTGACATTTCATTGAAGCTAATACAGTGGATATTCTAGTTATTCATATGATGCCAAATTAAAATTCATCACTTACCGCAATAACGTTCACAAACGTAGTCTTTCCCGAGTATTGCAAACCCACAAGTGTCAATTCCATCTCTTCTTTCCAAAATAAACTTTTAAACCAATCTAATATGCGATTTATTAACGCCAACATGTTACTTTCTTTAGGGAGAAATATTTAAAATTACGCAAAATAGCAATACGTAGAAACAAAACAATATGTTCTATTCGGGTACAACTAAGAGCAAATTTGACTTAACTCCACCTCGAGTCGTCAAAAATCCTATGACTAGGACAAAATAACCACTCGAGTCATGTGAGCGTCTACGAAATTCATAGTATCTGTCTCAATAAATCATGCAAAAATAATTATTGGCATTAAACGCCTGAATGAAAATTAGAATGACTACTAAATATCTTCATTCGACGCAAAATATTAAGAAAAACCTTTTTATTCAATTTCTTTATCAAACGAAGAGACGATAAATAAATTAAATCTAAAAATCATAGTGGCGTCACAATAATCATTTATTTATATTAAATAACATTTACATTTGAATCATTTATAGTTATTTCATTATGTAAACACTTGATAATTACGAAATTGGAATTTTAATAATTATCAAATAGTATCTTTGGTGTAAAACCTGTGATATGAGAATAGCTTTGCTTAGTGCCATGGAAACTAAATCGCTTATTGTTGTAGTGAAGATGTGAAAGTGTAAGAAATACGGTCATGTTAACTTCGATTAAAACAATGAATTCGTTTATGTGTAAAATATTGGTTGCATTGCTCGTAGGCTGTGCTGTTTTTATTTGTATCAGTATGAGCTTAATATATTTTAAGACAAAAACAAATTTTAGTGAACATGACAACTACATAAGTAACGCAATTCCATACAAAGCTTCAAACGAAAACAAATTGATGATTCCTATTTTACCTAAGGAAAAATTTGATGGTTCGATCAGCAAAGTGATCACCTATACCACCGTTCCATATAAGTAAGTGTAATTTGTTTAATTTATGAATTTAGAGGTATGTTCTCTAAGACGATTTCGTTTGTGCCATAATTTTTTTAAATGATTATTTAAGGTGTTAGGCGTCCAAGACTCCTGACATGCTTTTGCTTTCCATTTTCAAGAATCATTTATTCAACAATGATGTCTTAATTATAAAAAAGATAGGCAAATACAGACAAAATAAGTGATAATATAAATACCACACAATGTTTCTGGGATCCTTGTTCCTTACATTAGGTGCTAAGAAGAGCCTAGGGCAACACAACTGCACTCGGTTGTGTTGCTCTAGGCTTTTCTTAGCACTTGAAGTAAGGGTCAAGGATCCCAGAAACGTTGGGTGGTGTTTGTATTATAACTTATTTTGTCTGTATTTGTCTTCCTTTTTTATTATTAATTTTCAATCAGACGTTAATTTTGTTATTTAAATGAGGCCTTAATGCTCTCAGCTTTAAAAAATACTAGTTCGAGGATACTATATAATTTTCAATTATTTAATTTATTGAGACGGAATACAATTCATGCATGTGAGTTACTTTTCCATGATTTGTTTCCAAAACTTCAAGATCTTAAATTAGGAAAAACAGAATATGAAGATCTAGTCATGGAGTGTGTAGCATTTTTAGTGGCAATCCTTTTTCAGTAGTCATTAAACTCACTTCTATACATGGTGTAAGTGAGAAAAAATAGCCACGACATTTTCTAAAATATTTGCTTGGGTCCTTTAGTTGACAAGTATGACTGCAATTTACTTCCTCTCCATTTTCTGTCCTTTGTAAGCTTATTTTAAGCACAACAATCTAAGACTTTCAATTTCCATTTTCCATTGGTGAATTCAAGAAATAACCCAATACTATAATGAATTTCCTATTTTATCTATCTTATAAAACATATTAGGTCTATCTGCTTCAGTTTTTGTCAATGTATAGGCAAATTTTAAGGCATGCTATCACTATATGTTTTTGACTTAATGCCAAAGTATAAGTTTCAGTATTTAATAAAATTTATTATACAATGATTCAAATCTTTGTTTGAGGTTGTTTTAAAGTTATAAATATATTTTTGATAATGAAAAATTCATCTTTTTTATATGTACAAATATTGTTTACTTTGATTTTCTTTCTTTCAGATTACAAGAGATTGTTTTAGCAGTAGTTGCTTGTGGTGATCGTCTTGCTGAAACCCTAGTCATGCTTAAGTCTGCTATACTATTTACAAAATCACCACTAAAGTTTATTGTAGTTGCAGATGATCAACTAATTCCTAGTTTTAAAGAAAAAGTAAGAAAATATTTTAATTTTATACTTTATATTCTATAACATAACATAGAAACTTGATTTGAGGTAATTTGTTCACTAAAATTATTATTTCAACATATAAATGGGCTACATTTGTTGTATTACAATATATTTATAACATAAAACCATATATATCACTTAATAATTAAAATCGTTAACATTTATATATATATATATATATAATATAATATATAATAAATAATTGTGATATTGGTATAGAAAGGAAAGGGAGATAGCTTGTGGCTTACCTGAAAGTGAAGTACGGTGTAACCATAGGGAACCAAAGGTTGTTCTTCAAATTTTTTAGAGGCTCTTAGCCTCCTTCTTCAGGAAGGTGCATGGAATGGTGTAACACTCCTTCCTGAACAAGGAAGTATAGCAAACTATATATATAAAGAAATTTAAAGAACAACCATCGGTTCCCTATCCTATGACTACTACACCATACTTCACTTTCAGGTAAGCCACAAGCTATCTCTCTTTCCTTTCCATACCAATATCGCAATTATATATATAAGGATGTGACTTCAAAATAATTAAGATAATTTGTATGGAAAGGAAGGAAAGATAGTTTGTTGCTTACCAGAAATTAAGCATGGTGTAGCCACATGGGATGAAAGGAAGTTCTTCAAATTTTCGTAGGCTCACAGCCTCCTCCTTCAGGTACGAGTGTTACACCATTCCATGCACTTGTCGATTATTCTAATTCTGACAAGTCAAACTGAGGAGTTAATCTTGCATTAGAAGACAAATCAAGTAGTGCATGCACAAGACAATGCCAAATTATTTTACTAAATTTCTGACATTTTCTACCTTTCATTCAGAATATGGTTTATTTCCATGGTAATATGTTGTTGGGAAGGTATTTTTAGGAAATTGTAAACAGACATGAAAAGGCATGAATTGTGAGGAAAAGATGAGATAGTATATTTATAAAAGTGATTGGTGTAGGAAAGTTATTATAATTCAAATATCTGTTATAATTTTCAGCTCCATGAATGGAACCGTGTTGTTAATAATTCCTTTTCTTATGAAGTATACCCAATTACTTTTCCTTTACAAGGAAATACAGGCGAGTGGAGACGCTTATTTAAGCCATGTGCTTCACAGAGACTGTTCCTACCAGTAAGTATTTATCATATTTGTTAAAAATTTTAATTTAGTTCAATTTTAGTATTAATTATTAGTCTTCTTTGTAGACAGTTTTGCACCACATTGATTCTCTCCTCTATGTGGATACTGATACTTTATTTCTTGGACCCTTGGAAGATGTCTGGAATCATTTTTATAAAATGAATGGTTCTCAGATAGCAGCACTAACTCCTGAACATGAAGACCCTAATACTGGCTGGTACAACAGATTTGCGAGACATCCTTACTATGGAAAATTGGGTATGAATCTGATTGTAAAATTCAAGAGTTATGACACTTAAGTCATACTATTATACGAATCCTTATTTTGAGTGAGAATTAATGTGAAATACTTATAAATTGGTAGTCTGGTTAAAATATGTTCATATTTCAGAAAGTATATAAAAACTACCTTTGTCTGGGTATTTATTTGAATTATCCCAAAGAAAGAATTGATTAAACACTAACCTTTTGTTAAGAATTTCATTTAACCAGCATCACTGTTTGAAACATTTACCCATTTACATTCCGCAACCTATGCCGTCAGGAGATAACTTCAACAATACTGGATGATGACTGGTGGTAGTTTATCAACTCAAGAATTCTCGCTAATTATTAAATATGTGAGTTAAAAAAATCACAGAAAATTAGAAGAGTGAAAAATACTCTTGGTACTTCAAGGAAGTGAAAAATTCTTCCGGTACATTAAGAAAGTAAAAAATATTCCCGGTTTCCTTTAAGGGAGTCAGAATTCTTCTGATGCTTTAAGGGATCAAAAATTATGATTGCAAACTTTATAAAGTCAAAACATACTCCTGCTACCTTGAAGAAGTAAAAAATACAACCTTTAACTAAATAGGTACCAAAAATATACTTGGTTCCCTAAGAAAATCAAAATACACCCAGTAACTTGATAGGGTAAAAAATAAATAATAGGTAACTTTTGTCAACTATTTTCAGCTCCACATAAATTTCCTTAACCAACATGGTTACAGTGACAATTAAACTCGGTGACTCCTATAATCCTGGATTAGACCAATCTATTGTCAGTCCCACCTGTACCGGTGCTTTCCTCCCTTGCATCTAGGAGTTGAAATTAGGCATTTAAAACTTCTAGAATGACACTATCAAATTCAGCAACCTCAAAAATGTTTTATTTGACACTAATATTGGCTGTTTACAAATGTTTTTTTAAATGCCTCCCCATTTACCCCCATCCCTAGAGGTGTTAGGTGTGTCTTAACCCCTCAGTGTTTGTTTCTCTATCATAAGTAATGAGTATAAAGTTTGTTAGGAATTGTTCTACATATTTAAGATTGTATACAGAAATGTTTTTTACCCCATTTGACCTCCACTCTTAGGGGCTGAACTGTAACTTATGCATAAAAAATTGTTGTTTTATTATTTACTCATATTTTTTTGTACTAAACCCCTAACATTAGGACACAATTTATGTTTCAAATATTAAATCCAATACAACTTGATCGAATTATTAATGTTTTAGGATTTATTCATTTATTTATTTGTCATGGTATTATTTAATACAGTTGTATTATATTATGTAGGTGTTAACTCTGGTGTGATGCTGATGAATCTTACTAGAATGAGGGCATTTCATTGGACAGACTATGTTGTTCCAATATATAAAGAATACAAACTGAAGATAACATGGGGTGATCAGGATATTATTAATATCATATTTCATTTTCATCCAGGTAATATCTGAAATGTATTCATAAGCTTGTATTTGAATTATGAATGTATGTATCATTCTATCTTATAATTCCCACATGATTGCAATTTGTAATATGTGCATTATTTGATAGTAAATATTTTAATACTTCATAAAATGTCTTTTATGGTATTCCCTAGATGTTTACATGTAGTAATAAACAATTTATTGACTATTTTCTAGGTAAGAAAAATCAGTTTGCTTACATGTAGGAATAAACTTTTTATTGAATATTTTTGTAGGAAGGAAAAAAAAATCAGTGTTTCAAACAATTAAAGAAAAGATTTTAACTGATACAATGTTGATTCAGATTTTCAGTTATATCAGTATTTCAAATGTAATTATCTTGCTTTTGTTCAGTATCACAGACAGTTTGAATTCCAAATAAATACTTTTGTCATTTTCAAAAACTTAATGCATATTAAAATGAGGGTGGAGAATATTAAAAATTTACAATGAAAGAAATTTTTATAATGTCTGCACCTCCAAAACTGATTAATTTTTACAAATTGTATCCAATTTCAAAGTGAATTGTTTTATGCAATTATATTTTCTCAAACTATTACCATAATAATATAATGAATGATAACCTTACAAAATCATAAAAATAAAAGTTATAAATTTCCAATAATCTAATTTTTTAAAAAATATTGAAGACATTTTGTCCACTGTTTTTGGATCTCATCAGGTAAAGAAATTAGAAGACCATGATATAGAATATTGATTGCAATAACAATGTAAATTTTTACCATAATAACCTTTTTACACAATCTGACATTCCAATTATTCTTTTTGCAGATAAACTTTACATTTATCCTTGCCGATTCAATTATCGACCTGATCACTGTATGTACATGAGTGTTTGCAGAAGTGCAGACAAATTTGGAGTTGCAGTACTACATGGAAGTAGGGGTAGTTTCCATGCTGAGAAGCAGCCACCCTTTAGAGCAGTTTACAGTGCGATGGAGGAGGTAAATGGAACAATATTAATTATATATACAAGCATATTTCATTGTATTGCATCACATATTATGGTTATTCCATTGTCTGTAACATTGTATGAATTAGGCAGAGACGAAAGGAAAGAACAATAAGAATTGAACCAATCGGAAGAAAGACAAGAAACCGAAAGCTATTCAATAATTGCAGAGAAAAAAACCAGCTAGAACAGGAGTTCAACATGTCAAATAATAATAATAAAAAAATTTACTTCTCAAATGACATGTCATCTTTCCCCCATCAACTTATGTGCTTGTAAATTATGGTAGCTTTCTCCTGTCCCCATTCAATTACAGAAGCCTGTATGGCTGTGTAGGATTTGGTTGAATTGAACAGGGGTAGTCTGGAGCTCAGTTTAAAACAAATCTTTGTTACGGCAACTTGTGAATGTAAATACTATACTGAAATCATTGATGTGTGCAAATGTATTATGTTCAGTTCAGGATAGGTTGTACACCAAAAAACTTGTCTGTAAAAGTTAATAAATGATAAGTACAGGGTGTAATAAAAAGACCTTGCTGCTGTATGTATATCCCATTTGTAAGAATATATTTAATGTTTTTTATAATGGTAGTGGTGTAGTTCCAGTTTCTTCATAAGGGGGAGTTCTCAACTGATGACATGCTCCCTTTCACCTTCTTCTAATGTGCACTTGGCATGACTTGCTATATATAATGACCTATAAATCCATAGTAGTATTCAGATTCCAATTATATGAATTTCCTTGTAGATGAACAGCATTAAAAATAATGGTTTTCTGTTTAGCTTAGTTCCTGTTTTTATTATTGCTTTGTATTTTCCTGGTTTATGCTGACACAGACAATGGAATGCATAAATAATGCCATTACAAATTTCAACTGACATAATTTTTTTAATTTTAATCCCTTTATCTATTTCAAGCTTCCTATTTGCAATGTTAGTTTGGTCAGTTTAAATTTTTTAAAAAGAACAATATTAATTATTAATTGAGTTTTAGAAATCTTTGTTCAAAAATTGACTAAACACAATAAATTTTTGCACATTGAACATAGAGTTATTTGTAAAAATTAATTGGTACTTAATGTTTTGCCATAATGCCTATTGTCTTAGAGTTACTTGCTAGACTCGATGTTTGCAGTGCAAAATTAGTAGTTTTGTTAATCTTTTCTAGTATCAACTTGGGACTGATCCATATGTAAATTTATTTCTTCCAATGAAGAACTACTTAGAAGTAACTTCCTCATCAAACTGTGGTAAAGTGAAGCATATTTTTACTAAATCTTTGCAGAACTATTTTCAAAAGACAGGATTAAGGTAATGTCTTGAATGTAAATTACTCATAAAAGTAATGAATTCCTGTGACACCGTGTGAAATGTTACCTTATTTTGTATGCTTGAAGTCATTTATAAGTTCCTTTTAGTTACCATCTCATTGTAACTGTTAGTAGTATGTGTATTCTAGAATGAGCTACAAGTAACTTTCTAACTCAGAATAATGGTAAATATTTGCTCTGTGCATATCCTGGTTTATCTGGTCAGTTATAAAATAAATATAATATGGTAGAAATAACATATTTTAATGACAATAACATAGCAACTGCTGTGGGGTGATGTGAGACCATATAATGATGGCTAAAAATTTTGATTGTGTACATAATTGTGTTATTAATGATTCATAACTAATCAATATGTAGCACTCTTGCACTTTCCTAATAGTAAATTTTTACAGTTGAATTTTTTTAAAAAAGCAAAGTTTTCTATTATTGGAATAAGTTGGATTGTTGAAAGTTTATTTCAGATTTGTTATTATTTCTTGAAGTTTTTACTAAAACTGTGTAGTTAGTATACCATTTAAATTTCTACTTAGAAAAACATTAAAAGTTTTTATAGCTTTATTATTTTCCTAATTTCTTTTTCTACAATCTTGTTAATTTCTTCTCAGTTATGTTTTTTCAACACTGATTAAAGTCAGTAGCTACAAATATTTACAGAATTAAAAAGTATCAAAAATGTATGGGAATTTCAAATACTTAAGGGACCAAACAAATGAATATTTTTATATAAAACATGACAATTATGGTTTAGACATTTTGATCACTCACACACACACACACACACACACACACACACACACACACACACACACACACATATATATATATATATATATATATATATATATATATATATAAAATATTAGTGAGGATATGACATTGTCAAAAACAATTGCAATATTGGTATGGAAAGGAAACAGAGATAGGTTGTGGCTTACCTGAAAGTGAAGTGCTGTGTTGCCATAAGGAACTGAAGATTGTTCTTCAAATTTTTGGAGGCTCTCAGCATCCTTCAGGAAGGAGTGTTAAACCATTCCGTTCACTTGCCGGCTTCAGTTCCCTATGGCTACACCGCACTTCACTTTCAGGTAAGTCACAATCTATCTCTCTTTCCTGACCATACCAATATTGCAATTATATATATATATATATATTTAAATGTTATACTTTATTTTTACTGTCGTCTTCTTTTTTATTTTATGTACAAATTATCATTATTGAAAGTTTATATTGGCTAAATTACAGTGTCAAATAATTAATTTTTGTGTGTTTGTACTGTGTAATTTTAGATTATTAAGAAGAATATAATTATAACTTCTGAAGTTAAGAATTTTATTGAAATTAACTTGTTACAAAACTATATATATATATTTATATATAAGTTAATTACTTTGACCGTGTCACATTTCCTTACTTGCTTTATATATGAATGTATGTATTTATATTTATAACACATTTGGATAGGGAAAAGAGACAGTGAAGTTGACTTTGCTGAAATCAACAGTTGGTCCACTCGGGCTGGGGAGTATAAATATTTCAAATTTTCGTGGGCCTGAGCCCATTTTGTCAGAAAAGGCTAGGCACGTATATATATATATATATGTTTGTGAAAGTTTCATAACAATATTCATGTATTGTCATGTGTCCTATCTTGGTTAAATGGAGAGGAAGTGTCATCTTATATTAACTTTGCATCCAATAATCAATTCAAATTTGTATTCTCAGGAATTTACTTGTAAAGTTTTTGTTTGTTGATCTTGGTGCTTTTCTTGTACTAGTTTCACATGTTCAAAAGTTTTGTATAATGCAACAATATGCCTTTAGTAATTTTTTCTTGTGTTATAGATAGTAGCTTTTAATGTTTTACTTTTCTAGTATCAGATGGTCACTGATCTATATATACATTTATTTATTCCATTGAATAAGTTATCGGTCTTTGGTGAAGTGAACCATTGCTGTTTTAGTGTGATAGATATATTCTTTAAAGGAAAGACATGAAAGGTGGTAGTGTGCACTTTCTTTAGCAGGTTAGTAGGCCCACACCATTTTGCCATAAGATTGGACGGTTAGGATACGACAGGCATGAACCAGTTTATGTGACAATTATCCCTCACAATTTTGAGCATGAGTTAAAATTAGCTATGTTTTATTTTATTTGACCATTATGTGGTGTAGTGTGCCATAACTGTGTTTCTAGCCTGGACTGCATTAACACTACTTCAGGGTGGTGGTGCTTTTAAGCCTGTGTGGCTCTTCATGTATATTTACCTTTAATGTTTTCCCCAAAAAGTATCTGCTTCAGTCTTCTTCTTTCTAAATATTTTTTCTATTATTCTGTGACTGTTCCATGTTTTCTAGTGGCAGTTACCCCTACAATGCATTTGGTTATTTGTGTACTTCCCAACTTTCACAGACAAAAATGTGTGATCAGCAGTGTTGGTATTGCAGTGTTAGCACTACACTTTATCCTTCCTGTGTAGGTATTTCCTGTAATACTCATGGAAGCCCAGAAATTGTGTGATATAGAAGTTGAAGTTGCTCTGCTGTCAGCCAACTCACTCTAGTAAGCTATGGTATAAGTTTTGCAGTCCAGCTAATCACTCTCTTCCTACCATATTCTATGCCATTATTCTTTTTTGCTACTTCTGAGAACTGTTCTCAGCCTTATTGCACCATGCTTTTTGGTGCTCCAAAGTGAGCAAATCAATTGGCATGACTCCACCAACCACAAGAACTGCCACCTTGGAGACTGCCCAATATGTGCAGGAAATTCTGAGTCGTCCTATTCTCTGTACAATAGCCATTCTCCTGTGATATTTTTGTATTTTGAGTGATTGAGCCCAAATTTCCACTTTCCTTGCATTTTGTTTGATAGTCTGTAGGGCAATGATTGTTGGTATCTTCTTACAAGTTAGAATGATGATCTCTGTTTTTGTCTCTACTGTTAGAAGCATTGTTATGTCTCATAACTTGGATTAGATTCCACTGGGCCAGTTCCAGGCTACGAGTGATGTTACCTGCATACCCAGGTAGGGAAGCGTCCTGTGCTTTCTTTATCATTGGCAAGCTGTTGTATTGTGTTTCATAGCACAAGACTTTGGATCAATGCCTGTGCTATGTCTGCTTTCTGTGTCTTGCTGAGCTTCATTTCTGCTGTATTGTATAGGAGGTATTGGTCTCTGAAGTACATGCATACAAGGTATTGTGCTTTGAAGTACCTTCAACACATCACACCATCTTGCTGAATTAGAGGTGTTCCTCACTTACAAATACACAAGAAGAGTCACCATTCAAGAGTGGTGGTTACCCAGTTCCATTTTCTGTGCTGTGTCCACCACAGTTTGCACTGTTTTGATCATTCAATGTCCTGAAGCCATATATCAACATGATAACTTTCTAGGTGTATTTCCTGGTCTACTGCTTTTGGTTAGTACGTGGAAAGTGAGATATTGTTTATCACTTCCAGTCTGGACTTTGATTGCTTTCCAGTCAGCAATATTAACTACCATTGCCTCTTGGATGGTAGCCATAATTTTTTTCATCTTTTCTATCTTAATTTTTATTTTTTTAAGTCTTTCCCAGCTTTTCAGCTGAGTATATGTTCAGAGCTGTACGATCCTCAAGCTCCACATTCTTACTAACATCAACATGTTCCAGTGGGAAGATTTTCACCCTGCTTAGTATTATCTACCTACAGCTCACAACTCTTTTCTACATGGTGGGAGAGTCCAGATTTATTGAATTCCCTACTTCATGTTTTGTAGTTACAATCAAGCTGGTGAATGCCATACTCTTGACACTAGGCTATATGGCACTGGGTGGAACATTCTTTCCCACATTTGAGACAAAAATACACACACTGTTTCATGTGGTGTAATTGAACTGTAAAATTTGGTCCATGTAATTGTCCTCTGGTGCAGGATTACATATCACACACATTGTTGATAATGTGCCTTTGTTGGCTGGGTTGCCATTGTGGAGGTGTGCTACCATGCACACACACACATGGCCAAGGATAAATAAATGTAAGTGGTTTTCTGGCCTGTTGGGGTTGACTAACCAACACAGTCCTTTTCATCATACGATCTCGAGTAACGCTTGGCATTGATCAGTTTGTAGAAAACTGTATCTAATCACAATTATGTTGATTTTTGAAATATATAATTAACTTTTAAATTGGTTAAGGACTTAAAGATACACCCTGTATATAGGAATGGACAAAGGTGCTTTTTTTAACATGTGAAGCTATATCTAGTCAACCAAATTTAGTCTGTAAGCATTTAAAAAGTTTATTTGAAACTCTAAATCTATAATTTTGATTCCAATGATTCCAATTTAAATTTCAATAAACCAACTAATCACATTTTATTTAAATAATTTATTTTCCTCAAAACAGATTTCTGATACTGATTTATAGAATTGGATTTCTCTGTTAAAATGTGCATATAGCTTTGACAACCTAATATTTTTTCCTTGTAAATAAATACAATCGTATGATTTGTATAATTTTTATTATAGAAATAGATTTATAACATGATTAAGAATATATGTAAATGTTAAATTTTTTATTAAAAATTTAGTCAACTTTTATATTGATTATATATTTAGAAGTTATATTATGCATAAAGTTTAATGTACATTTTCATTGATCTTTCATATTGAGAATGTAGTTACAATTATACTAAACATTTTATGTTCAGTAATATCTCCTTGTAATGGTTTTTTGAATGCTTCAGGCTTGGTTCATATTTTTTACATTTTCTTATGGTATGAGTCTGATTCCAGCTAATTTTTGTTTATATAATTGAGGAGAAGCACAATTGAATCTATGATAAGAAATTTTTGTTTGAGAAATTATAAGACTGAAATAAAATAGTATATGTTGTAAAAAATTTGCTGGACATTATATTAGTCGTAAATGTGTGTGTGTTTGTTTATATATGGAATTTGTGTATTACATGAATTAATTTTATCAATGTTATTTTCTCATAGTTAATTCAGTATTTAGTTCTAAACCCTGTTGATGATAGGTTTAAGCTATTTTAAAACAGGAGTATTAGATATTGGAGTGTTAAACAGATTTCTTTCCATTGTTTTTCAATTTTTTATATGGAATTTTAAGTAATGAGTTAAGATGTGATAATTGCAGAAGAACAACTTACTTAAAAAGAAAAGTAAAATCTGAATGTTCAAATCATTTTATTTATTTGAGTGTATAATGTTACTGTATTAATTGAAAGTTTGTTTTCTGTGTAGTTCAGTTTTTTATGGTTCAAAACATTTGAAAACAATTATCCAATGCTGTAATAAAGCTTTTAATTGTGATGTTGTTATTGTATTGTGAAAATATATTATGCTACTTACTAAAACAATTTACAAATTTTTTGGAATTCTTTAGATTAATGTGTATCTGAAAAATTATTTTCAATAAATACTTTCGGTTGTAGTATGGTTTAAACGCAACACTTGTACTCTTATGATTATGAGTTGGAATTTGTATTTATGAGAGGCACTGTGATAAAAGATTTTTGTTATTTTAAACATAATAAATTAAATTTTTCTGAATTATGTATTTTATTTAAGGCCAGTAAAAAATTAATTTTATTTCATTCTCAGTATAATTGTAATTCCCTACTATTGCACATTCGAGGGGACCATTTTGTACCATAATTTTGTGGGGAAAAATATTGTGATATCATTGTTTACTATTATCAATGTCCTTGTAATTGGTGCAATTATGTAATACAGGGTATGATTGAACTGTCTGTTGGTTGAAAATGCCTTAAGCAATAATTAAATGCAACAAAAATATACAAAACACACCTAATTATATAATCATTTACATATATTAACTGTTCTACCTTTTGTATGTTTTTCCAACCATAAGACAAATAAAAACTCATGAATATATGTTATCTTACTCAACTATTGGAAGTCTACTGTTTAAATGTTTCACCAAAATAACTTCATTTACTAATGGTTTTTATACAACTGTATCATATATGTATGGATAAATTATAATAAATTTTTTTAAATATAATGCATTAAATTTGACTGTCTTTTGAAAATTTTTGTTAAACTGTTTAGTATGAGTAAAAACATTCTCTGCACCAATGAAACCAGTAATTTGAAATTTAGCACTTGCAGGAAGATATATGTAAATATAAACAAAATTAGTTTAGCTTTCATGTTATATTTTAAATAAGTTGCTTTGTGAATAAATTTCTATAATGATACACACTCATTCCGCACCCTTGAAGCCCAGCTTCTCAGAAAGCTGTGGAATATGACCATAATAATTTTGAAATTTAAGTCTTCTTTTTAAAACACTGGGGTTGAATTAATACCCTCTGTAGCATAAAAAAGCAATCATCTTAATGCACATATCGCAACAAATGCTAGTCCTAGTCAGTTCCAGATCAACACTTTCTTTGTCAAATTGACTATTCTACTTACATTTTCTTCTGCTAAAATTTTATTTGTTCCACTACATCTTGTATCTCACAATTTTTGGTTGTTCTATACTTATTTTTGTACAATTTTGCCATTTATTGTTCTAGATTCTGATCTGAGCATCAATACTATGTTTAAAAATTCTATGCATTGAGTTACAATGATCATTATATTTACATGTGTTGCCCCATACATATATTCATACAACTTTTCAAAAGCAAATACTTCTTTTTACTTATATACTTGCAATTTTTTAAACAAATTAAATAACTTTTTGGTGTATGTATTTACTTCAACTTATTAATAAGCTTACTTAATACATTTTATTTATTTGATGTAATATGTACAGTTACGGTAATCCTTATATTAAAGAAGGTAATTCAATGTACGTATTCCGTAATAATTTCTATTCATTCATTAAAATTATAAAATATTACTATTTTCATTTTGCTCTTTTAAAACAATGTGTGAGAATTTTAATATCTAATACAGCCACATATTAGGTATCAGTTACATTACACTCGTAGAAATTTGGTTTGTAAAGCTCCCTTGTTTATTTTGAATTGGTGTATTGACACTAATTAGCAATACGCTCACAGGGAAAGTATCCCAAAATCAAACAACAGTAATATGGTATTTGATTGAGAAAGGTTTTTGATTAATTCTAAAAAATAAAAAGTAATTAGAATTCTTAATAAAGGCGTAGGTCACGAGATGTTAGTTGTGCCAAGGTATGATGGGGTTGGCCAGAGCTCAGTTTAACATGAATCTTTGTTATGGCAACTTGGTAGTGTAAAAACTATTCTGAAAACCTTTGTCATAAGGAAATATATTATGTTCAGTTCACACTAAAAAACTCTTCCATAAAAATTAAGAATTGATAAGAACAGAGAGACCTTTGCCAAGTTGTGAAGAATTTACGGAAAATCTTGCTTAGGAAGACAATATAATTTTCTATATATAAGCTTGAAATTTTATATATTTCATCTTATACTTCAAAATACATTTATCTATTCTTTATTTTTTCATAATCAACAAAGATATGATTTTCCATCATTGTTGGAATGTTAGGCACAAAACTAATAAATTGTCTAATTGCTATTCCTGATGTCTAGACAAAATCTGAACATTATATTAATAGTGGTTTTTACCGGTATGCTTGAAGATGTAGCAAATTGAAAACAAGTATGCAGCTGTGCTAACCTGAAAGTGTTTGTAAAATTCAAAATCAGCTACTTTCTTATTTTGAAATTTTAAATACTTGGACTAACACAAATATATTCTTATTCTTTACAATATTGTCCACTACTACAAAACTTTTATGAATATTATCTGCTTTTAACTGAATGGACCCACAACATATTTCTCACGTTTGTAGAGATGATCAAATCGGTTTTTAGCCAATTTATGCTTTATTTGAACAGATTCTATAAATTCTGGCTCATAAACCTGAAAAAGAAAATAGTTATGAAGGAACAATTATTTTAAAACAGCAGCTTTATCATAAAAATAGATAAGTTTGAAATAATATAAAATGTAATTGGAGTCCTAAATAAAATATATATAGTCTGTAACACAGTTTGAATTTAAACTATTAGAATTTACAGTATGAATGTGAATATATTTTATTACTCTTCAACAATATTGGTATCAATACTATATAGTTATATTAGTTATTCTACAATGAATTAATTCAGACTACTTGTGCTCAATTTGAGATGCTAATTATAACCTAATACCTCATATATATTTTCAATGTGAGTATGTTCCCTCATTTCACTGTCTGTAAGTAACACACAATTCCATGGTGACCAATCTACGTTCACATTCCATCGAGCTAAACGTAACTGATATATATCATCTGATTCATTTATGGCAGAATGTGCATGCCAAATATTTGTGATGAGGTAGTAAAAGTCTTCCACCTGAAATAATATTATTTTCAGTTGTACTTGAATAGGAGATGAACAACAAATTTATCACTGTTTAATAGCATAATACTATTGAAATATTTACTTTCCTAATTTGAAATGTTAATAAAAAATAATAATTTATGGTTAAAATCACCTGCATTATAAAAGCAACAGATGAATAACAATTTCTTTTTTGTTCATCACGACGAACGGCTCTCATGATATAGTTGTATGGTTCATAGTCAACTCTGGATACTGCAATATTCTCAAGCCATGAACATGAATTACAGATCTTTAGTTTCTTCAATCTTGTATTTGGTGAAAAATTATGATATGGCATTAATTTGCAACATTTCTCACAAGAGAACATATTGCAGTCCATTTCTTTCAGTGATAGCTCCTAAACAATGAACTATTGAAGGTAGTAGACACATGGTTCATACATTAAATATGAAACTAAGCAATATTTGTGATAGCTGTTTTTAATACTTAACTAGCAAAGTATTCAATAATAAAAATTGTTTTTTTCAATAAAATTATTATTTATGGTACAAAATTGATGTTAGAATTTAGAGGTAAACAAAGTAAGTATGCATTGATCGAAGTAGATACTATAAAGGAACACATGTAATAAATGTTAATTCAAATGTTTGAGTATATGTGATTTTAATAAAATGCTCATATGTGAAATAAAAGCTAGAAGCATAAGGCAGAAACAGTTTTGAGTGGTAGGAGATATGAATGCCAATACTTGGGGTTTTAGTGAATAGAATGAAATATTTAAAATGTTGAGATTAGAAATTTGTTTCTGATTTTTTATTATTTGGCATTAGTTTGATAATTTTTTCCAAACAAATTTAAAGCTGTGAATCTCTCTGGCTGCAATATATTTATGAATCAAATCTTCTATTTCAAGGCAGTGTTCATGAGACAGCTTAAAAGTATGCAGTGAAACTTCATATGTTTAACTGTGTCAATGGTGATGTGAGTAATATGAGAATTAAAACTGGAAAGATACCAATTTCAACAAATTTGATAAAATTGTCAATAAATCTATTCTATTATATCCCGTGTTGCTCATTATCATTACACAAACCTTGAACTCAGTGAAAATACAGTATTCATACAATACAATGAATTTGTAGATGTAAAAAACAGCATGATTGTACATAACCAAACCAAATATTTAATAACATTAAATAATTCAAATTCTGCAATTGTACTCTTAATGAAGCCATGAGCTACTCTTAGGTCACAAACTGAATGTTTTTGTGAAAACTAACCAATCTATAAATGATTTCAACTGCAGAAAAAGTAAGTAAAACTGATATGATAAACAATAATCATAATAGCAATGAAGATATAAGAAATAATGTTTTACAAGTTCAAATAATAGTGGTTGGTGACAGAAATTCATATAAGTCTTAAATATTTGAAATTTTGAGCAATAAGTTTAACTTTTTTTAAAATTAAAAATTAGTAACCAGGTATTCACCTTAGCACACTTAGCAATTTCAGGGTTCACTTCTGGACTTCTCATGAATTCAAGAAAAAGTTTCTTGATTCTTTTACGAAGCACATCAAGCTTAGTTTTCTTAATCCCAAGGGAAAGCAATTCACATTCACGATTTAATAATGACCTGATCTCAGCAGATACCTTGCAATTGTTTGATCGGAGCTGGAATAATTATATCAATTCAGAAATTTGCAATAAATGTGATGACTATAAGTTTATACTAAAAACAAGGAAATAATACAACACATTTTACCCTAGTTAAGTGATGAAATATTCTTCATTTTAGAAATGATTTTATGGCACCCAATTTGACTCATCTCAGCAAACATTAAAAAGTGTGAAATACTTCAGTTGCACAACTACAAGATATTGCAAGTGCAATTCAGTTTTGAAAAATTATTTAACTGACTAGACATAAACAATTTCAATTATTAAATCATTTTTACTAGTCAGATTAATCTTACAGTAGACTGACGATGCAAAATAATTAAATGCCTTTGTAAGCAAATTTGATGCATTTGTCTATTTTTAAAATCATTAGAGTCAGCAGTATGTATCTGTAATTCATTTTTAAGTTTTCACTTGATTATGCTGGTATGTTAATTATTACTTTTAAGTTGATATTTCATGCAATTAATTACACTCAATATAAATGGTTTTGCCTATTTATTGCAGTAGCACATTATCAATAGTATAGTATCTAAAATGGTATTGAATACAAAATATGTATAAACTTACTGCATACTTCAGGGTAACAAGTAATTCTGCTCGTTCTTCATTAGAAACTTCATCATGACTTAGAGCAATGTAAAGGTCTCTGAATTCCCTTGCCCTTTGAGAACGAATTGTATCCATAGAAATTGTAAGACCCTTGGCATCTATCCATGTAACAGGTTCTGCACACTAAATAATTATATTTACAATCTCATACAGATATTTGAAAATAATAATATGGTTTTAGAGAACTACTATTCTTTTCTTAATCAAATCCACATAAATAAGCTTAGAGTCTAAAAGAAAGAACTTAAGTTATAAAATGTATTTTTATTGTATACACTAAGTACAACAAAATATTCTAATACTTGCCTATTGTTTATGTATGAATATATACATATAAACACACACACACAATTGTTAAGGATATTAATTCACTCCCTCTGTTCTATCCATTCTATCCTCTACACCTAATTAGACTGGCTATATTCGTTAGGTCTGGGGAAAGGCACAGTAGCTCAGTAGTAGAGCATTTGTGTACAAATGCCGAATATTTTCAACATTTCCTTCTTCCTCCTTTCCTCTCTACACCCTGAACATATGTTTCCTTTGAGCATATTACTACGACTAAAGCATATGCTTTCTTTAGTGTTGTATATAATAATAGCACCTCATTTTAGATACTTCAGATATGTTGGAATGCTATATAAATTAATTTAATCTAAACTAGCATAATTCTCATGTTGTTCAGTTTGATATTTATGATAGTTTGATTAAATTGAAATAAAAATAATTTTTTTTACCTTATTTATTATATCCAGCTCTCTTTTGGTTTGCTTCTCCTCTTTCATGGCAATTCTATGTTTTTCAATAGATGACAATAACTGAACTTCTTTCTCCAATAATGAGTAAAATTCTCCTTTCCTTGGAGTTTTTGATGTTGAGTCTGCCATTATGCGAGCTACTTCTGACTTTCTCCATCGTTCAACCATGTTGTAAAGCATATTGAAATCTGCGTGTGTTTGTGGAAATTCCATGCGTAACATGTTATGTCTAATATGCTCTTCTTTTTCTTCAGCTTGTTTTTTTATTTCTCTATTTTCCCATTCAAGACATCTTCTATACTGTTCTCGCATTTCAGATATTGTTTTTCTGACTATCCAACCACGAACAAATCTTTGTATTGTTTTCACCTGAAAATTATTTTAAGTAATTTCTGTGAAAATTGAATTATAATTTGTAAAGAATTAAATGTATTGTAGTCTTGCCTACTGTATATGTATATGACTTTTCTGAAACAAAACTGTCTTATCTTATTTATTGAAATAAATGCTTTTATTGTACATAATTATTTATTGAGAAAAAAAGGCAGATAATTTTAAATTTCACCTTGTGTTCCAATTCTTTAGAATCTTGAATTTTCTCTGCTGGTACATACTTTCGAGAAACAATTATTTTGTCATGTATGCATGGAATCATATGACTATGCATGAAAACTTGGACATTCTTTTCTGATGATACTGCATTTAGCTTCTTGTCACAAGACATAACTGTTTGTGTATCCCTCTGACATTTTTCTAAACAATAAAATTTGAAATTAAATACTTGAAAATATAAATGAGTAATACACATTAATAGTATAATTAGCTGTATTATTAAATATTATCAAATATAAAAAAACCTCTTACAGTTATAATTGATGTATATTTCCTAACAAATCTTAATATTTGGTAATATACTTCATTATACAGTGAAGACAATACACTATTGCTTAAATAAGTTATTTTCTTTCTATTATACATGAATCATTAAAATCTTTCTGTTTTCATTGCCTTACCTTGAGACTTAGTACATTTTTTTACTGGAAATGTTTGTGAGAAAGCATGGTGGTATTCTATTCCTGTGTATTTGTGTCTGTAGCCACCAATAAAAGGTTTCTTGATACATGTATTTTCTATTTCTACTACAATTTCTCTAGTTTCTTCTTTACCTTTCACAGAAGTAATTAGAAAAGTAAGTAAGCATCTCATGGTTAAGTTAAAAAAATTACATTAAGAGGATTATTTTACACTCAAAATGTGGCAGAAAAAAAACCCTGTAAATTGTTGTGTGTTCATTTGGTTGAGAAAGAGTAACATTAGATATATGCTAGGAGTAACTATTGTTACCTAAATAATAATTAAGAATACTTATTAAGGAATTTTAATGAGTTAGTGAGGCATATATTGAAGCTGCCATGACAATGAAAACTTTAAGTGTTTGCAGCCCAAGGTAAGAAAAGTAAGGGAAGACTGATTATTGCACTTCAATGATTAACAAGTAAGAGATGCAGGAATGTAAAGGTAGGTAATGGCGAAAACAAAATGGAGTACTACAGCACTTAATTGATGAATAAAAATTAAATTGTAATGTTCAGTGAATTTGTAAAATAAAAATGTCATTGATAATACAAGAAAAATTAATTCATCGATAACTTTATAGGAAAATGATTACATTTGAAGAAGTCTAATCGCAAATTAAGATTACATAGATTACAGGTATTGATTGTATTTGAGTAATTATTAAACTCAATGTGAATAAGGAAGAAAGGTAATAAAAATGTTAATTTAATGGGAACATCACAAGGAAACAGGATGGATAGGACAAGTCAAGGTACACAGTTGAAATCATCTTAAGAAACATGGCCCAGTGTGGCAATTAAATTTATTGGACTGAAAAATTCAGTGTGGCAATTCAATTTATTGGACTGCAAAATTTGTAAGGTGGCAGAATGTTAATGAAACAAGAAATTCTCATTGTTTTGTTAAGTTACTTTGTGTGTGGTGGTATTGGGAAGGGAAGGGGGGCATATATAAAAAAGGATGTGCATGTATTTTACAATCAGTGTCTTATACAAGTGCAAAACGGAACAAAATACCGTTTTTGTCAGCAAAATAATTATAAATACATGTAAATGTGTAGATATTACGTACCAAGATCAATTTTCACTGTAATTACATCTGGAATTGGATAATCCTTTTGAACGTACTCCATACACAATGGATAGCGTACATCCAGAGTCTGTAAGTTGATCTCAATGCTTCCTAATGGCTCAACCCCAAGGCTCACCAGAGTCGAATTGCCGTTTAAAATTCGTCCATTTATTGATAATTGAATAATATCGCTTGGTACTTTAAACATGTTTGCTAACCTATCCTTGACTTCTTGAACCGTGGAATAAATGTTATATGCCTGAGTTAACACTTCTCCGGACACCATAATAAATTTCACTGTAGCAACATTGGAATATTCTTGTTGATCCTGCGTGGGTTCCCATACATGGCAATTGGAGTCTTCGCCATCATCTAATTTATCACTTTGAAACGAAGAAGCAAATATATCGTTAATATTATGCACAGAACTGTTAAAAGTATCATCTTCAACTGACCTATATGTCGTCATCGCGTCTAAAATCCACGTCTCGTCTTGATCCGTAATAAATCCTTTCCTGCTTGTTGACTGACTTCTTGTGACAACTAAATTTTTGTCTTCACATTCTTCAGTCGTTTCCGATGCTCCATCACACGTCGCTACTTCCTCATTTACATTCATTTTGGTATCATCCATTTTAAGATCATCGTAAACGCTGTTATGGCTCATGTTGTCTGTAGATCAAAGTTTATATATAAATATATATAAGAGGAGAGCAATAATATCTGAAAAGAGAAAAAAATTAGCAGCGACAATCAATCAAATTAAAATAATACAACTATTAACATTTGTTACGCTTATATTCAAAATTTATATTGTCATTGCGTATTTCTGAAAACTACGTACATACTATTGATTTTATATGAAATGCTCTGTTGCTAAGAGTCCCGCGTTATTGGAACTTTATAACAGACAGCATTATAATATTCTCATCTAAGTAATGAATTGTAAAAAGAAAAAGTCACAGGAAAAATCTTGATTAGTAAGTGGTACTGGGTATGTTTTCCGTATGATCTTCAACAATTCTATGACTTCATTGCTTGCACCTTTCAGCTTTAAATCCTCTGACAGGACGGACTTGCGTAAACTGTTTATCTGTTACCTTAGAGACGTTGCACATAGGGAAGACCATAATCACTTCCCGTCAACTAAATTTCTGAGCAATTTCTACGGAAGCGATTATGGACAGCGCGTCTTTATTAATTGATCTTGTGAAGTGTTATTTCTGCAACAGTTGTAGCTGTTTACCAATATAAATGGGACAACATTAGTGTGTAATATAATAATGACTCATTTTATTTAATAACAATTTAATTTAATAAATAATTATTAATATGTTCAATTATTATTAAATAATTTATGTTTTACTTTTTAATTATCTGTTATATACTAACAAAACGTTATTAAATTATAATATATTTAGCATTTTGTATTGTTTACTACAATATTGTAGAAACATCGTCTAAGACCTTTTCTTTGGGCATGTAACAGGCACATTCGGTAGCAATTTTCTAAGAAGTGGGTTACACATATATACATTTTAAAATCCCTAATTTGGATATGAAACTGGATTAGAATGGTGGATCGAATAAATATTTTTCTTGTTTATACTTGTTGGAGACAATATATCCATTGCAAGCGGCATTAATATTCAATGATCTTCAATACCAACTGAGACAGGACTTTCACATCAGTTATGATATGGGTACAAAATTATCTAATTCCATAACGTTATTAGTAATATTGCGTAGGAGCAGTGGCAATTACGCACTGTATTATAGTAACATTTATCGAGTAGTGTATGATCTCGGGTTCCGCTATTTAGAATTATTAATCATTTTAGTGATAAGTTTAGCACAAAGCTTATTGGTTTGAGGGGTCAATAGCATTCGCCAGCCGTTCATATTTATTGTCGTATTGTAACATACCTTCATATTTTAAAATACTGTTATCTAATTCCATAAATGGATATAAAAGGAGACACTATGTACAAATGTAGTTAGTTCATAATTTTGTTTATTATTGATTCAAAACTGAACACATCTGAAATGTTGGTTTCGTAATTCTTCTTGATATATCTTGTATTGTCTAGTATTCGAAACGTTGACTTCATGATTATTCTTGTCTTTGGCATATGTCTTTCATCTCATCCGCTTTTTTACCTCAATCCGTATTCTACCTCACGAAGATTTCCTTTACAACTTCTGTAAATCTCCTAACAAGGGTAAAGTTTTCCACCTTTTCGAAAAGATCTTTGCGCAAAGTTCTTGGTAAGGGCCGAAGAGGCTGATGAAAAAAATCTACTTGTTTCTTTAAAGAATAAACACAGAAAATTAAATCAAATGTCATTAGTAAGTGAAATAATGCAAAGTAAACTAATTTTCTTATACTGAGGTCACTGTAACTCAAACATCATGGAAGGCTAAGTGTGCCGTAACTGTCAGTTTAATTTGTTGTCCTCAGCCGCGATGAAGGTGAAAGGTATCGAGTAATAGAGAGTAAGCAAAATGGCTGGTAGTGTGCGCTCGTGAGGAATTAGGTAAAGGGAGACTATAACAACGGGAGAAGGAAAGTGATAATGAGGGGAGGAGAGGTATGTGTAATTCGAAACCGGTGACGATCCCCATCTACGGCCCCGTCGCCATGGCAACGCGCTCGCACTTTCCTAGCGCATTTCCTTCGCAATTTTAGCCACTCTTACCAGTTTCACCCGCTACGCTTCATCTTTTATTTCGACATATTGTCCTTCGATAGTTGTAAAACTTCTTCATTTTCTTTGAAATAAAATGCAATCATACAACAAGATCTTCACATTTTAAACATTAACTTATTCTTGAAGAAACGTGGAAGTATATTAAAAATAATAATAGCATTATAATGCAACGTTCTGTAGTGTTAGTTGTTTGAGAAGAAAGATGCACATGCAAAGAAAATTTTCGTCAGACATCGAAAATGTTTCCCCTTTTGTGCGTTCCTTATTCCTAACGCTTCGTAGTGCTTACTCTGAAGCAACAGAATAACTGTAATTGTCGATTGTGGCATTTTGTGACAGTAATTCATATGCTCCCGAATTAATTTACTTTGACTGATTCGTCGTTTTCAAGTTTGTGTTAGGTTACTACAATCTGTACGTAATTTTCAGACGAGAATTTTTCAAGACACATACAATCGGAAATTTATTTATTTCCATTTATTTAGCTTCAGCTAATACACATTAACAACAATAAATAATTTACTAAATACAAAACTAATAGCTTACAAATTATTATTTCTAGCATGCACTTTGATTCTTTTCTTAAATTGTCTGATACTTGGGATTTTTTTATTTCCACAGCTTATTATAGTTGACTAAACCATTATTAAATATTGAATTCATATTACTTTTTTTATTTCTACATTCTAAGTAATAATTTTCCTTATTCCTAGTTGGATAACAATGTACATCACTTTCCTTACTCACTAGATTCTTAAGGTAACATGATAACTTATCATTCTCTAACTTAAATATAAACAACATGGTATCACAAAATATTTGCTGCCTTATATCCAACCAGTTTAGTTCGCATAGGATATCTTTGGCACTAGCATATCTATTTCTACCTAAAATATATTTCATTGCCCTATTAATAATTTTTTTTGTATACGATCTAGGTCACTTCCTACCATTATGTGCAATATAGTGCTATAGTACTGCATATGTGGCATTACTTAAGTTTTATACGGCTTTTCTGGATAACACAGAGATGAGAACTACTTCTTTTTAAAATAATCAAAACTATGGTTATAAATAAAACCAGAAACCTGCTCACGAGCTATGACAAAATGTTACTTACGAGTTAAAGGCATAAACTTCATATAAACAGACAAACGAAAGAAATTGTTGGCAGATACAGCGAATTTTTTTTATGGAAGTGTAAATAAAATACTCTAACGATAAAATCAACAAAAATGGCCTTAGAATATAATGTTTTCTTCCCAGAAAAAAAAACAACAACTTCATTTATATGTCACCGATTCGTCCTATTCAATTTCATTAACAGATTAGCACTTGTAAAAAATACGCTTCAATTTATTTTATTCCAGCCGCTTTCTAGACCGAATACTAAATTTTCATTATTCGCCGCAACTTTTATTTAATTACTAGCTGGGTGCCCGGCGTTGCCCGAGATGACATTTATCCATAACCCCCGAATTTTTCGTTATTTTTATGTAACGCAACTAAATGTGTTATCGGCCGGTTCCATTGTTTAAAAATTTCTACCCCCGTCCAACCCCGAGCAAAACTTAATTTTTTCACAATGAAATTGAGCGACATCCATAACCCCATAATTGACTCGAATCTTGGTCTATTCGCGTTATTTTCATGTAACGCTTCTCAAAACCCCACCTCTAAGCGTGCTCCCATACCATGCCCATAGGTGTTGAAATTATACACAGAATTTATTTAGTATTATTATGAGTCTCATTGACCCCGAAAAATATTTATTTGGCGCAAATATCGACAGGTTAACATTTTTGAACATTTCTACGCCCGCCCACGTCCGACCAGCCCTCCCACCCACAACCAACTCCGCGCGCTACCCAGGTTGCCATATATAAATTCAGTGACATCTATAACCTCGATTTGTCTCGAATCTATGTTGTTCTCACGTTTTTTTCTTGTAACTGCCCTCCACCCCTACACGTTGGATCGTGTATCGATGTCGACAAAGTTTTTAAATTTATGAGTTTATTTTCTGGTTTCCTATCTTCGCTTACAAACGGCCTAATTTGTTCCACTATGACGCCTTAATTTAGAACTGAATTTTGTCAAGTAGTTATAATAAGTCAATCTGGATATAGAAAATGTACAATAATAATAATAAAAAATACGCACAGCAGCCGAATTTATTTATTTATTTCTATATAAATGAAACTGCAGTGTGGGTTTATTGAATTATTTAATTACAATCGAGTATTTATAACCCTAAAACAGTCATAAGATATTTCAGTACATAAATGTTGATTGATTGTAAGATAAAAACAATTAATTGCCTTGAACCTCTAAAAATGAATATAAAATTATAGTGCGTCATTTATTGTACTAAAAAATGTTCCTCTTAACTAAATATAATTAATATTAAAAGAAAAACGCACTGCGTAATTCAGAGAACAACGTCGCCATTTTGCTTAGTTCTGGGTAAACGCCTCTGACCAAGGCGAGGCAGGAAGAAGGGGCAGGTGTGACGTAGACAAGAATTTCGCCAACTACTAAGGCCGTCTGCTCCCCTGATGTATCGAGCTCCGTGAAAATCAAACCCCATGTTAAGTCGTTAGTACGAACCAAGTCCCAACAGATGTCATGAGCGCCTCCTTTTTGAAGCGTTTCAATTTTAGTATGGGATTTCGTGATTTTGTCGTGCGGGTTGCTAGTAGAAGTAAAGAAGGTGTCTTATTCCACGAGCAGGTGTCTCAGTCCACGAGTCTAAGCACCGCCCCTAAAGCAGCAGCTCCTCCATTTTACATGCATCGGCACAACTCTGCCTGCCGTTGCTTACTTGGTCTCTCTATTTCTCTCTAGCCGAGAGGAATGAAGAAATGATTTTGAATATATAAATAATCGATAACATTTAGATAGTCACTAAATTAAATTAATAATGTGGAACTTAAATTAGAAATTTTCGAAATTAAATAATTAATTTATTTTTATCAATTTTTTTATGCGGAATGATTTTGGCGTTCCCATATTCATCTTTTTCATATTCCATAATTAATTTTTTAAATCAATAATTACTATATTTACAAATGTAAAATTATAGTCAATCATTATTATTTGTTCCATAACTTTTCAATTAAAGGCCATAATTAATACCCATAAACACAATTAATTGGCTTTTTATAATGAATAATAAATCATGTTAATTAAAAGCAAGTAAATGATAAACAAATATTGTGTGATAAGTAATAATTGGTCTATTATTTGTTACGTTAGTTATGTAATTATTTTACTATTAAAACACAGGTTTTAATTACGTATTTTCAATTTAAAAACCAATAAAAATAACACACTGTGCCCGCATTGAGCCTGATGCCATGGTGAGCCTTGTAAAACCAAGACGTATTTTGTATGATAATGTTCATTATGTTTTCTATTATTGTTGTTGCATAATAATAGAAATTAATTTGAAAATAATCTCCTTAATTTTATTTGCACTGTGTGACGCGATATACACGGAAAATAGCGACGTTTTGTTAAGTAATTTAATAATCGCGCCATTTTAAATTTAACAAAATACGACTGAAAGTTTAGTGTTTTTGAAATATAAACTGATTAATTATTTGTTACAGAACGCCTAATGATGTCTGGGGTTAGAAAAAGCGTTTTTGGATTGATAATAATTTCATTGGAAGACGCCACGGCATCTATGTCGAAAAAGTTTTTAAATTTATGAATTTATTTCCTGGTTTCCTATCTTCGCTTACAAACAGCCTAATTTGTTCCAATAAATATGACGCCTAAATTTAGATCTGAATTTTGTCAAGTAGTTATAATAAGTCAATCTGGATATAGAAAACAATAGTAATAATAGTAATTATACTCATATAACATCGGTAGAAACACTATCAATCTCTTTAACCCCTAAAAATTTTTATCCGCCTAAAATATCGACTGTTTTAGATTGTTTGAATGTTTCAACCCCCGACCCTATGCGTGCTATCCTCTCATACCGAAAAGGGTTGTAATTTTACAAAAAAAACATAGGTGGAAATACTATAAACGTAATTGACCCTGATAATTATTTATTCCACTCAAATATCGACCATTTAACTTGTTTGAAATCTTCCATTCCCGTTCAAACCCTTTCCCCTGGGTTTTAAATGGCCACTTGAATGTCATAATTAAACTCACCGACATCCGTTACCCTGTATTTGACTCCAATATCGGTTGTATTCCCGTTATTTTCTTGTAATACCTGTCCAGCCCCACTCCTAACGGCGCTCCTTTCCCATGATATGAGGGTTTGAAATTATACTCATAGAACATCGGTATAAACACTATCAATCTTTTTCACCCCTAAAATTATTTATCAGACACAAATATCGGCTGTTTTAACATGTTTGAATATTTCAGCCCTCGTCAATCCCCACTCCTGGGGTTGGTAAATGTTTCTCACCCCGACAGTGTTTGTTTCCTGGTCGCAAAGAACACATGTATGAAATTTGTTCCACCGGTGTATATATATATATATATATATACATATATATATATATAAACACTCTGTTTTATTTATTAGATACTAGCTGGGTGCCCGGCGTTGCCCGAGATGTCATTTATCTATAACCATCCATAAGACTCCAATTTTGGTTACTTTTGCGCTATTTTTATGTAAAGCTCCTCGAACCCTATCCCTAAATGTGCTCACCTCCCATGCCGAAGGCGTATGAAGTCATTGACTAAATATATCGGCCGTTTTTACATATTAGAAGATGACCACCCCCACAAATATGCGATAATGAAAAAGAATGTATTCCACGCAAAAATCGGCCGATTACATTGTCTGAAAATTTATTCCCCCGCCCAACACCTCCCAAACCCGTCGCGTTACCCCCCCAGGGTTGTCACAATTAGATTCAGCGACATTCATAGTCTCGGAATTGATTCGAATCTCGGTTGTTTTTGCGGGATTTTATTTAACGTACCTCCACGCCACCCCTAAGCTTGCTCCCCTCACAGGGGTTAAATTATACACAAACAACATCGGTATAAATACAATCAAAGTAATTAACCCCAGGAAATAATTATCGCAAATATCGACCGTTTAACATGTTTGAAATTTTTCACCCCCGACCACTCCCGCTTCGGGGACTTAAACGGTCAAGTTTAATGTCATAATTAAACTCAGTGACAATCCTGATAGTTTCTGGTTTATTTTTATCTAATGCTACTTCCACGCCAACCCCTAAGGGTGCACCCTTCCGAGTCCGAAAGGGGTTGAAATTATACACAGAGAACATGTAGGGAAATTTTATTAATCTAATTCATCCCGAAATATATTTAATTGACGAAAAAACAGCCGGTCAACTCATCCCAACCCAGCCGATACCCGCGCGTTGTCCAGATTGTCATAAATAAATTCAGCGACATCCATTACCTTCGATTTGACTCGAATCTCGGTTGTTTTCCCGTTATTTTCAAGGAAATTAATTAAACTCAGTGACAATCCCGATAGTTTCTGGTTTCTTTTTATGTAATGCTACTACACGCCCACCCTTAAGGGTGCACCCTTATGAGTCCGAAAGGGGTTGAAATTATACACAGAGAACATGTAGGGAAATTTTATTAATCTAATTCATCCCGAAATATATTTAATCGACGCAAAAAACAGCCGGTAACTCATCCCAACCCGGCCGATACCCGCGCGTTGTCCAGATTGTCATAAATAAGTTCAGGGACATCCATGACCTTCGATTTGACTCGAATCTCGGTTGTTTTCCCGTTATTTTCAAGGAAATCCCCTCCAGCCCCAACCCTATCATGCCTACAAACAACATCGGTAGAAATACTATCAACGTCAATGGTCCCGGCATTTATTTATTCCACGCTAATATCGATGATTTCACATGTTAGAAAATTTCCATCCCATCCACTCCCGCCCCTTGGGGCTAAACGGGCAATTTGGTGCTAAAATTGAACTGGATGACATCCATAACCTTGGATTTGACTACAATCTCGGTTGTATTCGCGTTATTTTATTGCAGCGTTCCTCCACCCAACACCTAAAAGTGCTCTACTGATAATCCCGACCCGCTTCTGGGGGTGGTAGACGCGTCTCACCCTAACAGTCGGTAGAAACACTATTAATATCTGTGACCCCTAAAAATATTTATCCGACTGAAATATAGACTGTTTTAGCATGTTTAAATATATCAATCCCCGTCCACCCCCGCTTCTGGGGGTGGTAGACGCGTCTCACCACGACAGTGTTTGTTTCCTGGTCGCAAAGAACACGTGTACGAAATTTGGTGAAATTTGATCCACCGGTATAGATTTGTATTCTCCACCCCAAACGCTAGGAGTGCTCTTTCCCCAGGGTGTAGAGGTTGACAATTATATTCAGATATCATCAGTGGAAACACTATAAATATCTGTGACCCCTAAAAATATTTATCTGACTGAAATATAGACTGTTTTAGCATGTTTAAATATTTCCACCCCCGTCCACCCCCGCTTCTGGGGGTGGTAGACGCGTCTCACCCCGACAGTGTTTGTTTCCTGGTCGCAAGGAACACGTGTACGAAAAAATTTGGTGAAATTTTCTCCAGCGGTGTAGATTTGTGTAACGAACATACAAATATACAAACATACAAATATACAAACATACAAATATACAAACATACAAATATACAAACATACAAACATACACTCATTTTTATATATAAGATTAAGTGTAATAATTATTTATATTAAGCCCTTTCGTTCTGGTAGAAAAGTGATTATTAATGGATTGATTTATATGGTTTAGGATTTTGAGAACAATTGTTCTAATAATGTAGATTACGTGGATAATATTTTCATTGAAGTTGTAGTAAACTAAATTATAAACTACGTTGGCATGTAGAGTTTTTGTTACATTTATTTGTCCGTGATTATTTGTTGCTTTATTTCTTCACAATAATACAACTTCAATTACGGAATAAATGTA
Source organism: Zhengitettix transpicula (assembly GCA_037074705.1). NCBI lineage: Eukaryota > Metazoa > Arthropoda > Insecta > Orthoptera > Tetrigidae > Zhengitettix > Zhengitettix transpicula. The sequence continues at coordinate 60,162,693 of CM073595.1, read as the reverse complement.
AAATTATGTTTATAACAATTTATAATATAAAAACTTTTTAAAAGAGTACAAAAAGCAATGGTTCTGAAACACTTTTATTTTTGATTAAACGTCGTTATTAATGGAAACAACATAGGTTAAAATAGTATGAACAACACCACCCTTAAATCTGCTACTTTCCCGTGGTGGAAAGTGTTGAATTTTTACTCATATCACATCGGTAGAAACAATATCAATCTAGTTTACCCATAAACACATAACATTTTGGCAGTTTTAGAATAATAGACAATTCTCACCCCCAGCCCTAAGCAAGCTCACCACTAATGTCTAAAGGGATTTATATTTTCAACAACATCCGTTGAAATAGTATTCACGTAATTCTCCTCCAAGAACGCGCAAGAACTGACTATTTATCTTCCCTTCCAACCCCCACCATTTCGGGTTAAATGGGCAATTAAAAATATTTATCCGGAGTAAACTCACTGACATCCATAACCTTCGATTTGACTCCAAACTCGGTTGTATTCGCGTTATTTTTCTGTAAAGCAACTCCACCCCAAACCCTAAGGGTGCCCTTTTCCCAGGGCGTAGGAGATGAATATTATATTCAGATAACATCGGTAGAAACACAATCAATATCTTTGACCCCGAAAATATTTATCCAAATCTAATACCTGCTGTTTTAGCATGTTTAAGTATTTCAACCCCCGTCCACCCCCGCTTCTGGGGTTGGTAGACGCGTCTCACCCCGACAGTGTTGTTTTCCTGGTCGCAAAGAACCCGTGTACGAAATTTGGTGAAATTTGCTCCAGCGGTGTAGACAGAATACATCGGACGCAAATATTTCAAAATTATATTCATTAAAATTAAGTACCATAAAAGCACATTTAGCAATTAAAAAGTCTAAGAATAAATGTTTTTTATCGTACTACCCTTTTTTGAAAACACACAATATTAACTTATTGATTTGTTTAATAATTATGGCATTCGGGTTATTTTTAAAATCTCGAATAATTTAAATTCAGTCAAAAATATAAAAGAGAAAATTAACTTATTAGATGAACCTAACGTTATTTACATAATTAATTATTTAGATTTCAATTCTTGTTATAACGGTCAAAACCAAAATTATTCAGTTGTGTCCAAACATATTTATTTAAAAAAGCATAATTACGAAAGGCTAGTAGTAAAAAATTTAGATGAATACTGTAAATATTATTGTAGATCGATGTGCGAAATGTTGCATATCTAATGATTAGGCCATTAATGTAGAAATTGATACCAGTAATTTAAATCGAATTTATGAATCCTTGTTATTATTTATTCATTAATTGTATTATACAAATTTTATTACAATCTTTATTTTAATTTCGACAATACTCTTAAAAGACGTGTAAATTTTCAAGTTTGTTTTCTTGTTATTTTTAGAATACGAATTTATCATTTAAATGAAATTTACACTTGAAAGGGTCCCAAAAATTTATAGATGAAACGTTGGGTCTGTTTTATTTTTTTGTTATAAATTTTTCATACTAAATTTCTGACTAATTGGGTGATGTTTTTTTTTCATTTATTTAAAATAAGTCAGAAAAATATAATTGCAAAACTTATTATTTCATGTTTGATTAAATGGTTTAATTAAAGTGTTGTAGCTGTTAGATACAATTTTTAGAACATTTATTGACACTCGATTTACTAAATTATTACTTATCCCCAGTTATTTTATATATTTGTTAATTATGCATGGAGAGATATAACTTTTATAATCAGTCAAGGGTTGTTTGATTAATGTGTCAAGGTCCATTAACCCGCGTATGTCTTCTGAAAGCAATTGACCAGAATAACTAACGCGCTAGTGAATCTAATGACTAATATTTGTTATAAACAAACATTTATCCGTTTGATGTAGAAAATATTAATAAAAGAGGTAAGATAACTTATAAAACAAGGCAAATTGCAGTCCAGTAGACAGCAAGAAATAATTCAATAAAATCCAAACCCGAACTAACTTTAATTATTATCTAATAACGCTATTTGTATTTAAACAAACTTCCATATTTAGTGAAAGATTAGTACCAATTGTTGAAATTAAATTTATACGTAATTACTTATAAATAAACTAAGACGTTATACTCAGAAAAATAAAAAACGAGTAAAAACCGCTCCATTAATGAAACTATTTTCTATTTGATGTATAATTGGTTGAAGTGTCGCTTCTTTACACGAAGGAATATTGACAAGGTCTGCAAATGATGCGATGGTGAACGATGTTGGGATTTGCAGGCAGCTGAGGGCCGCGTTATGGCCGCGACAGACTGTCAACAGACCCCAAAGGAAGGCCATCAGCGCTTTGATAAAAGTTAAATGGCCGAGAATTTATGAGCATTCAAGCTAGACATGACGTTATTAATATCGAATTTTTATTGGTGGCGCCAGACGTGGAGGCGACGGAGACAAGGGGTTTCAATTTGATACCGCAGCGCTATAGGGGTTTAATGATGATTAGCTCTGACGGCAGGAAGCCATTGGAACGCCACCAGGACGCTCAGAAATAAAAACCGCGGGAGACGTCTCAACTTTCTGTTCTGGAAGTAATTAACCGGTTTGCCGAACGGACATCGGAAGGTATTATAAATGCGGCCGTAGCCTTCCAATTCTCAGAACACTTCCCAGAGAGTTTGAGATCCTGGAGGATGCGTTTAGAATTAAGAGCAAAGACAGCCAAGTGACTTCAGAGAAATTGAAGGGACAGATGTTATCAGTAGGCACGGAAGCGTCTATCACATCGAATTTTTTATTGAAAACTTACAGAAGCAGAATGAATAAAGAGAGACAGATTCAGGGATAATCATATCCACTTCAACGAGTCTTAATGCTTTTTGTTCCACGAAAGCAGCTTAAATACTAAATTCCACATAAACTATAATTTCTCCTTATGGTAATCCTGTTTTGGGGATTTCCAGATTTCCCTAAATCGTTCAGGCGAATGCTGGTCCCACCACAAGGAAACACCTGTATTTATTTTTCGTCATAGTTTCCCTGTTTGAATAACTAAATTATTCTCTCAAAAATGTCTCATTGTATGAAATTTCCAATTGAAGGTTACTTGATAAATTCCCGTGCGAAAATAATGCATATATTCAAGGAATCTCGACGAGAAACCTGGAAAAGTATCAAAGTATATTTATTCAGGAAAGGCGAAGAAATGAACCAATTATTATTGCATTTCTGGTATTTCTGTCTCCTCTCCAGCAACTCTTCTCCAGAATCTACATTCTATTTTATGGAGAACTTCCACGGATTAAAATTCTGCAATCTCCGTGCATTACTTATGTAGCTTCTTCATTTTGCAGCGCGTAAAAAGTTTCTGGGAATAATTTATTATTAGACAAAGTGCGAAAACTGGCAAAACTTCTAATGAAATTTGAAAGTATTTCGGAAGCTCAGACAGTGGAAAGGATGTAAACGTTCGGTACGCCTTATGTCAGAAGAAGACAAACTTTTAGATTCCCATCTATTTGGAAAACAAAGTTTGAAAGTGTAGATAGGTTTATTCGGAACGATAGACGGTGATTCGTAGAAGATGAATCCCACCTGTTATATTAAATTGAAGTAAGCGTTCGCCAAGTTGTTTTTAATAAAAGTTGAAAATCTGGATCGAAGATCTACTGTTAGATGTTGATTTATTTCATCTCGTCTACAGATTTATTTGTGCGACTGACAGAGGCAACGAATGTTCAAAGCAGGAACAATATCTCAAGGAAAGATATAAACGCACATTTATGAACACGCATCGTCTCTCAGCCACATTTTATTGAAAATAACGAGTTTATATTCATTGCATGTTGAAGTTTTCTCTCATAACTTCGTTCAGATTTCACTCCTATCCCTTTTCGGATACAACAGTTATTGCAATGAAAACCGTAAAAATCGACGTGTACTGAATTATTGATTGAGAAGTTGGACGCAAATTTGTGAATCCATATATAGATACAAAAATAATAAAATTTTTATGAACCCCCAGAAATTAAATAGGTGATATTAGTAAGCATTACGCAAAAATTCTGGATATCGCAGAAATAAGAAATTACAATTATCTGTCTGCAATCGATATCCTTAATATATCGTTGTGGAAGTTTTTTTTGTGGTAGATACAACACGACCAGTTAGTAGGAGCTTGGCCATTTAACATCAAACATGTTACCCTATTATGCAAATAATAGGATGTGATGTACAACCATGTTTAAAATGTTGGCCCAAATACATATTTTAATTAAATTATCAGGTATGTAAAATATGTGATTAAATCTCTGTGACGTAATATATTAATATATAGTTTACACATAATTTAAATTTAATTATATACTTAATAATTTTACTGGTTTTACGGATGAATGTGGCTAGTAAAAACCGAAAGCTCCTGACGATCTATTTAATATAATGACATTTTTATGTAATTTACATTTAAAAAAATTATAAGTGACTGATTTATAATAAGGGTTTAATCAATCATAATATTAATAATTTTTACGAAAGTCCTTTATCGTTTTTATCAAACAACTATTATAATGTATTTTACTTTATTTCACTCTATTGCAGATATTAGCAAGGATTCAGAATTTGACCAGTTTTCTGCGCCTGTTCGACGTCGTCCCCTCTGTCATGTTAGTTAAGCTGTGGAATTCGCAGCAGAGCTGGGGTTTCCAGGGGGCAAATTTGAAATAAAGAACACGGTAGAAAAGTAAGCAAATTACTACATTTACCATACTATATTTTACAGAGGTTGTAAATATATGAAGTTAAGTTAACATCAATGTTGAAAGCTTTATCGTTAATTATTAATAATAATGAGCAAGTCTCTCGGTTCAATACGTAATTACAGTTGTATAAACATACTAGAGAACCCTAACGTCCACTTTTACACAATAATTTACGTTGTTTTACTTTCATCAATATCCCTGAAGTTTTGAAACCTTTTGTCTTTAATTAGACGTAATTATTCATTTTTTTTCGTGTTTCTAATTGACGGTATTGACCAACAAATTACAGGAATCGGATTATTAAACGCAATACAGAACCCCTTTTGTTCGACGTCTATTCAACAAATTCTTCATCGTAAAATAGCCGTGATACCACAAACACTAATTATTTAAGAAATACAATCAATTTAAAGCAACAATAAATTACAAACAAGAAACCTAATCTTATTTAACATTATTCACTTATAATTTGTTATAATATATACGATGTCAATATAACACAAGTTTCAACTGAAATTTAGCTACCAAAGTATTGTACGCATAATTCGATATTTAAATAAAAATAACGTGTTGTGCCATATTATTATTTTATTCGTTAATTCTTCTTTTCTAGTTAATTTTTTTCTCTTTTCTCTTTTTATTTAATATAATCAATTTAAAAATGGTGCCCCACGTTGGGCGCCATTTGTAATTCTTTTTTAAAAAAATTTCTCGTTTAGTGCGGTGTAAAGGCAACCACACATTCATCTTCCAGAAATTGAAAGCAGAATATAAAAATATTTTGCTGAATTCCTTTCATATAAATAAGTTACTTGGTTTCTTACACCAGTGTAGTATCAAGATTCTTTCGCAATTCGTTATTTCTTACTGGAAATTTCTTACATATGCTAAAATTGAAACAGTGGTATCGCTATTCAAAAAAAGTGGACGCAAAAAGCTATATTGTTCAGCGATATAAATTATGTAACTAAAACACAATTTTACTTTTAATTTATAAAGTGTATGTTTGCCAAAATAATACATTGTGCAGTTGAAATAATTACATTGAAATAATATGAAAATGAATGTAACCAGTGATGAAATGAAACTAGTTTTTATTTATGTAATGTATAAAGAGGTGTAATCTATTTAAACGTTCTTATAATGAAAGTTCATTTCAATATTCGTTTTCATTCCTATAAGCCTGATTTCGTAGAACAGTTAACGGAATAGGTTTCGTTATTAATACTATTACTAATTTCGTAGTTGATATTGTTTCTTGGTGTACGGTGGTGATCTGTGGCGTTTTTTTCGTCGGTCGCACTGTGAAAATCGCTTATTTAATTATCCTTCATGAACTTAAGAGACACCGAAGACTTCTGCCTTAGGTGAGAAACATTTTGATACTGCGTTGTAAAATAAACCTCTGTTTTATGCTTTCACCTTAGACTACATAAAATGTGACATACTATTTGCACATTTAAGTATAAGTGAAAAATATCATTTTGTTATTGGACAATACTCAGATAGGCAAATATTTTTCTTTGCTTTTCATTAATTTGAGTATTTGACAACGATATTAATAATCGATGATCAACCGTTCTTGCTTTAATATTATTATATATACATTTATTTGTAGGTAATTATGTCGACCATTTCTGTTCCTTTATATAAGAACTTATGGCAATAATGACTCGCACCCTACCGCGCAGTCAACTTGTCTTTATGATATAGAATTTTATTTAGGATCAGCTTACATGCCTTGTTTGTAAGCCTGGAGTAAATCAGCGGACGATAAAGTCACTACAGTGTGAAAACAGTCAATTTCATTCTTCGTTGGTTAATCTAGTAGGGGGACAGGATTTCCTCGGATATGGTGATTCGGGTCGGAAATTTATCACCACCATCGTCTGATGTTCAACAAAATGCTACAAGAACTGGTAGAGGACTTGGGGAAGTAGGATAGTTACAGAAGTAGCCGACATAATAATTTTGGAAAAAATATATTTCTCAACGCAGTCTCGTTTTAGCTCGATACACTTTTCCCAGCGATATCCTGTTTAAAGTGAGAACCATCTAGGTCCTCAGAATAGCCATCAACAAGAGGCTCAGCTTCTTCATTGTTGGCAAATCACCCAGCCATTGTTTCAAGATTGAAAATGGAAAATAATCCGAGGAAGATAAGTCTGGCGAATAGAGTCCGTGAGGAATCAATTCGAACTTAAACTCCTTGATTTTGTCCATCGCGTAAAAAAGGATATGTGAACTGGTTAAATAAAAACTTTGTTTTCCAACAACTGCGACCGTTATTTTCTTGATTTCATGACTCACGCTGTAGTAAGTACGAATAATTCTCGCCGTTAATTTTCTTTCCCTTTGGAAGATAGACAATGAAAATTATTCCTCGCGCATCCCAAAACATTGACGCCATGTCCTTGCCAGCAGATGAAACTGTATCGCCTTCTGTGGAGCCCATTTCAGTGCATTGTTTTGATTCTTCCTTGAGACTCAGGTGTGAAGTGATGGACCTATGTTTCATCCAGGGCTATGAATGGACGCAAAACCTGGCTTTATTGCTGTGCACATCGTCAAACAATCGATTGAAACACCCTCACGACGGTGTTTTTGTTCCATTGTATGGAAACGCGGCACCCATCATGCCATACCTTTCTCACGTCCAGTATGCGATGTGCATCACTTTTTGTAATGCCTACCTTGTGTGATAGCTCGCGTACTATCAGTCGTCGGTAATCCAATACCATTTTATGGATTTTTGTCAATATTTTTGCCACCAAATATTTTATTCTTGTAATCGATGGTTTAGGTTCCGCCCCCCCCCCGTCCCCCCAGAATACTCTCCCTCGACTTTTATATTGGTTGGACCGAAACACAACACGAGCGTAGATTATTTAGAGATATGTAAGAAAGGGGAAGTGATTCGTTGGACTGCTGACCTTTATTGGTTTAAGCAAGTAAACTGAAACAGAGTTTTCAAAGTTGTTTTTGGCAGACACTTGGAAGGATTCACAGCGACAATCCTATTAACCTATCAAACGCTTTTGAAGTGAAAACTTTCATGGCCAACGTAATGAGCTTACAAGCGTCGCGAAGGGCGACCACGAGACCACGCAGAACTGAAATTATTCACACGTTCACGAATTCATACGTTACATTCACTGTCGATACCATTAATCCGAGGGATATTTCATCCATTATGACTTTACATTCACTACGTAATAAGTATATTGCTGCTTAGAACTTGCCAGGCGTCGAGGGAGTGAAATATTTAATATATATGTAAATTGATTACTCCTGTAGACACGGTAAATAAATTAGGAGAGTGCAAAAATCTGCCACTTTACTGGCACATTATTGCCTAGGCAGACGGTAAACGGGAACATGCACAAAAAGTCATTAATTTTCGTTTCGGTGCTAATAAATTGATACAGGAAACGTATCTCGTACGGAAAAAAACTCAGTATTCTACAGTGGATAATCTTACAGATGAATAGACATCTAAAATATTTATTTACCATATCAAACACTAAATTTTTCTATGCTGTTCTCTTAAGAATGGATGTCCTTTACACATCTACAACGTAAGTGGATACGCCGCTCTCTTAATATTTAAATATTCAAATCACATAATCTAGGAGTTAAATTACGACAGAAAAAAGTGTATTTTTAAAACTTAATTTTTAAAAATTAATTTTTTAAACGGGAGGAAAATCATGAAAATGAAGGAAACAACACGGTTCTCCATCCACGTAATATGACCACACCCCCAAGCATATTTCCTTACATTGAGCTGAGTCATGCTATTAGAAGTATTGTTTCTGGGGAACGGCGAGGGGGTTGTGGATACAGGGAAAAATCTGTTTATACAGTTATTAAGCTGCTGGAATGAGATGAAAAGAATCATAACCTAGTTGTTGACAAATTTATTCCTTTACACTATAGGAGGAACGGCTAAACCAAAATCTTTTTAAGGTCACATTAGAAATTTGCTGTAGTATTTCTTAATTCTGTACTAATGACAGGAAGTTTGTTTAAAAATTTTGCTCTTACATACGTTTCGTGATACTGACCAAATTTTTTTTATGTAAATTCCTTTGGTTTATTGCCTTTAATGAATGTGTCAGAGTTTGTACCAAAATTATTTTAATTGTTGATGATAAAAAATCAATATAACAATCTTGTAGAAATTAGTAAGGTCGCAAGACACTGTTAAATAAAAGTTTACCATATTTATTGGTTTTGTAATTTTTATATAGGTATAATTTTCATATGACTGCTGTGCTGAGAATTATTTTGATGATTTTTCCGTTTGAGTTTGTCAGTAATTTTGTACTTTATACTTCTTAATATTTTCCTATAACTTCTACCGAATCACTCTGTTAAAATACGAAATAATTTAATCAGAATAAGAAGACAAATAACGAACCTTTCAAGTTCAACGTCTGTATTTAGGTCTTCTTAAGTTTATCAAAATTGTTCAAATGAATTGCCGGGATAATATCACATGTTAAAGAAATATCCTTCCCAAAGATCCCACCGTAATTATTATAGCTTCTTACAAATATTTGCACTGCTGAAATAATTTTTTTAACATTTATACTTGTTATTAAAAATCAAAAATATTGTTTTTCGAACTTTATGTTAAATAACTGTAAAGCTGTAAATTTTTTACTTAGTGTATTCCTTATACCTATAAATGAATTATGTTTTATACCAGCTGTACTGGCCGTAATTTGATTAAATACTGAAATCATATTCCGCCATGTTAACTAGTGTCAATTATTTTTTTTTGGTAGGGTGTAGAAAAAAAATACTGAAGCGCATCCTCGGAAATATATTGTTGTGTGGCTTAAATCCCGGCATTGATTCTGACAGCCACATCAAGATTAGAGGAAACATGGTTGACTTCAACTGATGCGAAATCCATATGGCATAGTCGCGAAATGCAAGAAATCTACAGTAGTGATTTACCGCTAAATCTCTATAAAAGTACCAGTAAAGTTGACGTATCCTATTAAAATGTTAAGAACTAATAAAGCACGAAATTCACTCACCACATTATAGTATTCATATAATAAGATGTAGATAGAGGCTTAAAAAACAAGTTTCAATATAAATTTCTCATATAATAAGGTAAGACATGTAAGATAATAGGAAGTGATAAAGAAAAAAATTAAAATAATACATTTAATTAAAGTGTGTTGCTATTTTTTTTTGTAAAATTCAAGCCTGGATTTTCTACGCGGTCTAAGAAATATAATTTTAACCTTACAGTAATAATCTAGTATTCACTCTAAACAAGTTTCAAAAAAGCTTGAAATTCATTACTTTACTTTTCGCGAGTAGCCTATAAAAAATGGAGCCAAAATAACTGGCATATAGAAACTCTAGTACAGAAAATATGATCTGATTCAAATATTATCGTGGATTCAAAATTAATTCGATCTGACTTGAGCAATTTCCTTGATTTGAATAAATAACCTGCATCAAATTTTGTGTCAGACATAATGTTTCTAAGAATCGATTGTTACAGGAAAAAGTGTAAAGTTGATTTATCAGGAGCTTAGTAATTTTATTACCTACCAATTATGGATATCAGACAATTTATGACTTATGTAAATATATTTTTGTCTTTTGTTTGCATTTTAGACGGTCACTGGGTCTAGGGCCAATCGTAGTTCAATAATTTCAATATTAATTAATGTCTGTCAACGGAGAGACTACATTTTCGTGACCGAAGGGAATTATAAAGTCGCCACTTGAATCCAGTGAAAACTGAAAGCTCATAAAAATAAAATAAAGTTAAATAAGTGGAAAAAGTGAAATTACATTTTTTCCGGTGCTGATGTCATTTTCAAAATTAATAGAACACATAGGGCCTACAGGAGTTTCTGTTTTCCTATATGTCAAATATTGTTCTCTATTTCGAGTGTGAATTTAAGGCTGAAATAAGAAACGAAATGTAGTTAGACAGATTCATTCATACACACATACTTTCACATCATCTCTAGTTTTGTCATTATTAGGTGCATAATTCAAACTACTGCATAAACAAACTATAATAAAAGTGACGACGTCTAGCGATGAATCGATATCTAATTAGAAAAGTGTCTTCTTACGACGTTCTTACAACTTCCCCCTCAATTAAGGCTCGGCGCGTCCTTTTAGCAGCATCCAGGAATTCTCACTTTTCTCTTTGGGAATTCCACAGCGACGTTACGGCCATGTGGAGAACTAATAGTGGTTACCCTGGCGACGCTTCCATCCGGTAGAAACTGTATCGATAACCTTGCAATTGATCCCCGTAGCTCACAGTCGCGAGAGCAATTATCGATACTGAGAGAGCAGAGTCATTAGAAAGGTGTGCGGAGATAAGGAAATTAATTAGACAATTGGACACGGCCAGGAAGAATATATGGTATGTTCGAGTTTTTTTTGACGTTGGCGTTTAAACGGCAGCATGATATATTTTTTGTCTGTGAAGGAGCAACATCGTTAGGCATCTGATTTGTACAGAACGACAAGGAATAAGAAATGCGATTAAGACGAAAACATGTAAAAAGCATATCCTCTGAACGTAATAAAGGATAAACGAAAACAGTTTCAAAACTAAGTGTGCGTGAAATTTAGCGTTATTTCAAAAAATTCTAAATATATTGTAGGAACAAATAAATACAATTATTTTGATACGGGTACAATTTAGATTTTGTTCGTAGCATCAATCAACGTCTCTTATTAAGTACTTATGACCTAAAACCATAATGGAATAGTTGTCAGAAAACCAATTTGGCTATAAACATTTTAATCGATTGGAACTGAACCGTACTTATTAGAGAAACTTCATTTATATTTATAACTGGCGTGAACTTGCATTACAATATAGAATCGAAAATAGTCGTCAATAACGTCCTATATGATGTTGGCAGCTTTTGTACTGAAATGGTTGTTTTATAGTTGGACTACGTTTTTATGTTTTCCATCTAGAGCTCCACCACAATACGCCTACATGTCGATACAAAAAAAATGACTGTAAAACTTTGCGCTTCCTTGAAGTCCTACTTCTCCTAAGGATTTACGTAAAACTACCAATTTAATCTATTTAAAAAAATCTAAGAAATATATTTCGAGTGTTGCTGTGACCGACCCTGAACTAAAATTTTATAGCATCAAAAGTTTTACCTCGATTAATATGCTCATACAAAATGACATTTTTCGGCGCATATATGAACATATATATCAATAATTGGCTCAAGACGATGGGAAAAAAATATATACATGAGAAAGTGTATATTAAAATTTGTTAAATGTAATTCATTGTTCGAATCTATTTCATAAATTTGGAATATATAAATTGCAGAAAATTGTGGAAAAAAACATTATACAAATATAAAAAATTCTAAATAACAGACTCATATTTATTTTTTAAAAAATTAGCTTTCGACATATGCGAAAAATAATATAGGCCTAATTCAATGAATTTACGTGTCAATTGTACCTATCATGAATTCCCGTATTGATTCTAATCTCCATTGAATATTCATAAAACTTGATTAAAATTAGTTATCCAAACTAACAATTATTGAAAATTCACTAACGTTAAATAAAGCAGAAAAATAATAAAAAACTTATGGCCAAAGCACGTCAATATAAAAAACAAACACCACATGATATATTTATTATTAAACAATAGTTTTCATCTTAATTATTTCAATTAAGATGAAAACTATTGTTTTAATAATAAATATATCATGTGGTGTTTGTTTTTTATATTGGCGTGAATTAAAATAATTTTGTATAAATCAAAACATTTAATATTTCAACATAATAAACTTAGCATAAGGATGTTCAGTTAATTTATTAATGTAAATACAAATTAAATAAAGTTTAATGATTTCTTTTGCTATGAACTAGTTCTAGTCAATCGAAGTCAAAATAAATAGCCCTTCATATCTCTTGTAATATAACGCGCACTGATTTTGTGAAACAAAAAGAGAAAAATGATAAAACAATTAATGACCTTATACAGACACTTTTTATTTTTTAATTATATCGTAACGATGTATCGATACCGTTTGGTATCTTCTTCAAATATTTACCTAAAGAGGATGTATTTACAGCTTAATTTTTTTGATTTGCTAGTTTATTATATTAATTTGGTAGTTTAGTTTACCTTTGTTTACAATTATACTATAAATCTAATCATTGTAAATACCCTCCTCTTTTGTAAAATACCTGAAGAAGAACAAAAAGGTATCGGAACTTCGTTACAATATAATTAAAAAATAAAATGTCTGTATTAGGTCGTTTATTATTTTATTAACTCAAAAACAGACGTTAAAATACAACTTTTAATAACAGCAAAGGAATGGGCAGTTTCTAGAATTTTCTTTTAACGATATTTATTATCGGCCTGTTTCCTGATAGAACGTCTAAGTTTTTCCTTAAGTAAATTTTCTAAAATTCTGCGTCTTCTTGAATTAAAGTCCCTCACTGTTTGCTATATATATTTTTTGAAGATGTGTACACCTCAACTCGTTTGCGATAATATATACTATTTTTCAATCGGCTACATTAGGTCACTGCTTTATTTCCATTGGATACCTCCTTAATTTCCGTAATTCGTAAAATAATTGAGGCATATAAATAAAAATTATTTGAACGTTATCCGCTCAGTTTCATAACAACTTAGATTGATAAAGTCGTACCAATATTTCATAACTGTGGACACCACCTACAATCACCTTGAGATAGCCAGAGTATGTCTGGTTCCTTTCAGCTAGTGGAGAAGAATGTAGCATCTTTGATGTCAAGTCTCTTCGCCAGTTCTTGCATCTATATTAAAAAACAAAGCAACAAAAATCCTTAACGTTAGGCAGCAGGCAGTGCTTCGTCAAAAGACATTCTGTCGCATAACGTATAATTAATTACATGTGCTGTAGGGACAAAATAATCTTCGCACGTTAACTCTTACGTATGTAAGGGACCACATTTTAATAATAACAGCTCGACTGGGGGATTACTGAATGGAAACAGTTTTGAGACAAATCATTTGACTAAAAAATTTCAAGTAGAAGTAAAACCCAAATAAAAAATTACAACCTTTCAGACATTAGGTCATTACACGCGTCACCCATATTAGCATAATTCGTGACCCTTCGGAGTCTGCGGTCGTTGGCGTCGTCTTCAACGTACGTTGTTGGCGTCAGACTTGCGGAGTTTTCAGCTTCGATTTCGCTGTCTGTCTGATAGCCGATCGGAATGATGTTTAAAATACAAGCTGAATACTATCCTCTTTGTCTGATATATACTTAGTAAGTAATCTACTACCTCTGTGCCTCTCAGTGGAGCGCACAAGATTTTCACTTCATTCTATTCACGGCTTTTCCATTATTACTTATCATCCTCTATTAAAAAACAGGCGAATTCCATCCTTTTACTCAAATAATGTCTCGAAACATTTTATTACCGTTTCAGACCATGGTTTTGAGTAGTTTTCAGAGACAATTCAAATAAACTATAATTTGGCGAATCTGAATGGCATTCAAGTACTTATTAATTTACTGATTATGAATTCAAAAAGAAATTCGAGTTGTTGAAACAATATAAACGAACTGTATCTTACATGATTATACATCCATAGATGTTTTTATTAAAAAAACTTAATTTTGATGACTGAATGATTTTACGGACTTATTAACAATATAGTTATTAATTCTTATTTATCTGTTAATTTTTTGTTCTCAGGAATTATCTGAGGAATTCCTGAAAACTAGCCTGTTAATAAATATTTCCTATTATTTGACAGCATATAAAATTTTTTTTTCAAGTTGTTTATTGTCATTACGACAATGATTGACGAAGTGGATTCTTTATTTTCATATTTGTTTTCCAGTATTGTTTTTCCAACACCTTCCACATTATTCAGTGGGAAGCACATTAACAACTTTGAAAAATTAATCGGTAAACTACAGTGAAAATAATTTCGTTGAACTGAACGTAAAGACGTAAAAGAAACAAGAATTAACCTCTTTAAGATGAAATAACGAAAATTAGTGAACGTCAATTGGGAATAAAGGGGGCTCGAAGAAGGTTTGGGGTGAGAGGTTCAAGTGTGTCTGGGCGACGTAGGGGAAAAGAAAATCTTTACCTTATCTCGTAGAACAAGATTCCTCGTTCTTGTTATGAAGCAACTGCTAAATTTATGAGTTCAAGAATCCTCACGTTTGCTAAAAGAAAAAAAAAAAAGGGAAAATAACTTGCAATAATTTTTATTGTGTCACGGAAATGATTGAAGTCTAATCCAATTGACGGACAAATCCTAGAAGTTCCCGATGTTTGGAATAACAGAAAGCGATATTGTATCGACTGTACGGAATCGATTAGAAAACTAATATAATTTATTACATGGATAGACTTAATCATAAAGCCAGCTGATGGAAGCTTGACGTCGTATCAGTTTACCTGCAGAGATAGTTCTGCACTAATACGAAATTACCGAGCACTATTTAACCTGTTAACCGTAGAAAAAACTTAACTGGCTTGGAAATAATTTAAGGCATCAACTTCAATTTACGTGGACGCTAATAGCCGATTACCAAATGAAGGGCGTCCGGTTCACTATATTTTTGCCTTCGTGACAAGGGAGAGTTTTGTTTTTGGTGGTCCGAAAACTCTTAATTTATCTCGTGTCGTCAATGCCCTTAAACTGGACAGTTCCGGCGAGATCTCGTTAACATAAAACGAAAGAGTTCAAATGAAGTTGTCGTATTCAGCGAGTAACGTTTTGACGAAACGCGTTAAAATATTTTGACAGGAAAATGTAAGAGGAACATTGATCATTAATGATAAAAAATTAACTTTTCGTTTTTATGGAAACGTATTGGATCTCTGTCTAGTCGTGTAGATTTGGACTCACTCAGACTTTCATGAAGGAGAGTAATCGAGTGACTGCTATAA
Source organism: Zhengitettix transpicula (assembly GCA_037074705.1). NCBI lineage: Eukaryota > Metazoa > Arthropoda > Insecta > Orthoptera > Tetrigidae > Zhengitettix > Zhengitettix transpicula. The sequence goes on along the minus strand of CM073595.1, from coordinate 60,147,001 downwards.
CTGTCTTAATATTTGAAGAATTTGACTTTAAATTGGTAACTCAAACAGCCATATTCTTACTTTTACAATGGGAAACGTCCTTCCATCGAAGTGATTTACCAGTACAACACATGTAAATTTTTATACTTACCTTTAATGCTCTTGCAGTTAATAAAACTAACCATCATGTGACAACATAGACCATCCATAATATTTATCAATTTATTCTAATATGTTCTCTCATTTTCAAATGTTATTTTTGACATTTTTTATTTGCGTATTTCTTATTATGTATTTTTCTTTATTTGCATTTGTTATACATTTGTGTGTTTTTAATTTTCTGTGTGTAGTCTTTGTTCTTCATTTGTGTATCTTCATATTATGTACTTCGCTGTTGTTTGTTATCCATGCTTGTAATAATTTTTTACATGCCATTTTAATTTTAATTTAATTTTATTATTTATTTAAATGGAAATTAGTCCGCGTAATAAATAATGTCTGTGATACGAACCTCCTTGAAGATTATATCTTTGTCCATGGATGCGTAGTTTTAGTATTATCTCTGTTGTAGTAGCTGTGTTATCGTGAGGATAAGTTTTCTTTTCAATTAAATTTGTTACGTAAAAAAATATGGTTGTGGACGAATCGAAAGAAAAAGTAAACGTACGAATAAATCAACTGCGATAGTGAATATTTTTCACGTAACAAATTCTTCGACTCGCCCTGGCTTCTCAATAGAGGACTAATGGAATCAATAAATTTAAATCTTTCTACATGATGCACAAAAGGGTAATACATATTTTTCGTGTAATATAATAATTTTTTTTACAAAACGTTAATTTTGGAACATTGTGCTCATAAAAAAATATAATTAATTAAACTTTTATCACATTTTTAACGTGATAAACGGAAATAGACGTTGTAGATAAAGTGTCAGATTTCATTAAAAAAAGTTTTTTCCCTTTAGCCAAAGAGGCTACTTTTCAAATCAAAAACAGATGAAATGGTTTCAAACGAAGTTCAGCTAAGGAGCCTCTTTGGCTGACCTTTGTTTGAAATTATTTTTTTCTCATTTTTTTAATTGTGTGATCTTAATCAAAATATTGTAGTAGTGCTACATTTTAAAGTTTGCGTACAATTTATAGCATTATTTCTCTTCAATGGCTTAGAGATTCGCGGAAAAACTTTTGAAAAAAGAGAGCCTTAAGGGTGATCTACAAATGGGAAATATAGAGTATAAGTTTACTACCAATTAACGCTATCGGAGACGCGATTTCTGTTTGTAATTTAAGAAATTTGACTAAAACCAGAAAATGGCAGGCGATATTATTGAGTATAATAGTTTTGTACTTACCAAAGAGAAAAATACTACCCAGGTGTATGTTGTAAAATCCGAGCTGATCAAGATCCAAGACAAGTAGTTGTAAATTATTGAAAATTTCCTTACCTGGAAGATTTTTTGTTACTTTGGATAAAAGTGAAAATATAACGACAAGGATCGTTTTAAAGGCGAAATAGATGTATTTTGAGACGAACGATGACTGTGAAATACTCGGTAGACGAACAAGAATTAGACCAATGTCTCGAACTGTAAACATTTCTGTTTCACCTCAGAAATGAGGGATATCAGTTGCAAGCATATTAATAAGTCACGGTCGAACTTGGTTCGGCTTAACCCCAAAAAAGGGTCTGCTAAACTTTCGATTAGCATCACCATTACTCCGCCTACATTATCATTATCTCCAGCCCTGAAATAATTGATACATTAATCTGCAGCTCGTACAATGGAACATCCGAATCTTTTCCTGCAAGTTTATGAATTTTGTGAATGAGGGAACAAATAATTTTAAAAAGTGGGTTTTCTGTATTGTGTTTTATTTGATGCTGTTAAATATTCATCTCACATAACGTGTTCAAACTGTTGTTGAATAAGGCAAATAAAGACATTTACTGATCTCAGACAATGTAAAAATTCATTCTGTAACCCAAACTCTTTAAGTCTATTTTGTTTTTCTCGCAGAAATATGTTTCATTCGAATTTCTCTTAAGATCTGCAGTTTTCCCATTTTGGAACACTATATTAACATGTACGTACAATATTGTATACATAGCAAATACAACATGAACACTCTTCTTCTTACATAAATATTATATGAAAAATGTAAAAATGTATTATATACGTTCACAGAGCTTTTGATTTTCGTTACAGCAGAGACTGTTACCGCGTCCGTCAAGTTCCACAAGGTGTGCAAAGGTCTACCATAACTCTCTTTACTTTGATTACAATTCTTGCCTTTGGAAGGTATTGAAATAAGAATTATTTTAGGAATATTTTTAATCCATAAATAAATATATATATTCTAAAAATACCCGCTTTAATCCAGATTATAGTACCTAAGCCGCGGAAAGGCATCGGGAGGAAAAAAGTTTTCGCCCGCCCTCGTCTCTCAATGTACAGTATATACACATCTATTTAAATATATCTGAGGGCGAGAGTCCCGACACCCGACCGGCTTAACCTAACAACAGTTACTGCATAAACATATCATATTCACACAACAATAATAATCTTCTCTGCGATCTAATAATTAGGGGAACTATATAGGACTCGCTATAGCGCGTTGATCTCGGTAAATAACTCCGAATCTTGATATAACAATTCAAAATTGTGTTGCACCTAGGAACCGCAAACAACAACTAATAATTATATTCTCCGTTATTTTATTTTTCTCGTCGTCATAGTTCAACAAAATAGATCAAACTTTCGTCCGCCCGGCGACCGGCTCCTCTCGTAAAACTCGGTAAGTATAATTTCTTTTCAAAGGTAAAGTTCAACAACAACAATGAATTGGGACGCCGGACGGAGCTTTCAGGCGAGGAACTTGACTTGGAGGCCTCAGAATCTCTGCTTTTCACATGAGAAATCACATATGTTCTTAACACTAAACTCTATTCCCTCCCTGAGACATCATGCTCAGCACTTCCTTCTCCAATTATTGGACAATTTCATTAGCAAAATAATTATACTTTCTTAACCTAATATTTCTTATAAATATTACACATACTTTAATAAAACTATGATATTTCAAAAATTTTGTTTTGATTTCGCCTCCGGGTATCCCGACAAAGAACGCAAAATACAAGTGCGCCACGGTCCCGCGGCAGGGCACTTTCCTAGGACCACAGCATATTGAGGCCCGAAGGCCAGGAGATACCCTCTTCGTCACCACCTATAACTCCTCTTCCCTGAGAACAGATGGCCCAAGGCAGTCGCCCTGCTGCGGGCCCTGCAGAACACAATGTCCCAAGGAATTCTAAGTCTAAGGAATTGGAACCCGAGACCAGCTGATACGGCTCCGCCTGAGACTGCGCGACGCGACTACAGTAAGAACCGACCACCAGTGCACCACTCACTTCAAACGGGAGTCTTCAATCGGCAAACTGAAAAAACTACAATTTCTCACGACATAGGACTATTTTTAAATATTCAACGAGCCAAGAAATAGAGAATGAAATGAATCAAATCTGCTGAGAAACTGATCCAAATCTCAACGTAAACCTGTAACGCAGCAGTCGATCGATTCTTACTTTAGAATTTACAAATAATAATCGAGATGCATTTAACGCACAAATTATAGTTACTAATGCGCTTATGTTTCATTTTCTAGATCAAAATGATACTACTTGAAACGATAAGAAATCCAAATTAAGAAGTTGCCACCTACGACGGCGTTTGCTTGCTATCAGCCGATCTCTTCAGTTAAAAAAATAGAATCCAACTGATTTGTGGTCCATTTGAAATGCTATTTGCCTGTCGCCGAGGTTTGTCTCCGGCATTTTAATAGGAACTGTGAATCACCTCGGTATAGTAAGGCACCTGACTCTCGCGCCCAGAGACAAACTCCGGCGGCCCGCCCTCGTATTAAAAATACTTACATTGGCATTACTAAAATAAATACACATTCCTTCTATAATATTTGTCATAATACATTCTGTAATACAAGTCCGAAACGTCTGAAAGCGGCCAAGTTGCGACGACACTCCGCCTCCGTCTCTCTCCCATCTCTCTTGAGCCTCTGGTAGGAACATCCTTTCTCAAGGAACAACGGACACCGAAGCGAACAACGTTCCCGTAACTATGTTTCTCGAGCAGGAACAAATTTCGAATCAGTTGGCCGTCACTGGGATACGGTGATATTACCAACTAGTTCTGTTAATGCGGGAAGATATGCTGAGCTCTTACGATGTTTGGCTGCTAAGTGCTTTGCTTAACAATACGTGAACCTTCGATATGTGAAAACCAACTAATCAAATAGCGCACAGGAGCAGGAAACGCAATTATATATCTATAAGTAACTTCAACTGCAATTTCGGGATCGGAGCTTTAGCACTTGAGTGACGGATTTGTGGATAATCATGCAAGTAAAGCTTCACTACACTAAGTAAAAAGTCGAAACGAAAAACTGTCTACAAATTACAAGAATCTAACCAATTTTAAAGATAGTATTAAAAATTAAGATTAATGCTGTGAACGCTTGAAACTTTAATGCCGATTCCGAAATGTAATTGTGTCGTTTCCGATCTGGCTATTTTCGTCTAGCTATAGGATCACTTTCGAAAAACCATAAACATCTGCCTGCTTGCTAAACGGGTGACATTCCATATATATCGTCGTTGTCAAGTAAAAACTCACTAAATATTAGTCACATCTTAATATACATTAATTATTAATATCTAAAAAACGTCTTGATAATTAATTTTATCGGATTATATAAGTAGACAATTTCAACAAGTAGATTTCAACTGGCAAAGACACCTCGGATAATTATTAAAGGTTTGAATTTTAATATTAACAGCGTGGATGTCCCAAGTGTTGCTTAACAATATAATTATTATTTTATTTCGAAAAAAAAATTAAATCTGCATGTTTGAATACTTGGTTTTTCTGGGCTTGATTATATCCATGTTACAAATGTGGCACTCAGGCTCTGGGTTATTTAAAATTATTTTTGCCTTTACGAAAATGTTATACACGTTACGAAATGAAACACTATATGCCGAAATTAGAGCCACAGTGACATTGTGTGGAAATCAACCGTCTATACAAACAGCCCGGTGACTGGGATTTCGCAATAAATTGAGAACAACAGTCGTATTGTTTTTTAATAAATCGAAACCTTATAATCGCGTCAAGCTTATCTGATCAAGCATGCTTCATCAATTTTTTTTCCGTACGTCTGAAATATATTCTCCATTGCCATGTCACGAGAGATCTGAAGGTACGTGAAGAGGAAAATTACGTTATATATTAAAATGAAGCAGTTTTAACGGTAAGGAACGTGCACATGAATTTATAATTTATATACCTGCGTAATTAATTTGCCGTAGCGAACGGTTAAAACTTAACCTAGAGTTATTTGGTGTCAGTGATGAAAGACGACCATGGACGTCTTTTTTTTTTGAGGCATATTAACAGAATATAAACACTGAAAAGCGTGTAACGGTACTGAAACATATCATGGGCGATACTTATTTTACTGGGACAGCACTTGTGTATAACTATGTCAACGATTCAAAATATCTCTAAACTTTACATTTAATTACACCTACAGCCGTATTTTAGCGCAAATTTCACGCGAAATCGGATTTACCCAAATTGGGTTATCAAAAATAATTCTCGCGAGTTTTATTCAACTTTAACGCAAGTCTGGGGAAACTAATCCAGCAATTCAAGAAACTTCTGCGGTGTAAACACAGCAGTTTACTATTTTTATTTGTAATCTCGTGTTAAATTAAAAATTTCTTCAGGAATTCTCGGAACCATACAAATAAAAAAAACATTGTTAAGAGTTTGAATGTTTAGGGGGATACAGTCAACATGTTTATTCAATATATCGTTCAAATTGAAAGTAAATATCGCGTTATAAAATAAAACCGACAACGATAACGTAATATCTGGTTTTATATTGTCTAACGAAAACTAAAGATTTCGAGTTTGTTGACAGATAGTTCATAACATTATTTTCCTAGAATTTATTTGATTAACAACTGTAATGAATTATATGTATGATTGTTGTGCGTGAAATGTGAATGTAAAACGTATATTTACAGTTTTCTTGCATTACTTTTCTAATATTTTGGGATCGGTAGTTTTCTTCTGGAATTTGATTTAGGCGTAATTTCTAAAAAAAGAGGGGAGGGAATAATTAGGTTTATGGACAGGCTTTGTGTTGTTTTCCGATGTGGAGCAACACAAAGTGCACTATCCGTGAATCTCGGTGAAGGAAAATCCTAACGTCCTCATATGAAAACGTTTCATTACGTCACGCTTCCCTGTATCAGGATTGGTAATTTGTTTGTGACTGCGGTCCGCTTTGAAAGGGCATTGAACGTATTTGTGCGACCGTTGGACAGTTGGGACGTGGAGCACGTGCCGCGATTCTGAAGGGTTGAATCCCTGGACAAAGCGGCCTCTTTCGAGGTAAACTTTGCCAACTGCGATACCCTCTATTGTGCAACCGGGCAAATAAGTTTTTGTGAGAAGAGTTTTGAGGATGAAAGTGTTTAGAAGCGAAACGGATTAGCATGAGAAAGGGCGTTGCGTCGTGATTGGCACTGAGCCTCATTGTGATCGTTCACCCCAACCTGTTTATCTGCTAACCCTTGCGCAGCTGCACGGGTTTCCCGAAATTTGCTAAATTACAGAATCTGGCACCCACTCGGACTTTTATTTGTGCTGGCTGTCGCATTGGAAATGTCCCAATCTTGAATTCCCCCGAGGGGAGAGAGGATGACGCACCCTCCTAGCATTACTCACCACCGCACTGCTCCGAAATTCGACCAAAAGGTGGATTTAAAAAAGATGTATATCCGTGCCCGGGGAAAGGGACAAACAAAGGTCTACTCGATGATAGTGACAAAAGAAGGGTGTCTGATCGGCGATAAGGGATGCTTTATCCTTTACGCGGGATCGACTCTCGGGCGTGAAAACGTTCAGGGTATTCGGAAATAAGAAACGACACAAAGTAATGGAAAGGAGCCGTCAAAAAAATATATATACTGCATATTTTATTAGCTGTCACTCTTGGTTAATTCCCGACTACGAAATAAGTGCCGGAGATTTGGCAAACTAACATTAAACGCGACGAAGAATCTGATTCGAATCTAAATAATGTTAACCTATTCTGGGCAAATAATTTTATATAGGATCCTTCAGCTCGAGGTTCGGAATACGCGAGGAATGACATTCAATCAATGAAATGCAATGAAATACACGCGTATTTCTGGCTAACTCACACTTTAGACTTATAACTGCCGGAAGCGGTGTTATGACATTTCGTTACTCAGATTAAATCCATTAAAGACGTGCGTTACGATTTCGAGAAAAAATACAAATGATCGCTGGCACGTTGAAAATTATATTTTCCAAGGGAATTGATATTAATAAGCTTCTCGGTTCTGAGTCACAAAATCGCTGAGATATTAAACTCACGGAAGTGTTAAAATTTTGCGGGACATAATTTTTTAAGATAATTATCACTTAAGCCGTATAAAATCACGATTATTTCACCTGCACATTCAATATTTTGTTACCTGTGTTCTGATCTTGGCAAGGATAATCATTTAACTATTAGCCCATATATATATATATATATATCTCAGAGTTACGACCGTAATGAAACGAAATTTCTCTTCCGGTAGACACTTTTCGACACGGATTAAGTGAACTGTTACATTGAACCAGATGTTTGTTAAATTTAGTTGTCATGTGATCAGAGAATTGATTCAGACTAACGTGGAAGGGAAAATTAGTTTGTAACCCAACAATGCTATTGCCGAAAGGCGGATTTGTTCCTGTGGTGGAAGAAGCAATAGTATATTCGACAAAGTAACGGAAATTACATCACCATAAATAACGATGATAAAAAAGTTAATAGTTCACCTCGGAATCTACAGACCTCATCGTCATTACTCGGAAGTGTCTCAAGCTCAAGAAATGATGAAATATTACATCCGTGCCAGAAGTGGTGTACAATGTGACAGAAATTTATGTATGTGGAGTTGTCTCTAACGCTGTGAAATTCGTTTTCCAATTCGGTATCGACGTTAAAATAGTATTGCGTGCGAGTCTAAGGCTTAATATTTGACGCTTCCCCCCCTCCCCCGTGTCCTACTGTGCAGATAATTGTCTGCGCGTATATACCTTCAAAAATCGTAGTGGAGACAATAAACGTGATCTTTAATTTAGAGTAACCTTAGATTTCTTTTAAGAGTTGCTGTGGCTCAGTATAATGAAAAGTGAAGTAGGAATTCGAAGACTCGGAAAAAACGAAAGTAATAAACGAGTAGAGGTAAAGAATAAAATATTCTGGGGTTTCAAACCAGCTGTAATTTTTCGTACACCTGATGCCTAAAGTCTACCAACCTGTGTCTCAAACAAAAGGCACTTGTTAAAAATAGAAAATAAGTTTCAGATTTAAAATTGTGGGATCCTAAGAAAGATGAACTGAATTGTAGTGGTTGACTGTATTTGTCGTCGAGCGACTTGATCACGGTTAGAGCATCGTATTTATAATACGATTATAGTAAGTTAAAGAATGACATGGGAAAAATTCAAACGTAACAATTACTGCGATTTGACCACTCAGCCTTCGTCACCAGCTGCGGAGCTCGCGGAGTAAAACAAAAATCGATCGTAATAATTTTCGCGTCGAAGGGCAATTTAAAGCTGCCCCGCTCAAATAAAGCCCCACATTTTTGTGTAGAATGTGGAAAAGCCCCTAGCGCATTTGTACTCTCCCCCTCGCCATATTTGCATGCGGCGCAGGGGTGGTTCCCTATTGTTGCCCAACCCGATTCACATTCACAAACTGATCTCCTGGAAAGAGCCTCTTTGCCAGAAAAAGTGCATTAATTTTCATTTTGTCAAAAACTTACTTTACAAAAGTGGGTGGCAACAATAATGGTGGAGGAGGACGTAGAGGGGGGGGGGGCTTTGTGACGCCGACACGACAGATGTTTTCCACGGAAATCAGCAAAATCTAATTCAACAATGGATTTTGTATCAAAAAGCTTAAATTTTGCACAAAAATGCGGGGTCGAAGGGGGTGCGCGTTACGGTCACGTTTCCATCTGCTTGCGCAACGGACAAGGCGATTAAAATGTATTGTCAGAGCCGAAACTGTAACGGGCTCAAATCGAACTGTCTCCGACTACGGCCCGTGTAATTTACGTCCGGTCGGTGGAGAAAAATGCTGCACCGGGAATTCGAAATCTTTGACAGTGAAGAGCACGACGTATATAACCGCGTTCACGAAACGCTTCCGTGGCGCCGACGATATTATTTAATCCGTTGTCATAAAATATTCAAAAGCGTCGAGATGGATTATTGCTGGGGACTTTTGCGCGGTAATCAAAACTGAAGGACTTCCTCCGGTCTTAATCTGGACGACCATTTCCCGGCAAGCAAAATGGCGATCGATGGAATGAAACTTAGCGCTCGGTAGATGTTTGTCCTCCATCGCGCCGCTCCGCTCCGCTCCACTCCACTCCGGCGACAGAGAAACAACACGACATCAACATTCTCCGAGATGTTTACGAGGCGTACGTTCGCTTTCATATTTCCCTAAACTCGGGGGAAAAAACTCGGTAGGAACTTTTACCTTGCGATATACTTGTATAGTCTCGTCCAAAAACATGAAAAACGGTATTTGTGTAAAAGCGAAATTTAGTTGGTACGCGCGGAAATCGGTAACATGCTTTGTACCAACTCTCTAGTGTGAAATTAAACCGTCAGCATTTCATAAACGAATACTTCTGATATTCCATAAACTTTTCTATGCGAAGCTTTGATCCGGAATTTAATTACTTCTCCTCGCAGACTATATATTCTGTAACAAACCAACAAAGACCTTGAGTCTCTGGAATCTCCCAAGACCATATATTCGGCCGGTGTCGTAATCGAGAACCGATAGATACGTTGCGGTTAGGCCAAATGTATGACTTTGTAAATTTAATTAATTAATTTTACCGAGTCCCTTATTTTGACGTGACGTTTGTCTGTGAAGTTGTTCACCATTGGCGAGTGACAATGTGGGCCTCCCCACTGCGTAAATATGCGATCCTGATAGCAGGAGTCAACAGCGGCCCAGCTGCCAGACCCCCAGATAAAACAAATGCAGCGAAAAATTCAATCGATATCGGTAGCAGACACGAGCATTCTTAATTTTTTTCCTCCCGGAGCTAGTTTCGAAAGGACTCGAACCGGATCAGCCGCGAAGCCGTTCAAAGCCATAAATTACCTCCTCCGAAATTTTCAACGGTTCTTTGCTCGTTCTACTCTCAGTCCGAAATTTGGAATATATCGATAATTTTTAAGCGAACGGCTCCTGAAGATTGGCCTACTCATATTCCTAAATGATATATTCCGTAGAACGTAACGTTTCCCAGACAGACTTTCATTTCCGCTAAGTGATCCTTACGTCTACGCGATATGTCAGGCAATCTTTATTTTTTCACGACTCTACGAATCGATGGAACATAAATCGAATGCATTATATAGACATCTGTGAGTAAACCTGTCCCTGTTACTTTATAATGCGTGCAGTGGAGTGAACAGCTTCTACCCGCAGTGATTTGGATTACCGTATTTTTGTTACTCGACTTAAGACGCGTGGAACGTTTCCTTTACTCGCGTATTACAAGAAGGGGAGTCAATCCGAGCGATTCGTAATCCTCACAACAACAAAGTGTAAGGGAAAACTACTCTTTTTAATTTACGCTAAAATCCCGGCCAAAACTGAATAATTCTGTACCTTCCAAGTGGTAAGTGCACGTCACAGAGATTTAATAAGTCGACGTAACTACTCGAACTATCTTTTTGACGGACATATACGAAATTGTAACCTCAGTTAGTTTTCTTTCAACAACAATTCGAAAGCGATCAATGCCGAAACCTATGGAGATTTACTTGCGTCCAAAATTGATCCTATACAGAGTTCATCGACATTCTAATTCGGAATCTCGTACTTGCACGTCACCTGGAAAGGTCCCGAAAGCGCGTTGCTACGGAAGGTACTTATGTAAATAGGAACTAGGCAAGGTTGCAGAGATCGTCGGACGAGCCCGTTCACGCTCCCTCCTTCACCCGTTTCGGAGACAAGTTAGACGAAAGTATTTGAATGCGTAAGAGAACGGCGGTAGTCGTGAAAGCGGCAAGATGGTGGCTATCGGTCATGTGGCGGTCCGAGGGGATGTTCTTATCGATTGCAGGGGGCAGGCAAGTTATGAGGGTTTGGAGGGGCGTACGGAAGCTGCACCAGTCGCGACGACTTCTCCTAAAATAAACCACAAATCACGAGAGTTAAAGGCACCAACAGATGTGTACTAAAATATTCCATTTTGTACTCTGCGTATCAGGAACTTTTCGTTACTCGATTAAAAATTTTGACGTGGCTCGGATATCACGACTTAAAAATGCGTCGCGAAGCAACTCGGCCGCGTTTCAGAAACAGATAACGATAACCTATACAGCATGTTCGGCAAAAACACTAACTAACACTACACATCTCACACAGAATAGGAATTAGATCCAATTTAGATAGTAATCAATTAGACTTATACGATATATAAATAATACGGTAGTTTATACAAGTGTATAAATTCTTCCCTGAATGTATTTTGAGCCAGGGCCGGAGACTAGGGGAAGGCCCCTGGATCGTCGGCCGAAACAACCACAACCCCCTGCTCTGCCCGACTCAACTTTTTTTTGATTGACAATGAGGTATGATATTAGAATATATAGTAATAAAATGTTAAAACGAGAATGACAGGGATAGGGATGACCTCACCATTCCGCGCCGCCGTCGCATCGTGATTGTATTCCTCGACGAAGGAACCCTGAGTAGCTTCTGGACAGACTGGAAGTCACCTCGTCAAACCAAATTTTTAACACTTTCCTGTCGCTTCATTTAATTTTTTGAGCAAGTTACGTATAAACTGATCGGCTTCCCGGGGTAGCGAAAGCGATAGGAACTTGGGAGATCTGCTTTAGTTAAATTTTTTCGTCGGTACTCCGGGAAGCGCGCATACAACTTGGCTCAGTCTCGCGAATGCGTGTGAATTGATTTGTGCCGGTACGTGAAATTAGAAAATTGGACCATTACTTTTGCGGCGCCCTAAGCCGGAGTGAGGGTGAAGGCGACGGTGAGCGGCTCCGAGAGCCTCTCCTTGACGGGCAGGAAGACGACCGATGGCACGAACTTGCGTCCCAGGTCCTCCTCGAGCAGGAATGGCTGCATTATGAAGCGACCCAGGCTCTGAGGAACGGCGTACGTGGCCGGGACCCGCGTCTTGGCCGCCGCGTCCTGCAGCGCGCGCTTCACGTCGCCGTCTTCCGCTGCTTCGTCTTCCTCCGGGGCCTTCGGGGCGTTCTGGTTCGGGAACCCGGGGAACTGGTGCGACTGCAAGTGACTTCTGAGAAACTCGCTCCGCTCGAAGCGCTGCGGGCAAACCGGACACTGAAACGGTTTACCATGGTCCGCCGCGTTAGAGTGGGTCCGTTCGTGGACAAATAGCAGCGCCAGCGCGTGGGTGGTGAACGGGCACAGGGAGCAGTTGTACACGCAGGTCTCGGTCGTCCCGAACAAATTGGACAAAACGTCCCGGTTTCCGCCGTCGGCACCATCGTCGCCCCAGCTCCCGGGGATCTTGAGCGCCGTGGATCGCGAATTTCCCTGATCGATTACTGTCGGGTCGAACTGCTTAGTTTGCGGTTTGGGGAGACCAGGCTGACCGCGGAACTGCGACTGCATCTCCTTCCACTTTTCGACGCCGACCTCTCCGTGGTCGTTGAGGAGGTGCGCTTTGAGCCACTTAGTGCTCCTGAAGCGTCTGTCGCACACAGGACAGGCCTCTGTGAAGTGCGTGAAGTAGCGATGGCTCAGATCCTTGAGCTCTGTGGGCTTGAGAGCCTGGTCCCCGTCCGCCGTGCTAGTCGACGGCGACGAACCCGTCACGTCGCGAACGGACGTCGCGTCGTCCACTATCCCGTGGGTGTTTTGCTTGTGAACTCTCAAGAAATACTTGCTGCAAAGTTCCTTGTTGCAGATGTCGCAAATGACGCCTCCGATCTGAGCGCCGTTCTCTATCTCTATCCCGTGCATCCTCTGCATGTGTGTTTTCATGAAGTACTTGTTGCATAGCTCTTTGTTGCAAATTTCACAATAGCTGCTCGTGGGCGTGAGCGAAATTCTCTTTTCCGTGACGATCTGATTGTTGGCCTGTAAGGTGTGCTTTCCGGGGGATGGCTGCGGAGCTGGCTCTTCCTTGACGGGACCCGGAGGCGGAGCACCGTTCTGAGGCAAATGACACTCTTCCTTATGTCGCTTCAGACAGAAATTTGTGGGAAAGTCTTTGTTGCACGACACGCAGAATGTCTGTGGGTCCACGATCGCGGGACTCGGGGCGTTTTCCGACGGAGGCTTCATTTTATCCGCAAAATTATCGTCGCCGAAGAGAACTCCGTGTTCTGCGAGCATGTGCAATCTGTGAGCGTGGGCGTTCTCGAAATCCCGGTTACAAATGTGACAGTTCGAGGCATTGTTGACGTTCAAACTGTTGAGCTGGAGTATCATTGTCTGCAACTTGCGTAGGTCTTCGCTGATGGAGTCACCGTTTCCCTGGCCATTGTTGTTATCATTGTAGGACGTGCCTCCGACGTCCGCCTCGACGGCGACGGGCTTTGTTTCCTCTTCGGGACGAGGTTTCTCTTTGTCAACGTGTAGGTATGCCCGGTGCATCTTCATGAGGTGAGCGCTCTGGAAACGTCGTCCGCACACGTCGCACTCAGGGTCGTCGCTGTCTGATAGTTCGGTCCTGCTCTTCTCGACGGAATCTGAGCTATTCGTCCCTTGCTCGCTCACTATCAGATTCAACGGACACGTCTGTGAAGGGTTCCAAGAAACGTTCGAGCTCCGCGGGCCGTTCATTTCGTTGTCGTTCGTCATGATTCCGTGTCTCTTCAGCTTGTGAGTGCGTAGAAAGTATTTGTTGCAATATTCCTTACAACAAATCTCACAAAAAGCGTCGGCGTTGATGACGCCCAGTTTCCGAAGTTTGTCTACAGAAAATATGGCGCTGTTCGCGGAGAACGGGTCCAGACTGTTGGAGCATTTGTAAGCCAAGTTCATATTCTCTTTCGATTCGGCGACGTGTCGCTCTGGATCGAGGACGCCTGCGTCTTCGTCGAGTCCCGTATCTTGGACGGCGTCCAGCTCCACGGCGATTTCTTCTTTGGGCGCCGGCCCTTCCAAACTTCCCAGATCCTCGAAATCCAGCTTCTGGTAGGCGCCAGCTGCGAAGAGGCTCGCTTCATGCGGCATGGGGCCATCTTCGAAAATGCCGTGTATTTTTGATTTGTGACGCCTGGCGAAGTATTTGTTACAGAATTTCTTGTGGCAGATGTCACAGTAGACTTCGGTGCCCCCGCCAAGCGCAGTTTTGTAGAAGATTCCGATGTCCGAAGCTTTGGGCAGGGTTGGCGACGGCGACGGTGACGGTAACGGTAACGGTAACGGTAAAGGCAGAGGCAACCCCGCGAAGGGAGACCCGCCGTTCTGCTTGCCACCCACGCTCTCCACGTAAATGCCGTGCTTGTTGGCCTTGTGGGTCTTGAGGAAATACTTGTTGCAGAATTCTTTGTTGCAGAGCTCGCAGTACGCGTCAGGGTTGAAGATCCGTATTTGAGTGGCGGTGTTGGTGGTTGCGGTGGCGGCGGTGGCGTTGGAATGCCCGGGTGGAAAAAGGAGCGTGGGGACGACGTTCGCGGCCTGGACGTAGGGGTTCCAGGGCCGATGAGGGGCCGACAGGTTGAGCGGCGCGTCGGGCTCGTCGGAGTCACCAGACTCGGCGCCGCCGAATCGCAGTGGATTTGACTGCTTGCGCCTCTTCTTCGCACTCGTCTCGGCGCCTTGAAGCGCACGCTTGCTCGGCGTCGGCTCGTCCAGGTGCATCTCTACAGACGAAGCCATGTGCTCTCCTGCAACACCGACGCACACCAACAAAATTACTCGAGTACAGACAAAAGTCGTTCATAAATAATTTTAAAATTATCAATTTAAAAAAAAGCAATGAGAGAAATACATTTTTTTACGTACTGAAAGTGACGACATTAAAATATCGTTGAAGAAAGACAAACGTTACGGAGAGGCACTTTAACTATTCGTCAAGACACAAGGCATTAGAAGTTGAGGAAAAGAGTCCCAGCTCTCTTAGTGCTAGTAGTTTTAATCTAAACATTTCAGCTTCATGAAATTACGTTTCTTTTTCATCCACATTTCGCTATATATTGCATATGTAATTCTGAATTTGTCTTTCGCAGCTAATTCTACAAAATGTAAATCCCAATTTTTTTGTACACAGAAGATTGCGAGTTAAGTATGTGAAACGCGACAAACATTGCACTTAGTTTGGCAGCACGACACTTTAATATTTTACACGAAAATTAAACATCGGCATAAATATGATTTATTTTCGACTATTCAAATACCGTTGATATTTTGACTTTGCAACTGATCGTTTCTTATAGGGGAATTCGATTTGATATAATAAAGATTTAATTTACAAACGCATTTTGAGAATGAATTATTTTAGCAATGCTTCGTTGTTTGTGAACTTCAAGTTAGGCTGTACGCAGTACAGTATTCCCGCCAAACAATTAATCGTAATCTACACAAAATGGTACAGGTTGACAGGGAAAATCACTTGCCAGCCCTTCATCACAAACCTTAGCAAACCAAAGTTTGATTTATCACTACTTTTTAAAAAATAAAATCTGGTGAAACGTCGACATGGGATTGTATTCGTCGTCCGAACATTCTGATTTGGTTTCCCCACCAAATCAGTTAATTTAAATGTGGTGGTCCTGATTGAAGTCGAGGGCCACTTCCTTCCCAATTTCCTAACAAATTAACAACGATCACCGCGAGTCAACACGCAGGCCGCCCATATTTCGCACAGAGCTCACGGAACTGTACCTTCCCTCTCTGGTTTCGCAGTAAAGTTTTTTTTTCAATTTATGTGTAGTACACGGATGATCATTAAAGACCGAGATGACTGCTAGGGTGATAACGTGTAGACCTTCTGGATTTGGAAATGTTCCTCACCCGCCTACCAATTTTCTCTACATTTTCATCGGCCAGTTTGTCATAAAAGTCGTAACTTTGACCGGCGATACACCACTATAGTACAATTAACTAAATTTCTATATATCTATATATATATATTATATAGAAAATACGAGGACCTCGTCACGGTAGTCAAGGTAGTGAAATTAAGGTGGGAATGTTTGGCAACCAGAATGGGAAAATATAGGCTTTTTTCTCTATTTAAATCGTACTGTACGAATCGCGGAGAGACATTTGGAATAAGCTTAAAAACCCAACTTACGTTAGGAGAGATGATCGCAAATTTAAAATAAAAACGAGACCGCAAAAAACGGACGCAAGGAATTTTTTTCATTCCTAACCAGATCTGTAGGTGATTGAAACAAATTACCTGCAGCACTTAGAGGAACAAATTTTTTTAAAAAATATTCTGAACAGATTCATGTAGTGAAGTATATATTTTTAATTATACCTTTTTTATGTTTTTTTCAGTGAATAAAGTGTGGACAAATTTCTAAGTCTTATATTTTTCTTTACAAAATTGTATTATTTCTGTGTTTAAAAAATAGTTTATATATTTGTTTACAAAGTTCCACCGGGGTCGATCCCATTCGCAGAAATATATAATCAAATACATATGTTAAACAGTCGGTGTTTCAGACATTGGGTGCGGTTAAATACAAGTGGGTTGACATATTCGTGCTCCTGCGTTTTAGGCTTAGGTTAATACTAATGTTTCTTAAGGAATAGAGAAGGAATAGACTGGGACTTTATTCTGAAATTTACTAGACCGATTTTGATGAGACAACTTAATTCCAAAATAATCCGTTTTGAACCTCAGTCCTGTCCAACACGTACCAAGGCACCTCTTTCGACTTTAAGAAACAATTATATGCTGAAATAAACTCATTTAGTTACGTCTTCAACAGCATTAAAAGTGATTATTGTCTTTATAATGGAAAACAAAGGGCGCTAGAAAGTGGGCTGAAAAGCACAGTATCTTCCTAACTGAACATTCGTCGAAGGGGAGTGGAGTTGATAATGCATTCATTGTTTACGTACGTGTCGATTAATAACCAAGCATTATACAAATATAGTTGACGTTAACATTCTTACTGATTTGCAGCACTTCCACAATTTCGTTTTAGAATAATAACAGAACTTATTCCCTAGTATCGTTCTGAAGGTAAATGATTTAAATCATTGCCTCGACTTCAGAGGAGAACTGCTGCTTCGAAGAACAGTCGTGTTTTCTTTATAAGGAAGAATACCCAAAGCCAACGGCTTCAACGAATTTGCCACAAAAGTTTAGACTTTTTCAAAATTGTACCCAGTGTTCCTAGATCTGGCCGGAAAACATCAACTTATAATTCAGGACAGACGGATACTCAGAAAATCCGTTTATTTCATTGACTCGTTTATAAACAAGAATAAATAACTGGTAAGAATTTCTGCGGGGTTGTCATTTAGATTCCGGCAGGAGACTGAAGCTATTTTTCGACGGTGAATACTGAATTTAACACAATCAAGAAACGCAATATGAACTTTGGCTTAAGATCGCTTTACCAGTCTCTCATTTGGCAACGAGGTAGGTTTTCTTACCCACCTAATTTCGAGGTCGTGAATTTGGTGCAAATTAGACAATCGCAAATATGACGGAACAACTTTAAAAAAGCCTACATATGTATATAGACGAATGGAATATGTAAACCACAGCTTTTATACTGTCGTATGAATCCCAGTTCTGTCATGATGGAGACAAGATTTCACCACGAAAAAATATTTTGAAAATCGTCCATTTGTACAAAAATCAATGTAATTATGGAGGAAAATAAAAATTCTCAACAGGATTGAAAACATACGGAGAACGCCAAGTTTTGCAAACGGTGTTATTTTATTGTAGAAAAAGGTAGGTTTCTATTGATTAATAATACATTTAATCAAGAACGAACACACAGATAATAGTTTTAATAGATTTAGAAGCATATTCATGACATAACTCTATAAAAATTCTGTTACTCCTCATCATTTCTTGCTAATCAACACAAAATCTATCTTTTCGACTATAACTCGTAGTTATAATTTGATCGCCATTCACTTATTTTATAGAACGACTTCTACTTCGAGTTGTCTCATATCACAATATTAAATTGAAATAAACGTCAAATAAGTTTTGAAAATTAGAAAAGTTTTTCATAAGCAATTTTAAATGTTTTGAATTATGAAAGAACAGAATAAACAGTACAAATCTTAAACATATACAAACAAATCCTAATTATCAGAAATAAAAAGTTTGAAAAGAAAAAATCATTACAATATTACCACGTTTCGTCCATATTTTTGGGACTTCATCAGGTAATAGACAGATGATTGACTTTTAAATGAATAAAAATATAATTAACTTTACAAACAAAATATTTATTTTTAATACTTTAAAAACAATTACACAAATAATTACAAATAGAATTTATCTGAGGGTCATTACTGGGTTTGATAATGGCGAATCATTTTTTTAGAAATCTTATCAACACAAATTTCAATAAAAAGATTTACTCGTCAATTAACAAAGACGAAATTTACTTGTCGACGAAATTATACTAAAAAGATGGATTCTACTTAACAAATTTTATTAAAGGAAGAGAACGAAATCTGACGACTATCTTTTAATCCGGTTTACATAATTAATTGTTTTATATTGGTACTCACGGCAGCATTCCAGGATACTTTTGACTTACGAAGCACTATGACGGGTTTTTGCACAGCTTCTACTAAAACTCACTGATTCTAAAATTAGTATTTTTAGATCAAAATCAGGAAGCAGGAACCTCCTCTTCGTCTCTCCCTCACTCGGTTGACTCCTGCTACTTCTCTGCCTGGCTATGTTCACCAAAACTGTCTGTGCTTAGCAGGTTTTATAGTTCTGCGTGTGTGAATGTTTTATCTATGCTTTCCTGCAAGCTCGTTTCGATTCTCGCTCTCGCCTTTCGCTTTCGTCCTCGTCTCTCGGTACGTGTTTCAATCTCCAAGTTCCAAAAGTTCTTTCACGACCACCCGATCGCTGAGGATTCAAAATACGGACTGAACTCTACCGTATCTTAATGTGAACTCCACTCTACCGTAACGTGAACTACACTCTCTCATACCATAACCTGAACTCTCTCCTCAATATTTTAATGCGACCTGTACTTGACCAAACCTTCCAGCCAACTGAACAACCGTCTCGCAATTTTGAGCGCGCATACGTCTTCCGACAAAGGAGACAATACCTGGCTACATTGTTGCTGTGATCTGTACCCCCGTAAGAATATATTTCTCAAACAATTTATATTTTCAAATTTTCAATTAATGTGTTAATTAATTGGCATTACAATATATACACGTTTTATAATGAATTTATTTTGTCACGATGTCGTAATATTGTTGAATAATACGCATTTTTGGTCGTTTTTTGTTAGTTTATTTATTAAATGACAATTGTCATATTATATTAAATCTGAAATATGATGCCAAAAATAAGGAGGTTTAATGAACAATTAAATAAACATCAGCCAATTTTAAGTCAGAAAAGTGAATGTATTAAATTAACGTTTAATCGCTTAATTTGCGACCTCGTCAGTTTTAAAAAATATACTGGATAGGCCATTCTATGCCGACTGCCGTGGCCGAATTCTGACTTAAAATTGGCCGATGTATATTTATTAGTTTTCTCAATAGTCTGAATACATATTTATATATACGGTTATTAATGAATAATTGTCACAGATATACTGACAATATTATTTCTTTTATACTTATTCAGATCAACAATAATTATAGAAAAAGTAGAAAACAATTCCATCTTACAATTGCACTCCATCTAATTGTGATCTCCAATTGCTATTAAAAATACAGTAAATGAATGTCAAAAATACGATCAGCTGCTAGACAGTAAAAACATCAATGAAGTGCATTCAACAGAATGCCAAAGACTAATAATTAAATACCTGAGAATGATTAACCTTTACTGTGAAATATAAGGAAAACAATGAACCTGTAATAATGAACGTAAACTAAACAATTGTAACGAGTAGTCGCTGATGACTATGAAGTTGATGCGACTCAAAATAAAATAAAAATCTAAAAAAATTCTATATTTGAATTAAAACTGCTGAATCGGAACAAAAGTGTAAGTGCAATATTTTATGGAAAGTGAGCCTGAGTAGTTAGGAAGTCCAAATGTTAGGAAACTGGAATGTTTTAAATATTATGGTACGGAATAATGTCTGGGATAAAATAGAAAATGAGAACATTTTTAAAATATGGTCAGATTGTTTGGAGAGAAGTTACGTCGATGAATGACACAGCGTGATTTGAATGTAAATAATGATACCATTTTAATATTACGAGCTGTAAGTACGAAAATTTTTTATTTGATAACGGGTAGTCCTGCATTATTACTTGATTTCTAAACTAAATTCGTTTAAATCCGGAAAAAAAGTAAGAGTTCCGTACCTTGTTTAGAACAGCACGCAAATAGAAAACATTACTCTCGTCTCGGCAAAACACTGTTTCAAATGAACCGGCAGGAAGCTTCGTAGGATAAGAATCGGCCGCGACAAAAAATTAGAGACCCACGAGCTATCCCGTTTCCCCTTCAATATCGAACAGAAGCCTGTTGTTTTGGCGTCGGCCTTTCTGCTCTGAAGCCGCCGCAGAAGTTAAACAACTTAGCTCCTGCCAATAGATTTTTTCCCCCTTTGCTGTGGGGATCTAGTTCTTTTGCCTGAAAATCCTCATTAGCGCTAATCACTCCGCGTGTGTATGTGTGTGTGTTTGGAGTTACGGCTACTACATTTCCTGTATAGAATACACTGAATGGTGTCTGAGAACGCGCCTTGACGGTTTCTTACAAAAGCGAATGTCCGAATACATTCATTCTCTAGCCAGGATTCTGTTGTTCACTGAACTGAGGGCTAAGTTTCAATAGAAATAACACTTCCTGCCGTATTAATTCGGATTAAAGCGTCCCGAATAGGCTTGATAATGACCTAGTAAATGATTATTTAACCTCGTCCATAACTTCAGATATACATCTCAAGAAAAAGAAAAATTCCTTTCGATGAAAGCTTTTTTCTGCTACCATTGATATCTGCGTTTGAAATGGGCTTCCATTGAAATTCATAATCTAACGTACACCAATTTTCAGTGCTGGTTGGACGTTTCCTGCTTATTTTAATATGCTAATGGAATTAATTCTTGGAATGACGGTTCTGTTAACACGAATTCTATTCGAAAAAAATAAACTATTTTTCACGGGCTCGTATGTCACTTTTATTTTCCAATTGATGCATCATATTTTAAGTAAAACTAGAATCAAAGTCCAGGAATTTCAATTTTGTTAAATAAAACGATGTTATCGACGAAGATAGAAAATTTCTCAAGGTGAACTCCTTTAATATTCACAAAGGTTGAGCGTATTTTCGTTCATTTCAATAACAAGAAACAGAATTTCAGGACGCGGAGGACTGAAATGAAATGAAATTTAATTTTTGAATATTTAGCTATTTCAGTGCTGGTTACACGTTTCCTGCTTATTTTAATATGCTAATAGAATAAATTCTTCGAATGACGGTTCTTTTAATATGAATTCTATTCGAAAAAAATAGACTATAAATAATATAATATTTTGTTAAATAAAACGATGTTATCGACGAAGAAAGAAAAATTCTCAAGGAGAACTCCTTTAATATTCAAGAAGATTAAGCGTATTTTCGTTCATTTCAATAACAAGAAACAGAATTTCAAGACGCGGAGGACTGAAGTGGAATAAAATTTAATTTTCGAATAATTAGCGGACAAGTGTCACAGTCTTAATACCATGTTATACAGCCGCGTTCCCGAATAGTATATTTATCTAAAAGCTGAATCATCCTCTACGATAAATAAAAACATTAATACTATCGATGACCAAAAATAATTAATTTTTCTAACAATGAGGTGATTTGTTTAGAAGAATTTCAGGACCTGGAGAGCGGAAATAGAATAAAAATGAATAATGGGCAAGTTTGACAAGAACTGAGGCGTTCTCGAATTGTGTTCAAGCTTACCATTGTCAGAGGGGTTAGTCGGATGTGATCCAGAGGGCTGAAAGATGGAAGAAGATTTTGGTATAGTATAACGGTGATATTAAGATAATGAAGTCGCAAGATCAGGAAGACGAGAATCGTGTCGAAAAAAAATGTACTTGTTCTATCTATCGAGTTATTTTTCATTACGCGTTTCAGCTGTGAATCACAAGTCAGTTACCGCGAAGTCAAGTTCGGTTTCTTTTAATTTATAAATTGAAATATAAGAATTATGACTCGTATTTTGTCGGTGCAATTACGGAGGGGTCGAGCCCATGAAGGACAAAAACCACGGTTTTACTCTCAAACAACTTTTAAATACGGCTGCAAAAAAATGGATCGATCTATGAAAATGTAATATTTAATCTTCAGGGTAGGAGATTCGTTGCAGAATCCAGCACGATTTATAGGTTCTCGAGATTTAACGCATTTATTCTCATTGTGTCACTATCGGTTCTTTTGTATTTTGACCTTCACATCTCTATAATATTTGACGATAGTCTCAGATTTTGTTTAATGAATAGTGTAAAGGTTGAGAAGAGCGTTCAGGGACGTTCAATGGAGGAGGTTGTATAACAATCTGTACTGTTGAGTGAATCTCTCTCAGGTTTATCGATTGTCACAGCTGTTATAGACACACAAAGATATTCACCGAGCTAAGCACGTCATGCAGAAACAAGGGAACGATTGCAGAAAGTTCGTGTCTTGACCAGATCTACTGCGCATACATTTGCGTACTTCTCGCCGTCGTTCGGATTATCTGTGAGTGACAGCCAGCTCCGGCATCGAACCTCTTAACACACCGTCGTTCTTTAAATAGAAGCTCGTCACTATTCCGCTCGCTATTCGGACAGAATGCATTCGGCTCCGTATTTTAAAGAGCATATCGCACACAAAGTTTCGCAAACACGAGAGAAACCCATTCATGTTTTATGGTACATCGGGGTCCACCATAAATCTTCAGCCTCGACAAAAATCGAAAATAGTGCGCCATTTGCTTAAATCCGCATGAAATGACTAGTCCCGTTCGTCGTCGTCGTCGTCGCCGGAGACGCGATTTATTTGGCGAAGGACCGGAAGCGAAGAATACGAAGGGGACGCTCGACGTCGAATGTGATTTCGCACGATAAAACCGACGAACTGAGACAGGGAGAGTGGTGAGAGCGAGAGAGAGAGAGAGAGAGAGAGAGGGAGAGAGAGAGAGAGAGGGAAGCTGGGCGCGAGCTAAAGTCATCTTTCGGGCCCAATCTCCAGCTGTGGACTCTGGTCTCTGTGAACAACTCCAGAAAGTCCTGTCCGAAAACGTGACCAAAAAAAAGGTTGTATTTTACAAACGAACAAGTTTTATTTTGAGACATGCTGAACGTCACAGGTTAAATGCGATAACGTATCTACATGTTCCTTACCAAGCAGAAATCCTTTATCGTTAATTTCTACTATTATACGCTCGCTTATCAGTTTAGATTTTAATATGTGCCACTATATACACTTTCTCTCAACTTTCGCTTTTAATCGCTCGGCGCACACGCACAAACACACATGATCTAACTTCCGATTTCAGACACGAAAAAATATTTCAGTCACCCCGCACAAGTTTATTAATTCGGTATCAGGTAATTTAATACTCTTAGCAAGCTCGTCAATGCCGCTGAAGAAGCTACTTAACTGAATATCTGAAATTATTACCGTAAATGTAAACATATTTTTTTTGGCGATATTCCGAGGTTTACAAGATACACGCGAAAACATATTCGAGTGGGTGCTTTGGAGACCGGAATCTTTATCCTTAAGGACAGTTAATTAGAACTATTTGAGTTTTTTAATCTGATGCGTTCATTAGAACCTTCTTTCGTCTTTGATATATTATGGTTCTCAAAAGCACCCTCTCAGCTTCCCATCTGCCGTCCATGAGCAACAAAATAAGAATATATTAATATTTTCATTGACTTTCCAAATCAGGACTGTCAAATATTTATTTCTGAAATTACTAAATTGGTTTTAAAAACATAAATATTAATAACGAAATTCATTGTTATGGAATAACGTCAAAACAGGAAATTCTATCAATGAAAAAAAAAATTTCTAGAAAACGGGCACAAATCTATTAACCTGATATTGGCGACGTCAAATACTTTTTTTTGCTGTGGTTAACTCCTGAAGTACCAATTTTTTTAAAAAACAAAATTTAAGACTAACAGGAATCTATTAATTCCAGAGCAGCGCTGTGAAACGCTTTCCAAAAATGCTTCCACGAATTTTCTTCCCGACCTATCAACAAAACGGATTTACTAATGATACAAATCTATCGATGTTATCTCACCGGTGCCATACAATTTTCTGTAATTATTTCTCGAACGTGAACAACTTTCTGGAACCAGCAACATGTTTTTAAGCTGTCCATTTTAATAACACCTGTGTAGATACATAAAGGTACCGATTATAATTAAATTAGTGTAACGAGGCAACGACGTTTCGACTGTTGGCATCAAGTAATTAAAATTAACGAAATTCGGAAAGTTTTACCGTTAGTAAATGTATTTGTCTCGTAGCTATGACATTTTAAAAAGTAAGTAAAGTAGTATTGAGTCTTGGAAAACATTTAAATCGTACGGTTACAGTTTTCTGACAACAGTATTTGCGTTAGAATCAGTAATTGTAGGGTGGTGTGTGAATGCTCAAGTAAATAATTGTCATTTCCGTGGAGCTTCTTCATACGCCACGATGAATAAAGTAAGAAAGTTTCATCAAATGAAAGATGAGCGTTGTGAGGGGCAACGACTCTGGAATCGAGTCAAGTCAAGGTTTCCCGGACGATTTTGCAAGCAATAAAAAAATGCTCCGTTTACGTCGATGTCATCACGTCAAATCAAATCTCGAACTTAAATCCGCCTCGTGTGGCAGTAATCATAATAAATGGAGAAGAACGTTCTTCGATATATGAAAGCATCTCGTTATTCAACTTCTAGGCCGTTTTTCCTTAATATTAAAAATGTAATTATGGTCGTAATTACTAATATACGAGCATCACTTAAGATACATGCGAGTGCTTCAAGATGCCTTCACATTGTCACAAAGACGACAGAGACAGAAAAGGAACGCCGGTGACACTTTCAGCAACTCCGATTTATTACGAATACTAAGTAAAATATATTCTCATTCCATTGTTTTCTTGTAGCGGAGATCTAAACAAAATTGCAAAAATTAATCTTGAAGATTTCGGCGAGTCAGAGGAAGGAGGAGCTTTGATTTCGCCCGTCCTGCCTTAAAGTTTCCTTCGTGCTTTTTTTCCAGCTTGTATTCTACGCCCTCTACTCACCTGATTTCTGTACCACTAATTAAAATTCTATACGTATCACTGAATGCAGACATCGGTTTAATAAGTCAACGTAATGAAGAAAGCGAAAAATCTATGCACGTCGTCAAAAGTCATTTCAAAACCACAAGTAGAATCGTATCTGAATACGGATTCTGTGCGAGAATGTGAGAACCGGGGTACAGGGTCAGGAAATTGCGAAGAACCGTTTCGCGGTTATGAAGCGCTTTCGGTACTAATAATTCGGAATGCCCGAATCGTCGTTCGCATGAGGAAGGAAAACGCGGTCCCGACCGAGCGAATTGGTCACTGGAGATTCGGCTCGCGAGTGGCGACGACCTACCTTAAGGTCGCGGTCACGTGGCCTCGGGTTCGACGCCCCGTGCCAACGATGAGGACTGAGTACTTACAGTGGCGCTGGGAAGCATGCCGCTGGACGTGGAGGCGCCGGAGCTCGCCAGCTAACTGAGCGCCGCGCCGCAGCGCCGCCCCCGCCTCTGCACAAAACGAATTATCGATTGATATGTGCAATTATTGCACCCACCGCAGCGCAGCGCTGCGCTCGCCTCTCTCTGCCATTATTCACTCTCGCTGCGTCCCGCTATTTACACGGCTTCCCCGAAAATCCTGACTGGACACTCACAAACCTAAAGTCTATTGCTGCAATCGCATTTAATGGCAAATACACCAACCGTCTTCATATAACATTCAACTCATATGTACACAAGATTAATAAAATATATATAGGAAAATAGGCATCGTAAGATAACATTTTCCTAAAATCGGATAACTGTTCGAAACTAGGAGGGAATAAAATTTGAACCGTTAAATAGCACAATTTTTCAAAAACAAAAAATTAATTTTTTTCCCCGAAACATTTTTTTTATTCCTCGTCGATGTCGCTGCAACAGACGAATATTATGTTAATTTAAAATATTTCAGTTTGGATCCGTCTTTTCCACTTTCTATAACTTATAAGCTTTAAGAACATTACCCTAAAACTCGCAAATTTCGTAGCAAAGGGAACGTAAAATCCAAAACCTGTTATTTCACAACAAAATTCTTTACTTATTATCAATAAAGCCAAAAAGGAAATAAAAACATTATTATTTAAATTAATTTAATTTAAAATGTTTCGGTTCGAATGTGAACCCTCACTAAGTTATAAAGAGATTAAAAATTATAGATGCAATTGAAGAAATGGGCCAGTGGGGAAAAATAAATTGTGTTAAAGGTTTGAAGACTACGCCTGATGGACTTTAATATTATTAAATACTCATACAACTTATCCACTGTTATACAAAATTTTATAAAGACCGTGCTGATAAAAACAAAATTCATAACGTAATTTACCAATTAAAATTCAATAGATGTTTATACGATTACATAGGACAAACTGAATGAACCTTCATTGCAGGTAGAAATGGTACAAAAATTCGTTTCTAAATACTGCTTTATACCTTCTATCTACATGAAATTGATATAGAATGTTACGGACAAAATTTTTTTTTTTGCAAAATCGTAATGTGCAAGATACGTTGAGGGAGGTGTTTTCCATTGAATATTTCAAAGGTAAGGGAAGTAGGTGTAGGGATGTTTGGAGTGGCTTACCTCCTTTTTTTTTTCAATTTTCTCCTCAAACACGAACGAAGGTTTTGCTTGTTGTATGCGTTACATAAACATTTACAGTAATTACATTAAAATATAATAACATAATATTATATATATATATATATTTAACCATGTTTCCAAGGCCTTAAATGGGTTACAGCGTCAAAGGGAATTAATAATATGTATCTATTCGTATACGTCGTAGAAGCAGCAGAAGAGTTGATTCGATATGAAAAAATTGTTCACAGAGAGACTTGATGAAAAACAACCGAGAATTAATAATTGATTGGACAATCGTCAGATATCTACAATTCGCTGTCGATGTTGCTCTATGCCAGGGAATTAGGAAAAAAAATTACACATGAACTCAATCAAGAAGGAAGTTGAACGGATAAATTTGAATTTAAAGAAAACTAAAAGCGACGCAGAACGAAGAGAAATAGAAGATGGAGGAAACACGAAGGAAGATTTCAATATACTTTCGTAGTTACTAGTGAAATCCCATAAAAGTTCTCCGAATACATTTGAAAAAAATCAATGAAAATTGAATTAATTATTGGCCTACCATTTCAACTAGAAAAACCTACAGCTGTTGAACGTGAACGATAAGTTGAACGATTGTGCAGTCTGAAAATATGATTAAATAAGTAAGGAACGAGTTATTCTTCTGAAGAACAGAAAATTTCACTTCCATCCTGTCATTTTTAATATTTCTGTCTTGGCCATAATTCAACAGCCGACATGTTCGCAAGTGTTGCGTTGGTTTCCGGTTCCTAAGTCTCTTTGCCCGTCTTTGTCTCAGCTAACTGCCATAAAACTGCGTTTTAGAAACGCTAAATCTCTTCTATTTTTCCTGTTTACGAATCGACCCTTGTCTGTGTGCCATTTTGAGAATAATTTTGAAAAATTTGTCAGCGAAGTCTAGGATTTATGGGTCAGTAAGTTTCATTTAGATGTTTGGCTGCTCAATCCCATCTTGGAATCTAAATTAACTTGCTAAATTCATAACATATCACAATTTAGTCTTCCGGAAAAGAATATATTATTATTTTCTTCAATTAATCCTACGACTCGGTGGTAGTTACAAAAACTAACCTGCCGGAATTATGAAAGCATTGATAAAGTAATAAATAATACAGAATTTAAAAACATTTGCACTATATATATATATATATATATATATATATATCTAATACTTTTGTTTGTAAATGCCTTTGAATCGAGTGATTATAAGTATATAATTACTCTCCATAGCATTAGTGGATCGGAAACCGTTGTCATATAATTTCCTGACCGTGTGTCACCTTGACTTAATTCGATTGTCATAGGAAAATTGTCTTCCCGATTTCGGTGATTTTTTATTTTATTTATTCCATTAGTCCTACAATGAGAAAATTGGATACTTCATTTTACAAAATTACAAAATAATTATTACAATATACAATTAATTACAATTAGAAGTTTACGTGCATATAACTAAAAATCGTGACACACAAATTTGACTGTCCTACATAAATAAAAATACAATATAATATTTACATTTACATAATAATAGATTTAAAAGTATATGCGTATAATATTTAGAGTCACTTCACGGAATTGATCGACGAGGAATCTGTACGTCCGTGGAACCTCCAGGACGTACGTGAAACAAAAAGTACAGAAGAAGCTAAACAGAAAGTAAACAAGTTATGAAATAAATAAATTAAAGTGGAAAACATTCAACACTTAAGCAGTACAAAAAATTTAAATTATTAGGGAAAATATCAAGCAAATCCTGTACTGATTGAAACACCGGCGAGTTTTAATAAAATATTCTTAAACTGAGTATTGTAGCTCTTATAGTTGTTAACCTCTGGAGGAAGACTATTATCTCTGTATGGTGAATACTTCTCTGGTACAGAGTGAAGAGCTTAGAATCGGACGATTTATAGTCACATATTAAATTCGTCAGTCGTTTGAAACAGATTCAAGTTCCTCTTTACGAGCTTTAAAATTTCGTGAACTGTGTCTATAATCCTATTCTTAATATTATTGTCTTCGCCATAATTCAACAGCCGACTTATAATCCTATTTTATTGGCACGCTTATGCTATTTCCCCTAATTTTTGCGATGCCACAGCACTTGAGGTAATGAAAATTAGCCCAATTTAATTGTGTTGATGCCAACATGTTGCATTAATGTCGTTAGAGAATAAGAGTTTCCTAGCAAGCAGATCTATTTCATGAGGCCACTTTAATTTGTTGTCAATCTGAAGACCTTAGAAAAGCCGCATCAGCTGAAAACTTGTCAAGAGGACTGCTGCAAACTTCAACTGAGGACTCCACGAATTTACTATTATCAAACCAATTGTGTCATCCGCGTAGAAAATTTGATTATATATGATGTTTGAATCCTGGAAGTTCATTATAAAATTAGTGTCGTTCCTATACAGACTCGTTTGGATGTTTTATAAATATCGAACTACCTTCTGACATATTGAGACTAAAGAACAATTCCAGAACCTGATTTACATTGCTTGGACAGGGACTTAACAAACGTTGAAAAAAGAGGTGAAAGAAGTAACCAATTATTTTGTGATTTTTCCAGGGATGAGTAATCTTATTGCCGATGTGCAGTTTAGCGTAAAAGTACGTATGTTTTATTCAAATTTCTCTTAAAAAAACGCTTTTTTTTGTTAAAAAAAATTAAAAATAGCGTAATAAAATAGTCTTGTATGTTTTATTAAAATTTCTCTTTAAAAAAACCCCGTTTTTTTGTTAAAATTTTTAAAAAAGCGTAAGAGGACAGTCTTGTATGTTTTATTCAAATTTCTCTTTAAAAAAACGCTGTTTTTTTGTTATTTTTTTTTAAAAAAGCGTAATTATTTAATTGTTCTCTTATAGACTTTAATATATATGTTTTGTGTGTGTTTCTTAATCTATAAAATATTTAAGTTTTAATTGCCGCTGTATTTCACTGGATCGTTTGTGCCGTATCCACTTCTGAATTATGACTGTTCCTTTCACTTCACTGACGTAATTCCAGCGATCGTTGTATCTGACTTGGTAATCCTTGTGAACACGGGGATGCAGGATTAATGGCCTGTAGTTTCTAAAATCCTCTTTGCTGCCCTTTTCTTGTGATGTAGTATTTCGGATGCTAGGCTCAGCTGTACTGCACCTTAATTTCGGGCACTGTATAATAAATACAAGAAGAATGAAGTAAAAATGTAACATATGGGATTACTTAAAAATTTCTATATCAACCTGCATGCAAAATCCGTAAAAGCACGTACGAGTATATCACATCAGGAAAGTGAAATTCAATATATCCCACGGGGAAATGTAGTCAATACGAATCATGAAATTAACATTAAGTTTATAGTGAAAATGTTCACTCACTGCGGTAAGGGTAATATAGTTGCTGAAAATTGAAACTGATTAAAGATTTGGGATGTTTCAGAATTTTAATAACAATTTTATTCGGTATGTAGGCTAAATTTAAGGAAACAACCGAACTTATCAATAATATTGGTCCTATTGAACAATAAAAATCTATTTTGTCATAGAAAATAAAAGTTCTCTGTAGGAGAAAATGCAAACGAAACGAAATGATGCATTTCATTCCTACTTACATGCAACATTTGCAGGAGCAATGAAAATTTAACATTTCTCGGTAGTTTTTAACA
This sequence comes from Zhengitettix transpicula, assembly GCA_037074705.1. NCBI lineage: Eukaryota > Metazoa > Arthropoda > Insecta > Orthoptera > Tetrigidae > Zhengitettix > Zhengitettix transpicula. The sequence goes on along the minus strand of CM073595.1, from coordinate 60,116,160 downwards.
CTCGTTAAACACATGGTTTATATGCAGCTTATAATTAAATTCTTAAAGCTTTAAAATTACCTGACTTACCTTTTAGAATTGCTTAAAAATAAAAAATATTACCATTGTAGCTTCCGATAAATGAGAATTTCGCGGTAGGTTTCTTCGGATAAGACGTAATATGAATATTCGGAAGTGGGTGATCTTAAAAGAAACACCTTGTAGGTCGCTGGGCATCAGAAATTTTATTTTCTTCTTGAAGTTTCGGTTATCGTCAATCTTTTACTACTTTTATAGATAAAATACTTTATTATGACTGCCGTCTGCCTAGAAAGTTAAATTTCGTGAACCGCGTGAGTCATGTTTTTCCAGGAGTATTCACATTCTTGAGCTTAAAGTTTGAGATTCAATATGCATTAGAGAAAATACAGAAATTAGTAGTAACACATTCCACAAACCCTATCACAATTCGTAGCTTGAAGGGTCTGAAAAAAATTATATATCAATTATATTACACTATATTTATTATACCCCATAAATCAATATTTTTGGTATGTTCCTCAATATGTTTTACATAATATTTACTTTAATATAATTCTAATTCTGTAAACACATTAATTGAGGAATGAACTAGTAAAGGTACGTTTCCTTCGTTTAATTTGAATTTAGCATTTGTTAATTTGAAGTTTATTGAATATACTAACAATTGTAAGAGTCCCACTGGCAGCTGCTGCCCTGTTTGTATGGTTTATAATATTTCTAGTACTTATTGTAGGTTCAGAATAGATTACCTTTTTTTTTATCAGAAATAGTATTAATGATTTATGTTATACTAACAAACGATTCTTACAAAATCAGGGGCCATGTTATTAAATGCTCCAACCACTGAATCGGTTGCACGCTACAGCTTATTTTTTGCTGTGACAAAACGCGGTACCAATCTTGCTCATATATTTGAGACACAATTCGTGGTCAAAAATTATAAGCACTGTGCCTGGGATATGCCTGGGTCTTCAAAAAAGCATCGCGATTTGTTTTTCGGAGAATATCGTTTCGAAGTCGGCCCCAGTCGGCTTCCGAATGATGTCCATCACCTGGCTTAAAACCCAATTTACCGAGTTATTAAGATTTTCAAACACGGGGAAGATGTGCCACGGTTTAAATAGGCATTTTATTTATTTTGGAGTTTTTTCCTTATTATAAAGTACCATAAATTCTTTGCTTGGACCCATATTAAAAATGAAACCACGCTTTGGATATGGATGAAACTTTGTCAGAAGAATTCTGAATGCTGATGCTTTTGAGAAGAAAACTTCCAAATATACTTCCAGCACCACATCTTCCAGTATATGTGTTCGAGAAGGGCCACAGTTATTGTGTTATGTTCCTTGTTGATATGAATAGGAAACGGTCTCATGAGCAGTTAAATATTTGGCGGTGACAGGAAATAGAAAATCGAGTAAACATGTTACTTTGTAACGGATGTGAAGTGCTCAATTTCTCACACAGAGGACAAAGGAAAAGCTCCAAAACAATAATTGAGAAATCATGAGTTCAGGTCCAAAATATAGCGAGAAACAGATCCCGATTATCTTAATTCGTTATTTATATTAATTCAATATTATTTCCGCAATGAAATCTTCAACCGATTGCAAAAGAATTTAATACATTTTAATATGGACTGACTATAAATTCATTTAAATAGTTTCTTTGAGGTATTTTAGCGCACGACGAGTGGAAGCATGTTTTCTCTATTCCTTTGGAGCGTCTTGTTTTCTTGATAACTAGAAATTTTCAAAGCCATCTATGTTGTAAAAGGAGATTCATTATTTTTTCAGCGGAAGCGTCTGGGGAGGGTGGAGACATTATTTCCCCGACCAGTCCACGTCAGGGGTGGCGAATCGATCCTTGGTCCTGCCGAATGTGACTGTCCCCCAAACTACATGACTAATAAACAGTCGGCCGACCTTGTGCGGGGAAGGTCTTGCCTATTCACCACGTTATTCACAACTTTTCAGGTAAATGGACTTACGGCACAGTCCGCAGCTCACAAACGCCGCTCGACGCAGCATTCAATTGCACTCAAATGGCATCTGGCCAACGTCAAAACCAGGGCTGCATGCTAAATAATTATTCATTACAAAGTAATATTAATAACACGCAAAGTTTCAGTACCCCAAATTAAATATTAATTTTTACTTTATATTGTATAAAGTGCATCTACAACGATTATAATCGCTTTAATTTATCTACAGAACTAAACGTCACTTGGTAAAATTATTGCCTACAAAATTATGAAAAAGTGAACTAAGGCAGAAATAAATTTAACACTTTGATTTCAAGGGAAAAAACTTTAAAAAAATCACACTCGAGCTCTAGAGTTTGGAAACTCTTACAGAATTAAACGCAATAAAATATTATTGTTTGAACTCATTGTTATTTTAAGTCCTGAACAATTGTAAAATACTGATCACATAAATCCAAAATTGATTCTTATAAACATATTTCACTTATGTTTATTTATAATCGATTGTTATCACTCGTCTGTGCTTTTGAGTACTCGTACTATAAATATATTATTATTAATAATAATTTTTCCCTGAAAACGGACAAAGCTCAATTATCGAAGTGCTAAATTATTTTCTTCCTGCTTTCACTGTTTTATAAATTACTCTTTTATAGACAATGAAACATATATATATATATATATATACATATATATATATTGGGATGAATGAGATGCAATTAAATTCCGTTATCCACGCATACAGTAAGACATTAAAAATCTTGTTCCCATGTAGAAATTATTCTTATGTACAAATGATTAATATGCTGTATATCATATAATATTTCATTTCAATTTAACTGCCACCAAATGTTAATTGAATTTCTCTAATTTTTTTTAAAAAAAATGTTGATAAATGGTAACGTCGTCTTTATACGTAGATTATATATTTACAACACATATTTCTCTGAAGCTTTCAACCATGCTTCATTAAGGATGTAAGCCTGGAACGTTTTCAAGCTTGTAAGATACCGACACAAAGCTCCATATTCAATAATCGCCTGGACAAGAGATCTGTAAGCTATCGATTCGATCTTCCTCGAGCTTTTCCTTCAGCACCCTGTCCACAAAATGGAGAGCTTTCCACCCTTCGACAATCACCTAATTAATTGGAGACTCACTCCCAAATTATTGATTGTCATAAGACACTGCCCTGCCGAAAATGTGTTTTTCAATTTCACGAAATATACGTTTACACAGTTTAAAGTTCTTCATTATGTAAGACACGGTGTTATCCTACATATAATTTAAGTCACAATGAAAAATTAATATATTTCCAACAATATCACGCATTAACTACGCTCATATATCATTTAATAACTAAATGCCTATGTGTCTCATAAAAAGCGAGATTATTATTTCGTATATTTTCCACTATAATACGCACACAGTTATAGTTCAATATTTAAATGCCTTAAATCCGATGAAAACGAAAAGTATGGCATTTAATACCGCAATCGTTGAAGTTATTCAGAAACGGTGGGACTTGGATTTTTTTTTTTTTGGGCAACAGGCTACATGAGGGTAATCCACTTTGGGCAACTCCCCTTTAATAGCATAGGAAGGGATTTGAAAGGGGGGATGCGGAAGGGTAGAGGAAGGTAGCCAAGGGTTACTAGGGCCCTCGGGCTATGGTTTAAGGATCCTACCCGGCATTCGCATAAAGAAATGCAGGGAAAACCCTAGAAAAACCTGCATCAGGTAGGTCGGGCATTGGGTACTTGCCCTCCGCCCTTCCGATAGCGGGAGAGGAGTTTGCTGTGGGGACGCAGCATTCCCTTCTCCGTGCCTCGACCAGTTTAGGAGGCAGCTGGCCGACTATTCCTATGGGAATAGCAGACAGCTCTTACCGTATGCCCAAGGTCTGTGACCCCGGAACATACACCTCTCAAAACAGGCCGAGGTGCCTCGGCTTGTGGGAACCTTAGTTCAAAATCGGAGAGGAAAAGGCATACCCAAAGGTAGCCTCTTCGTATCTCTCATAAAAGGTTCTGCCTGCGAGAGAACATCCCTCGCAGGTTACCTGCGAGAGAATCTTCTCGCAGGCTCTCTCCAGCTCCCTTGGAAAAATTTGTAATTATACGGTATTGAAATCATATTCCACTTCACATGAGAACAGCGAGAGTCTAAGACATTAGATAAATTATTTTTAGGAACGAGGCTTTCAAAGTTGAATACACATACTATGGTCATACATTCTTAATATTGAATTCTTTGTGCTGTGGAATAACTGTTTAAGGTTTATTCCGAAGCAAATGTATCATAAAGAAAATCTGTTGTTTTTTAAAAAATGTGACATTTTTATGAAGTGAAATAAACGATTGTGGTAAAAATCGAATTTTGGAGTCGTAGTAATGTTTTAATTTTAGTGAAGGAGAAGAGGAAATTAAATACGTTGATTTACAATTTCTTTCTGTGTAGTTTAGTTTCTTATATTTATAATTTTTATTAGAGCTGCCACTAAGTGTAAAAGTAATTACAGTTACCTATTGGACGTAGACCTTCCCGGAGAAGCGATTTTTAAATTATTCTCGGGACTTGTCAGAAAATTTTTTTTGACCCGGTTGATAAACTGAGAATCATTTATTAATTGCAGTTTATAAATTAATTAATTCAAAATTTTCTCCACACCGCATAGACTATATTTTTCTATGCATTTTACAAACCTGGATTCTGATATTTGAAATATGTCCCTAATTTATATTACATTCCACATAATGAGAAACCGTTTCCTTATTTAATGAAAACGGTATCTTGATTTCTTACCGTTATTAATATTAAAAGAGCGAATTTTATTTCTTTTCCTTTAAGACGATAGTTAATGAAGCTGTAAAATAAAATATCGTGTCCGTATACCTATTATTGTCCGTAGTAAAGCTTCTAAAACACAACAGAAACACGTACGTAAATTGAGGTGATTTAATCTGTACGTTGTGTGTAGTTTCGCGTCGTTATCGGCGAACCTCAGCAAAGGTTGATAATATAAGAGCACTTGGATTTTTGGACTGGAATTAAATGAGGTGATGAAAATTCGATGTGGTAAAAGATACAGTGAAATATTTTGAAAGCAGGAAAAGAGAAGAATCATGGCTTTGGTTTTTTTTACTTCGGTTTGTCGAAAAGATAAAGGTGGGAACAAACTAGTAGAATTTTGTAGCAACGTTTTCAGAGTATACTATTCTCTATGATATGGAGAATATTAAAGTAGACAAAAATAAATTGAAAGGAAGGCAACAAAGAGAGAGGGTGAAACAGAGAGATTGTAGTATAGTAAATTAAAGTACGGAGTAAGAACGACAACTGATGTGCAAGAAAAGTGAGGAAATTAAATGAAGCCGTGGGAAATATCGAAAATGGTGAGTTTCACGTTTTGGATAGAAAAACCAAACTCTCCTTTATCTTCATTGAAAGAGAAAGTCTTAGCAATCGCATGATATAAATTAGACTTTGTCTAAGACTCATCCTAATTATAATATTTACAAAATATAAATATTAACCCAGAATCAGTCACTATTATTTATATCTCATACAGTTCAATGTGAACGATACAAATATAAAAGTTATTTAATTTTGACTAAGTTTGTGTGCAATTAAGCATGTCGAAAGCTCCGGAACAGTGTGAGGAACTACATGATTGAGACTGATTTTTTTGGCTAAGATATTAATGAGTAATAAACCAGTTTTATGTTGCAGTCTTTTAACAGCGTGAATAAAAACTATTAGTTACAAATATTTTTAAAATCATCTCGAAACAAACTGATTATACGTATTAGTAATTAATAAAATGCACTGTTACAGTATCAGGAACACGCCTCTAATTTTTATGTTTTTGACTGACGGAACGTGGCTGATGAATTATTTGTATGCATTTTAAATAGGATATTAAATCCGAGTTGTCGGTTACACTTGACGACTTCGCGTTTCAGTTCTACAATGTTACTGAAGCCTGAAACGATCTCTTTATTTTCTATTATTTATGCTGCAATAGTTTTTCTTTTCAAATGCTCGATATTCCTGTCACGTAACCAGCGCCAGCGTTGTATGCTACACGCATGCTATCTGTGCACGCTGATGAAGAATTGTGTTTTTAAATTTTTAACTAAAATTTCAAGGACATCTAAACAGTTTCAACTGATAAAAATTCCACGTTACAAATGCTATTCAGCGTCAAGGAAACGAAGACAAATAATTTTCTAAGATTTTGTTTGAAATTCATTTGAGGACTTTAAATGCTGCGTTTAGATTCTCCACCAAATTCTCTGGGTCGATTTTCTCCTTTAATAGTTAGAAACCATTAGAAAGTTTGGTGATTACTTGCATGGATAGAAAACTTTCAGGAGTTTCCTTTGAAATGGTAGAGAACTGCGCGAGTGACAGGCTACATGAGGTTACTCGTGCTGGACTCTCTCTTTAATAGCATACGAAAGGATAGAAAGCGGGGATGAGGAAAGGAGAGCAATATAGTGAGTAATGTAAGGAGTTCCCGGGATCATAACGCTAGAGACCAGTATCAGGAACCCTTCCTGTGGCTGAAGTTTGGAGTTTAACGCAGGGACGTGGTATCCCCTACTCCATCCCTGACCACATTTAGAGGCAGCAGCTGGTTGACTGCTTTATGAGAATGGGGAACAGCGTCTTCCACCTCGGAACATACTATTCACAAAACGCGACCTAGGTGTCACGGCTTATGGAAACCTTGATTTAAAATCCCTGGTTAAGAACCAAGCACAAGATTCCAAAGGAGGAAGTTTGTCTTCCCTGTCTGTCCCTCGTATTCACTTGTGAGACATGTCGTTATTCAGTTTTAATTGACATACAAATTTACGTTAAACACAGCTCAGACGAAATAGAGATTCTATTTAAACAGTCACTAGTCTGATGACAGCAGAACTGAAAAAATTCCTAGCGTGAATTTTTCTATAAATGGTAACGATCAGTACATACCCGAATCGACAATTTTTCCCCCACCGTGGAGACGGGAGTGTCCTTGTCTTGTGGAGGGAGCCGCTATTTTTTTTCTTAATTGTGTATACCATAGTCGTGATATTATAAAAGAATAATTTTCAGAGAAAAATCTTCATACTTTGTTCATACTAAAATTTCCCAAACTTTTATTCGCATTTTTGTCGTTTTGAAGTGCTGTACATAACTTTAGAAATGTATGAATCACTATTGTTGGCAACAATGTCGAGTCTGTCGTAAAGATTTACAAACACTGCAGAACAATAGCAGAAATTAAATTCAACTCGCGCACTTTATCGCGCTATTTATCGGTGCCATTAAGAACGGCAAATATAAAGCAGCCCCGTGAGTTGCCTGTTTTGACGATTGTTTCATCCATTGTTTTGTGAGCAATCTAAAGACTAATGGGCCCCCGCTTTACATGTTATCGTTGTAAGCTTTCGACAATTTTGATGACTGAACCGAGCCCTAATGACATCTGTGAAAAACCGCGGTCACGCGAAGCCGCCATTACGAGCGGCGTCCGAGTCTTTTAACTATTCGCGCCTCGGCTACCCTTCAAAACATAAAACAGTAACAAGAAATTTCCAACCAAATCAAGTAACTTTTCGTTCCAGTGTTTTATTCCGTCGAAAGGCGTGGAACCCAACAAATGCCGTTTCTGTGATTGAGTTGAGACCACAAACATAGACAATTGACACACGTGTCTGTTTTAAGACCCTTTTAGACGGTCCTTTAAATTCTAAATTCAGTTTCATGTTCGGTTCAACTGTCAGTATTTGATAAAAGAACTTGAAATGACTGGAAAGGAAGACCCACTAGCTTCAAATCAGTTCTTATAATTAATGTTTTTCCCCTCACTTAAGTTCTCGAAATCACAACCGTAGAAATATCCAATGAATATTTTTTGGCAAAAATTTATAACTATCACCTCTGCTTATTAAACAAGACGGGGTCCTCATATTCTCAAATAAAACCTGACGGAGACTAGTAGACTTTTCAGTAACGAAATATACCGCGAATATCACAAGAAGCCGAAAAATGTGATGGTGAAGTACCCAAATTAATAGCAACTTATAAATACACTTCACGAAAACTGAAATAACTCAGCGTAGAAAATAATTAAAAATGAAACAAAAATGGAAAATATGAACTTTTATCGGCGATTCTCGCGACTGAGTCACTATATCCTTTAAAATTTTCGACGAGAACTTCTCGCTTGGTCGAAAACCTTCACTGACAGCAACAGAGATCAAATAAACCATAAAAATTTATTGAATATGTGTTAAAAAACTGAGAAAATCGACCAAAATGTGCCGTTGGAGAAATGTGAAATGCGGGACTGTATAACTTCAAACTTAAAAGAAGCCAAGAAGTTTCTACCAGGACAGAGCCTCGGATATGGTTTTCAAAAATATTATGAAATGAAACTTCCTTTAAATCTTGTTTCCACGACATCGCCATGTCGAGGTCGCATTTTTTTCTCACAGATAGTTAACTTGAAGGTTTTCTAGGCGAAAGCCGCAAAGTTTTAAAACGAAAGATAGGAGAAATACACCAAATAGTTCAAAAAATTAAAATCACTAAATTAATAAAGAATGTAGTCTTTATTGGTGTAGAGAATGAATAAAGGACAAACTGAGCGCACAGTTGAAGAACCTATAACTGAGCATGAACGATCCATCAGACTGAAACAAAATTTAATAAAATTTAATTAAACTAAGATCCTGAACAAAGCACAAGACTTCTTGGACAGTGTGCTCCTAGAATTCAATTGAAATAAAAACAAATACGGATTTACTTAACAAATATTCAGGATTTATGGTAAGCAACGTCTGGAATCCCGCCTTATAACGAGTCAGGCCTTACAAGGTAATAAGCAAGGTAGACGAGGTCACGTGATGAGGCACGCGCTAGCGTTCAGTATCTAAGTCACTTAATGGCGGGCTATGACAAGGAGGTGTGGGTAACCTTCGCTCCTCTATAAATACAGGCCAGAAAACACCGGACTAACACTATTGTTAGAAGACGATGGCAGTGAACGTCACCGAAACGTCGCGAATGTAATTGTTTATTCGGTTAGAAACCCGAGAAAACATTATTTATTGACTAAATTTGTCTAATACGACATAAAATTGAAATATAAATGGTTTAAACTCAAACAATTGAAAAAATATTAGTCAAATTGTTGTGAGCCAATAAAAGAATTTATTTAAGCCTCCTCACCAAATAAAACAGAGTAATGCCGGTCTAGCTACAAATAATATTAATAATAATAATAATTGATAAATTATAAATAAAATAGTACACTATCTAGAAAAATTATAATCAATGGGTGGTAAATAAAATAGTTTTTATATACCCCGGGAAAGAGTTTCTGATTATACCGTGATTCTTCGTTATCGCCGAAATTCGCGAGTAGTAACGGGTACATCAACGTGAATGTGGCATAACAATTACTATAACATACAAATATCATTTTCTTATCACAAGTATGGAAATTTTTTTTAAAAAATCAATGCAATATTTTATAGTTAGAAATTTTAATTTTTAAATTTTCCCTGGGTCGTCACGAGACTTCAGTACACAACGTAATGTGAAATAATGACCTGAGAAAAAATAGAGTAGATCATGCAACACTAATGTGGAATCCATACTTCATACGGTCTGAATCACTTTACATTAGCGACTTATTAATGAGTTTCAATTTGTATGCCTTCTTTCGTCATAAACTAGCAATAAATTACAGCTATAACATTGTTTGTATCAAATATGGACTCTTTTACCCTTGACGTGATTTTCTTTCTTTCGTCGTATTTTTTTTTAAGGAAATTGCATTTTCTGGTTAATTGAGTTTCGCTTTCATTCTGGGCGGAGAGAACAAAGTTATTTTTCCTTTTGCGCGACATTGGAGCGTAACTTGTTAGCGCTTACACTTTTTTTTTTGGTGCGCTGTGACACTCAATAATTAGGCGCTTATGACAGATTTAGAATGTGTGAGTACTTTAGTGGCATTCATTTTTCCTATATTTTTACCCTTGATATATCCAATTAACTTGAATACTTTAATTTTTAAAAAAAAGATTTCAAATTTACAACAGCATTTTAAGTAACTCTTGCAGTTCAAGACTGAATAGTCGCAAATCTTTTTGCGCGAAGGTTTGTACTTCTGTATTCTGCTCATGCTTGGCTATGCAACAATTTCTATATGACGCTTGCGTGTTCAACTCCCGAGTTACTCTATCAACAATGCAGAAGAATACGCTTTAACGATTCCATTACAAGTTGAGGAATCCTTTCAAGGCCTCATTTATAGATGGAAGAGCACATCAGTGGCTTCGGAGTAAAACTAGTTAAACTGCAGTCTATTCCCCTGTCATTACCACAAATTAGTGCGCCACTTAAAATTATCAAAATTTTCCCTTTGGATTATGCTAGCAATCGCTTTCCCAGATTCATGGTGGCCTTACATTCCTATCTGGTCTCTATTGAACTCTAATATCTCAAACTAAGTATTCCTTCTCCCTAGCTCCCGTTTGGAAAGGGAAAATACTTTCTGACAAGAATGTTTTTGGGGGCATCAAAAATAGAATTTATAGATACCGAACCGTTCAATGTTACTCGAAATAATTGATGATCCTCTCTCATGCCTAAAAGCCGCTAACAACATCGGGAGAAACACAACCGTTTTCATTGACCCCGTAAAATATTAATACAGCGCCAATATCGGCCGTTTTGTATGTTTTAAATTTTCATACCCCCACAGTATTTGTTTTCGGATCGAAAAGAACATGTATAAAAAAAATTCTTCAAATTTCTCCATGTGGTTTAAATTTTTATACGGAACGTACACCCATACATATACACAAATTTATTTATTAGAAGACAGATTCAAATATTTTTAATCTTTTTATAGTATATATCTATATATTTATAATTAAGTATCAAAGTAATCCTCAAGTAAAATTGGTATAGGCTCTAAGAATGTACAGCCGTAAATTGATAAAAAATTAATGACATTCTATTAATGAGGGCAGAACTTTGTCACATTTCCTGTCTTATTTACATACAAAAATCTCCAAAACAGTATTGTTTAAACCGATTGATATTGTTAAATAATATGTATAAGAAAAAATTTATAATTTGTAAATAATGTAGTTAATGAAAACCCTTTTCTTGGTTTACAGCCTGTGCTGTCGTTACAAAAACTTGTGACGTTTCGACGTATAGTACCGCTATCGTCATCAGGTGTGCGATGCGGAGCTTGAAAATTTCTAATGTACTCAAGATTGATAGTACTTTCGTGCGTTTACTGATAAACATTTTATCGCTCTGAATAATTAATGTCCATGTATTAATCCTCTATAAAGGAATATCGATTACACTTAACGGTTGTTAAAATAGAGAGTAATAATTTTTATTTTAATTCGACGGAAAGAATAGGTTAAATGCTTTGATATACAGAATAAATCATAGATTTTGTATAAATGATTGGTAAATAATCGAGGAAGATGTTCCTTTGACGTATAAGGCAATATTTTGGAGTACTGTTCAATTAAAAAGTAAGTAATTACTTTTCGTTTGTCTATCTTTTAATAACTGTACGAATTATTATTGCAGGACTAGGATAATTTAATTTTGTATTCTTTCCGATAATATCGAACTCATTGTATTAATTGTGGAACAAATGAATTTATGTCGTTTTTGTGAGACAAGTAAATCGTATAACGTAAACTAAAATATGTTCAACATTTCATTCCAGCTTTTTGCGCCATTGATCACGGTATAGTGATTTTACTCCTTATTATATTATTCAGTCCCGATAATGCGATAAGCTAATAAGCTAAACACGCCACGTTCTCACAAATACAGATGTGAAGCAAATGAATATGGAGCAATGGACTTTGATAAATATTGTCCATACTAATTACGGCTCGCGAGGCACTCTTTCGTGCAAATGGATTTTTCGCATGTGTCACTTTATAGACTCACTCGGAATTATGTTGGTTTTTTTTGAGTGGCATTTAATGCACTTTTTTAAAACTTTTCTCCATTTCAATGCCTATAATCAAAAGTTGAGCGATGGGAGTAATATTCCTGATTTGCATCTTTTGCCTTTATTTAAGTTTTCGTGCGTTTATCAATCCGTTCTGTCAACTTGAAAAGCTTTATTGATAAAGTAATTAACCCCTCTCCCTGACGCAAATATTAACAGCTCGCCCGCGTATTTATCACGCCGCACCTAAATTGGTATTGTAAGATTGCAATTGCAGCAAGTCACGATTTGTCTTCCACGCTGATAAATTATTTCAAACTTTAAAAGCTTTTATGCCGTACGATAATGCGATGCGCATTATTTTCTTCCTTAAGAAACTGAATAAAATTCTTGTTTCTGGCGGGTTAAAATCGAAACCTGCAATCATATCTTTGTTTGGTTTTTCACTAATAACATCAACATCTCACATAATAACCCGTTTCTGCTTTCCATGACTGCCGAGTGATCTAGAACAGATCTACAAGAGTATAGTGTGAATGATTATTTTTATAGCATTTCCTTCGAGAATTGAAAATTAAGGGTTGTTATATTTTGCTTTGGATCTACTTAATTAGTAATATAAAACCTAACACTGTTTATAGATTAATCCGAGAAAAATTACATTGTGGAATAAGTTTCAAAAATAAATATTTACGAAAAAGTTAACTATTAAAAAATGTTTTTTGGATTCTCTATTTCTCACTGCCTAATAATAGCTCCTTTCTTGTCCACAATTATTTTATTATAATTTACTTGACCTCTCCGTGTCTCCCTGCATTATTGCTTTCGAAGCTTTAAATTCTGAAAACAATTCCCCCCCCCCTCCGCCCCGTGTTAAAAAATAATTTAAAACAGTCAGGAATCTGTTTTGAAAATTGACTTCTGCTGCAGGGCGATTTGTGAAAACCAGTTAATAAAGGAATTATTAAAAACAGAAGGCTATTAGGCTAACTACTGTATAAGTATTTTGACAATCACTGTAAACTTTAAAATTTATATTATTGAACGTGCTAAATAACTTATAGTTTCTAGTAAACCATTATGTACGAATAATTGAATATATGACTACAGTTTTTTAGAAGATAAATTGTACACATAAAATGTGTTATATTTGTTAGAAAATATATTATTTACGTATATTGCAGTATTTCGCGTCTTGTCTGGAGAATTCTTTTGGCAAGATTTTGATTTTGATCAACACATGCTACAACGAACGAATTTCTGAATTGCAGCGTTGGTTCTTTTATTTCCAATATGAATTAAATTTTAACTGGAATTAAAATGTAGTCTCTAACTATTGTGTTGTAAGGGATAATATTTTAAAGAAAAAATTATATTTTAATTCATAAACGTTGTCTCTATAGTTTTTTATATATACATATTTTAATTTATTCAATATTTATTATAATTAACTTAGTTTATTTTTATTTATTGTGTTTATTATTCATTATTAACTAAATAGTAAATAATAAATTAATCCGTAATAATAATAGTTAATCGTGAAATAAATAAATAATAAAAATTTACACTCAAAAATTATATTCGGCAGTCACATCAAACGACGTGATTATTAGTGACAACATTCACTTTACAAGTAGTGGTAAACGATCATTTAATTAACTAATTATGTATTTCTTTAAATTTATTTTAATATTTATATATTTTTTAATATTACTTATTTAAAAACTATTTATCATTTATTTATATTTTATTTATTTACTATATATTTATTTGTTTATTATATATTACTATATTACTTCCTTATTTTATTATTTATGTATTTATTAGCAATTTTTCTACTTTTTGCTATTTATGCACTATGAAGATATCATAGTCAGAGATGCACAGGTTTGCACCAAAATTGTTGCTTTTAATGTTCATTACCAAACTGATTTTAAAGTTGAAAGGGAGCATCAGTCGCCTAATATCCTGGTTTGGACATGTACTGTGTTTTTATTCTTCTCACTGACACTCATGCTTCCTCAACTATTACAAATGATAGAACACAGTCATGATTCAAACCCTATTATATATTTCCTGTTCAAAAAATATTGTCTGTACTATATTTCTAAAAGATTTCTATATTACTAATAATGGAGCACAAAGTAAGTTGTAATCATTATTCATGTATTGTGATTAATAATAATTAAAAATAAATGTTTCAAATTATATGGAAAATTAATTATGTTTGAGGGAAAATCAGCAGTTCATTTTTAAGTACTTTTTCATATTTTTTTTATTTAATAAGGGATTATTTTACAATCAAACATCAGATGCTACTATAAAGCAAATCAGTCTTATTCTAGAAAACCACATGTTGTATCTGCCATCTGTTTTATTTTAAATCTGTATTTCAGCAACCAGTCTTTTATTTAAATAATTTTTCTTCTAACCAGGAAAAGTGGACAGTAATTTATATGAAATAAGCAAAATCTGTTACTTTTTTCCATATTGGGAGTAAATATTTTATTACTGTTTTTTCTCAACTTCAACATAAGTGATTTGAATCATTTGTAATTTTGTTTATCGTTTTTCATATATACCATATATGATTAAGTAACTATTCATTTATAATTTCCTTTACTCTTCAGGATTTTACTTCACAGTCCATTACAATGTTTAGGTACAATATTGTTACAGTAAAGTTAAATACATTTATATAACATTCTGATTGATATTTTTAAAAAAATATATTGATTTTGAAGAAGATATTTCTTGACCATAACTTATTTAGGCAGAGATAAGTACAATTGATGATGAGATTAAATTACGAGCTCAAAAACTACATTGTTTAATAAAGTGTGCTTTTATAAACATAAAACAATGTAATAATAAGTGGTGTAAGAATAAAATAGGAACTATGTTACTTTGCATATTAGAACATTACAAGAATATGATATTCATGGAGTAAATAAAAAATTCCTGCCCGAGGCAGAATTGTTCATGGCACATATACATGGAAACTATATTTCATTAATTTATTCAGGTATGTTATCTCTAATTAGAAACTCTTTTCCCTGAATCAAGATTGTCGTAAGTTTCTTAAAGCTATAGCCTTGTTGTGCTAAAATGTTTACAACACTATTTTGTTACTAGCTTTCATATTTTATGAGTATACTTCATAAAATTATATATTTTTACATTTTTTTACTTCATTTCTAACTACAAACAATAGACTCTTCTCAATAAAGCTGTTATTTGGCAGATTTTGTCATTGCCTCAATACTTGATTTATCAGTGTGAAAAATTCAACCTTCTTTGCAAAATATATTTTACTACAAATATATTGTGAGTAAAATAATTTAATTTTTGACATACGTTTTACTTGTCTAATGTGCCAATTATAAGCATTAAGAAAATTTGTTCATGTACTATGAACACTTATGTATATATATGTTAATGCCTTTGCTCATTATCTAATTTACTCAACTGTGTTATATTGCATATTTATTGACTTGAGAAATAAAAATGCTATAGCAAGGAAACCTGAGCCTGTCAAATCACCAATGGCAGTCAAGTATGGAATAGCACAATTGTCTGGATCTATTTTCCATTTCCACATCAAGTGAATAATCAAATGTGCTAGATATAATAGAAGTACCACCTGAAAATGAAAATTACATTATTTATTAGTATTCATTAAATTATAGAGTGCTGACATAATTATCTCAATTGGTGAAGTCAGGCTGGGAAAAAATAGTATTTTAAATTTTTGAGGATATATAAAGTGCTATGCTTTGAACCTGAACTATAACATGGTTGGACTTTAAAAAAGTGTGAATTCTTCTACTAATCTTCTACTATTGTACTCTTCTCAGAATTGGTCTTAACAGTCATTAAAATTCAATAAATCTTATCCTAACATGGACACTGACTTTATTATAATAATGGATGCCATTGACACTGTTTCTTTTTCTCAGCCTTCCTGTACCTCAATCATCCCTTAAACACTGAAGGTATAATTTGGGAAAGAAAACTATGAATAAAATCAATGTGGATAAAAAATTTATTGACCTTCCTTAGATTGAATCCAGTCAAAATTGTCAAATTCTTAGAAAGTATTAAGTAATTATAAAAAGTATTAAAGAATAATAGTGCCATACACAAATTACAGGAGCTGGTTAGGAGAATGTATGTAATGTAAGAGTAAAGTTTCTAGATATACAAGTTTCTTAACTCCACAGATCAATAGGAAAATCAAACTCAACATATTTGGAAGAAATTCAATGTATTCAAATAGAATTTTTCATTTGAACTTAAATACAAGATGGTTGAAGCAATTAATTTGTAATAAGATTATATTGGATGATCATCTTAATACACATTATCTTAAATTTATAATGTAGTTTCAATTTGATATATACAATGTTCACAAAAAGTAAACATTTAGTAGCTAATCTAAGGCAAATTGATCTGATGATGAATAGTTTAAGTACATACCTGGATTAAACTAGTCAGCACATAGGAAACAAGAAATTCTATTCCAATAGTTGAATGACCAGAGTGATGTATGGCATCAGCCACAAAAGCAAAAATAATCTGTCCCACAAAATCTAATCCCAATAAAACTCTGGCAGTGTTTGCATGTGGCACTGCAAAAAAATATAAAATGGTCATAATTATATTTATTTTTGTATTTATTAAGTTTCTTACAAAAATAAGTAAATTTTCATTTGTTCAAGAGATCTTTTGTCAAATTGAGGAATTTGAAACTGTTATAAATTTGCTGTCAATTTCAAATGTAATCATATTATTTTCATATATCCTTACATCCACTAAATACTGCTGCCCAAGGTCCAACACAGAGCTTTGAATAAGGTGGAATCTGTCCTAATACTGATGTCTGGTGAAGCATTGTCGAGACTCTACTTGCTTGTACAGAAACCAAGTTCCCTCCAATACCATTGATTATGGGCTGAAATATTACAAAGCCTTCTAAAACATCCACAACAGAGCCCAGAACAAGACCTCCAAATCTGTAACAATCCATAATGAAGATGTGACGTATAGCATAGAAATATATTTAAATAAATATAACATTATTACTGGTTTTTCCCCCTTTTTTTTCATATATACTGAATCCATGGTTAGTTTGAAATTAATCAGCCCTCAATTCTTGTTTCATTTTTTCCAACATAACTATTCTTTACCCACTAGATCACAAATATGGTACATATTTTTTCTTGTATTTTAATTTTAATTTATGACAAATCATTAAGTAATAATTGGATATACAAAACATATTTTACATTTTTAAATGATAGTTTAGAATTTAAGAATATTCCTAAAAATTAAATGTTACAATATGCTTTTTCTTTAATTATTAATTTGGAGTAGAATGAGTAAGAAAATTATAAACTTACCCACTTATAAACAATGCAGACATGACTGGAGTCCACCCTGATTTCAAAATTGGCCTAGCGAACTCATTTTTGTAAGCGATGAAAATCCATATGGGGAGAAGTAGCAAGTAAGCACAAACAATAATGATAGATATCCACATCTTTGTATCTAAGGATGAAAAATAAGATGGAGGATATAAAATAATTCATATCAGGGAACATTAAAATAATATTTAAGTGTATAGAAGAAATTTTTCAATTTTCATGAGAAGCATTATCTTTTACATTAGAAATACGCTATCTCTGAATACTACATTATTTGTGTATAACGAAAATCTTGTAGTATATTGTGGATGAGCTCATGTTCAGGTTTATACAACAGGTAGAGAAGACTCACACCTTACAGGGAGTCAACCTGGGTAGTTCAGGTGGTTAAGTGCACAACATATTAAGTGGAGTTCCTGGGTTCGATTCTCAGTCTAGTCCTTATTCATTAATTAAAATATAATTTTAAAATGTTATCATGTATTAAATCAATTTGACTGTTAGAGCCATAGTAACAAAATGAAAAATAACAAGAATACTTTTCATTATATTTAATTGAGTGTTTTGTTAATTATATGGATGGTATGAATCAATTGGCTAACTGAGTAATGCATATTATTGTTGCCTACATATGTTTTAAATAAATTTTATTAAAATGAAGTTATAATCTTTCATTTATTATATATAGTATTCTTTATATCGCTGGCATTTCTAATTCATTGTGTCACAAACATGTTTTCCCCATTAAGACTTGATAGTACTTTCAGTCCAAAGAAAAATTTCAATAACAACCATAAAAATGTATTTATAAATTTGTAATTACCATGAATAGAGTGAATTGCTGCAGATATATTAGAAAGTAGTGTTATTGAAACAATATCACCAATACTTGCACCTAATGGTGTAGCTACATTATCTGGATTCAAATTTAGGCGTCTTGATATGAGAATTACTGCAATCAACACCAAATCTGAAATAAAAAAAATCATTGTGAAGCAGAAACTCAACTTCTATTGACCAAGAAACATACATGTTCATAGAAAAGTTTTTTTATTAATTGTAAATGAATTACCAAGTTTGTGTAGCATATTTTCATAATTTTTAAATTAATTTTAACATTTAATTAGCCATATGGACCCTTCTTAACTTCTTTATTGTTAAAATCTACTCTTAAGATTATCATATTAAATATGTTACCCAATATAAAACAAGATGATGTAGCTGTAGTTATGCTCGAAGCTGCCAAAAGTAACGTATCACTGAACCTGATTTCTTTATCAATAACAGCTCCAACAGCCACAGCAAATATCGATACAACCAGAGCAGCCACAATTGCCTGGATCTAATGCAACAGTTCATAAACAAATTGGTAATAGTTAATTGAAAATTAACTTAAGAGACTTCATATTTAATAGAAGCATTTGAATTATATAATTGTCATTAATCTGAATTGCTTGCAATGCTAATGTAGAAATTAAGTTTAATGAGAAGGTACAAAATGCAAGTTGAACAAATTTTTTTTGAAAAAAATAGAATATACCAATTGTAAAATATTAGGTTTGCAGTTGTAAAAGTCATATATTTCAACAAACAATCATGGAAATTGAAAGTATCACAATCTCTCTCAGTACAGGAAACTCCATAGTAATGAGTTAAATTAAACTTTGTTCTTAAATACTTCATTTCATTCAGTAAATAATTTCTGATGGTGAATTTTTTCAGTTTTGAATGTCGTCTGAGGACTATAAAATTGAGTTGCATATTGTTGATGTATGTTTATATGACTTGATATTGGTAATTGTTATTTGATAGAACCCTAGAAATATTATAGATTAATTTTAAGATGTTTTACATCATAATTAGAAAGCTCTAGATAATGGCTACAGCTTTTTTTTAATTCATCGGATTCTTTTAAATTAAAAGTAATGGATTAGAGCTTCCAGAAACTTAACACTGAATATTTGGCAATGGCTCAATAGGGTAGTTCTGTGAGGTATTTTTCAATTATTTATTTTTTCCTCGTGCATGAAATGCAAGGGTGGACAATAAATATTTTAATGAATAAATAAAACTTTAACTAGGGCGGACGGAAAAAATACGTTGCAATTTTTCCTAGTCAGAATTAGTTCGAGTTTTCTGGACCAACTGAAGGTTTCCCGGTACTCTTCTTTTGTGCAGATACAGGCTGGTGGTGAAGACCAATAACTTACGCATCTTTTAAACAGGATGCGGGAGCGAAAAGTAAGCGTTCCGAAAATTACTTCTTGAATTCGATGCTGCTTTTGGCAAGCTATAGTGATACATTCAGGGTTATGATGTCATTTGGAAACTCGACTTTGGCTAATTTAATCCCCTACACATTTTTGCAACCCCCGCCCGCGTTTTCTGTTTATTTTTCTTGTTTTCCAGCAGAGCTGAAATATGTAATCCTCCCAATCCTGGCCCATCAGTATAAAATTGCATGAAAAACGTAATGAAAACATCCTCTAATAAAAATGTATTCATATAAACACAAGTTAGAAGGTTAAGTATAGTGGATTCTTACAGAACGGTAGAAAAATTTAATATATATATATATACAGGTCAACGTTTATATATAAACTATGACAGACCTCTATAACACGTTGAAAGTAGTGACCAGAGAAAAAAGGCAAATCGGTTTTAATAACGTACATTCGATCACAAAATTTTAAATCTTTTTCAGTCTTTAAGCCGTTTTATACTGGACGGATAAGTCTATTAGATCAAGAGAAATTGTAAATATATGGTAAGATTGGTTGGGAAGTACGAGATGTTACAAAACAAATGAAGATGTTCATACTGACATCAGAGGGACAAGTTTTGGTTGACTATATCTATATGACAAAGAAAGGTTAGGAGGATTGTACATCATTATACCTGTACTAAAGCAAGATTTCCAATGATCATACGTCGAACTTTCTTCATGTCGTCCATGTTGCCCAGATTCGCCTGAGTCGCAAGGCGAGAAGACAGACACATGTCAAGATTTCCTTTAAGTCCGATCAGAGCAGGAATCAGGATGAAAAGCGAAGACACGTCGTCGAACACAGGCCAACGCTGCACATGTAATAAAAGAAGGAAAAAGTAGAATTTTTGTGACAACCACGTTTAAGTTGTAGATAAGGTTATTGGTAAAAAACATTAATTGATGACCTGAAAATAAACTAGCATATATATCCGTAATTAAGAGAAACCTGTGCGTAATTAAAGAGGTCTTAGAATCACGGATATTATCCAGATAGGAAGGAATGTTATATTTTCTGGTCATTTACTCAGTCTTAATTAAACCCAAAAGTAGATCAATGTTAAAATGCCTTCCAGTATGTTTTTTAATTGTGTAGTGTATTACTTTCATATCACTTTAGAAATGATTTAAATTCATACTGAGTGCCGGTGATGCCCGGGTATTTATTTACCACCCTGGTTATTGCGATAATTAAACTCGGCGACTCCTATAACCTCGGAATCGACAGTAATCACGGTCTTTTATACATGAATTTATATGTAAACCCCTTACAGTAAGGGTGCTTCACACCTTGACTTTTGGAGTTGAAATTAGACACTTAAAAATTATAGTAAGCACTATCAAATTAAGCGACCCCGAAAATGTTTTATTCGACGCTAATAATGGCCGGTTGGAAATGTTTTAATATTCCACCCCCTCCACCACTACCCCAAGAGGCGGTAGGTTTGTTCCGATATCGTAACATGTGCATAAAGTTTGGTAGAAATTAGCCTACGTATTTAAGATTGTATAATGGATAGTAAAATGGTGAACGACAGTTTAATTCAAAGCGAACAAAATTCCATTCCCATGAATTTGAAATAAGATTTTGAAACGTTGGCCATTTAGTCTCCATATGGCAATAAATTTCTCAGTGATGTATATAAAACAGCTAAAAAAATTATTCGAAATCGGTCTAACCGTTTTCTTAAGAAAAACGAACAAAGTCGTGGCAGTGGGAATTTGTATTACATTGGTTTTGGACCCCGTAATGGAAGAAACTTGAAGATAATTTATTTTCTTGAATTCAATAATGTTTAATGAAAAAACTAATTATTAATTTTGTCAATTATCTTTTTTATTTTAAATTTAATTTGACTGATATATGAAAAAGCTCCAGCTTATTAAAATTGAATAACGTAGAAAAAATTAGTTGTCTTATTTAAATGTGACTGATAAAAAAACATGGGGAATAAAATACAAAAACACCGTTAAGATAAATTATAATTGAACAATTCAAACAAATTACAGAACCAAATTTTTTTTATACATATAGTGGAGCTAGGTGGGGTGATATACAGGCCTATAGTGAATTTGAATTAAAAACCGGTGTTAGCGATGTATGTTTTAATTTTCAGGAAAGAAGCAATGAAATATTAAATATTTAAGTCATTAGTTAAAGATACTGCTTCTGCTCATTTTCTAGTGCTAGTGTTAAAGCGTTAATTTTTTTTAAATATTCAAGTAGGAAGTTTACATTCGTTTAACATGAATTATTTGGAAAGATTATTCCCGGTTCGCAGTGATTTCAACCGGTATTTTTCACTGTTGAACAGTGCCAAGAAAAGGTCGGTTAAGCGCACTTATCGTCACAATCAGTTTGGATAATATTGCAGTTAGTACTTATCAAAGACCATTTCTCAAAGCTTATTAACGGAAAAGAAAACTTCCACTGTGGAGTGAAGATAACGTCTGTCATGCCTTTCAGCATTATTCACGGTCAAAAATTAAAATAAATTGAAGGCTAGAAACAATACGTTTGGCGATGAATTATTAATAATATCTGTAAAGGGGCCGACGTTTGCTAAAAGTATGTCTTTTATACCGTCCAAGGAAGTAGTACAACAATCCACAGTGTAAATGAGGAGAATCATCCCAATTTATAACTGAAGAAGTAAGGACGTTAATGGGATGGGTAAAAGTGCTCCTAAGATAGTGAAGCCGTCATATCGACCGGCAAGATAACAGAATCAATATTCTGGGATTACCAATGCTTTATATTCCTTGTCTATCTTAAAATAGCCACGTGTGCATACTTTTCAGGTAAGAAGGACCGAGCCTGGTTCGATGAAATGTGATCTTCCCAATTGTGGAAAAAATCCACGAACAGACCGAGCTATAATTCCAGGATATTATCTTAATTTGGCCCTTTTAAAGTTTTTCCTCCTTTCTAAATCAAGAAAACCCCGCCCGGTGGACAACATTTTGTGTACAACGTGGGCGTCTTCAGCAGGGTCGTGTAGTTCGACGTTTTTGATTCAAACAGTAAAAATTAATGAAGTGTTGTAAATGATGTAGAATTAATCAATAGGGATTTATTTTGGTATCCCATTGTTTATGTATGAGTGAGGTATTAGAGAAAGCATCCAGTAAATTCTAATTTCGGACTCTCATGCTGTGCTTCCTACCTTCATCCCTTAAAACGAAAAGAGTTTCTTATTGTCCTATAGCAAGGAATTTGGATAATTCGGAATGAAACATGAAATGTAATAAACTTCGTGGAGTCTATGCTCATCGAAGTTTGATAAACACCAGCATTTAAAATATCCATAAATAGTCGAAAATGAGTTTCGTTGATCTGTTATGTTATTGTAACGGCGCTGAAAAGTATCAGGCAGTTTTCACTAGACTCCGACTACTATTTTTAGGGTTTTCTCTCTCCCACAGCTATTTTATGAGTACATTCTCTAATTCCCCGTTCACAAATACTTCCGCCGGACCAGAGACATTTTTTTTATCTTGCTTGATTACCGACAACTTGGCAAGATTTGTGAGGTGATCTGCACCGCTTTCATATTTTCCAACCGATCACAATTTAGTCGCCTTTCAGTTACTTTTCCTACACTCGATCATCGAGCCCTGGATATCTGAATATTGTTTGGAAGCCTGAATTCTGTCTCTTTGCTCTTCCCGGGGATTAAAATACTCAACTTGGCTCTTAGCTAGGAGATCGCAAGCTGCAAAAATCTCTTAATTTCTAAAACTTTTAAATAAATTAATTTTATTATAATCTAAATTGGTGACCGATCTATCGCCGTCCATAAAATGTTCTATTTGCCTTTTTCATAGATAATGCAATACCATAATAAATGACTACTCCATAAAATTGAAATAAGATCAAGAAAGAAGTGTAAATGATTGTTTGCTGACCTGGACCTTGCTGAGGATGATGCCCGCCCCGATGGTCCCTGCGCCGCCCAAGGCATAAGGCACGGCAACTTGTGAGGCTGTCTGCCACCAAGTCTCACTCTTGGGAATCATTTCATCAGGCACTAGCTTCGTCGAGCTACCAACTTCCGACAGCACCGGTGTAGGTAGGCTTTCATCCTGGTTCCCGTTCTGTTCTGAAGTAGGCGAGAAGACCTTCGACTCTATCTCGATCACGTTGATGGTTTCCGTCGCCTTTTCCATCCCTGAAAGTGAGTACCTTGTCTTTAGCCACTAGTATGCATATTGAGAACGTAAGTTACCGATAATAGCTGTTTCCTGTATAGAAACTTCGGTGGTAATTGATACCAGGAAAATTTGCACTATGTACCCGGTGAACTAATATTTTGTGTTACGCGGAAGTGCGACTTTTTGAGCACGTGGAGGAAAATTATTGTCATATAAGCAGACGCAATTTTAATTTATTTTGCCGTTAACGTTACTATTGTCTTAATTGTTTCTATAATAAAATTCATATTCAAAAACATTATCTTAGATAGGGGACAAACGAAGATTGGTGATCTACAAGGTCACATTTTAGTACCCATAGTTCTATTTCGTTAATACAAGCGTAAACGATTCGTAACTATCCATTAATTTATCTGAGAATATACATTTTACACATAATACTAGTATTTTATAAAGAGAAAGCCAACTGTTCTAGAAGGAACCTGCTGCGTTATTGTTTTCTAAGTCAACTTACGAGGTAGATGTGCAAATACAATCAACGTGACACTGAATCTCATACGATTCAGTGAAGGGAAATATTGAAATAAATTTAGGGGTATTTTCGGATATTAAATTAAATTTTAAGTGTACTTAATAACGAATTAAGTTCAGAATTAAAAACATTGTAAAACAGTAAAGCAGATTAATACAAATAACAGCTGAATTTAATGTAAATAATTTTTATTCCTGCACCAAAATAACTTATATTATGTTAATTAATATCTACTGGATGGAGATCATTATAATGTTATCACTAAATCCATTATACTTCACTAAACGGCAAGAATTAATAAATTCAAATTAAAAAACTGATTAACTAAATTTTAAATAATAATTTCTTCAATATAATTAATGAATCCGTGAAATCAAACATAGTATTTTAAAATGAGATTCAGCAATAGACTGACAACTTATGTGAATAATTTATATTTTATATTTTGAAAATAAAAATGAAGACCAATCAGAGACCACAAATTTTAATTAAAGTGTATGTTTACTTGTCATGTGTCTTACTCATGATAACTATGGAACATCACTGGGCCAGGTGTATTTTGAAAATAATTTATACACGTAATTACTACACACACCGCCATCGCTATAAGAACAAACTTTCCCGTTGCAACAGACTTTGAATTGTCATTACCAAGACTGTTACCCACTGGAATTAGCACGTTAGCTTTTACAGCCTATGGCAATAGGGATTCAAAGAGAGATCGGACTGGAGCGGAGACCGATCCTTGGTTTGACGGCATGGAAACATTTCCAAAATACGGAAGCGTTGCCGAGTCGGGCGGAGAAAATGAGCTACGAAACTGTAGAGAACAGAAGCAAATGTGAGCCTTCGCGCACATTTTAATTAATAAGGAATAGCAGTAGCTTATACAGACAAAAAAAATGAAAAATCAGTTCGTTATAATTCTTTTAATATTTTAACTAGCCGTCACATTTACTCAAGCAAGTCATAAATGATTACAGAAAACTGGAATGTTAAGCAATGAAATATTGGCTCGACCAACCCCCCTATTCAACCCATTAATTTACAGTTTCAAATGATAAAATAATGTGACAATAACTAAAAATTTAAATATTAATCTTAATTAATGCCAGATATTGTTAAAATACAATTATTTAGTGTCTTCATTTATAGTTATTACGTTACTATTACTTTTAATGGATGTAAGATATCCTGAAGTAATATCAACCATGAAGAATATTGATGTTATGAAAATGAATTTTGATAGGGAACAAATGTTGCTGTGCTTAATTTGAGTCACATATACATTGTTAAAGGACTCCTGTGACATTACATTTAAGCTACATAATAATTTGTTTTTTTTTGTATTATCACCATTGTTTTCGCCAGTCGACAACTAATATATTTTTACACAAATTCAGGGTTTGTATATTAAAATAAATAATATAAGGGGCATATTGAAAATTAGTGTTTTTTTCAAACAATTGTATGTTTGGTATTCCTGTTAAGCTGGAAATGTGTTCTGTAAAATTATGTTTCCTTTCTCTGTGCAGTTGTCTGTGGCAATATTGCCGAAAGCTCAAAATTCAAAATGAAACAATTTAAAACTGATTAATTAATTTTTCTTTTTCCTATTCAAATTGGAGATTGATGAATACATTGGGGACAATACAGAAACAACAAACAGCATATAAAAGTCCTATTAAAAATTTTAATTTCTTGAAGTAAACTGCGTAATTAATGATTCTTGTAGACTCTTGAAGCCTGCGGAATTATTTTGTTCAGCACAATTATGTATAACACCTGTGTTCATCTGATGTGTTGAGGTATATTTTTGAATTACCGTGATGGATTTCTGATGTAAAAGTATTTGAGATAATGATAACTGATATTGCATTTCCTCGATTTCTATAAGAGAAAAAGAACTGTCCAGCACATTAATACATCCTTCAAATTAGAGAATCAGCTTATTATTAGAATCTATTTCTATACAGAACACAATAATATTGTGCTGGAAAAATGAGCTCTTCCCTAGCGAGAGAAAATAACTCAAAAAAATTGCAATACAAAGGCGAGTCGTTTTACCTACAAATGGTCCCTGCTTCCCTCGCGGATCAAATTAATTTCCGACTGGACAATTACATATAACGATATAAAATGCGACTAGAATTGTGCCACATAACTGTTTTGTAAGAATTCGTCTAAGTGATAGGAGTATCAGTACAGAATCACATTTTGATAGGATTGACCTGAAGATACTGCGGAACGCCTCCTATCGATAATTAAAACATGTCTCCTCTTTTTATCTGCCTCCAACTGGTTAAGATAATATTGCGAAATGATTCGAATTGAGCATCCACAATTTTTCGGTACCTGCTCAGCAATTTTGTTGAAATTAAACTGGTTTTTACGGTTAAACAATCCCTAATTCAGTGAAGGTTTACACCCATACAATTACTTTCATTTAATCGGAAAAGAAACAAAAGGTATACTTAGGAGGACTGAAAATAATAATAATAAAATACATAAACGGAGACAGTCATAGACTGAATAGGAATCGACGACGAACAGTTTATTATTGTTCGAAACATTGATCCTACATTCCTTCTCCTTTACTCTATATTATTGTCATCAAGTTACCAATTATCGATCGACTAGTATACTTTTTAACTTTATCTTCGTTGCTCCTTAAACGGCTGTCACAAGGCATGTATATTTTCATTAATGTTACTTGTTGTACATAATAAACACATAACCAACAAGAATACAGTTAAAAATGGCAGTAATAAGTGTAACAAAGACTATTTTCATTGGTAAAAAGTAATAGTTTTATGAATGTTTTTAAAAAACTGAAAAAACATTCTTGACAATCGATTTGAATATATTTATAAATCTGAAGAAAGCCATCTACCAAAACATTGTATTTAAACTTAAAATTAATAGACGCTGAAGGAAGTAAAAAAATAAAGGAAAAGAAATAAATGAATACACATACTCGTACATCCTTTTCAAAAATGAATCTACATTTTTATATTAGAATAACATGAAATATATAATAAATGAGCATTTAGTTTTACGTGTAATTTAGCAATAGAACATAAATAATTATTTTATTTTTTATTAAAAATATTATTAAACTATCATTATACCTGACCTTATTATAATTAAAAAAATTGTTAATGAATATTCAATAACTTTTCCGTACATATTTTTACTCTCATCGGGTAGTCTATGAATAGTATTATAATATTCATAGCCAACTTGATAAAACTACAGATATGCATGGAAACGTTGTAATAAAATATTGAATTCAGTCTTTTTCAGTGTAAAGAACGAATAAAATATTCTCAGGCTTCTGACCGAGTGAAAAGATGTATGCGCGACGTTTCGATGACGTTTACTGTCACCGAAACTTTTCACTCGGTTAGAAGCCCGAGAATATTTAATTCATTAATAATAAAGTATTGTTTGAATGATAATAAAGTCGGATAAAATGTTCGTTAAATATATCTAACAAATATTTATTGTAAGTAACGTAATGATGGGGAAAAAATGGTTTATTGTTGCATTACACGACATGATGAAACATGAGGCATAAATTATCTGTCTTCGCTATAATACATAATATTCAGAAGACCATAAATTTTTTAGGTTGCGCCGAAGCTAATTTTAAACAATATCAGCTATGAAACTAACATTAACAGAATTTAGCGTAAATTAAAACTATAAAAACACTTTCTTACGTTTCTACAGGGTTTTTTTTCGAAACCGATTATAATTATAAATAGTTTCTTGAATGTGAGGATGGTTCTTACCTAAGCCAAAACTCAGCGACAGAGTTGTTCAGTCTTTTCTCCAGTGTTTCGACGACGGAAGAAGAAAGGCGAGGGTTCCTCAGCCGATCTGTGAAGTCACACAAATAAACTCCAATAATTTTGAATACAGGAATACTATCAGGTCTAATTACAGGAACTCTTACAAATTAGAATTATATGATCTGCTCGAAAACT
This sequence comes from Zhengitettix transpicula, assembly GCA_037074705.1. NCBI lineage: Eukaryota > Metazoa > Arthropoda > Insecta > Orthoptera > Tetrigidae > Zhengitettix > Zhengitettix transpicula. The sequence goes on along the minus strand of CM073595.1, from coordinate 60,087,787 downwards.
AATTCTTAAACATTTACCGTAAAGGTAGTTATTACTGAGAAGACTATAAAAGTATTACGAATTTAAAATATATCATTTAATTGAGTTTTACAACACTTGAAGATGTCCCGAAAATTTAGTGATGAAACGTTGAGTCTGTTTTAATGGTTTTTCTAATATTTTTAATTTATTTCAATAAGTCATATAAATGTAACTTAATATTCTATTAATAACATTAATATCATTCACATATATTTAGACTTAATCAGAACTCTCCAGTGGATATAGGGTAGTATAGTAAAGTGAATTGCAGAGTAGAGTGAAGTGATAGTGCTCCGTTATGAACTAAATTAAAATGGTAACATTCCTTGTCTCCTTAGATAGTTAAATAAATAGTTAACTCTACTTTCAGATAGCTTTCCACTGTTCTTCTTTTCAGGCAAGGACAATATTAATTATTTCTTTAACTTTTTCAATTAATTAATATAATTTTATATACATGTATTTATAGTTGAAATAATGTCACTAAGCCTTTCTTATATAAAATAATTATATTTATTTCCTCTAATTTCTTTTATTGTAACTTCTTTTATTTAATTTGTATTTTCATGTATCTACCACCCAACAAACTACCCATTTGTAGATTAAATAAATACATATTATTATGGAGTATATATGTATATGTATATATATATATATATATATATATATATATATCTTGGAATTGTTAATCTTTAATATCAAATTATTAGGAGGGAAACGCACAAACTGAGTTTATCGTTCATACTTGGCTTTGATATGTACGTCAGTGAGTCGACAAAGGAAACTAAGAATTTGCCGAGACGTCACTTGATATAAGCCTCTAACAATAGAACGGTACTGCGACGCAGATGAGAAAAATAAGTTTTTTAGTCACAGGCAAAGTCCAAGAATTCACCTATATTTTCCCGGTGAGAAACTAATGGGAAAATGCGATGACTTACAATTACGAATATTTATGATGCGATGACTTACAATTACGAATATTTATGAAAAAAATATTGGATTGGCTCGAAAGATTAGAGACCGATGATGCAAGAGTTTTGGAAGAGGGAGAGACGAGGCCATATATAAAAATAATTTTTCCTTGATATTGCGATCTCTCGTTGCAGTCATGAATCTGCTTTTGTTTCCATTTTGTGGGCGTGGTGTTTCCTCTATATGGTTTTTTAACTAAGGTTCCCACAAGCCGAGACACCTCGGTCAGTTTTGAGAGGTGTATGTACCGGGGTCCCAGATCTTGGGCATACGGTAAGAGTTTCCCGCTATTTCTATTGGAATAGTCTGCCAGCTGCCTCCAAACGGAGAAGGGAATGCTGCGACCCCACAGAAAACCCCTCTCCTGCCATCGGAAGGGAAGAGCCCGACCTACCTGATGCAGGATTTCTAGGGTTTGTCCTAGTTCACTTTTAGGCAAATTTCCGGGTAAGATCCTTAAAACTAAAGCCCGGCGGATATGGCTACCTTCGACATACTCCTTTTCAATGCGTTTCCTATGCTATAAAATGGGAGTGGCCACTATGTAGATTACCCTATACATAGTCTTATCAAATATTACGTTATGAAGTAAACATATACACTTTATTATGACATCGGCACGGTCGGGATTTACTTCTATTGCTTTTAATAACAATCGCTATTTGCTACTCAAAATACCAAAGGCATTTCTTTGGTTCTACGATATCGACGACGCCGTCTCAGCTATCTTATATATATATATATATATATATATATATATATATATATTATCTTTAAGATGCAGATTATTAATTTCACTCGAATGAGGACTTCACGAATGGTATATCACCGGAGGAAAACGTATTCAGTGTGCCCACTCGATTCGTACGACCAGTATTTTACGATACAAATTCACATCCAATGTGCGGCCGGCCTCAGGCTTGCAACTGTAGTGATATTCATTCGGGCCTTGCCTTGCGACCAGCCTTCCAGCAAGTGCTATTCATTCTGGCCAATTAAGTCTGTAAGTCCGCTGCAGAATCCGACAACGTGATGCGGAAAGGATCACCACCACTGATGTCCGAACCAGCCACCAACGTTTGAGCGCCCCGAAGCTCCCTCAGAATATTAATTATTCAAATTAATTAGACTTACACTGCGGTTGTCAGCATCCAGAATCATTTTATATATAGGGAGATTTTTTAAAATATTTTGTTCTCCGTTCAGCGTGGTCGATGGTATTCTGAATTGCTCGTCAAGGAAGCTTACAATCGTTTTCCGCTTCCTACATGAGACTTTACTGTTGACGAAATCTGTTCATTAATTGTGGAAAAGAAAATTGTAGTTCTTCATAATCATATATGGACGTTTATAGAGGTTGGGAATTTAATGTTACTAACATAGTTTTCCAGGACATTGTTGCAAAATATCGAACAGTTATGGGCTAAGTGGAAATTCCGTCTAGCTTCCTTCAGTTTGTATGAGGAAACTATTTTCATTTTGGAAGAATGGATTCAGGTTGCTTCACGTAAGATGCTTTACGTTTGCTCGTTTGCGAAGGCATGATTCACAAACGGAAAGGAAGCGTTGCGTCATAATCCTATGGTGGGTTTCGGCTTTATCGATAAGTTTGTCTCGTTCACTCCATAATAATTTTCGTAATAAAATATAGCATTGCCAAGTTATAATACTGGGGAAAATTGACCTTCAGGGAATGATTTACGTCATCATAGTCCTGAACAAATATCACGGTGACGTAATTTGGTACTGTATGGAAAAATACGAGTGAGTCTATTAATATTGAGCAAGGCTTTACAGAATTTAAAGTGTAAATTAAACATAAACACCCAAATTTCAAATTAACCAAATACATTAAAGCAAATAATGATATTATTATAATATAAAGATAACTGGCGAGAGAAAACATAATGGGACCCCATAACATAACGAAGTTGCAGTTCGTTCCTGAAGATTAAAATTGTATAAAATAATTCACCTTTATTGAAATCGCAAACGGCAAAACACCTGTTATTAATAAATATTTTCAAACTACTAAACAGACGAGAATAATTTCGTTTTCCAAAAAATTAGTAATATATTTTTCAATTTTTTGCATATTTTTAAGACCAGAGAAAGTGCTGAAGACCTTCCTTGTGGTCAAGAACATGTCCATTACGTATTAACTAACTAGTCTTGAATTGTTTATAAAACGAAATCAAATTTAGCTTCATCTGCAGTTGAAAAGAAACTGTCAGCAGTAGTAGAGAAACAAAAAATGCATGGATGTTACAATCAAAATTATAAGAATCTCTACCCAAAATAATATATATATATATATATATATATATGTATATATACACAAGCAAAAAAGGCAAATTAATAATAGAATATCAACAACATATTAATTTGAATTTTTTTAAAAGCACATTATTAATATTTACGACAAACGTAAAGGTTAAATAACGAGAATCTGTGATCTCGTGTGTGTTGCAACAATTGACGAAATGGCTGAGTAATAAACAAATGGCAAAATATTGGTTGAAAATTACGATTAACATTTTCTAGGCCGTATTTTCAAGTTTTTGGATTATTTAATAAATTGGCGGTGGCGTATTTCTACAATACGTTCATTTATACCAATATAAATTAAATATATTTGAAAGGAAATGAGAATTATGGATCAGCTGAAATAACTCTCAAACTGTAATAATGCCAATAACTAATTTTACAATTTCGTCCAGCAGCCTCCGTGTTATTTGGATTTGAATTTAATGACAATGCAGTACTTATACATTTCAGTGTCTTATTTATAAATACGTGAAATCAATTATAAAGTAAATTAACGGACGGTAGTAACGGGGGGTTTGGACTTTCCAAATAACCAAAATTAAGTCCAATACGATATTTACTACACAGGTAAAAGGAAAAATAAATTCTAATTGCGTTTAGAGGTGTCACGGCAGATAAATCACTGGAATTGACGAGCATTGTGCTCGACTTTTTATCCTGAAAAGTGCAGAAAGACTCGCACCACGGTCAGAAAATATCACAAGAAGTATTTTAGTATGAAAGTAATCATAAATTGACTAAACGAAGAAGAAACAGGAAAGTTATTAAATTACTGTTTGACAGTATGTCTGGAATTTTGAAACAAATATTGGTAACTTAATTAAATATTTACTGCAATAGTTGTCAGTAGGTCGCATTAAATTGATTATTAAATTCTTTACTGTATTGATTCTAAGAATCAACACAACGGTTTTCTAAGTTTTAGAGAAAACCAAAATCGTACTCTTTAAAATTACATTTTTTATTTCTGGATACAATATCTGTAGACATACAAGTACACACAAATATTTTTATTGTAAAAAACAAAATGTATTCTGCTACCGTTGCTATTAAACACCATTCCACATTTCAATTAATAACAACTAAATTAGAATCTCAAAAAAATTTGGTTGGGAAAGAAACCTTTTCAGCATTACTATAGAAATGTTTGTTGAAATTGTAACCACCTTGTGACGTAATATTACCCCCCCCCCCCCCACCCTTCCCTGCTTCGTCCAAAATTCTGTTTATGACAACGAAGATAAGTTTCTGTATGTAGGAATTCTCGTCTGCAATATATTACATCACAAAAAATTAATATAGATCCATTTAAATAACATTTGTTCGCATTATATCGTCCATCGGTGGTGGTAAAAACTAAAATATTTTAACAGACAAAAAGCGTTTATCATAGAAGTGTGGATCTATATCAATATCGACCTTTTTATATTAAAAGTATCAAATCAGGACTTGTAGCTTAATTCAATTTTTTTATCTAATCCATTTTGTACCGTTAATAACGTTTTCCTTAACGCGATAAATCTGGAAAAACAGTTTATTTTTTCAGATTTTCTGTGGGAAGATTATAGCCAGAAATTTGGTAGAAGGCTCCGGAAGTCACAGTGACCAACTCAGAACGATTTAAAAATTAATTTATGATGGAATATTAATGAAAGTGATGTAATGTCACTAATAATATGTAACATAAATATTCCATAATTTAGGCCAGTGAAAATTCCGTAAAAATATATTCTGTAAGTAAAGCGTTTATACTATTTGAGACATACGTTAAAGTTTTTCTTAAGGAGTAGGTTGATCGCTGAAAAATAATAACAGTGGGGTGAATGTATGTCTCATTGGATGTGCGAGAAATAATTCTGATGTAAAAAAATTAATTTCGGAAAGTATATTTAAAATACATTGAATTAAGAACTAAAATATCATACATATACCAGTGTTATTGAATTTTTGATATTAGTAATAAACGCAGTGTTGTATTGGCAAATTTTAGTCGTAGCGCCTATTTTGTCACCATATAATTAACATATTTTTACGGTTCAGGTTCCTGACCCTGCGACGTTGTTTCTGACTTTCGGATGTGAATTTGCAGCAGATGAGAAATTTTATCCGCATGAAACTTCTTTGCTAAGTAGATCTTCAGAGGAGAGAAGTGTTTGAACATTTTATTCGATAGGGTATGAATTTAAACTGTCGTCCATCATGATAGTATTTGAATATGTTTAAACTTTTGCTAAGATCATATTTTTTTCACACGGTTTAACCCAAGAGTTTAGTTAATTATTATTCAGGTGAATGGATTGACGTCAAAGTTAACGTCATACAACGTGACGACAAATATTGAAATTGGAACGTTGATATTTTTTAAATGTGAAAAGAATTGATTTATCTTAAATAAATATTGTTTGTAAGAAAGAGAGATTTCATTTGTTTTACTATCCATTATAGCAATTCAATAAATATATATACGTAAAAAATCAGTGATTTATGACAGCTGAGAAATTGAGATATGAATTCCTTAGGAATTCTGTTAATTGACTCCTTAAAGTCTATTTTCGAAAAATAATATTTCTAATTATTTTGTACAGCTGTTATCCACATTAACTTCGTTTGTGTTATTAATTTTCTCTGACAGCAAAATTCCAAATTATTTACTGAGTATTGATTATATTAAATAGCCTAATGAACCCATGATATTTTAGGGTCACGAGTTTAAGACTCGATTCGACACTTCCTTTTCTCGTCAATAAATCGATTTCTGACTAATTTACGTAATCACGCCGTTCGAAATTTACTTGCCAGGACAGTTATTTTTTCCTTAACTCAGAGTTAATTGGTGAGTTAAATCAGAGGTATGCATCAGAATAGGCTAATAACAATTTGCACGTATACGGCAAGTTCAAGTATCAAAGTTTTACCTAAAATTTTAATTACCAATATAATGTTGCGTGAAATGTTGAAGTGAGCTCATGTCATTAATTTGAATAATAAATGGTTGGATACCTCACAGTAATGAATTACGTTATTAACTGCATTACATTTATAATTACATTTAAATTGAAACTTAAATGCTTCTTTTGGCTTCTTCCAGGATATTTCATCACGAAAAATCGGACTATGGATTTTTTTCGTCCCACTGTTAACTGTTGATGTTCGTTGATATTACATATGTTTGTCTCATCAAAATTCACTTATTTACATTTTTAATTGTGGTTTCTGTCTCCACTCATAGCGTTCTGAAGACTAAGTAATTCGGGAATTTTAGCCAACGCCCATAAAAATAACCCCGTAAAAATATGCACGTAACAACATAAATTACACATTTTATTTTTTACAATCTATAAAATTTGTGTATAACAGAATAGAATAGAAATCTGTGTATAACAGAATAGAATTACAAATCGGTTAAAAATACAATAGCAACAATTTATTAAATATCCTGAGAATATTTACATCTGTAGTATATTGTTGTTAAATGAAAATGAAACGGGATTTTTTAATCTCAAATACTTTATACATTATTTAATTATTTGAAACAGCCTTAGGTGTTTTAAAAATGGATTATTATTACAAATATATTCATACATATAAACACTATTAATTTAAAATATAAAAATATTATGATTTCTTACTAAAATATATATAAAACGTCACCGTTTGTCGAATAAATAAAGATCACCACGATATTCTTTTGTATTAATGAATTATGCATTGCGCTCAATGAATCTGTGTGCAGAAATTTCACTTTTATATGTATAATTACTTAAATAAACTGGGATTTATATTTAAATTTTGGACCAATGTTTTGGATGCCTTCAAAATATGTTTTGTGACTCTTGTGCGCTTGTGCAGTTGAAATTTCATATTCTTGAAAAAAAAATTTTATGCTCTCTGTCTTTTCTGTTTGTTTTATGTAGGGAAAATTTGTTTGATTTCCCATTATTCAACTAGATACAGCATAAAAACTGATAAAAATTATATACACTGCGGCTCAAGAACTATAAATTGTTACAATGAAATTGAGCACAGATATTGGTCTATCTATTGATATGCTAACTAAATACGCGGAGAAAATGTCGAGGAATAAAGATTCAAACATTTTGTCCGAGGTACCCATAAATACAAATTCTTACAATAGTTATTTCTTTCGTCCATGCATTTATAAGATACAAAAATATCGGAATTATAGCAAGAAATGATTAAATACTTTTTTACAAATTACACGTTTTAATAAATCGTAATTTAATAAGGTTACAATGGATATAAACAAATTTTCTGGTTGTCCATTGTGAATCAGTTGTAATATTTTGTCATAGTCTAAACTTAGCACGGATACACTTCATCGTTCCTTAAAAAAATGCTCATTTCCGTGAATCGTAACAAAACACAACAAATAAGATAATATACTTCAGAAATTTTAAATAAGATTCTTTTGTAACATTCTGAATTCAAGCACTTCGCCAGATATATTTATTGAAGCTGCAGGAGTTTCATGTAATCAGAGTTACTAAGACGTCTTTATGCAGAACCAATTGCGTACTGATTTCTGTAAAAATGTTGCTCCGTTTGAAATCCAATATTATAACATTATTTACTTTAAAAAATAATAATCATAAAATTGAGTAAAATATTGCGTCCTTGCCTTCATCGATGGATTTGATTGTTATTATACAGCGACATATAAAATGTCACAATATACTTTAGAATTTATACATGATTTACAGTTTATAGAATCTTTAAATCTTGCATTTATTTAATTTTGAATTTATTGTTCAAAGGAAGACTTTCATACGGAATATTTCAAGTACCCGTCGACCTGAATTCATTAGAAATTTCGGGTTCCCGAAAACAAAGAATAAAAATCCCGAAAAAGTCTCCATCTGATAAATTTAGTGGACGTTAGGATACAAAATTTTATTTCTAAATTATTTATAAATAACATTAAAATTTTACGTTACGACTGCTTTTTTTAATAAGATAAATTAAATAAATTTACGACCATTATAACAGGTATTTTAAAATATTTTATTCCACAAAACGACGTTTTTGTATATTTTGTGCTTTAATCGTTTTTCAAAAAATTATTAAATAAAAATTATTTATTATTAAACAACCTTATGAACGTACAAAAATGTACAGAAACGTCGTTGTGTTGAATAAAATATTTTAAAATATGTTATAATAGTCGTTAATTTATAAATAACATTTAAAGGCGTTATTTTTTTTAAAAAAAGAAGGAAAAGTGATTATGCGGCCTTAGTTTTAGTTAAGAAAATACTAATTTTTATCTACGTTGTTAAGCTGTATAATTATTCTATGCTTTTGTGTCTTCATCGAAACATCTGAAATTGTTATTGTAGTTTATAATTAACATACTGACGAAAAACAGATTTTGTTTACTTTTCGACACGTTGGTTTTCGAATTCATCTAGTAATATTTTTTCTGTCTGACTACTTATTCTCTCTCGCTAATAATTCCTGTTCTTAAACCTCCTTAACTAAAACCGATCAAGAGTTAAAATTAAATTGAAGAAGTATTTAGTTTTCATCTTTTCCTAACGAATCGGAGCGACCGAAAAATGAATTGCAACGCATAATTATTAGGGTATTTCAAATAATTGATTACGTTAGCCATTTTCATTTCGAACAGATGCAAATAAAGATTTCCACAAAATAGAAAAATAGCACTTTTGAAAGTATTTCTTGAGGAAAGCGTATCGGAATATTACCTTTTGGCGACGGATCAACTTCGAGTGCAATCTCAGCGCGACTGAAGATTTCGCTTATCGAAACCTTTAATAAAAGCGAATCCCAACCACAAGTAGGCTCTTCGATGCGTCCAACTGATAACTTGTCTTACGTATGTATAAAAGGCTTGTGTAATACAATTTCCTGTTTTAGCTATTTGCAATTCATAATTTTCCAGAATAGATAGAAAAATACCTGTAATTTAAATGAGACACGAATTCGGGAAATTATTCCTGCCATTCGTCAGCGACAATTGACAATTATGTTTAGATATTTGGTAATAATGTTATCGGGAATTCACGTGTCTGTACAAAGAGTGAAAGTAGTAACAAAAACCAACGCTTCGAACAGTAAATACACGATCTTTCAGGAAAACAATTTACAATCAGAGCTGATCACCCGAGCAGACTTTTTTTTAAAAATAATCGGCTGCTAATTTACAATGTACAACAGTTTCATTGCATAAAAGGATCTTATAGTGAGTAGGTTAGTGACAATTCCATAGTATACGATTGGTAGGTTTCATTTATTTAGTTCATGTCTTGCAACTCTGGCTTTAGGTCCGTAATCAACATTTTTCTGAGGTTTCTCTATACTTCTCGAGGATTGATTAATTCTGTTACCAGTTCTTTACCGCGTCCTTCGATACGTTCGAAGTAGAGTTCTGAGAGTCTCTTCATTTCCTCTGTACCGATATGTTGAGGACATTGTGCAGGGTGAATTCGATGGTGCGTTAGAGATGGAGCGCGGAATTTTAGATTCGATTCATTGTAAAAATTTTTTACTTCGAGGGATTTGTGCATCCCCATAATTTTATGACCTTAATAATATATTTATATAAAATTACTCCTCAAGTGGTAGTTTCACTTTCTTCCCATATCTCTAGATTGATTTTCTTGCGTTTCATTTTTACATGATCCTTCCAAGTAATTTTTTGGTTTAGATGTAATCCTGGTTTATTCTTTACTCGGATTTTAATATTGTTCAAGGCACACTACTCGTCTTCTGGTGACTGATTTTTGTCTCATTAAAGAACTCTTCGAACAGTAAATACTCTTTCGGGAAAACGATTTATAATCAGAGTTGATCACACCCCGAGTACTATAAACATACTAAATTCACTCTATTCCTGAAAGTCAGTGGGAACGAACTGAGGACGCGAAGTCGTCCAGATCGTTGAAGCTATATGAAAAGAACGCGGTGTTTCATTACAGGGCTATAGTTTCTTTAAATTTATTTTAGTACTGAGTGAACTGCGTTAAAAATTTTGATAATTAAACTTATATCATTTCTGGGTACCTTCAGTCAGTTTGGATACTCACGATTTTTATATGAGCATTTTCTGATAGTAACGTCAAATGCTAGATCATTGTAGAGTTAAATCGAGTACGTGACTTCTAGAAGGAATGATACATTAATATTAAAAAAATAAATTATAATTTAGTACTGATTTGTGCTATTTGCGTCGTAAGGTTTCCTTTGTCCATATCCACAATCCTGGCACAAAATGTCACTGTGAATTTAAACATTTTTTTTAAATAAAAAAAAACGAAGTTTGTGTTTGTGACGTTTTAAATGTGCTCAAGTGAAATGAAATTTTATTTTTGTGTGCACAAGGTAGTCCGAACATTTTACTGACATTTTATATACAAATGACGTAAGATTTTTAAGTTTATTATTATGCAGGTTCATCCAACCACTTTTTTTTTAATGAAAGTCGTAAGTTAACGACTATAAAGGTGATCATGAACGGAAAATAAAGCCTGTGAGCCGAAAGCTCCTCAAACTTTTTATCTGACATAAATTGGAGTTATTAGTACATACGTGTTAAGTTATATCAGGACTATTTAAAAATTTTGCTTAATTACTGTTATAAAAAAATGTTAATAATTTTCAACAGCCTTTCGACTTATTTGGTCATTTTCAGTTACGTTGTAATAGTTTAGCCTTAAGTTTACTCATTTTAATTATTACTTCTATATGAGACTTTTTGTTGTTTTGTCCCCCTGAATATAAATCTCTGAACAGTTGCTATCAATCAAATGAATTAGTTATTAATTATCCAATTTTTTTTAAAAAAACACTGTCAATTTTAAAACTTTTTATTATTACAGAAAAAATATAATTATGGTGTCATAAAAAATTTGTATAACTTAAGTTGACGCCGTCAGGAATCACCTAACGTTAGTTGGAACTGTCATAAAATAGTCGAGTTAAGAAATTTATAGGAAACCCGGTAATTTTATCCGCAACATAAAATCTGAAATAGAAGGAAATCGTAATTACAAATACCCACATCCAGTTTTTCTTTGGGAAAGTATACTTCCCAGTTGCCACTCCTTGGAGCCTCCGGGTTTACAACGCAATTCTTCAGTCTTCGGTTTCGTGAAGTCAACAGTAAACTTTTCGACGATAGATCACATTGTGATTTGATAAGTCGAATAGATCGTTATTGTAGGTTGAATAACTGATAGTAAAATAGTGATTCAATAATTTTAATAACAAATTCCATAGAAAATGTCCCGCGGACGCGAAGAGCGCGGCTGATCGCAGCATCGAAGCAATACTGCTGTGCATTACCCTGGCTAATTAACGGTTCTTGTGGATATTACTGCTAATTGCCACGACGTAGTTCAACGGCAACAAACATCTGACTGTTTAGAACTCGTCATCCTAAATTCTGTTAATTATTTCGTGTGTTGATGCGCGTACACTGAGGCGTTGACCGGACTCTTGACTTATTCTTAACTGAAACCGGAGAAATGCGACGAAATCAGAGGTGTACTCACACAGGTGGTGTGGTGACCACTGTAGTTAAGCTGCAAATGAACGTATATGTTCAAAAGTAGCTCACCTCAGTGGTGACGAACTTATTGCAGAGATGACGCTATAAACATTAAGTGCATGTGCTCTTTTATTGTTCAATACTCATCGAAAAAAATTGATTACGAGTGAGAAGAATCGTATCAGTGTTAGAATAAACATTACCCTTTTATGGGTCCGAGAATACGAGAAGCTTTTGTTGGCATTTATACCTTGAACTTATGAAACAATAACGTGATAATATTCTTCGTAAGAAGTAATCCTATATCTATATATCTCAGGCTGTATAAATATCATCTATTGAAACTAATATTCGACTTTTACACCTATAGTACTTATATAATAAAGTTATTTATCCTAATAAAACCAATAAACCTTAAAAAAAACTTTCGTTGCTTTGAATCCTTTATCAATAACCAGAAGCATTCGACTGATTTGTCATTATCAACTCAAATATATACACCAAAAAGTACATAAATACTTTAAAATTACATTAATATGATGTATTTATTACACTTTAATAAAAAAAATCATTGTTACAACAAGTACCTTTTATGTGTAGCCAACATAAATTCAAGTTTCAAACTCAATTCAAATGTCTCATCAATTTGAAAACAATGTTAGAATCCGAATCATTCATTGGCATTTAGTGAAAATTATTATTTAATGCCCTCGTCACAATACTAATAATATTGTCTTGGGCAACAGTTATAAGATTTTGAAACTTGAATTTAAGTTGGCTACACATTTCACACACTTGTAGCAACCATTTATTTTATCATATTAGATACATAAATACTCAAATAACAGACAAAAATAAGTGTTAAATACCGCACAGCGTTTCTGCAATCCTTGTTGCTTTCGTCAGGTGATTCAAGAAAAGCAAAGGCGTAAGGACGATACGCCGTACAAACCAGGTGACGAACTGAAAAACAAAGTTGAAACTAAGTTATAATTAGCGGAAGGTTCTTGCTTCGATTCCTGGTCCGGTTGAGAATTTTCTGTCCTATTGCGTTAAAATAATTTTCTCGTTTAATTTTTCGCTAACGAACTTAATAATTCACTGCCTCATATCTACGTTTTGTGTTACAAATGTTTACTTTATTCTAAAAAACTGTGTGAATACAAAACAGATCAATTGATGAAAAGTACACATTAAATGTTTTATTAATAATAATTTTTATAATAGCGTATTGTTTAATATTCTACTTTCTAATATTGAATCATATTATTGGGTCTTTTGAGGGCTTAGAAAAGCAAAGAAAGCGCCGAAGTTAGAAAGATATTCATCATATTTTTTTTAAAATGCCCTGAAGCTCTGCGTGGGGAGAATCTTTCAGCGACAAGACGGTATAAAAATATTTTAAATACATTCGTGAAGTGAAAAGTTTTTATTATGCCTCTAAAATTAATTTCTTAGGTGTATCTTTTTTTGTAGTGATGTGAAGTATGGAAAAGTGTGGATGAATTTTCTGGACAGATTTCTAAGACTTATTTATTTTCAAAATTGTATTTACCAGGTTACATATTGTTTGTATATTTGTTTTCAAACTACCACCTGGAGCGATCCCATATCACAGCAAATAATGTGTAAGATGTGATGGAGTTTTAAACGTACTGTGAAATTTGTGTGACCTTAAAAGAAACTATTTGTAGAATTTCAAGTTGAAATATGACTTTTATCGGTATTGAAATCTGTGCCATAGAAGTGAAGTGGCAGTCCCTATCTTCTAGGTGGAAGTTCAGTGCACGGCCTGCAGTTTGTGGGAGATGAAGAGCCTCTTCAGGACGAGTGTTTAATGGACTAAATGCAGTAGATAATCACAAACGCCAGATACTGCGCACATCTAGCAAGATTTTATACTTCTATTGTTTGTTAACAATTGCGATAAGATCCTCTTCAAGGTTTAAATTGTGTGTATTTGTTTCCGGGAAAGTTCGTAATTACGTCGGTTTGGATTTCAGATAGGATTTAAATTTAAAGTCTACAAGATGTTAATGGTTCTCCTGATTGATCTTGTGACAGCCATATTGTCACGTCAGGCACGTGGCGCCTGCCTCACGTGTCTCAAACCTCATCAGATTGTCCAACCGACATTGCTTCAGTTGTACACATTAAATCTACGATTTGTACAAAGCACAACACAGCAAGAATTATATTGTTCAAAAGAAGCAGTTATATTTAATGTAGTAATTTAAAAACAGTGAAGTGAAGCATCGTCAAGACAAGGGTAAGAGCTCAGAGGCGATAAAGGTAACTCTTTGAAGTGAAAAACGCGGTCAATGAAAACGCTGAGTCAAGTGGAGATATAAAAAAAGGCTTATGAAACAGAATCAAACACTCCTGTGAATGGTTTGACTGAATTACGTAGTGGAATTTTCACGAAGGACCAGGAGACATTCCAAATTTGGAATGTTTCTTACTTAAATAAAAAACTTGAAACGCTGCTAAGAAAATAGTTCACCTTAAGATATTTTGGAACAGTGTAAATAAAATACTCTCGAAAAATAATATTTCGGTCAAAATTATAAAACGTTACAAATGAGTTGAAGCAGCCTAACTAGAAAAAGAAACATACTAAAATGGCATAGGAATATAGTATGTAAAATATATAATACAAATCATCCAAGACGTCGGTGTGCTGTTAAAATCTACCTAATCCTATAATTATTTTTAAATTGAATTTTTCATCATGTCATGTCTCGTATCAGTGCAAGTCTAATCCTGTTATTTAACTTTTGTGTTTGTTACGAATATATTTCTTATTCTGAATCCCAAACACAGTTATTCTGAGAAGCTTGCTTGGTCTGTGGAATTATCTCTTTCGTATTCTATTTCATTTTTGTGTTTAATGAACAATTGTCAATTTAACAAGGCGCATACCGGAGAAAAAAATTACAGTTAGTATGAAAAATGCAGTCGGTATTTAGTATAGTTATCAACTGTGTAAAACACGTGGTCTCGGCCGGAAATAAAGACACGCAACTCAGCAGTGTTGAGAAATATGCTCGTAGGCTGCTGATCTCGCTGACGTTAGCAGGGAGCCATAGGCATTATACGAAAATAGCCTCCCGTTTGTATGTAGCTAAGTAAGGGAGACCAAGCATTCATTGACAGGCAGTGAGGAAGAAATACGAATGCTTGATAATAAAAATTGGGTTCTTAGATGAGCGTGGCCGGCCTGCTGTGGTGTAGTGGCCAGCGTCATTGCCTCGAATCACAGATGTCCTGGGTTTGAATCCCGGCATGGGCATGGATGTTTGTGTTCGTCCTGGTCAAGAAAAGTGGTGTTAAGGCTGTGGTGTCACTCCTAAATCCGGAATGTGTCATGTAAAATGACAGTCTGGCAGCAGACTCGGTAGGCCAAGGCTGTCGAGCCAAGGAGTTAGTTAGATGAGCGTGTTTTTTTTAGGGTGACAGGCTACATGATGGTAATCCACATGGTGGCAACTCCCCTTTAATAGCATAGGAAGGATTTTGAAAGGGGGAATGCGGAAGGGTAGAGGAAGGTAACCAAGGGTTAAATAGGGCCCCCGGGCTATAGTTTAAGGATCCTACCCGGCATTCGCCTAAAAGTAATGCAGGACAAACCTGCATGAGGTAGGTCGTGTATTGGGTACTTGTCACACGCCCTTCCAATAGCAGGAGAGGGATTTGCTGTGGGGGCGCAGCATTCCCTTCTCCGTTCCTCGACCAGTTTAGGAGGCAGCTGGCCTCTCAAAACAGGCCGAGGTGCCTCGGCTTGTGGGAACCTTAGTTCAAAAACGGAGAGAGGAAAGGCATCCCCAAAGATAGCCTCTTCCGTCTCTCCTACAAGGTTCTGCCTACGAGAGAACATATCTCACAGGTTCTGCCTGCGAGAGAATAGCCCTCGCAGACAGCTTTTTTGCAGCGTATTGCGACAATGAAAGTAATAAAATGGGTACCATTATAGAGACAACTCCAAGAAATGTCGGAAAGCATTAAAATTAGAATAGACATCAATGTTAATTTAAGAACTGTTTCAAATTCATTTCTAAAACTAAAGTAATATATAGATATATATTGTTTTAATAATAAATGTGACAGTGGTCGGCTCAAGAGCGTTGTAAGTAATAAATTTGTCTTAAAAATTAAATTGATGTTTGAAATATTTAATTTCCAGGAAACTAAGGCATTGTAAACATATTTTTCATTCTGGATATTATTTCAAATTAGACTCAAGTTTGGTTTAGGAAGTTGCCGTGAAGTTATGAGAGAGAGTATAGAATTTAGTTGCTATTTAGTATTTAGTTCAGTGTCCAGAAGCGTGAAGCTGAGAACTTCACGTCCTCACTGATTCGCAGAATCTCAATTTGGGTTTTTTCACCGGCTAACACGAGGTCTGAAATTTTATCATTTATGTTTCACTTGTACTAAATTTTTAATTTAATTGTCTCAAATCTGATCCGATTCAATAACATATATAAGCATACACCCTAAACATTACATGTTCAATATTGAGAAAAGAACTCTTGTAAATAAATACTATTTGTTTAATAACTAGATTTTGTTTCTCATTTCAACTGTAATATTGTAAAGAAAATAAAAAGCGCTTTGATCTTAATCACTGGGAGACTTTTTACCGATTATTCAACGGCGAGACAAACCTTCTAAGGAAACGAGGAATTTACGTCATGGATATTATAATGTACGTGACATTTACAAGATTTAACGATCACATCCTATTCAGAATGCGAGATCGTTGGAGAGACGTACCTTAAACGAAAACAATCTACGTTCCAGGCTACGGCTTTTGTAGGAAAGATATTGGTTAACAACATCTATTTAAGAGAAAATAACACAGTTGAGGTAGTTTCAGAGCAGATGAGATAATGGCCCAGTGTGAAGACAAACACGGAGCACATTTACAGCGACGTCATGGACCACCTGTAAATTACATTGTTGCGAGTCAAGGAAAACACTGGAAAATCGTTGGAAAGGCGAAAGACGGAGATGAACAAAAGGCAAGCCTTTAATTAACTTTCCTCATCTGACTAACAAAGAAACATTACATTCACAATCGTTTCCTAATGAATAGGTAAGTTTTAATACAATTAATTTATTTTAGTTTTAAACATTAAAACAGTATAAATTAAGTTAAATAACGACCATTATAACAGACATTTTTTAATATTTTATTCAACGCAACGACATTTCGGTGCTTTCATCAAGTTGTTAATGTTATTTTTCTACGGTAACATAAGTGGTGAAAAGAACAAACAATATAATTTTCAAATAAAAAATTTATATAATATTGTTCTTCTCCTAAAAAGATTTCTAATAGAAAAATCCACAATATCCTTCTATCGTAAACGAAATAAGGAATAATACTAAGTAAACCAATTTAATATTTTTCAACGATATAATATAAATTTTCTACATTCTTGTACTTTCACTTTATTTTGCCTTTCTTCTCTTCAGCACAATTCTTGTGCGGTTTTTAACATCACCTCTGAAACCGTCTCAGCAAATTACGCCATTCTAAAGTCAATAAATTTAGCTTTTTAGAGGATCAAGATGGAAAATTAATTCAATTTGATGTCGTTTATGGCTGAGCTTTGATTGAAAGCTTCTCCTCATTTTTCTGAATTAATGTTTAAATTTACCGAGTGTTCATGTTTTCTCGGATTTTCTTCTAAGTTTCGACTGTTAATGATAACTTTCGTTCAGTGTTACAGTTTTATGATCATCCCTCTCGATACAAACACTTTCAAGGTGAGTAAAGAATTACGATGTTTCCAAATCTCCAGCTTGCTCGTAAACATTCCTTCTCATAGATAGTCCATGTCTTATTAATGCAGAAATGTTTGTAAACCAAATTCGAAGGGACTCAGCTGAATATTCAACAATATACAATAGTATAAGATAAGACGATTTATGTAAGACACTAATTATGTGAAACTGAAATTAAAATTTTGTTTTGATTAAAGACTGTTTTGTACACTGTCTAATAATAAAGTTAAAATTGAACACTTTCAAATAAATTTTTAGTTAGATATAAAAACTCAGTAGCTTCCGGCATTGTTTTTTTTGACATAATCATTTTATGGTGAATTGTTAAATACTGTAAATTGGAAAATAAATTATGTAAAATTGCATAAGCCAAGGTTGGCTTCCACATAATATTGATGAATGATCTTGGGACGAACAATATTTTGCTGTACAAAAATAATCTGGAACATACTATACAGTATAGCTTATGCAATTTTAAATATTTTATTTTTGTTCTCCGTATTTGCAGACAGGAACAAGTTTTAATTACCAAAAAAAATATCAATATTATTTTCTCCTTACTGTTGCTAATAAAATTTGAGTATACGTTATGAGATATAGCAAGTCGCGACAGATGCGCAGTAGAAAAAGGAAGAAAGTGGAGGGGTGCATTGTCGTCAGTTGGGAACTTCCATTTGCGGGGAAACTGGAACTGCGCCACTATTCTCCAAAAGATAAATTATGTTCTTATGAACGATATATATGTTTACCACGCCCTGTACTTTTCATTTCCTAACTTTTACGGATGAATTTTTCGGGCTACAACATATCTTGAACTGAACACAATATATTTCAATGCTCCAATGTATTCAGTATATTTTTTACTCTACCAAGTTGCCGTAACAATGGTTCGTGTTGAATTGAACTCCGACCTACCTCCACTACAATTTAAGGGCAGCTGGACACTGTGCATCTTATCTGAACACGACTTTCTATTTCTCGCAACTTATTCAGGCAATACATTTTTTTAAAAATCATTTTCGGTGAACACTAAATTAACATTTCATCAGCAGATGATTCTATCGTAAATAATAACGAAAGATAATAAAGCTAAATCTCTAAAACTTTAATTCTTATAAAATAAATTTTTATTAAACACTGTTAAGTGAGTTTTTAACGTTAATTTTATACTGTTTACTATTTTTGATGTCAACCTTTTTTACCGATGTGTAGCGGGAAGGAAACAGTATACTGTTGCTGTCGTTGACTTTAAGAATTTCCGTTGGCCCGTTTTTTAACTTTACCGTTGTAAAGTCGGCTGATTTTTAGCAGTTAATGTTTTTTTTCTACCAGTTTAATTAAAACATTTCTTTGAGTTTAATTTTTTTCTGAATTCTGAATTGAAAGTAGATGAGGCCATATTTCGCAAATTGTTAGTAATTACGATTAATTTACATGGACATATATTGTCACGTCCGACAATACTGATTCTCAAAAAGCAAATTTTAACTACAATATCGGAATTTCTTTTATAAATTACCAGAACTGCGAGGTTTTATTAGAAAACTTAGAAAGCTGTTGCGGGTGTGAAATCTGCAACAACCCAGTTACCGTAGCTTTGGTGTCCTTTTAATTATTCATACATTACTTGTTCACCGTTTCAATGTGAATTTCAGAAATAGGACACTTAATAATATAAAATAACAGATTATGGAGGTAAAGGAAGCTATGTTCAACTATTTTCTGCTGTTATCCATATTTTAATTTCACTATTAATCACTGTATTGAAAATAACGCCGACATTATCATGATAGCACATTTCAAATGTATCGTGAAGATGCTGCAGTTATAAAAGCTACTTTGCAATTCTGCAAAAAAAAAAACGTAAATGGATAGGTTACGTTTGAATCGGAGATAAGATAATAGGAGTTTAAAGATTTGTACCAGTAATAAAGAAGTGTCATGTTGTCAAGTGGATACTGGGCAAATATATTATGAATTTTCAATACTAGTGATTCAGGAATATTACCGTTCTACAACGGTTGGATAGTTTCTAGAATAAATGTACAATATATAAATTAATTAACTTGTGTTACTAAATTCGTACCTACGGTCACAGAAAGACTTTTCGTTTTTATAAATATTAATGACAGTTTAGTGTCATCAACGTTTCGAGTGTGTACGAAATTTCACAAGTATTTATAAAATAAATTTTAATGGAAGGATAACAATTAGTGGTTCACGATTAAGTTAAATATCTTCATTTAACCTTTGTCACAAATATTTAAATGGAGCTTTCGACCGTTTGTAAGTCATAATCATGTAGACATATGATTTTAAATTATTTGTGACAAAGGTTAAATAAATACATTTAACGGGATAATCGTGAATCTTTAATTTGTATCCTTCCGTCAAAATATAAACAGTGAGTTCTTAAAAAATCTAAATTTTGTAATAGAAACTTCTGTCCACGTTTCCAGGAACTGAAATTTGAATGTAGTTTTATTTTGTTTCTAAATTATAAGAATGTGTACACCAATCCATGGCCTCTGATGCGATCGTAAACGGTACAATAGAAATAAAATACTACCAAATTCTTAACTACTATGGTTTAGACACGTTGTCACTTCAGTCAGGAGACAAGATTTGACAGCTGGGTGACAATTCATTAGGTGTATGTTAATTTAGAGTTGAACGCGCATTACCGTATCCGTTTACATTTGGTCTTATTGCGACTGGATGATTATTGTAGAAATCACAATTGTGGATATCAGGAACTGTAGTCGCACACTTTAGCTGATGGAACATAAACGCACTGATCCTTGTTCAGTTGGGAACTGGGTGTCGATGTCGTCCTGCACGAACAGAAAATTTCAGGAATTCCCGCACGAATGCGGAAATTCGGAATAATCCCAAATTAGCCCGGCGTGGAGTATTCACGAGGTTGTAGAGTGCCAGGGGTTGTAGAAAGGGGATTCTCGAGGAAAAATTGTGGTAAACATGAATTTTCCCCAAAACAAGAGATTTAGAGATGATCCTATACTCTTCAAAGTTCTACATGAACACCATTATAATAGTAAAATAGAAAAAATAAATCATAAAATAAAACAAGTCTGAATTTATTTCGATTATGATGAATACAGTGAAAAAAAAACCTGAAGGATAACGCTGTGAAATTATCATTTTCGCGACTAAAGTTTCGCACTTGTACGAGCCTGCGTTAAACAAATACGCTTCTTTATATCTTCCCGTGAACTGAATGCTGTAACTCCATTCAGATCCTGTTATGTAATTCATTATGCACGATAAGTAAGTTAATTACGAGAAGTGCCTAAACTTATGAATGATTACTTTAGCAGCGTCGTGTGGCGTGACGTCAATGAAAGAATACGTGATGCTTAAATATTTTAGACACCTTAAATGATCCCATTTTATAGTCCTATAAAAATGACTCGATTCTGCGAGAGATTTCGACTTGATTCTGGTACGAAAAATCACTAATAATTTAATGTAATCTAGTGGGCTAGACAACTATACTCTAATTCAATTAACATATGAGACAATATACAATGATCACGATCGTGACGTATTCAAGGACGCTTCATCACAATAGAATCTAAGTAATATGAACTCTAATAGGATTAAAACTGAACGCCGCATTTAAAAGAAATAGTAAGGCACAATTATTAATTTCTTGAAAGACTGATGACATATTTCCGCGATCGACCGTTGCTCTAAATTATCCTGAAATTCAAGGCAACACTTGCTAAACACTTCACTCGGGTAAATAATATTTAAACTGCTCACTATACATAAATGTTTGTTTAGGGAAAAACTAACGTTATATTATGAATTTTATTTCTGAAATATTTTTACCTAGTCCTAATTCTTGTGGCAACGAAAATATTTTCCTCAGGTAGTATTGCAAGTAATCTATTCCAATCGCTTATTGATCTGTTTAAAAATGAGATTTTACGTACGTCCGTTTACGTGATCTAGCTGCGATTTTAAGATTATGTTCCCCTTTCCCAATTTAAGTAGGCTTTTCGAGCAAATTCTGGGTGACTTTCCACGCCCATGTGAGAGGCCACTTAACATGGTAAACAATTTTTTCTCCCCCAAGTGTTCTAGGCCCAAATCTGTGCTCAAATGAATGTTGTTCGGGAATTATACCACCTAATTGTAAATATTTTATACTGTGGAAGGAGAGTAATAAAATTGATGTGTAGCATCAGAGACAACAAAAAATAAGAATACATGAAAATATTAACCAAGCTTTCGAACTGGAAGGAAATTTTTTGTTGTGGGAGTAGAACACCGAAATAAGGAATCAGTTTTTGTCTGCAATTTTAATAAATAGCATGAATCATATTATTTAGAATTATTGCGAGAAATTTTATTAACGTTAGAAAAATTGGTAATATGCATCTCAAATAAGCAAATACAATCTTCCTAATATATTCCATCGTTAAAATTAAATTACTTGTATGGTGCCTAATTTAAAATCTAATTAAATCAGTTGAAGTAGTTTTTGAACGGACTTCTTAAAAATATAAATACCACAGCGGGATAACCGTTTCTTTAATGAACAATAAACGGTGATTGTTTATATCTCAGTCACACGTATCATAACATACCTATGTACATTAAAGCGATAATTTAAATTATCAGATAGAGGGCAAATTGAATAGAGACCAAGCAATGGTGTACGTATTGATTTTTACGAAAACATTCGGATTTATCCGTCGCATTTTTTAAAGTTGGAACAAGAGGGAAATGATTATGACTGTTAATGGTAAAGCAACATGTCAGTGGAATTTATTGGTTGGAATCGTCAAAATTAAAATATGAATTCAACAACCGTTAATAAACGGTGAAACGATGGCTTAGCGTCTTAAGAAATTGATAAATTAATGACGATAAAGTTTGGAAGAGTTCCGAAAATTTCACTGATAAGGTCAAAGAAGAATACACATTAAGGGATTAATATTGTTTCGGCTAGCAGAATTAGAGATTATCAATATTAAAACCATTGAACATGTAAAAAAATTATTTTCGGGCTTCCAACCGAGTAGTTCCATGCCTGATGCAGGTGTCCGCAGACGAAGGAGTGAATTTTACAAGGAAAATGTTCGCTCTTTATTTTAAATTCGTCACTTATTTTAAAAATTAAATTAATCTTGGAAATGTAGGGTGGAGTTTTGACTACCCACATATTTATTTACTACCAAGCTTCAATTTCAGGTAAGTCGCTCCTCTCTCTCTCTTTCATTTCCATCCAATATATATATAAATGAAAATTTATCATATTTCGTGAATTATTTCATTGGGTGAATTGTGTTATTATCCTTACCATATAATATTTATTCTTTGTCAAATTACCACTATTATTAACAGAAAATTAAGGTATTGTGCATAATTTTTATTCAATAAATGAAAACAAATTGCAATGGCAATTTCGTTTTTAATTGGGTATTACATCTGTACATTACAATTTTTGATTTAGTTTTATCATACACTAAACAATTAATAGCCTTTGCTTATATCAACCACATTAATCAGAGGATCATTTGCGAGATACCGATGGTAATTCTGCTTAAATGCTTCTGCTAGTGCCTCTGGTTGAGTAACACCAGATATATGAGGCGTAATTGTAACCTGTAAATAAGGAAATTTATTATATGTAAATCACAGGCTGATAATATTTTTTAAAATTCTCTAGATTATCCATGACTTTTAGATACATGAATTTGTAGTTTGACATTCTGTTTATTTAATATTTATTAATTATTGTCTACCATTTTTAAAATTGATACATGGCATAGTTTAATTCAGACGTGGGATATATATTATATCTACATTTAAGTTTGAGAGATGAAATTGTGAGAAACACAAATGTCCAACAAGAGAATTGGAAAGTGTCTGTTGTGTTATGCATTCATAATTAATATTTGAAATGTTCTTCAAATATAAACAAAAAGATTGTATGGGTTTTAGCCAGTAAGAATGTTTCAAAATATATAGATTACAGAAAAATTAATGATTAATTAGGATATGGGTATATTATTTTAACAATCTTTTCTGTTTTTTTACTTTTCTCTTTGCTGTGAACTATTCTGTGCAGAGAATCAAAACATCATCAAATTTATGTCTGTGGACATGGCCTTGAGTAGTTCAGAAAGCATTGTTTTTGTCAACTTTCTTGTTATCATACTTTGTCCATCCAAAAATTCTGAAAAAATCAATCATATCATTCATTAGGCAATTTTTGTTATATGAATAGCATGATTATGAAGCTGAAGACAGTTGAATTATTTTAAATTACTTTCAAAATATTTGCTATGTGCATATAGGGTGGAATTATAATAATTGATCTGACAGAGATTGCAAGTAAGAATTTTAGAGAAACCATGCTATTTAGAATATTGTTGTGGCCAATACCAGAATCATTTTATGAGTCCTATTTAGATGTTAAAATTATATCAGTCTCATCGACTAAAACTGGCTCGATGAAAATGTATGAATCTGACAAGTGGGCCATTTAATAAGGTCTTTCAGAGGACAGTACTGACATGCGATTTATATGAGACAATGATCAAGTTAATTAGAAAACAATTAAATATTAGACAAAATTACTTGTCTGTATAGGTAAACATTAATTGTTCATCCTTTAACAGAAATATTATCATATAATTTTACTCCCAAATTTTGAACTTTTTCCAGCAGTGCTAGAAATTGGAACAATGTAGCCGTTATATAAATAATTATTAATTTTATGTACCTGAGGGAAATTCCATAGAGGGTTATTCTCTGGAAGTGGTTCCTGATGAAACACATCTAAGATTGCTCCACCAAGCCAGTTATTCTCTAATGCTTCAATCAAACATGTATCGGTGACAATATTACTTCTTCCTATGTTAACTAAAACTGTTTTTCTACTAGCACAATTTTTTAGCACACCATTATCTAAAATTCCCGTTGTTTCTGGTATTAATGGTAAAACATTTATTACATAATCACAGTTTGCCAAGAATTCTGGTAGTTGGCTGCTCAACCTATATGATAAAAATTGTAATTATGAATTTCTTACACATATATAGAGCATAAATAAAATGTCAGCACAATTTCTAAAATTTATTTTTTCTTCGATATATTTTATCGGGATTATTAACAATTTTTAAACAATGATTTCAGTAATAATCACACATAAATGCTTATGAGCCACTCATCAGATAGGGGGAAAATATGATTGTACTGTGAGATGTTCCTTCTAGGAGAACATTTTGATTTCTTATAATTAAAAAAATAATAATAAATCTATTTATTGCAAAATTATACACCTTGTTTTGTTCTTGTTTCATGAACTCACCAATATTTATCTACATATTGTACTTTATCATCAGAATTTGGCATTTTGCGTACCAAAGCACAAACTTTTGCTCCAAATATTTTTAATATACTAGCAACTGGAACACAATACAATAATATATAAATATTCAAAACAATTCAAATAATTTAAGTTATTGATATTTAAATATTATAGATATTTTTTAAATTATTTTTTAACTCATTTTCTTTGTCTGTACTTTCTTTATATGTTTTGAAGAAAATTGTCATCAGTACTAATTATTTTCAAACTAATATATTTGAATTTGTACTGTCAAGTCATTAACATATATTTGTTTAAGAAATAACTTAAAGTTAATGTATTTATGCATTTTCATGTATCTCGTGTGTCATAATTTTTTTTATTCTGGAATGAATTTGATTTCAATATACAGGATGAAAACATAAGGTGCTATATAAACATGTATAATAGAGCAACAATTAAGATGTGCAAGCATTAATAGTTGATTATATTGAAATATAATCAAAATTTAAATTAGAAATTCAGTATTTAAGCACTAGTTTAAACAAGTTCAATTTGGCATGCATTCTCAATAATTCAAAATAAGAAAATTTACTAGTATTATTTTCCTGATACAAATGGATTTAAGAATCTTAATTTTCAGGAAATGAGCGTATGTAAGAAATTAATATTCAATCCAACTTTTAATGATGCAGAACATTTTATACTAACAACAAAATGTAAACTTATTTTCCAGGAAAATTTTAATATGCAGCTTTAGTCCTATGTCAATTATATCGTTGATTATAATGGTAGAAGACACTAAAAGTGAGGTGGACAAGATCTATTTCAGTTTCAGTAATGTGCAAAATAATATGTTTTCAATGTTTAGTGTTAATCAATACTAAATATGGTAAATAACAATAAATAAACTCACTTTCTTTACCAATGGTACCTAACCCCATGATACCAATTGTTTGATAACATATTCCTCCTTGCTCATAGAAAAATTTATCCTTTCCCCAAATTTTTTTCCTTTGATTTTCATAATGTTCATTAAATCCTCTTTCCCTATGAGCAATCATTGTTACTACATATTCACCCATTTGAGTTCCAAAATACTTTCCACTGAAACGTGTAGTGATGAATGATGGTGGCTGAAGTCACAAAACAAGTAGGATATATATAAGTTAAACATTCACATGGATACTGTGTGTAGTATACTTTAAGAAATACATTCTTGAAGTCTAGAAATATCAGTTATACAACTCAAATATCTTTTTTTCTCAACTTTTGTAATGTGATATAAGGGAGGAGGAGTATCTTATTGCTCATATATTATTGCACAGACCAAGAAGACTTTCAATACTAGTAGTAAGAGTTATCAGCAACATTTTTGGTATGCAGTGAAGCATAAAGCACTTAAGAAATTCATTTAAAAAATATATTTCTCATGAGTGTGTTGAATTGGCGTAACTTTATATAAAAAAAATATATTGAGAATCTATCAGTTTGAATTGTGACATAACGAATCATAATATTTGTTCCAAGAATAATGATTCGTGGGAGCAAGAAATTAGGGTCATCGAGTGCAAAAATTATAGCCATTGAGAGTTCTACCTTGCTTCATCATGAAATCCCAATGTGAGTCCAAAAAAGTCCATCCATCATGGCTCATAACAGTTGAGCATTATGAGTTGCAAATGATTTCCAATTGTACAATTGAAACAGACACTTCATTTGACACATCAATTGGTGGATACATTTTGTTTAGGAATGAAATGCTCGATGAGTTTATTTTGAAAACTGTCAATGGTGTTGAAGTGGTTTTAAATGTGAAATTCTTCGATAATTTCATTTGGGTTATAGTTCCTTATGACCTCTATGATATCGTAGCTGAGTCCTGTGAAACCCAGGCGGAAATTTAAAGCATCATTGAAAGAAGTTGTTGGACATGTCATCAGGAATTTCATACATCCCGAGAATAAGACACTGATGAAATATTTAAGATATTGTGTATAACATTTTAACTTCGTATAAATTTAGAATTATACGTCAGTTTGAGAAAGTAAAAATAATTTGTACATTTAATTTATACTTTCTTGTAGATAGTTCTTCATTCAGAGTGGAATTTTCGCAGTAATATACGAATCTTTCGGCTGAATATTGCTAATTAAAATAATGTTAAATTAAAATTATTCCTGACCAGAATAATTTTTTTTATGAAAGTAATTATTCTGCAATTGAAAAAAGGTGTATGAATATTTTTTTCCTGAAAAAGTGCAGAATAATTGACCACAAAACTATCTAATGATATCAAACTATCTAATGATATCAAATTCATATTATTAATTTAAGCTTTTCCGAAGAAAAATAAGAGTAAATTATGACAAAGCGTTTTATAATTGTAGTATATGATTACTTTGTCTTTATTAATATATTCCATCAATTTTTCGACACCGGCGTAAGTTCCTTGAAGCCATTTCAATTTAGGAAGCTGATCCACGTAAGGTGCAATTAAAATAAAATCTCCGATGATTATTTCCGCTTCTTGAATAGATTTTGCATGGTCTTTCGAATCTGAAACGAAATTGAAAATATAGATTATGCCGCAACACAAAAACAGTATTAGTCACAAGTTATAGATATATGTTTATAATCGACTCTTCATATTTCTTCCAGTTACACTCAATCAATTATTATAATCACATGCACCCATACATATTATGGACGAGGAAAATTTAACTTACAGAAATTAATAAGTGATTGGACTATTCATGAGAACACAAAAATAAGAGAAATTATGTATTTTTTCTATGTCCTTCGCATAAAAGTGAAATAGACATCTTCAACATTGAGGTAGAATAAATCTGCAACTGAAAATAAATTGTTCCAGTACAGGAAAGACTACGAAACGGACGAAGTGTCATCAACTTTCATGCGTCTTCGTCCCCAAATAGTACACTTAAAAGACCGAAACCACTCTATTTTCAAAGAGAACAGGAACCAATGTGTTTGTACGACTTGAAAAGGTTGGGCAATCTGATTTTACAATTTATTTCGCAGTCAAAATGTAAAAATTATTTGCCGGTGTATAACTGCAGACTGATGTTATTTAGAATTATTGGAATGGTTTATCATCAAAAATGTGGTACAGAATGGTTTTCTAAGTAGATGACAGTCTTATTCAATTTTATACAAATTTCAATAGAACAAAAGGACAGCACAATTCAATACAGCTACTTATATATATATATATATAAAGTTAAAGTTGTATTTGGAGTGATCATTTTATTCCCGGTCGTTGTTTTAAGGTATGAGGTACAATTTTGGTTTCAAATTCCAAGATGACCAGAATTTCTAGCTAATGAAAAACAGATGTCAAAATTGGCAAGATTTTTTCAAGTGCAAGGGGACGGGCAAAATACTGACAAAAACCTAAGGATCATATTTCTAAACGTAGTAATTTTAACTCAATACGTGAAATATTTTGTGTATCTTTGCAGCATTTAATGACTAAATCGACCCACAAGGAAACATTAAGGCTTCCGGAGGTCTGAGTGGATGTTATCCCTCTGAAACGTTGACCACAAAACGTCCATTCCTGACAGTATCCAAGAATCAATATTTAAGTTGTCAGGAAAAATAATTCCATTAAGTAACATTCCAATGCAAGAGACGCGTTACAAAACTGCAATTTGTGAAAGTTAGGAGAATTGCGGGAAATGTGATATGAAAGAAAGTTCAGACGTTTTTTTTTTCAGAAATGAAGGAAGAATTATTAAGGGTAACCACAACGTTTTGTAAAATAAGCCCTAACTTCTATATCGCTCGGAAATGTCTCAAATTATCCTTCAGTTCTTATTCAACTCTCTCCCTTTTCTGCTAATTGACCATTCTGTTGGATTAAGATAACTCTAGCACCCCTATGTGTGGGGATAGAAGGGGTTGGCATTTTCAAAATACAAAATATGCGATAAATGCCTTTATTGGCGCCAGGAAAACGTCAATCGGAATAATGTACTGTCGAGTAAATAGCAATAGGGATTTTGTCCTTTCGGGAAAACGAGCTTCGGGCAAGTGTGTATCGGGATTTTGTACTAGACCCGTTCTAGACAATAATTTGCCCAACATTGGATCGTAGCCGGTCTGAACATCCACGACAACTCGACCAGAATACGCCGTATGGAGCGGAAATGTAGATCGCATTCTTATTTAGTCTTTAAGCTACTCATCCCGGAATTCTGTACTACAGTTAAAGTAGCAACGTATTAGAGAGACACGTTGAAATTCAGGGCGGTACAACATTCGCTTACATTGGGAATAATGATCCTGATCCTGATCGTTGGAATCCGTTAGTTTTATTCGTTTGCGAGCGGAGTTTACCACTCGGTCTATAAAATCTCGGAGGATTTAAGTCTCACTTAAATCCTTTATTGGCTACGACACACGACGCTGTCAGCTTCTGAAGTCTCACTCAAGTATGTGAGCAACGCACATGATCCAGCTCCAAACATTTACAGAAACGAATTAAAAACTGTACTTGTACTCACGTGCGTGCATTTAGTTAACTTCAACTGGGCATTTTCCCTAAAGCATTAACAATAATCCACAGTACTGCGCTAAGTATAGGAAAAGTGTTGTGTGGGTGCGCGCACATGGCGGCGCGTCACAACCAAACTTGTTAGTCCCTCACAGGCGCCGACAGCGTGGCGTTGAAAATGTCTTTTAGTAGTCCGTGCCAAGTCACGAGCCCTTATTTCCTGTCCCAGTCACACTGGTCGCTACTGTAACATGCATAAGAACAATATACCCTATACAGAATGAATCAGGGATTGTGCAACCATACAGACATAGATTCACCGAGTACCGTTCCATTCTGTGTTGCTATTTATCATCAAATTATATTACATTAGTGCAGATTTCACTGGCTCTTTCATGAATTGAAAGCAGACGATTATTTAAAATAACATGAAATAAAAAGACCAAAATTTATTCAAAAAATAATATACCCCACTACGAAGAACGCAATTTTCTATTCGGAGGGAAAATCTCCAAAACGTATGGAGGAAAATCATTTGAGTACTTCATTGAACTAACGAAGTTGTATACTGTACTTTTACCTTCTTGATATTATAACGGATTAGAAACCTGGGGTCGCTCCAGTCACGTCGTAAGAATAAAAGCTTTTCTGTTCCTTGGAATGAACGTTGGAAACCTTTGTTTAGAAACCTGGGTATTTTAACCTTACCCAGCTCTTATATACTCGAGACATTAAATTTGTTTTTACATAACATCGGTACATTTGTAATAAACTGTACAAATCATCTGCAACGACACGAGATCGTTCCCAAGCAGGAATAGAAAAACATCGTTATTCCGGTATAAACGTTAATATTCTCCCAAATGATATAAAAAACTTATAAACTCCGATTTATTTTTAAAACACTGTAAAGACTTGTTAATTAATGGAGAATTTTATACAGTTAAAGGGATCCCCGAAAGGCCGAATACACTAACCGCTTGTTGGAACTCTGTAATAGTTGTATATGTATAATGTCTTTATTGAATTATACTGCCCTTGTGATTTCTCCTTACTTGTGCGACGTTAATCGACGCAAGAACTTGAGTTGAAGATCACGCTGTTGGATGGAAGATCAGAGTTCTGTTGTGTTAATTTTACGATATTCAAATCAAACACAACAGAAAAGATTACCGCGAGATTGTCCCCCGGAAATGTCATCGGTCCAGTTCAACTTTTTAGAGTTCATAAAATTATCACTGATGGAATATAGTCACACATAAATCTCTTAGAGTATGATTGTGTGCAGGGATATAAACTGAACCACAGACTATCATTTTCTACAGGGTGCCTTCAGTAAAGCTCGGAATTGGTCGGTCACGATTAAGATTTGATAACAAGAGAACAGAAAGAACAAGAGGCAAGATATTGGAGCAAACCAAGAATTGTAAATGATCTGGCTGTTTCTGCCTCTAAATTGGCAGGGGCAAATTATAAAATGCCGGAAGGTCTACGTTTTATCAAAATTATTTACAAATCAAACATTTCTTAAGTCAATTCGTATTTACAATGTTTAAAAAGTACTGGAAGTATATTAAATTTTAATTTTCGGTTTCAGATTTCTTAAATTATGAAAACTGAAGGACAAATTGGAAGTTTTTATTTTACGTCTGTAAAAACTGTTTGTATAAATCCTCCTAATTTGACAAAAAAAAATCCAAAAGGTTTTAGTGGATCCTGACACTTCTTACGGTCGTGTGTCCATAGTTGAAAGTTTTTACCTCCTCTTTATGAAAACACCTGAAGAAGATACGAATACGTATCGAAAAAACTTATAAATAAAAAATAAAGTGTCTGCGCAAGATGATTAACTGATTTATTAATTCAAAAACTGACGTAAAATAAAAACTGTCATCTTTGGACACACGACCGGAAGTAGTGTCAGGATCCACTAAAACCGCTGGATTCTTTTGTCAAATTAGGAGGACAATACCTGAAGAAGATACCAACACGTATCGAAACGTCGTATAAATAAAAAATAAAGTGTCTGTAAAAAGTCATTCACTGATTTATTAAGAGTAATTCGGATTAAGTACGAGTAAATTTTGGAATTAAATTTAATAGTCAATTACTGAACAAATTTAAAAGTTCTGAATCCGTGCATTACGCGGTTAAGAAGGCGGCCAAAGATAGGACTAATCAAACGGAACAAATTTGACAGTTGTTGCGCACTGAACCAACAACTTCGATTACGAATGTCGTGTTGAGTCACAACATATCCAAGACAAGTGTTCAGTCATATGTCCAATCCTAATGTAGAAGACTCATCACATCAGTCACTGCGTCCAAACTCCAACTCACGAAGAAGATTATCCAAATCGAGCAACACATTTTAAAGTTGATGATCGTAAATAATCTTGTGTGTTTTACATAAAACAAAATGTCCAATTGTGGGATACTCTTATAATGGATTAGTCAAAAGTATTTTCCTCGTGACTATTTGAGGAAGATTAACGGCCCTCTCTACTGAGAGATTCCTCAAAGCCACATTTTATTTTCTTGGGTTTGAGACGTGCGCCGTATAAATTTTCAGATTCCAATTATATGTGAGATTTCTTCTAACGGATATTTTTTTAAATTACCACAATAAAATCAGCCACATATCAATTTAATTGCGATGGATAGCCTCACGTCATACAAGTAGGGAAATTCAGGGATGAAAACAATTAAACACGATAAGAAATGGAATAAATGATACAGAAACAAGACTACGAATATTTGATTCGTAAATAGGACTTGTTCTTAACACTAAATTTTGGTTAAATAATTATTATATGTGCTTGGTAGAGATGCATAATTGATGTCGTCAGGCTTCTGGTCCAATGTGAAGTTTAAATAAATCGGCCGGAATATTTTTCGTTGTTATCGGAGACGCAAATGTCCCAGTGTCATTGACACACATTCTGTATCTCATGGAAGAACCCATAATCTAAGAACAGCAAACACACGAGGCCCCTGACGTAACAGGAATTGCATAAGTCTGATATCAATTTGCATAAACACTTTCTTAAGAAATATTTTACCGTCTTCATTTTAAATTTGGACAGTTCTGAGTTGAATCCGTTGATAATATTGTTCGAGTTGAACGGAGAGTGCTGGAGAGAGAATTTAGCTGACGAAGGAAAGATGATTGGAGCGTAGATACGAGACACGGCACAAAACCTACACAGTTGACGCCGTTGTCTTAGCTTTTTATTATCTTGTAGGTTTGGTTTACATTCATTGATCGCGATTATAAAGTTTTATCATCTCTACTGAGGATTTCATCAATGGAATGACAACGTAACCCGAATGACTTAAGATTTAGTTGCAAACTAATTAACGATGAAATTGACTGTAACGATTTGCATTCTAGAGTCCCTGGTAGAAACATTATAGATTGCATTATACGACAAGCAACCTAATCAGCAGATTGTAACGTAAATTTATTTCACATAATAAGACGAGATAATGAAATGAATGATCTAACATATTCTTAATGACTTATGTTGTAATAATGCTAATGAATGAGCATAAAACGTGCATAAATAACAATCAAACTTTCATGCCAGAAATCCAAACCACATGAATAATGACAAACTCAGAAAATGTGAGAAACTCGACGTTTATTACGTTTTAGAAACATTGTGGCTTCTAGGAAAATCCCCCAGGGCTCCTTTTCGGAAACATCCAATTGTATGGAAACCTCTTCATACCACAGTCGTTACATTTGACCCTCTTGACGATTTGCCTTTCTTTAGCAGTATCTACTATCGGTCCTTGCCCTAATTGCTTTTTCTCAAAGATTTAATCCCTCGCCAATTTATAAGCATTTATCTATATCTTCGACGTTCTTATGTAGTACTTCTTTTCTGATTATTGTAGACTCTTTCCCTCGATCTTTCCAAGCTGTCTAGGTTTCACTTCTCGGAACGCACAATTCCACAAATCTAACCCTACATTCCATTCGTCGCATATTTCTAGACACGTAGCGCTGGAAAGAAACGTTCAAGGATTTTTTTCTATTTTCGATCAAGGCCCTTTCTGTTAGCATGTCGGAGTCGTAGAAAGGAAGTTGATGAATCCTGAACGGGATAAAGAGTATTGAGGCGTAAAAGATGAGCCAGTGGTGGACGATATTTTCTTTTTCTGGGAGGTGGCTTAATCGTTCAGAGAATAAGCGTGAGGGTCCGCAAGATGTACAGGCACGGACCTACTCAGTTGAACTCAGTGCCTGGAAGAAGTTTAAAGCAAAAATAATACTTTCTTTCCTCCTCAGGATCATTCTGACGCCTCGCTACAGCAAATGGATTTCCTAGGCCAATATCATCAGCAATACACGTCTTTAAAGTACGGAGCTATTTTGTAACGCAAACGAACATCAAAAACTCACACGCAAACTGACGGTCGAAATTGCTTTCGTAATAATGCCAAGTCACCCAGGCACTTAACTTTGATGCGTGCGTTAATTAACTGGGCGTACTTACCCAGCTGAACGTCGTGAAACGTTACGTTCGGCAGCAAGGATTGCAAGTAAGGAAGCAATCTCTTATTGAGGTAACTGAAAACGGTAACTTGCGTGCACATGGTGACCGGATTCCAAGTGAAGTTGGCATCTGCTTTAAATTGGCAGATAACAGCGAAACTATTGCGCATGCGCGACTGCGAGACCTTGAACCGACGAGCAGCTTGTTTGCTACAGCTTCAACGAAAATGCTCATCATTCAACAAAATAAACACGACGAGACTCAATAAATTAAAACAAGCACAAAAATGTTAAAATCTTACTACACATTTGGCGCTAAAACACGTCAATAGCTGCAACAGCTGAAGAAAAGTCAGGAAATTGCAGGGTGTGGATTTGTTAAAAAAATTGTTAATCAGTTTTTGTATTGTCTGAAAGGCAACAGCGAATCGTGTAATTGCAGAAGAAAGCAGAAATGAGACGTAAGGGGAACGAAAAATAGATTTTGATAAGACGAAGGAATGGAAACAAATCGTGGGTGTGGAAAAAACAAAAGAAAACTTTGTTCCTCATCGTCACGACAATGGAATAATTTAATATAACAGCGAATAATGTTCACTAGTATTTTTATTCCATAACCAATTTTTCTGAGAATACCACTTCAATTCTGAAGTGAACATTGTCTCTCAAAATCACACAATCGTCCATCCTATTCCCAGCCGGGCAGAAACATTGCCGAATACCAAAGAATTAAGAATTGAACATACTTGTCAGCTTCGAAGTTGAAAGTTTTTATGTCAACGTATCTGTCAAAGATACCCTCCTCTACCTTCACTCGAACTATCCGTCAATACCAACTTAGAACGGATTCAATGATGTCTCCAAAACTTTTACTTGCAAGTCATTAAAACAGATGGCCTCGCAATTGGAAACCAATTAAGCTCCACCCTCGCAGATATTTCCATCCGACATTTTGAAATGAGAGAGTAATGGATGAGTTCGTTCTCTAACAAGTTTTTTTTTTTCATTTTTCGAGACCAAAGACGCAACAGTCAGGTGAACGAGAATAAACTTTTCTGTCCAGCGGCGAAAATTAATGAATTGGTAAAGAAACAGTAGAATAGTCTAAGAACTGGACAATTCTCTTCAAATACAACTCTGTTGCGAGCTACGTAGTTGTTAACAGTACGGTACCCATCTCTTCAAAAGTCGTAAACAATTGGTTATTTGAACGACCTTCCGCTATACATTTAATCCTTGAAGTCGGCATTGCATAATAACTTCTGTAGATCCAACTGTTTTGTAAAAATATACAAGCGACCGAGAATTAGTGGCGCATTGAAGAAACTTCACATTAAATTTAGACAAGTTGATGCATTTTACAAATTTCGATATCAATATTAAAGATAAAAATTTCCTAACGTTCGCCATTTCTGGATTAGGAAATGCGGAACTCAGAAACTCGCCTGTCGTTTCCAACAAAATTTGCGTAATTAACTTCAAAACTCACTTGTGACATTGGCAGTAGTGGTAGAGAATTAAAGTAACAGTCAGTTAAAATTCTAGTTGGTAACATTTTAGAGATGGGTGTTTTCCTGTCACTCATGAATATCGCTCTTTAATGTATTAACAATATCACGAATGCGGTAAGAGAAATAGTCCATATATGAGAGGAAGTATATGGAAAGTATACATGAACGCAATAGAGAAGTCGGGCTCCAACGTTGTGGGATGACTCTGGAATTCTGCATCATTAATTACGGAAAATGAATGTTAATTATGCATGTTTTCCTGGTCTACTGCCAGATATTGCAGAGAGTCTACATTAAAACTTATTTTAAGTCATTCCATCTTATTTAATTAATTCGAATAGAACTTTATAACAAGTTATACAAAAAATACCAACTCAATTTCACTCGGCTTATACATATACATAATATTATACAATATTATTTATTTAAAAAATCATTATTGTTTGATTTTAATGACATACAAGCTTTTGGGTTTTAACTAGAACAGTCGTTTGATAAACAAAGAATGTTACAGTTAACTCCGCCATATGAGATTATATCCGATGGAAATTCCAATGGAGGGCAAGAATAGTAAGGTAAGGTAGTGAATTCATTATTAATTCTGAAAGCCTTACAAGTAATAACCGTGCAAAAAAATTGCATCTGAAATAGGAACATTTTTCTTGGTAATGTTAAATGTACTTTTATAGTTCTTTTTTCACGCCTACGCTATGCGTAATCAGTAAAATTTGACTCAGCACTCGCAACGTGAGTCAATTGTAT
This sequence comes from Zhengitettix transpicula, assembly GCA_037074705.1. Taxonomy (NCBI): domain Eukaryota; kingdom Metazoa; phylum Arthropoda; class Insecta; order Orthoptera; family Tetrigidae; genus Zhengitettix; species Zhengitettix transpicula. The sequence continues at coordinate 60,051,493 of CM073595.1, read as the reverse complement.
GACGATCACTTCCCAGAAGAACATCACAGAAATTCTCGATTCAATGCCCATAAAATATTGATGAAAAGTCTGTCACTTTTCAGTCACATAAAACACTTTGTTAATATTTTACTGTAACCTGTTTATTAACTTTCTATGCGCTGTTCGGGAAAAGTTTCAAAATGTAAGTGGGATTAGAAGCTTTTCCATTGATTTTTTTATTAACTTCATTGGAATACATATATTTAATTTTTATTTCAGTTTTATAAAATAAATCATATGCGTACAAAGTTAGAATAAGAGGTTTTTTTATGTAAATGAGATCCTGAACTTGGAATCAGAAGGGTGTAATATTATCATAGATGGGATTAAGAATATTATTGTAATTTATTTTGTTTTACTCTTATTGACTTTTCAAAAAAAATATATAACAAAATAATTGATCTCAGAATAATTAATTTCATAACATTTGTAAATTTCATGACTACGTTTTACGATATTTCTAAACGATGAGAGTCGTGCTGGATAACAAGGCATACTCAGGTACGGAAACTATCTATGCAGACATCTATTGTTAAAATAGAAAAACATGTTGAAAAACAGTCTTATATACCATTTTTGTTTTTTTATGCAAGTATTGTTTAGTTTAATGAGCATCTTTCTCTAACATAATCTTTGTCAAATATTCAACATTTATTCGCTGTTTTAAATACCTGCTCAATGTTGTCTTACTTAATTTTTTAATAATTTCTGTACAAATACTTTCACAGCTGTATTTATTGTTTTTATTTTACTTTATATCAATAATTAATGAAAATATTTCGACTGTCTTATGTTTATACTTTGCTAGAAGTGGCATGTCTATGTTTTGATTATGTTCTTTGAAATATTTCTACCGGAAGTTCCATTGTATTATGGGAATAAGCTAAAGTTTAGTGTTTGTGTTAAGGATATTGTGATCATGTTTAGCCAATTATGTAGAGGAATAAACCTCGTGAAGTGCTCCAGGTTTTATAGAACGTGTGATCATTCTTAAAGTATATGTAACGGAATCAAATATCGGCAAACATGAGCAAGTTATCGTTTAGAGCGAGGGCACTTGATGCCTCCAAACCAATGCCTATCTTTATGTCCGAAGAACTGCCAGATTTACCCGATTATAGTGCTATCAATAGGGCTGTTCCTCAAATGCCAAGTGGTATGGAAAAAGAAGAGGAATGTGTAAGTTTTTACAATATTACTTGCGAAAAATTCGCCATGACACCTGTGTTGTTACTCCGTTATTGTACGTTTCTAACCTCGTAAGAGCGTGTGTTTATATACTTAACTTACGTTTTGTGCTAAATTAATTTTGCATACGTGCTTGTTAATTTTTTGCAATCGTGTGTAAATGACATTTGAAAGTAGCTGTTGTCTGTTCCTAACCTAGAGTCTGGTTTTTATATAGTTTGTTATTGTATCTTAATTTTAATTTCTGAAGAGTGATTTACTATTATACTAGTAATGACAATTTGTTTTTATTCTGTTCGTTATTAAATGCAATGGTTGTATATTCTTTATTGTTTACCCTAAATCAATTTGAATGTGGATGTATTTGTCATTTATGTGCAAAACATTTTTCAGTAAAATTCTGCTAATGCAAGGCTTTTAAATAGTGTAATAACAGAGTCCAATACTTGCCATTTTGGTTTTCAGACCGTTTTTTATATTGATATTGCATGTTTCCTATATTTTTTGGAGTTTTAAGTTTTCATCATTTCTTGACAAATGATTTGTAATAAATAATTTGTGAAATGATTGGTATGGTGTAATGTCATCTGTATCATCAGAAAGATGTAGACATTTATTATTGTTTGCCGTTCTATGCTTTTTTACCCCAAGAATCTTTACAGTTATTCTCTAATCCCTTTCCACAATTTTAATTATAAAAGTATTTCTTGATTAAGGTACTTATTAATAATAATATATTATGAGTTTACACATCTATTTTATTGCGCTATATTTAAATCAAATGTGTTGTATGCAGTTGACAAACATTTTCTCTCTTGTTCTTATATTATTGTCACTTATATTTGCTAGCTAAATGTAAACATCTTAAATCTAAAGAGGGTTTTCTTTAAATGATGAATAAAACTTTATGTTGTGATACAATATATTTTATTTAAAATTCTAATTTTTCTCCTAAAGCAATTTATGAAATAACTTAAGTAGTTTACTATGAAGGATTCCATTATAGATTTGTGTCTTGTCTTTCGCCATTGCTTAATACTGGTTGGTGTCATTTGTTTATTCATGCTTGTTGTATCATTTAATAAAATTCTTTACATATTGCACTATGTTGTTATAGTGCTACTATAGATTTTAAAATATAAATTTATAAAATGTCATTTTTGTTTCTTAACATTTCATTGCCACATTTTATTTTTTGTAATTTTCATGTCAGGTACTCAAATCTTCAAATGATAGTTAAAATCTTACTATTACTTTGCTTTTATGCTTGGCATTTTTCTTTTTGTTCAAAATTAGTATTAATCTCCTTCATTTGGACTTTGGAACGGAGTTCAAGTGCTTCATGTACACTCAAGATGATATTTTGTATTGGTCTCTTGATGTACTAACTGGACCAGTTGCATTTTATGTTCATTGGAGCAACTTATCAGTATATTTTCTTGATCACACGTACTAAGTCAAATTAAAATTAATTTTAAAATAAATCCCTTTATTAGCAGTCGGTCATGATATTGAACAAAGATGATATAAGAAAATTATTTTTTTTAAGATATGTTCGAAATATGCGTTGAATAGTATGCCAAATGTTCCATTGACCTACTGTCTAGCCACACATATATTAATATAAACCAGTATCTTTTATTCTAATTACATTCACATTTGTTTTGATGTATAGATTCCAACCAGATTGACATATATTTGGTTAATGTATTTTTCTGAAATAATTTAAATTTGGGGAATAAAATAAAAGTTATATACCTAAATCTTCATAATTAATTAAATTCATCTTTCTGAAAAGATGGTTGGTTATTTTTGTATCTTTATTACACTTTTTACAACTTGCCAATTTTGATTTACTATTGATTATAGTTTTTCAGTTCAAAACTGTCTAGTATTTCATAAGTAAGTTAAATATGACTATATATACAGATTGTATTCAAATAAATTTGCATTTGAGCATTATTTTGGGGAAAATAAATGTTAACTGTTTTGCTGTCGGTATCAAACTACCTATGTTTACAATTAATTAAATTTTGTAGTTTGTCATTTTTGGTTGAACAAAAGGACCTTGCTCTTTTGGCCTTTTCCACATCTTGTAACTGGCCTCTGTTCAGTTCTTGTCTACCCTCCGACATGTAAGATTCAGTCCCCAACAACCCTTCAATGTGTCTGGAGAAGCAGTAACATAAAACTGTAATTTGAATAAACTCGCCAGTAGTACAATTCAATAATTTGAATATTTTAAACATAATGGTTCCTACAACATCCACTTCACATTCCACTTCATTTCATAATTGTAATCGCTTAAATCTTATGTGTAATGTGCACCAAAATTGAACCAATGATACCACAGGGAACCATTCAGTTATTTCTAAGAACCTTATTTAATTATTTTTTAAATACTCCTTTTCGTGTGTAAATAAATTTTAATTTTACTGATTCTCATATTAATAATAATTCTATTTCATTAAACTTTGTACCAGTAATAGGAAACATCAATTTAAAGTAATAAGAAATTGGTTAAACAAAGGGAAAGAACTTATTTTACACAGTAATGTATGTTAAGTCAGATTCTAAAAATTCAGTTAGATTGTAAACTTCTATTATCTCAGAGTCCTATTTATTAGCACCTCATATGAATGTTGGTGATTATAACTGTATGCAAGTTTAATCAGGGACCTTGTAGTGTTTCACAGTATCAATTTATGTTATACATTTATTGTTTATAACAGTCAACCATAAGAACAAAGCTTTTGTCAATACTGTCAGAAAATACTATTCCCGTGTGGGAATTAAATTAATGGAAGTGTTTAATTTCATCCCTGTATGTGTAATATAAATTATAACTTACCAATATATAAGGTTTCCATATTGTTCATAGGTATTAATAACTTGTATTGACAAATTCCTTAATCAATATTGTGTTTAGTTAAGTTTAGTAATTTTCTCTATTGTGATACATTGCTTTATATTTTACAGTTTCTTTGTAAAAAAAATAGTTTGATTTTACCATTCTTGTGGGCTTTGAAAGTGTGACAAAATTGGTCTGTACAAATATATATATAAATAAACTCTTGTCACGTTTGGTTATGGAGAAGCATAAATTTTGACCATTGTTCTATATTCATAAACTGTTAAACACATAGACCTGTCTCAGGCCAGTAGTTGGCTGCCTTGACTTTCTGAAATTTTTTATTATTTTGTTACTTCTGTCACCATAATTTTTCACTTCAACTTAAGTTCTAATCTTCTTTTATTTGCTCAATATCTATTTTATTTTCTACCTACTTTTGCCATATTCATTTTCATTATTTCTATTCATCACGGAAATTATTTGAAAATTATAATTTCTTTTACAAATAAACCATTTTCATTAAGCATGTTTCTTAATATATAATTTTTCTCCATGACAAATCCATTTGACACCTGTTGATTAATTTAACATGTAATCATTTGGAGTGACATAGCAGCTGTTTTACCTTAAATTGACTGTTGGCATAACCAAGTTGGGAAGAAATAATTTTCAAGAGCCTGAGCTCCCTTCTTTAGGACACTACATCTGTTCATCATATCAAAATTTTTAATTAAGAATTATGATCCAATAAGGCTTGCTTGTGTTTTTACATAAAATGGATATATAATAAGAAATTCAGTAACTTCATTCATGCCCGTAGATTTTACAGTGATGTCCTGTTCAATTTATTATAACTTTTTAGCAACATTAAACTAAGTCATTTAGCTCATTTGTTTAATGCAAAAAAATCAAATACAAATTAAAGGGAACAATTTTTAAAATGTGATCATTTAATTATCGTCATAGTTGTTAATACAGGATTACACATAGATTGAATATCAGCATATTATGGTGTAATGTCATATTTATAAATAATACAGTTGTGAAAGGCCAGACAGCTTTTGTACTTTTTTTGGCATAATTATGACTTGTACAAATGTCACACCTCACCATTGTCAACAAATTTCAATTCAGATCCTCATGGTTTTTATCTACTTGAGTGAAATTGAGTCACTATTTCTTATGTTTCTTTTGATATTTACCTGCTTCTTCACATAAACATAGGACCACCATTTGTTGCATATTTTTGTCACTGTGTACAAATTTTAATCAAGTGTGCCAGTTATTTCTAATGTCTGAATGCTGTAAAATGCTTTTTTTCAAATCTAATAGTCATTATTTCCATGAGCACTTGAATATACGATAAACAGTTTATTGAACAATTTAATCACTTGAATATAGGTTATTCAGTTGTTTTCCCTATTGATGCCTGCTTGTGTTAATGACTTATTGTTTTAGGAAATATCTTTCTAATAAATTTGCTTATATTCTTGTCTATAGTCTGTGTTATTTCCCTTACTTAAGGCATTCTGTCTACTCACATGTTTGTGTTAGCACTTTCGAGGTCTCCACTCCAGATAGTGTCAGAATGTCTACTGAAGCTCTTTATGTGAAGAAAATATACATTGACAACTTTCTATTCTATGCCTTCTTAGGCATCAGTTTCTTTACCTGGAATCTGAATGTTCCCTTCTTTCTTTTACGCCATCAGTGATATAATGACTTTTACAATTCATTTATCTATCCAAATACCAATAGTAATATAGTAATTTTTTCTGATGGTATCATTTTCCGTGGCTTACATCTTTCATCTTCTCAATTGATCTTATATATATTTATATACATTTTCAATCTTAAGGATTTATTCTGATCAGGGGAATCTTGCAGGGTACTTGGTGCTCAGGGTGAGTGAAAATTTGCAGGGTGACGTTCAAGGATTCAAGTTCTGCAGGTCTTGGCTTCGTCCATGACTAGCTTGTTTCACCTTTGGAATTCAACTCGGTGTAGTGGAAGGCCAAGTTCCAACTCCTATAGGGCTGTGCTAGCTTGTGTCAACCTGATAGATGTTCATCAGATTAGTATCCTAAAGTCCCAGTCAATACTTGAAAATGTCAGGACTTCTAGTGCACCTTTTCAGTACTAGCATTTCAGAATGCTGACCAGTGGCCTCAGTATGTGGAAAGGAAAGATTAAAAAAGGTGATGGTTTACCTGAATTTGAAGTTCACCATCACCATTCAGGACAGAAGAAATTTTTTCAGAGTTTTCTGGAAAAATATAAGACATTCTATGTGGACTCCATGTCCGATCAGTACATGGGATGTCTTATATTTCTCCTGAAGAAGGAGGCTAATGCTTCCTGTCCTGAATGACATCATCGACGAGTGTTAATTTCACTGCCTCTCTCTTTCCTTTCAATTCCAATTGCTGTAATTTATTTAACAATGTCACATCCTCTCTCTCTGTCACACACAAACACACACACACACATATATATATATATATATATATATATATATATATATATATAGTGAGGAAAGATATAAATAAATGGGGAAAGTTGGGAATACGCTTTATGTGAATCCATATGCTCCGGCATAGAATTACGCACAAAGAAATGCATGTGTTTTGAGCACAAGGAAAAGGGAGAAGTAGGAAAGACTCAACTATTTTGCTTTTGTTATAACAAGCTTACAATTGCTCGTTTATAGTCCGTACTACTTAATATTTGAGTACATTCTTGAGCAGATTGTTTTTGTATTTAATACTAGAAATAATACTCAAAAAAATCACCCAATTTAGTGCTTATAATCATGGTTAAGTACGAAGAATTAGACAATTTCACTTAGTTTGAATACGTTATTAATATTGTATCATTAAATGATTCTTGAAATATTTCATCATACCAAATGTGCAGAATGTTTTACACCAATGATTTTTAACATTTCTTCATCACAAATAGCAATTTATTTATTTTTGGATCATAAAGGTTTCTTTCCTTAATAATGGACCAGATTTTACATGCTAATTCATGTTGTGCCATACTTTTCTCACCCATTAATGCTGCTAGTTCAGGGCTCAATTTTCGAGGGCAAGTGTAGCCATCACCTTCCCTCCTGCCTCCTTTCATGTTTCCTTTACCTGCACAAGATCTTTTTCTTGACTCACCCATTCCTCATCACTGCCTTCTTGCAGGGTTTCCTTTCTTAGGTGTACTTTTACCTTTCTCGGAAGGTACAGACACTTCATCTCTTGCATCATCATCATCATCATCATCTGAGCCTTCTTCACTTTCATCACTGGTTCCATACTCAGGTCACTTGGCAGGTTTCTTTGCTTTATTGGCTTTAGGTTATTCCTCTTTTTCATCTTCTTCTTTGTCTTCAACATTATCATATTTACTTTTCTTATTTGGCTCACCTTTGCCATCTTGTTTATTATGAAGACACTCCATTTCTAAATCGTCAACTTCTTTCTTTCTATTAGTAAGATCTGCGTCCAACTGTCCTTCAAGTTGTTGTTGAACCTTTTTTTAAATATAGTCTTTCAGAATGGTGACAATTTCCTTGTGGAGGTGTTTGTTAGAGATAATTGCCATTTTAGCCAGTGAATATCAGTGCAACTTAAATATTTTTATTTAAATCTAAAATACATTTTTCAGCTTATTGACAAATAAAACTAAAAATACACTTATTTTGAAAAACAAATGGGAATTTGTTCATGACTACATGTTCTCTGTTTTGTATTTCAGGAACATCATTTACAAAGAGCTATTTGTACTGGCTTAATCATTCCGACACCAGAAGTAAATGACATGGCTGATGGTGAGATCTATAACAAAATTTATCCAGCAGATTATAAAATGCCCCGCCAGATGATCCATATGCAACGTAAGTGTTTTAAAAATTTATGTGTAATATTGTATTTTTAGAAGCTAATATCTTATTTTATATTTTTTAAACTTGAATTAGCCTCTAGGTAAATCTGAAGGGATTTTGGTTGATAATGAAGGCATTTATGTGGAATGAACAACATTGACCAAATCCAAGGACCATCATGCAGATATGAATGTAACCTTGGACATTATATTAAAAGCTACTATTGGAAACCTTAATGCATACTCTCTAATTTTGTATATGATTTGGACTTTCAATACAGGAACAATCTGTTGTCTTTTTTAAAATTATGCCATCTAATATTTTCTTGTGTAATAACTTAAAATTAATAAAATAAAAGTGAATAATATCAAAATCGCAAATATTTTTTCATCCATATCTGGTTCTTTAAAAAATTTGATCTAACTGGTATGTTTGTAGGATTGAATTTTATTTAATTGTATTGAAAATTTCCTTGGAGCTTTTTTCATTATCTACAATGCATGTAGAAATGAATAATAGAATAAAAATGGATTTTCCAGTTCTATTTTCTGTATGTCACATGATGTCATGAGACTACAATGATATATGAAGGATTATAAAATTGGAATTACTTGATGCTGCTTAAATTTGACATTTAACAATTTCTATATTGTCTAGATATGTTTTGAGCTATTAAGCTCATACTCTTCTTCATTTCTCGTTGCACAGTACTTGCATTACTGTGAGAAATTGATATGGATAAAAATTTAGTGAAAGAAACTGGACAGTTTGGTGACTTTTATAAATATATCATTATTCAAAATTCTCTAACATCAGTTATTGAAACCACAGATCAATATGACATTGGACAACTGCATGGAAAATCAAATATGTCCGCTTTCATTAAATATATGTATACAAAAGTCTGCAAGTGATGTTTGAATGTATTTGAATTTGTAAATTATTGAAACTTTGGCAGCTTTGGACTAATGAAGAATGGAAAAAGAACCATTTCTTATCTAGACTAATTTTGGTGAACATTTTTCCATGACAAATGTATTGTGGGCAGTTCGTTGGTTATTCCTGAATAAATATTTCGACTATAAAGAAATATATAATGCATTGCTTTATTTAAATTCAGGTGTAATTTAAGTTTAAACCACACTTTGAATTTCTCTTTTGATTATTCAAAATTTTCTGTGGTTTTCTGCAATACAATGTTACATATGGAAACTTTTATAAATATTATATTGCAGACCTTTTCAAAAGTCTGAATATAGTTTTTTGTGAAAAAAAGTAGACAGTTTTAATCCTGAGTGTATCAAATACTTACAGTATGAATCTTTATATCATCTGAAGAATTGAATTCTTTACTATGGATACATTTGGATTTTACAGCTGTTGCCATGGAACAAGATATTCCAGATTATGATATGGACTCGGAGGATGAGATGTGGATTAAAAGGAATTTAAAATATGATCTAACTCCTCTAAAGGTAATGCATTGGATTTTTGACAGCATAAAATTGACTAGTAATTACCATATTTGCTAATATTTACAAATGTCATGGCTTTAAATTAGAAGTGAGTTTCAGATAATGTATTAGACTGCATATATACTTTTCATAACCTCTGTTTTTGTCGTGGATTTTTCTCTGTTATGGCAATTGGAAAGTTTTGTTCAGGTACCCATTGTTTTGTGACACAATCAAATATGATGCCTTGATATGGATAAGGGATAAGGGCTAGTAAATATAAATGTACAGCAACAATGATACTGATGTTAATATTTAACTTATGATGACAGCAGACTTGAATAATTATCTACTGTATGTAAACACTTATAATCTAAAAATTGATTTGAAAAAAAAACAACAATAAAATATTATCCTTATTAGAACTGGAAAGTCAATGATATGATTCTCAGAATTGACAAAATGAAAAATTAGACAACAGTATTGAAATCAAGCATGACTGTTACTCTTCAAATTGCATGTGTTTCTAGAATTGTCACTACATTTATTAGACCAAAGCCATAAATGTGTGCATTACAGTACACGGTACGTCCTGAAGTCTGCTTGGTTGTTGACTACCTAGTGTTGGCCAAACATTGTGCACCATCTGTCTGTAGGAGGATAACACTTCTAAACATTCTGAATTCTATACCTTGTGGTGTAACATTTGGGGTAACACACCACACACACACATTTCTTATGCATATAAATTATTTGACTATTGGAAATCATGTTTTGGTGGACTGAGTTTGAGGTTGGGATCTGCATTGATAGGAGAGGTTTTACACTCTAGTTGAGTACCAAAAAGTGATCTTTTGACATAATTTTTAGTGTTTTAATATTATCTCATAGTTGGATTGCAAGTATTGGGTAAACTTAATTCAGTTTTTTAAGCCAGTGAAGTATGTGGTTTTTTGGGGAATATGAGGGTCATTTGGAAAGTTCTTGGTCTGACAGAGATGAAGGAAGTTTGCACAAATAGTGATTTTTAGCATTATCAGTTAGATGACAATCTTTAAGTTCAACCATTTTTCTACATTTGTTTGATTGTTGTAAGCAAGAGAAATAATTGAGTGTAGATGTGTAAAAAAGTGATATCATTCATAATCCATCAGTTATAAAATACTTTATTATAAAAGATTTAATCTTGACAGATGTAATTGTGGAATTAGATCCAATGTACATTATTATTGGAAGAGAAGCATTCAGCTACATTCAAGAACAGTTGAACATACATTTTGTACAATGATGGCCTCCAGGGCCACTATGACTGAGGATAAGATTGTGGAAACCCACAATGCCATGCTAAGATATGAGTAAATCATGTCCACAATATTTAAATTAACATTTGGGTGTGAAATAAATGTCAGAGCGATTACTGACATGTTTTAACCGTAGACCAGAAACACACTAAAGTGAACCTTTCTCAGCAGGGTTTGGATCTTTTTAAACACAATTCAACTGAGTTTTTGTGATGTTTTAATTATGTGTTATTACACTCTTTGGAAACCATCAAAACAGTGTGTCGAAGCAGGTGGAAGTGCTCTAAATAAGGCGAAAACTTCCATCAACTGGAAAAGTCATTGCCTCAGAGTTTTGAGATGCAGATGGTCACAGGCTATATTATAAAAGGCAAGAAAAAATCACCTAGACTATCATACAGCATCATTGGAACAATTGATTTAAACAATTTAAACCAATTCTTCACATTTGACTAGGAAAAAGTTTACTTATCTCTTCAACAGTTCACCCATTCACATGTTGATCTAAACTCTACAAATTGTGCTTATAATTGCTTCCACACAAAGATTTAGCTCTAAACAAATATTTATTGTTCCTGAATCTTAAAGAAATATTTTCTGAGCAAAGATTTGTGTCAAATAAAGAAGTCATAGCCAAGACAAATACATATTTTGTGGAGTTCGAGAAATCGTTTTATACTGAAGGTTTAAGGAAGCTGGAAAATCTATGAATTATGTGCATTTGTTAAAAGTAAACTGCATTAAAAAACAAAATAAATTTGTAAGAAATCTTTGTTTTCTTTCTCTAACATTTTCTGTTCTTAGTTCTCTTGTTTGGGCAGTTGAGTTTTTTTTGTTTGACAGAGCACCAATTATCTGATTCTGGAGAATATTTTGGAAATAAGAGCATGTATGCAAATATTATCGCAGTTATATGCTATGAATTTGTTGCTTCATGAGTAATGTCACACTAATTAACTGTCAAATAGTTTATCACAAATTATGGTCCTGTAACACATTAGATGAGATGTAGTAATAGATAACTCTGCTGTTGTATTTATTTTTGTACACCAGGTTATTTTCAGGTAAATAAACAAACTTTGATAATTCTTAACATTTTATTTTTCGAACATGAGACAGAGATTCCTCAATGAATTAAACAACAAATGGCTTTCCTACACTTTTGTATGGCGTCTGCCCTGGTGGCTCTCAACGTGGAACTGTGCCTTCAAGGCGTCAACAACAGGCTCACCCACACATGATTTAGATTATTAAACCCATTACTATCACGTAATTATCCACCGTCACTCAAAACCAAAAAGCTGATCAATACCTCACTAATATACCCTATCTGGCAATACTCTTGTAACATCTGGGCTGCAGCGGCTAATTGCCACATTAATAAAATCTAAACATTTCAAAATAATGTCCTTCATCAATTATCCTTGGTATTTCCCCAACCACCGAATCCATTCAGACCTGAATATACAATAGTACAAGTATCAAAAAAGCATTCAATAGCCAACTGCATTAATTTCACCAACAACCTACCTCTATCAAGAATGCGAAGAAGACTAAAACAAAAGAGACCTGCAGATTTAACAAAATGTTAAACCATTCATGTCAATATCAACGTTTAAATAACCATTATATATGTCACAACAATAAAAATATTTAGATAATAAGTTAACTAATAATTTTTTTTAAATGGATTTACGTCAAATATACAGAAGAAAAATAATTAGCATGAAGTATTGTTGAGAATTATTTTCAAGATAAGTTTAATGTAGCAATGTTTGTTTATGATATGTTTTAACTGAAGAATTAGTATTTTATTTGCAGATTTATTGTAATGGCTGTTCATTCCTAAAGCAAGACAATTAATTATACATATTGTATATTAAGGTTATTGCTTAAATTATTTGCACCACATTAATTAATGATAGTGCTATTTAAACATTGCAGTGATTAGTTGCTTGTAATCTAATTATAGTTAACATTACATTTCAGTTTGAAGAAATGATGGATCGGTTAGAGAAAGGAAGTGGACAAACGGTCATGACCTTGACTGAGGCAAAAGGTCTTCTGAAAGAAGATGATGACCTTACAATAGCAGTCTATGATTATTGGCTAAATAAAAGGTTAAAGTTGGTATGTACGGTTTATCATATTTTACATCCATAACTTTTGCAGGAATCTGTTTCCAGTTACACTATTTTAAATCTATTAACTTTTAATTTGCTTGTGACTTATTTAAATTTTATATAGTTAAAGGAAGCCTAAAGATCTACAACTATGTTTATTGAACAGAACATATTTTGAATGTCATGCTTGAAAATCTTGACCAATGCTTGCCAAATTTTGTTGTTTGTATCATAATAAAAGTACTGTATATCTGTATAAGTAGAAAACATTTTCTAAAGCTCAATCTGGTACTGAATGAAAATTTTTGAAACTTTAACATATATTTCAAATGGAAAATAATGAACCTCCTTCCTCAGTCATATTATCCTTAGTTGCTTATATATGATAATTATTTACCTTCTGCCTCAGATCATTTAGTAGCCCAGGTGCCTCTACATATGCTGAATTAATTTCCTTATTAAATACGGCAATCTTCTTAATAAAATTTAATTACGCAATCCAAACCAGGAAGCTGATAAATTACTTTCCTGGACTGTTTCTGCCCTTGGGCTCACAGAGGTGGATTGACCTTAACAGTCACAAAATAGCCTGCTGGGTACTTTTCAACTTGCTTGATACTATGCTGAGTAATCTGTCACAAATACACTCCAACTTCCCATCTCATCTTTGCTGCAATTATTCCAATCACCAGCATGCTAACATTTTTACCAGAAAAATACAAACAAAACCTTAAGTCTTTTTCAATTATTACAATATAATAATATATAAACACATTTAGATAGGAAAGAAAAACAGTGAAGTTGACTTACCTGAAATCAATAGTTGGTCCAGTTGGGCTGAGGAGTTGAGGATATTACAAATTTTCGAGGGCCTGAGCCCCCTTCATCGGGAGAGAAGGTCTGAACTGAGTGCTGGCATATATATAATGTATTATTTTAAGCTATTCTAATTATTGGTTATTTTTACATAATACTATATACTTATAAATTGAAATCATATTATTTCAGCAAAGGCCATTAATACTGAATATCAGAACAGAACATAGGCTTGGCTCTGTACCAAACAACCCATATGTGGCCTTTAGGCGCAGAACAGAGAAGATGCAAACACGAAAAAACCGTAAAAATGATGAAACGTCATATGAAAAAATGTTGAAACTTCGAAGGGATTTAAGTAGAGCAGTTATTCTCTTGGAACTAGTTAAAAGGAGAGAGAAGACCAAAAGAGAAATGCTGCATTTGGGTGTTGAAGTATTTGAGAAGAGGTAGGAAACATTTACAAAGGAATTATTGTACATGGCTTGTGTACACACCACATTTCATTTCAGACATACATTTTATTGCTTAAATAATTGTTATATTGCTATATTTGGTTGAATGACATATTGCTTGATAAATTTCAACAATGGAGTTGTTTTTCTGTTGAAGTAGTATTTACTTTGAATAATAAATTAATGGTACACCGTAAAAGATCAGCAACCTATTGGATGAATGTCACCAGGTTACTATTGACACACCAAGAAATGTTGATTAAAATTGAGTTCCCTATATTTTCTGCCATTCGTACTTATAAAATTGAATGTTACTAGAATCTTTTTCATGTTTAATAGTTTTAAAGCTAACAAGAATATAGTAGCTCACTACGGTTGAGACCAGTGTAATTTATAATTGAATGTTTCAAAGGAACATGACTTTCTAATAATTATATAACATTGCTATTGAAGTTCTATAATTATTGATAATTATCTTAATAATTACAGAAGCCATTCTCTTAACATTTGTTGGCATTTAGAGATGGCACAGACCTGTTACATAATTAAATATTTTGTAAAATTTTAGGTGCATACACAAATTCATTCTGACCACTGTATTGAGGAGATTCAACATAATTAACAAATAATTCTAGTAAGAAACTTGCTGTTCATTACAAGTACACATAACTGTATATTTTTATTTGTTTAAGGTATCAAGCCAATGACTTCTCAGGACAACTGCTGGCTGATGTCTCAGCTTTGAAAGTAACGAGGCCTGCATTTGCCCCTTTGTTTCCCAACCAATTTGGCATTAATTCCAACTCAAAATTTTCAAATAAGGTAATATCTTTTCCTTTCATTTTGTATATTACTAATGTTATTGAACAAATAAAGTGAGCATGAAACAGCTTAACTATTAAATTAGCATTTGCTCTTTAAAAGAAACGTGTCCATATCTGATTCTTCTCTAGGTGATACTAAATTTTTCCACTCCTCATGCTTATGTATATAATAATGTGGCAATTCTTGCCATGTACTCTATATGTACTATTTTATTTATTTAATACTGTACTCTTTCTGAAATTTTAATTTTATGAAGTGACATGTATAATGCTTCCTTATGAACCATGTGATCAGTTACTATATATTTTTGTGTAAGCAATGCTGTCATGTAAGACACTCAACCCTATTTTCTTATGGGGAAAACTTTATATAAAAAAAATAAGAAAGGGAAAAGCAATCCATTCACAGACGAATTACTTTCTACATATACATGGAAAACATTGTTTTCAGAGTCTACAGTTTATGATTTGTGTATTATATAAATAATTTATACATAAATATTTATTTTTTGCTTTTTTCCCAGGTGACATTGGTATAGTTCCAGAAGATTTGTATTTTTTGGAGTTTTTGTAATATTCTTGAGATATATATTGTGTGTCTAACAATACCTTTCTCCTTACAGATTCCAAACAATTGAATTCAATTATATCAATTAACAACATATATTATTGTAACTAAATGTTTTTTATTTGTTTAATACTTATTTTTATCAGTTGTGCATTCATTATCAGAAACCCGGAAATCATTTAGCCACTAAATCCATTGTTCATTATTATACCTTTATCTGTTTTCCTTGCCTTTTGTACCTTTCTAACGTGTTAATATTTGTTAGTAAGCTATTCACAAAATGGTCATTTCTGCATACAAATAGACTTTTAATATCTATAATTTTAATAATAATTTTGTATGCAGTACTGTATTGGAAGTTATGTGTTATTCTTAATGTTATTTGATTAATTACATGATGTTATTCCAATAATGGAATAGGTTTTTTTAAAAAATAATAATTTCTCTGAATTAAATTAATCTTGTGTTCAACATCAAAACCCAAACAATGCCTGTGTAGTATTTTACTGATATGATTTTGGCAGTCATCCAACGAAGCAATGTGAAAGATTGATTTTATGTGAACATCAGGAGAATATATGAATTAATCACCACAATTAACAAAGGTGGTAAGTTTACGTGTTTTTAAGCTTTATAGTTTTTAGTGTAATATAGTTTATAGATATGTAGGGTTTATTATCTTGATAATAACTGTTCCTTAAAATAGCCATTATCAAGTTAAATATCGAGTGCGAAACGTAATCATGTGAAACATTGCAATATCATATTTATTAGATAATTCTTATTTGTCGTATTTTTTTCAAATTTAAATGGACAAAGTGTATGATATTCACTAACCCTCTGCCTTACTTGTGCAAAGAAGCTTTTGGCCTTATCTGTTGTTTGTATAGCAGCTAATGTTTTATTTATTTTAACAAAACATTTGTTTGTTTCATAGTATTTTAATTAACACTTCACAACAAACATGGTAAGATAAATCTTATAGAAATTCTTCACTTATATTGTTAATGATAATATGTATAATAAACTAATGGGTAGTTGTTCTTTTGTTAAGAAATATGTACAAATTTTGTACTTCTGTTAGCACCTGAAGTTGTTCAATATAATTTCAATAATTTGTTAACTACCCATTCCCAAAAAGTCTGGAAGTTTAAGAAGTATTGGTGTAACAAAGATTTGTAGCATCTCAAAGTCAAATGATTTTAGTACAGATTGAATTATTTTCTGTCACATGATATATTTAGCAGTTATGCTATGGTGCAACAGTATCACCCAGGAGCATTTATCATTTATGATATATTGAATGTGAAGAAATGCAGATAAGCAAATTACTGATTTATATATAACTTCTGAATTTACCAGCAGATAGGTAAAATATTGAGATTCAAACTTTGTCATAGTGTATTTGTGTAACTGAGTGTCTCTTTACTCTTTTAAGATACAGCTTTGTGTAAGTTTGGTTGCTTAAAAATGGTACATTGCAAATATTTGATAATGTTGGTATTGCTGATAAGTGAAGTGCATTTTTTAATTGCAAAATATATTATATATATTAATTTAATACATGCAAAATTTTGTTTAATAATTAACTTAAATGTTTATTAATCAAATAATACTTATGTGGTAGCAAGCCTGTCATGACTCAACACCATTGTCGACCAATTGATACAATAAATTTTATTTGCTTTATTCATTGTTTCAGGTTACATTTGTAAGAAATGAAGTTATTTGTGTAGTATGTATCAACTATTGCATAATGGGAAGTTGTGAAATATTCCAAAGACTTACATATATCATCATCATCAATCTCAGCTATTTTTTTCAGGGCTTTGACATACTGGCCCAATGTGTCATTATTGAATGTGTGTAAGTTACTGTCTGTACTGGCATTCAAACCTAGGACCTCTGTGATGCAACTAAGAACAATATGACATTGTCAAAATAATTTATATGGATAGGGAAAAGATAGAGTGAGGTTATAGTTTACTTACATAAAGCCCCTTTCACATGTTTATTCTGTGTATGCAATTCACATATGAAGATGCCAAACAAAACACAGGTACAATCCAATGGTGATTCCAGTAGCTGCTACATTTGTGATTCAGAAAATGAGTCACATTGGACCATTTGCTGCCTGGATTCTTTCCAGCGTCAAACACACCATTGGCAATGATGGGCTCTTTCACATGGCGATTCACATTATCATTGTGTATCAACATTCTTGTTGTTCATTCTTCATTTAATTACATCCTGCTTTATTGGATAATAGTGATAAAATAATAGGGATAAAATTAAGAGAGAAAACATATGGAGAGTGGTGACGCCTTTGATGATGTGGAGAACTGGGAAGTTAATGAGAAAAATGAGACTGGTAAGTTAATAAATTTATTAATTATGTACATTAAGTAATTTAAAATTTGCATAAAATGATGTAAAATATGCAGATATTTACAGATCTTTCACAATAACACAAACATTAAATATTTAAATAATATAAATCAACAAAATTAATGACAGTTAAATAGTGGCCGTATATTTAATACTAGTGTTACTTTGAATTATCTGTAAATTGTTTTGTTTTCCTATGTTCATGAACATATGAAGACTTATAATAGGGGAGGGGAGGCAAGAAGCAGCCAAGTGACTATAACTATACTTTTCTGAATCTGCTACATGAATTGGACACTAAGAATCACTATGAAAGGGGCCTAAGACTGAAGATTGGCGTAGTCTTGTTAAACAGAAAACTAATTACTAATTTCAAATGCTTGCAGGTGTTATCCCCCTTCATGGAGGTGCCCAACTCACTTTTCTAGCACACTCATAGGAAACATACATTAACATTATCAAAATACTTTAAATTTTTAATTAAGAATGTTGGAAAGAGAATAATAATTAAAAATTAAATTCCAACACTTGGTGAAGTTAGATAAAAATATGAATATATAAATGTATGTTTTTAAGTGGTACATGAAATCATAAATAAAAACTAACACAAGTTGTGGTTTGTGCTTTTTATATATTGCTTGGAAAAGAATCATGCTTACTCTATTAGACTGCAAGTTGTTATAACTCTGGCCACTGGCTTTCATTTTATGCTAGCATACCTGAACTATCAGGTAAGCTTTCATAATATGAAAAGATCAGTCACCTTTTTCACATATACAGATTTCAAATTTCCTTCCTCAAAATTACGTAGTTCATCTATCTGTTGAATGAGGAGGATAACAATAAAATATAGTTTGTATGCACTGTTGGACACGTTGACCATCTTCATTTTCACACTTTTAAATCAATCTCCATTCCATCCAATGTTCTTTTCATTCCTGTGTCCAATTCTTGTCATGCTGTAATAACCTTCAGGTCAACGAATCCACCATTCTCACTTCTGTTTTAATTCCCTCTCATTCTTTATTTCTGCTTTATTATTACTGTTAACACATTTGAAATTTTTATAACTTTTTTCTATTATTTTTGTAGTTTGATCATATCAACAACTCTAATAAAATGTTTGTTTGATATATTAAAAGTTTCAGAATACCAGATCATTTCAAAATGATTCAGTAAAAAGACAATCAAAAGTATTCAAACTATTCCTAGGAATTTATAGCTTTTGTTACAATTCTAGAATTTTTAATCATAAATACTTTCCATTTTATGTATGAATGTAAATGTGACGTATCATATTTTTAATTTCCAATTATTCAAACCAAAAACTTTTAAACTTCAAATTTCATCCGATACAAGATTAAAAAATTAGTTTTTGTAGCTTGTTACAGGTTTCACCCTTCAGACCTGGGATATCATTAAATGTAATCACAGTGGACCATTTCAACAATATCAATCACTATCACATATTAATTGTAAAGACCTGGAAGATGGAAATATAAAGTGATTGTTTAAGAAGACCAAATATGAAGTAATTGCTTATGAAGGATGAAATCCATAAATGTGGTATTTCAAATGTTTAAAGTACTATGCATATGCTAAACTTTTTTCCAGGATTTTAAGTCAGAAAAAAAAATTCTGCTTTGGACTGGTTACTGATGATGTGAGAATAATACTTTATTTCAGGACTTTGTCAATTAGCTTTCTCAGAGGAGTGGCTGTTACCTTGGATTAATTTGAATTACATGTATTGGTATCTGTGTTAAGTGCTTTCAGGGTCAGTACAAGCAACATAATATTGAAGGCACAAATTCGGAAATCTGAGGTGAGAAAAAAGGTTGTTCCACTATTAAATAACTGCAGACATCTCTTGGAACAGGGAAAACGACAGTATTTTATTATAATTATTCAATTATGTTAACTTTAGTTTATTTAATCTATTTGTGCAATTAATTACATAGTTTCTTTCATGTATCCTTCCTGGTTTACACGAAGTTTTCTGCGGAACCAGTTTTATTTATGGCATCATTTTCTAGCTGTGAGTTAATTAATTAAAAATAAATTGTCAAATTATATTTCTTTGTTACAGATGTACCAAGAAGACCACTCATTATCTGAAACATAAATATTAACCATTATATGTTTATTTTTCTCAGTCTTCTTTTTTTTTTTAATAGGATGAGAATTTGCCAAGGAAAGAAAAGCGCCAATACAAGAAAAGAAAACACAAAATTACTGGTGCTGGAAATGTTATGTCCCTTTCACGATCTGTTGGAGGGGATCACAACAGTTTCAGTTTACCCCCTCCTATATTGTTAGACGTTCCGACGTCAGACGATGAGGTTGATCAACATGGCACAAGTGCAATGCCAACCACTGCAGTGCCAGGAACTCACCCGTCCGATGAAGAGCATGATGGCACAGATGGACCTTTTGCTTTCCGAAGGAAAAAAGGCTGCTATTATCATGCGGTAGGAATATTAATCACTTTCATTAATATAGTAATTTTTTCAGCATTTCATGTGCAATATATCTTACCATTTCTCTTTTTATTCTCTTATGGGAATTTCATTTTCCTTTCCTATGTAAATGCCATGCAAAGTTATTTGGGTAAATAAAACGGAACAGAAATGAGGCACCCACTTGTGTATGAAATTTAGAAATGATGTATAGGCATTGGGTGATATTTCATAACTAGAATTGTGCCATTCTGGCGCCAATGAAATAGACATTTTCAAAGAAAGTACAAGAAAAATGTTTGTGTTGGAAGAATGGATTTTGTACATTTGTGGTTCACATATTTGATTTTAGTAGTAATGTTTTCTGTGTTTGAATACCTCCATTATGTGTTGTTGCCAAGATAGACATTTTGGTCCTATTTATAGTATTCAGCTTGTAGGGAAGGAAAGTGAGACCAAGATAATACATACATACATATTATACCAGTCAGTTTGTGAAACCATTTGGTTAAATAAGTTGCTTTCAAGAAATTTGAAAAAACTATAATGAGTTAGACTAGAGTTCTCAGGTTTTAACCATACTATCATTGTCGTCAGGTCACCTGGATAGCAGCTAAAACATTGTTCCACACAGATTGTAACTTGAGAACTCTATTCATCATAAAATTTCACCATAAAAATCTACAATCATTATTAGAATGGTTTTGATAACATGGGCATGATTTGTGATTGATAGAATATCTCCTACTTTCTTTAGTATTGGGAGGTTAACTGTTGTGTTTTATTTCTGTTTCAAATTTTTTCCTTATAACATTGTTTCTAAACTTCCCCCAACTCTGAATAAAGCATGCAATACAATATTGAAGAAAATTAATGCATTTTTATGTATTAACAATGGTTAACTTATTTTTATTAACACAATTTGATTTCAGCCTTTGTCTTCATTGGGTAATTGGCCATGGAGTAGTAGGGAGGATGGAGGATTTGCAGAATTGAGGTTTCGTTATAGCAGGACGAGAATTGGACACACTAATCAAAAGGATATTGGATTGGCACGGAGAAGGGTTGGTAGAGGAGGAAGGTAAGTAAAACCATCTTGATTTAAGAGTTTGTAAAAGTTAAATTTAAAAAATGGATCATTGGAATATATAAACTGTTGATCGTAATGAATTTATAACACTTGCTGACATTGTTACAGAATCGTTAATTTTTACAATCGTGATAATAAATATAGATATATATTTTGACTTGAAATCCTATTTCATCCCAGCCTGACTAGACCAACTGTTGATTTAAGGTAAATCAGCTCCTCTGTGCCTCTCTTTCCTACCAAAATTATTATATATATATGAAAATAGTAAGGATATGACATTGTCAAAAATAATTGTAATATTGGTATGGATAGGAAAAAGAGATACGTTGTGGCTTACCTGAAAGTGAATTGCGGTGTCGCCATGAGGAACTGAAGGTTGTTCTTCAAATTTTCTTCAGGAAGGAGGCTGAGAGCCTCCGAAAATTTGAAGAACAACCTTCAGTTCCTCATGGCGACACTGCACTTCACTTTCAGGTAAGCCACAACCTATCTCTCTATCCTTTCCATACCAATATTACAAATATTTTTGACAATGTCACACTTTTACTATTACAATATATATATATATATATATATATATATATATATATATTCTCATAAATAGAGAATGGATGACACCTTAAATCGACAGTTGGTGTCACTAGGCTGGGAAGCAGTAACATGTCAAAATTTCCAGGGCCTGATCTCCCTTTTTCAGGGCAGGCCT
Organism: Zhengitettix transpicula; assembly: GCA_037074705.1. Lineage (NCBI taxonomy): Eukaryota > Metazoa > Arthropoda > Insecta > Orthoptera > Tetrigidae > Zhengitettix > Zhengitettix transpicula. The sequence goes on along the minus strand of CM073595.1, from coordinate 60,029,366 downwards.
GAATTTCAAAATTTGACTTTTTAATTTCTTTTATCATTTACTGACTATTCTTAAAATTGCTTTGCTTAAAAATAAATTTGTTATTTTTTCTAGGATTATACTTGACAGAGCCTTGCCTACTTATTTTCTGACTCCTCCAGAAGATACTATTGTAATTCCATCTGAAGATAATTGTGCGCCTTCCACTGCACCTTGGTAATTTATTTTATATTTATGTTACTTGTATATATTCTGAATACATCTATTTTTTACCATTATTGGCAAAAGAATTTAAGTTACTTTTGAGCCAGGATTTATGTTAGATATTACTTTGAATTTGGTTTACAGTGAAGGAGATCTTGATTTAGTTGTATATTATTTAGTTAATCACAAAAATATCTACAATACACAGATATCATAATAATTTTTTTATTTACTATGATTGTAAATTATCCCTCTGAAAGACTGGCCCTTCAGTGAACTCTAAAAGTGTTTATGAAAACTGTCACCTTATTCGATCACATTTGACAATCCATTTTCAGTTTAACCAATCATTGAAATAGTCACAAAACTGGTAATTGCTTCACTCTGTCAGGTGTCTGTTGTTGACTGGGTAGATTTCCCATTAATATTTTCCAACATCTGACTTGGACATTCTGCTAGTATTTGGGATCTAATTGCCAGTCAATGGCTTTTAGTACTTAGACCTGAATCTCAATCCTTCTTTATCGGCAATAGCTAAGCTGCCTTATTAGCAGCTTTGGCTTTTCCCAAACTTCTCTTTATTCCAACCTACAGCATCACAACTAAAATGCATGACTTTTTAATTTTTAGAAATATCCTATATATGTGTTTTAGCCCTCTGAACCAAATTTATCCATACTTGGTAAGAAATTTATTCACTTCTGATAACAATTTAAAAACATCAGTTCAATATTACAAAACCTTTATACTGCTGCTGATCCTTGTTCAACTGCATCATGTTTTATATCAACCCTAGGATATTCATCAGTGCACCCTTTATTTACACACATTCATTAAAATTAAATCAATTGAATGGACTAGCACTCCACAGCAATATTAATTGTTCCTAAATCGTGTGTTGATTCTTTCCTTAAGGAGGCCAACTCTGAAAATTTGAAGGACTTCCTCCTATCTTACATGGCGATGCCCAACTTCAATTTCAGGCATGCCATGACCTTCCTCTATTTCCTTTCCATACAAATGTTTTACTTATTTTGATAATGATGTTCCATCATTACTCACTCACACACATGTATGTATATGTGTGTGTGTACATTTGGATAGGAAAGAGACAGAAAAGTTGACTTACCCTGAAATCAACATTTGCTTCACTTGGGGGCTCAGGACCTTGAAAATTTGAAATATTTTTACTCCTACTTTATAAATAAATAACCTCATTTGGGCAGGAAAGAGGATAAGATATATGAGCATTTAAGTATGTGACATGGTCACAATAATTGGTATGGAAAGGAAAGAGAGGCTTACCTGAAATTGAGGTCCAGTGTTGCTATGTTGGGCAAGAGAAAGTTCTACACATTTTTGGAGGCGTCAGCCTCCTCCTTCTGTGCATAGTACCTGTATGCTTCCCAACTGTACAGTGTTGAGTTATAACTACCACTTACAAAAAAAATTGTCTCCTTTCATTATCAGTAAATCACAAGAAAATGCGCCATTCAGTTGTTTACAGGAAAGTCTGTTCAGTAAAGTAAATTTCTACATAAAAGTTAAATAATGTAATTTTAGTTTCATATTACTTTCTAAAACTGTGAACAGGTCATAAATTTGTAATTGAGGTAGTTTAAAGTTTCTGTGATGAATTTTTATTTTCTGTTTTTGTGCCAGGAGATGCATTATCTTTATACAGATTAAACTTGATTTATTTTCTGATACATACATTTGTATTTGTCATTAAAAATTGTTCTCTATACTTCTTTCAGGCACTTTAGCCCTCAGTCACCTCCAAGCTCTCCAGATGTGGATGAAAATCAGTACGTTAGTGATGATGCATGGGTACCTCATTGCATTGAATACAATGAAGATTTAAATGTATTTATGAGTTTAGTACAAAAGAACACGGACCATGGTGCAACGGTCTCACCTGATCCCATTTTAAGTTGGCCGTTTAATTTTTCTGATGACTCAATAAAAGACTCGGTACTTGTAAATGAAAAGACAAACGGAGGTAAAGTTTCATTTGAAGAAAAGAGTGACAGTATCGGATGTTCACAGTTCCGCACTGACGTGCAGCCTACTTCTTGTTCTAATACTCAGGCTTCATTGGTACCTGTCTCTTCAGCTTCTACTGGCACTTTACAACAACTGTCAATTTCAGCACCCAATGTTACATTAAATTCCCATGTTCATCAAAATACTATACAACTCACACCTAGATCACAGTATTTAGCTAGTCGTTTTCCAGTTTTGGCTTCGAGGCATAGGTCCTCAAAAAATGTTTCAGTTTCAGAGGATGGTATTTTAAATAATATCAACAGTAATGAAAATTTGGTTCTTGGCTGTGCATCAAATGTAAACAACAACAAAATTATGTGTAATAATGAAGTTACTATAATTTGTGAATCAGATATTCCAGGTACTTTTACAGTTGATCTAACTAAAAGTGATGATAAAAGAACTTCTGAGTCAGGTGCTAATAAATTAAACAGTGATAACACGAATGACATAATTTATGATGATATTACACTTACAGATGAAATAGAAACTTTTATAAAAAATTTAAATGAACCAAGTGACTGTGACAAGACTCAGGATTCTTGTAACTCAGCACTAGTTTCAAATTCAGGTGTGGTGCAAGTACCTGTGTGCAAATCCTCTGAAATCGGCAATTTTTTATGTTCAGGAACTGAAAGTAATCTAGATATCGGGGCTTTACTGGGTAGTAATAATGTTTATCCCAAGGGTCTTTCAAATGTTTCTTCAGTGTCTACGGTTAGAGCTGTTAGTTCAGAGAGTTCAAAAGATAAAGACGCTGTGCCAGTAAGTGTGGCAAAGGTAGTGTCAAAAAGTGGTCTGGAGACTCTTGCTATTAAGAGAGGTACCAGGCCTAACACGGTTGGTGATGCTAATTTATGTAATATATCTGTAAATAGAACTGATGAATATGCTGGTAACTTGGAGAAACCTGTCAAATTCATCACGACAGGTGTTTCATCTCTAAACTCAAATGTTTCGTCTGAAGCAAAGATGGGGCACAACAGAGGGCATGGGGGCAATAAGAATGACACTACGTTAAACCAAAGTTGTGGAAATCAGGCTTTGAGAACTGTAACATACACGGGTAATTGTTGTTCAAGTAATTATATTAATACGTCTTCAAGTGTTGGTTCCTTAAACCTTGGTGCTGTGGACAGGAATATTTTGTCCATCAAAAGTGCTGAAGCACAAGTTGTGAGTGGGGAAGTGAATGAAAACAGAAGTTGTAGGAGTGATGAAGTTAATTGGCCAAAAAGTGTGGACAATGGAAAAGTTTTAAATACCAAAATTGTACCTATTTCGGACCACAACAAAGTCGAACATAGTGTTGTGATTCCTAGGGAAGCAATTACTAGGAAAGTGAGCGGTGCTGAAGTCTCAGAAAACCCTATAACTTGTGTTTCAAATGGTGACCCAAGTAATATAAACAGTGATTTAAGTGTTCTCAAGGTCTCTAAAGTCCATTCTACAGTTGGTAGGAAAAAAGTGGAATTTGAAAGCTTGGACTCTGAAAGAACAGTCGTTATAAGAACTGGCATCAGTAAAGGTTCCAGTTCCCTCATGAGGCCGAGACTGAGTTCAGCTGTGTCTAATGATTCTGCAATTGTGATGAGTAAGGGTGCTGAAATTCAGTTGGTGAACTCTCTGAATGGTCCAGGATCCACTGAATGTAAGTCCTTCTAAAACTCAGTTATTAACTTTTCATTATTTTATCTTAAAAATAGGTTTTCTTTACTAATGTAGGTGATTTTTTTTTAAAAAAAATCGTGAAATGGTTAACAATGGAATAATATATTTTTAACATACGGTTTTGTGTACTTCAATGTGAAAGATGAGCAATATTTTCAATTTTGTCAGTTTTACATTATTATAATAAAATTATATTTATCAATAGTGTTTGTAGTTTGAAATTATTACATAATTCTATGAATGTCTTATCTATGAATAATTTTTGTTATGGTTTGTAATGGCTACCATTAGGACAGAAGTGTAAAAATAAATAATTATAGGTGGTCTAATTTTATTAACATCTTGTTGTACTGTATTTCATAAATATTTCACAATGTATTATAGTACAATTTATTTGAACTAGTGCCTAAGTTTTTTCCAGTGAATGTAAAACTCCATATACAGATCTGTTAATATCTGTGTACGGTGACCAATACAAGTTATTGTTTAAAAATTAAAATGAGTCAATATTCACTTAAAAAACTAAGGTCATCAGCTATGGCCAAAATTAACAGGTCAATTTACGAATTATTTACAATTTTATTTATTTATATTCTTCTGTATTCTATAATAGCTTCTTGAATTATAATTTTCATTAACATATAAGGATTTGAAAGTAAGAGGATCGGAAAGTGTTTAAAAACTCAGAAGCTGCCACGGGTAATAGTGGTTTAGTTTGGCTTTGTTATTTAATTCTGACACATTTTGGTTTGGTCAATATAACATTTAGTGCAATATGTTACAATTTAACTTATATGCAACACTGTGGTTTGCCATTTTATTTAGAGCATCTTTACATCTTTTTATAAAATGACTTAATGTATGTCATTAATATAATGGAAAGCAAACTAAAATAGGCAATACAATTACATTTCTATTACAATTATTTATTTAAATATTAATTTTTTTTATTTCCTAACTTTTCCTGCAGCAGTAAGTTTAGAAAATAGAAGTTTGTTTTGTTTTAAAAAACAACTGTCTAATTTATACTTATGGAAGTATACAATATTAGTTTTTTAGTTTTAATTTTTAATTTTTTTTTTCCAGTTTGTTACATCTTATGACCATGTGGTAGTCATTCTCAATTTTATTTAATGTTTACAGGTCCCACAAAGTTCTGAATGAATGGGGTTGTTTGATTTTAATAAAGTATTTCAGTACTCATACGGACAGAGTGAAGGTACATTGAATTGAAAAGGATGCATGTAACTAATGGACATAAATATGTTAGTGTTGAATGATTCATTAATCATATGAAAGAATTATATTAGTTGTTAATCATATTAGGTAATTAAAGTTTGAAAGACACGTTAGTACAAATATGTGGGAGCATTATGGCATTTAAATTAGTACTGTTTTTGAAAGAATATGAGATAATATTTCATTTATTTGACAGATAAAAACATTCACTGGAAAAATAATGTTTATCAAATTTATCCAATGTTATACAGTTGCATGTAGACCACATAATTGTCTTTTGTGTAAATACTGCTTACATTAATTCTTTTAGTGATTTACTACATAAATTTTGTATTTCACCTTTGATATTTATTATTCTTTTGTAAATTATAATTCAATGTGAAGAATAAAGTAAATACAATGGATAACATTTTCAACATACTATTTTATTTTTGTGTCTCGTGTTTACAACTGGTGGCCCATAAATACCAGCTGAAAAGTGTGGAATGAATAATTCTTATACATCTTACTTGTATATATAAAAATAACCCCTTGGCATTCTCCTCCCTAACGTATTACATTTATTTGCCAATATCATCTAACATTAACACTGATTTAGTCAGACAGAGACAGATAGTATCTGCACTATTGCACCAACTTTGTTCTGTACAAGCAGAAACTTGTAAACAAAGTTAATGGATCACAAAATTCTGTCCATGAAACATTTGGTTCCTTTAAAACAGTATGTAAACATCTGCAATATAAATGCACTTAACTAACATATATTTTCCGTCTCCTGTTTTTCCTTTTTTTTAAAAAAAAACTATTTAAAATACCTTGTATATATGTTTTGATTCATGAATGTCCTCCCATTTTTTGCCTTCATATTGCTCAGTTCAACGTTGATACACTGGTATTAAAGAGAGAAACATTTTAGTTTAGCGTTTCTACTGTTGGTAGTTTTAATTATGAGTGTTTACTAACAACAATAGACATTCCATATAACTAAGTAATGACATGTACACATGTATGTATTTATTTTGTTTCAGCAAGCAACACAACTAGTTTGCTGAAAGGAACACGCCTGAATTCCTGCTATGTGGCACTTCAAAGTCAATCAAATGTTCCAACAAAATTTATCAAGTGCCAGCCACAGAGTGTGCCTTCAGTGTCACCATCTCTTCAAAAGAAGTCTAATTTAAATAAATACGTTCCTGTACAAACTAAACGTGGTGATGATTCCACAAATAACAAGTGATAAAAAAGTTAAAATGTACAAGACTAATGTGAAATAAATCCCTCATAAGTCAAAATATTGTTTATAATTTAATCTATTTAAATCCCTCATCTTTTATTGAGTGACAGTCTGTGATTAAACATCTTGTTCTATAGTGTGTTTCAATTGTATTGGGTTTTTGTATTTTATCCTCCATGTATCAGTCACAGTTTAATAAGAAAACTAATTAATATTCTAAATTATTTAATTCAGAAAAAAGCTGTTTTTTTAAAATATATAGTTATTTACCCATTCTCCAAACATATTTTCTTAACATCTATAAACATGCTTTTACTATCTATTTAAGTAAAGCCTTTTATTTTATCCCAGTTCAAATTTATTAATTCTATAGCTAATTGTATTAGTATATTAGTAAATACAGATACTATGTCTAGGATTATTAATTTTTTCATTGTTTTTTAGGTCTCAGATTTGATTAATTATGGTTTTTAATTTCATTTGAAATTTTATATCATATGGATTATCTTAGTTTTAAAAATCTAAAGCTTTATTGAAGTACTTTGATAAATTATAATTGGGACTATTTATATTGTCAACAATTGGATGCAGATGGTGGTTATTTTAATGTAATTGAATTCTCAAATCATTAAAATAATTGCTTAATAATCTCACTATTTTAGTCTTATCTATAAATTTAAATTTTACTAGGTTATTCAAATAATCATTTACTAATAAGAAAAATAGCCAAATACAGACAAAAGAAGTGATGATATAAATACCACACAACTTTTCTGGTAAGCTTGGTCCTTTCTTCAGTTGCTAAGAAATCATTTACTATTTCATTAATCTTATGGTCTGGATAATTTCCTATTAATATATAATTTTTTTAGCTTCCAAAGGTTCATTAATTTTTTATCGGTAATGAAAATTAATTGTTTTATCAGTTTTCATCAAAAATACTTGTTGTTCAGTTTTTAATACATATATTTAAAATTAAATAATTTAGAAAATCATTAATTAGTTTTCTTATTAAAATTTGACTGATGAAGAACATGGGGGATAAAATACAAAACCTTCAGCAAATTTTATTTATTATATATTAAATCCGTAATATTAAATTAAATAATTGATGAATTAAATTGTGTTGTAAATAGTATACTTTTCCTAATTTTTGTGACCTCAAGTGTATGTTTATACATACTTCAGTTACTTATTTATTTTGTTTGTAAACTATTGTGACCCGAGTGTCAAATAGAGTAATAAACTCAGAAAAGTCCATTTGAAAAATAATTAAATTATCGTATTTCTTATATGGCCATGTCAAACTAGAATAGTATATATACATACACACACACACATACATGGAATGAAAATGTGACAAGGTCAAATTAATTAACTCATAAGGTTAAGAAAAAGACAGGGTAACTAATTACGTTAAGTCAACAGTTGATCCAGTCAGGCCTTGCAGAAATATAACACCAACCTTTTGAGGGCCTGAGCCCACTTCACAGGATAGTATTTATTTCTGTATAGCCTGACTTGAACAACTGTTGATTTAAGGCATCTCAATTGGATAGGGAAAAGAGGGTGGGTAGCTGTCGTTCTGAGGCATTAGCCTCTGTATTCATCTGGCGTAACTTCGTTCTCCTAAAGGAGGCCAACGCCTCTGAAAATTTGAAGAACCCCCTTCTGTCTTTAATTTCTGTTAAGCCACATCCTTTTTCTCTTGCCTTTCCATACAAATTGTTTTAATTATATATACATATACATATATACACACTAATTCTATGGTAGTGGAGCAAACTTTGAGGAGTGGTAAAACTTAAACATACATTTTTTGTATAGTAATGTATGGTCGGAGGTGACGCTTTGAGGCATGAACACAAAAAATGAGACATGAAAAGAAGAAAATTGTTTATCTACATCATTGTAGTGCTTCTTTTCGACAATGCTTACAATAAATGCTCAAAATTGTGACCAACAGTAATACTTCTAATGCGGACACCTGAAGGCCATCATTTGAGACTCCAGTTGCTCAATTAAGGACTTCATTGCTCAACTATACAGTTCCGCTGCAAGCGTGCATGTTATACATGGAATCCATGTAGCTGTTCGCCAATCTCTCCTTCGATTCTACCATGCATGTTATACTGTTGGTGGTCACTGTTTTGAGCATTTATTGTAAACTTTGCTGGAAGGCTTTGTGATGTAACTAAACAATGTTTTTCTTTTCATGTCTAATTTTTTTTATGTTTGTGGCTGAATGTGTGACTTTCAACATACAAAAACTGTGTTTTAGTTAGCCATACTACCCTTTAAAGTTTGTCTCCATGACTGTAGGATCACCCTATATGTATGTCAAAATAAAATAATTGGTATGGAACAGAAATAGAGATAGTGACTGGCTTACCTGAAATTAAGGTCTGGTGTCACTATGTGTATGTAGCACTTTGACTGGGAAAACAAATTATTGTACTTAATAACACAAACTGAGCATCAGAGATTCCTTACCATAATGTATGTTGCTGTTGCAAGTTCATGGATGACTACTATTATTTTAAAGAAGCCCATTAACTATTGAGATGTGTGCATACAGAAAATGGAAAAACTAGAATGTTGTGGCCTTGGTGGAGGAATGTGATGAACTCTTTTAAAGTTTTGGGATAGGCCTGGTAAATGCTCACAATGTGAGAGAATTGGAAATGAACATATGTAATACTACACAAGTATAATTAATTTAGAAACATAAAAGCCACTATTATGATGAAAGGTTTACATGTACTGTAACAAAAAGAAACTGATAGAACGATCCCCAGAATTAAATTATCCATGGAACAAGCTGTATAGTGTTCATATTGAAGTAGCATTGGGGCCTGAGGCAAACATACAAACTCTAATTGCAACAATAATTATGTTGAACATGCATCAGCTTGATTTTATCATAATATGTAAGGCATGGATGGTTAATATATATAATCTCCAATTCTGTTGCTTTGTAAGAATCCTATTTCAATCCAGTGATGTATGGTAAATAGTTTGTAAGATTAACATGGTAGAATAAATACAAAAATATTGAAGTCTCCGTAGACTAAGTGAATTGAAATTATTTGGATCTTAATCCATTTTAGGGTTAAACTGAGCAAATTTTTCATTTATATTGCTCAAAATTCTAGTATCAGTTTCCATTTCTAACTTCTTAAGTTATAGAAATAAATTATAGTCCACGATAGGAAAAGGTAACTCGAAATAAATGACAATGCTCGTTTGATCATAAAATAAGACGGAATTTAACTATTATTGTATTTACAACAATAATTTTCGTTACTTTAATTAATTGTGGTTATTTATTAATTTTTACGTATTGTCAATCTAATTTTAGTTTCAAAAAAGCAGAGATATTCACATTGTTACAAAAGTTTCGGTTCCGTTTCCTGACACGAAGAACTTAAGTCAACAAAGTGGAGTATCTGCGTTACTTATCCTTCAAAATGCTTGTGAAATAAAGTAAAATTACTAAATAATTAAACCAAATATTTTCATGGTCATAGTTTTGTAGTTGACCATAAAAATATTTTCGTCAGGTGTATATGAATGTGGTTTCATATTTTGTGGAATTGATGTTGCGAATCTAATGTTTTGTTGCGTTGAGAATGCTTTCCCATCTAAATTAATGAGTAAAAAGCCAGAGTCCAACATATAGCAGAAATTATTTTTACAACGCATAAATTCAACTAGTTTTACTCGCCGTAATTTATTATTCAATTTTAGACCGAACGCCTCGTTTGAAATAGCCGTATTAAGTGTTTGGATTACCTTGAAAATCTGATGTACTTTAGAGAATTTCTGTATTATTGTGCAAAGTTTAAATCCCGAATCCGTCAAATAGTTTAGAAGGGAGATTTGTCAATTGAAACTGCATGTCGTTGAGTACCGTCGGTTGAATAAATGTCGGTGAAAAATATTACAACTGAATGAGTGAATAATAACTTTGGAACATAACAAACAGACCAGATGAGAATATACTCTCCAAAATTTAATAGTTTCCCAACGGATGAACGTTCACAACAACGAAACTTCAAGTAATTCAGTTTCTATTTCAATAATAGTAAAGTAATTCATAATTATAATATATTTTCAGAAATACGCATACTCAAAACCGATTTTAACGCATAATAGTATTAATTTTTATGAGGGGGTCGTAAGACAAACCTGTTCTTTAAACATAATTTATTATATCCATTATTAATTTTACAGGGCATTAACGTTTCTACTGAAGTTGTGACATTCTAAATTTTTGTTCAGTTTAAAACAATATTTTTTCATGTTTCATGTTAGAGAATATCTGATGGACGTCAGGTGGGCATGGTAATAGACGGGAGTAAATCCGAATTAATTGTTTTCATTTAGATTGACTATATATTGTATATTTAAGTTTTAATCATAAGGAAATTATAATTGGACATATGCCGACAGTTTCTTCGCCTTCTAAATTAAATGTTTGAAGAAAATGGCCTGACTATAACCTCAAAGTTTTAATGAATTGTAGTCATTAAAATAAATCCGTTTGAATAAAATTAAACTATTCAAATATTTATAGAACAGTTATTATATTTATAATAAAGAAAAGAGAGGTTAAATTTTGGTATTTTCACTAACCTGTTTCTCAAGGTTCTGACTGACATGTCCAGGCTACGTCCGGTTAGTCCTGGCGGCAGTAATGAAATCCTTACGTGTTAATCTCTCTTGACCATTCAAACGTCAACAGTAATGCGTTATTAATCATAGGGCGAACAAAACTATTGAACGAAAACACGTGTGAAGACCTGAACATTAGCACTTCCAACACGCCACGTCCGAATCTTTCGGAGATTTTCTAACACTGAACCGCTGGTTTCGACAACAATGTAAACTTTAACAATGGGTTCCGGCATGCAACGCCCTCAAAAGCTTACTTTTTCAGTCACTACTTCTTCAAGCCATGAAAATTGTATTAATTATTTTTCATCTATTCATCTCATCGTTTTTTTTCATTAAACGACTCCATTCCACCGTAACTGTTTTCGTAACTAAAAAAGCACTTTTGTGCTTTTCATAACCGTTATATGTTTGTGTGGGCTACTAAGACAACACACAAGTACATATCACGTAAAAGGTATAGAAGGGAAGGGAGGTAGCGAAAATAGACAGTACGGAACACCGAAAACGTAAAAATATGTTGTTGTTTTTTAAATTAAAGTTTATAACGGTCGCGTCGACATCGTGGTCAATGGCGACCCATAGGTTTAATATATTCTTGTTTCACACGAATTTACTGCGTCACTGGAAACGGAGATATCGAACAAGCTGTAAACTTCACAAAACACTCAATTCCAGCAAATAATGTCGTCTGCGGAGTGAAGAAAAGTTTATCCAGAAATAAAGAAGATAATAATAAAGACATCGAACGAAACGATATCGACTTCAAATGGAGGGGTATCGAAACGAGTGAGCTATAGTATACTTTGGAACTCGTTTCTTGACACACCCGTTTCAACAACGAACGCTGGAACTTGTCTCGATCTTACTATTTTGTGGTCACAATTCGGCAGTTTCTTGGTTTTAACGTCGCAGTCTGATGCTAGTAATGGCACAAAATACTGGTAAGTTAAATTATACTGAAGTTTTGGAATTAAGTTAAATTCTGTTGAATTTTGGATTTTGGATTTAAGTTAAATACTGCTGAAATTTTGGATTTAAGTTCAGTGTGAGTAAACAGAAACAGAGCTTTGTTTATTGACTTAATATTTTAATACGCGTATATTCGGAGTTCATTTATACTTAGCAAATAATCGGCATAAACTGGCCGGGGCGTTAACAATGGCGGCTCGTGAGTTTTTTATGTTATGTGCGACATTACCACAATGAACCATTTTTTTGAGGATAACTATGTAAAATAATAATACTTCAACAGCGACAGAGTTAAAATACTTTGACCTGATCCATAAAGTGCTACATAGTTTCCAATAGGACCAATTTTTCGTGCATATTTTAAATAAAGTTAATTTTTGAAACAAGTCATGCATAATTGAAGTAATATATGTAAGGTCGTGTGGTAGATTTTTGCATTATGACGCAAGTTAACGAAATTCCGACCCCCTTAAATGTTTTTTTTCTTGAAATTCACGTTTGATTGAGTTTTTTAAATACTACCAAAAATAAGGAAATACTACTTTTGCTTTGACTTTAAAATAAGATTTTTAATTACTCAATGGTTCAAATTTATATTGATTTCGTTGCTTATGCCGCTTGTTGCGGCCGCCTCTCTGTGTCTTTGTATGGCTGACTCGTCCGTAGCACAGAAAAAAGGCAGTTTGTTGACGTTTACGGTTGGTACAGGGGGTAAAACGGAATACTGCTAGTGCGTATCTCTCATTACAGACATAAATCGTGTGATACAGCCGTGACCAGCACAAACATGGCCAGCTGGCTGCATTAGCTGGAACGAGTGTTTCGCAAGGTGGCAGTTAAAGTCTTCGATATCGAAGCAGAAATTCGCACCGATAAAACACAGTTATCATTGAAGGTTCTTAAAGTAAAGAAAAATTAATTCTTCCTAAATTAATTTATGTGCTGTAGCGGCCACTGGTCATAAACATTCCTTCAAACTGGAAGTAAATTAAAAAGGATGGTTTTTAAAGCAGTAGTCGGAAACCGCCAGCTTCATTGTCGAACATGCTTCAGTGTTGCGCTCGATTCCTAGTGCATTCACGTAGTCCATGACACTCCAAATCAGCTGTAAATTATAAGAACTTGGCTTTCAAAGTGGCTGTCCTAAAAAGGCCCGCTGTCCTCTGGTTTGAAAGAAATAGGAGTTTCAAATCTGCTCGTTTTCTGGATCACAGTATCGAAGAACAACGAGAGATGCCATGGTCTTCTTGCGTTTCAGCAGAAAAGAAGCCACCAAATATTTGTTAAGAAAATGGATACGTTTTCGCTGAAACATCGAGAAAAGGAATTCGGAAGATCATATTACACTGATATTATACTTTGGAATTTCGTTAAGCAAGTTCGTGGCAGTCTGTCCAATTTAGAAGGATTCTCAGAATTGTACGGGTATGCGTATCGCCGAATGGGTGATTCATACCTGAATCAGCTTGTTCTTATCAGCCACCCCCTGGTCTCAGCGTCTGCGATGACTCACATGTCTACAATCCAGTACAAAATACTTACAAAGGCAAAATTCGACGAACCGCCACGTAAGTTCAATTTCCTTCATTTGTAACCAGTTTCCAGCGACGATTTCGGAACTCATGAAAATACGAGAATGGTTTGAAACTATATTTTTTTCACTTATTAGCACGCGCCAAGCTGCAGATAAATCCTGTCCATAAATCTTAATCCTAAATTATTCATGATTCAAGGTTAATTGTCAAAATCAATTAGTTTTCCAAGTTTTTGTTTATGCTGATCGAATACTTTATGATGGAAGCCAAATCGCCTCAGAAGACAACCAAAGAATCTTACCAGTTTGTAACTGTCTACAAAAATTTGCTGAGCAAGATTGCAGACTTGGGCGGGAACGAGCTACCAGCTTGTTCTGCTGGTTTTTTTTTCAATCAGTTACGCGTCTAACAGCGGAAGTGATTCAATCAATATTTTTGGTCCTGCATTCGGGAGAAATTATTTCGAGGATAACATCGGACGATGAGTTTCACTTTCAGTAAGCGCACTCCGTATTAACGTGGCGCGGAGAAGGTTTTTTTTTGTTGGTTTTGTTTACTTCCGTTTCTCTTTTCTTCGCTACATAATTAATCTCCAAATTTAACTATTTGTAAAAATCTCTTCTTTAGGAAAAAAAACCGAAGAAGGTTCGAATATGTACCGAAACGTTGTTTCTTTCTAAATTAAATAAATATAGTTTCTTTAAAAGTTCATAAATTGCTTTATTAATTCATAACAGACGTAAAATATAAACGTTTAACTAAGAATTTGGTTAAAGTTGTACGGGAGGGCTTCATCATGTCTCTTCCCTGTAGATAACTTGGTGAAAACCATTTTTTAATTTCAACTTTTATAGCAGATGTTTGCATGTAGTTGGTGTTGAGAATTATAAACTGAAAATGTCTTTAAGACGGCGAGTTTTTGAGAATGAGCTTGTACATAACGTTCCGAACGGCGTTCAGTGTTCAACATATACAGATCTTCAGTATGAGAAGTTATAAACATTTACGGACGAGAACTCGCACTATAGATTTCATCGTTTCCAACTGTCAGCCTTCCACTCAAAAGATTAAAAGCTGATGGAAGTCCCGCAATGGTAATGGATGTTTTTGACTTTAAATATGATACAGGGTCAGAAAATGCAACCGCCAAAGCGGTAACAATCTTGCTCATATTATTTGAGATTTAATGTCCATGTTCGATCAATCGAGACAATATGGTGGGTTTAATCAATCATTTTTGGCGCAATGGCGTTTTAACGTATTCACCCAAATGGTTTTAAACGCAGGGGCTCAAACTCCATGAACGTCATCCAACTTGGCTTTGATTTCTTTAGGCATTTTGGCTTACCAATGGAAATGCATGAGCATTGACCGAAAACGAACTATCGTTGGAAAGTATTCATATTTTTAGAATGTCCGTACTGAACTGGAATTGCTTTCGTGTGAGTTGTAATTTAAAATACAGACGGTAACTCGTATAAGAAGCTTGATTTCAGTGATTGGCCGAAGTTTAAAATAGTTACCGGGAAAAAATAACTGACGCTATTGATTTAGTTTCAAAACTAACTGCCAATCATTGAAATCAAGGAATGGTGAGGGAAGACCAAAGAGTTACGATATGGAGAATTTGAAAAGCTATAGTACGTGTGAAATCTTTTGATGATGCCAATTCTGATGAAGTAGAAGACTACCGCTGAAGTGATGAACGGCTTCATAGCCGCCCTGTTGCAGACACCACGATGCCAATCCTGTACCAGTGCAGTTGTTTGTACGAATCAGAAAATTTCCAGTATTTGAGCATGTCATTACGCATAAATGCTAATCCTGGTTAGAACTATAAACTCAGGTTCAATTATGTGCCCTGACTGTAGACATTGAAGATTTGATGACGAAGCTAGGCCAGATTGAAATTGATTATATTTAATTAATAATTTCCATCAGATGCTTTATTACTTAATTTTGTATGTTAAAACCTTTAGGTTGACTTTTATTTGTTAATGTAGTGTTTTAATTAATTAATTTATAATTTTCAGTGTTAATAAAAATTCTTAACACCTATAGAAAACGTACAATGACATGATCAATCGTACCACAAGCTTTCCGTTACCCAGAGAAAAAGAAAGATTTCTTCACCTGTTGACCAGACGATTGAGTCTGTTATGGATAATTTCAAACGCTCAATCACAACTAATATGCATACGGCTTTCGACTTCATCAAAACTCATTCCGAAGTTATTCTGAATCAGGATACAGACTCTCAATGTTGTCGTCAGAAGTGGATGTGGCTGTTTGATCCTCGTCCTTCACGCTTGTTCGACCTCCTTATTCTTCTGTGGATAAAACTCCAGGAACAGCTGTTTTTTCCAGAAACAATGTTTCTGTGTTGAGCAAAGGGACAGTGGTCCAGGGCGGACTGAGATGATAACACTTTAATGTGAAAAACAATGATGTTATCAAAAGTCTTGCGAGCATCGTGCGGTCAAAATACAGGGCAAATTCCGTTACAGAGTAAACTGGGAAATTGAGGGATATATAATTAAATTTAGTATAGTTAATTGAGGATACATGAATGGGGTCGAAGAAAACATAACGCAATTAAAGTGGGCGGAGTGAAGTTACGAATTCGGGGAAAGAAATTATGCTTGTGGAAGTGAACGTAGTATTTTTTTTTTACCTTTCTGATGATTTGAGGGTTGTTAGTGAAAATAAATTAAGAGACTAGGCTGGATATTTTTTATTATTATTTTGTGCAATCAAATGAGTTCGTTGTACATAGTTACGTATAATGCTCAGAACTGCCCACGCACGAACGTCTGTTTGCGACCTAATAAATACGTATATAATTGAATAGACGAGCACGCAAGAAAGGGAGCGAGCGAATAAGTAAATAGGAATGCATGTGTGTGTGTGTACGTGAATGGTTTGAGTGCTGCAGCGGTGCGCATGAGCGTGCGCCGACTTCGGCGTCGCCGCTCAGTTGTAGGAGTGTCATGAACGCAGACGAACGTACTACATCAAGTGTTGGGGACATAAAGTCATGTTCGAGTATGGCCGCCACGTACATGGTAAGCGGAAGCATCACATTCACAGCGACATATCGAGCGAACCTCGAGGGTGCTATTCCCAGGGTTTGGGTTTGCCCCAACCCCTCTTTCGCCTCCCCTGCACATAACAAAATTACGCGTCCCTTTTCGCGCCCTCCGCGGTTATATCAATTTTACGCAAACAGAACTGAACGTAAACAGACGTAGACTTTTTTCTTGCATCCTAAACCGATATCGCGTTCCCTAAAAAGCAAATCACCAATTCCATAATTGCTCCGATTGCTTGTTTCGGTGCAGTTTCCACCGACGTCGTTCTTTTAACCACAATTAAGTGAACGTTAAATAAGGAGCACTAAATATTTAAAAATTCGTAACAGAAATTAATTTTGATACTCTCTTCTCACGTGACAGCTCAGAAATTAAATTCCCGGTTTCGTCGCCTCTTGTGTTATTTTGCGCCGAGTGCGGCCGCATTCTAAATATACGCGCAAAAATGAGCGTCAATCCAAAAATGTTTTCGGATCCGTCTATATTTTGTTGTTCTTTTTTATTTTTTTCGGAAGGGAATCCAAAACGATTTGAGAAACTCCAGGAAGAGAGAGTTTCCCGGAGCAGAATTTATTCTACCAGCATCTCACACTTTTATCGTTGTTTCAATAATCAGCGATGCAATTATCAAAAGTTGTAAAATACTGTTGAAAAACGATCTTAAAAACTTATAATATTACTGTTCGTTAAACCTTAGTAAATTGTTAAATATGTACTTTGCTTCAAGATATTTAAATTCATTTAGACATAAATCGTGTTTATATGTTGTCCCCAACGGAAACTATTTCCTAATTATCCAAATTATTTAATTTTGAAAATTCAAAAAAAGTTCGATTAAAACCATTTGGGAAATAGAATAATATATAGAGGTGACGTTTATCATTAGTTGAAATAGAATTGTATTAAAATTTTAGACAGGAGACAGCGAAAACATGGAAGCATTTACCATCGATGATATATCGCTTATATTGCATCATAAATTCATTGTAATTGAAATAAAATCGTGAAAAATTTTGGTCTAACATAACTGAAATAAAAAATGGGTACAACTGTACCAACA
Source organism: Zhengitettix transpicula (assembly GCA_037074705.1). Taxonomy (NCBI): domain Eukaryota; kingdom Metazoa; phylum Arthropoda; class Insecta; order Orthoptera; family Tetrigidae; genus Zhengitettix; species Zhengitettix transpicula. The sequence continues at coordinate 60,011,654 of CM073595.1, read as the reverse complement.
TTTCAGCTTCGTTGAAGTAACACTGCAAAAAATCAGCACGGAAAACCGCGGAACAAAAATCGATTTCTGAGCTCGATTAATAAATTAAAAAGTTATGGTTGAGCATTTAATTTGTAATATAGTGACAAAAGTTTGTGATTCTCACTTCAGTGTGCTTTCTATTTTTAAAAAAAATTATGTCGACCGTGATTTTTCAGTTACAATTATTCAAAATATTTTAAATGAATGAATTTATTTTTTGAAATTGAATTTACACTTGATGGCATCTTTTTTTTAAAAAAAATTCAAATTTAGGTCTAATTTGAAAAAACAAAAATATGTTTACAATGTTTTATACTTTCCTGGAAATTAAATATTTCAATCATCAATTTAATTTTTAACACAAATATATTACTTACATCGCTCCTGCTCAGTCCACTGTCGCAGTTACTATTAAAACAATATATATCTATATATTACTTTAGTTTTAGAAATGAATTTGAAACAGTTTTTAATTAACATTGATGTCTATTCTAATTTTAATGCTCTCCGACATTTCTTGCAGTTGTCTCTAAAATTGTACCCAATTTAATACTAAAATTGTAGGCAATAGGATGCCTTTTCCTCTCTCCGTTTTTGAACTAAGGTTCCCAGAAGCCGAGGCACCTCGGCCTGTTTTGAGAGGGTCACATATCTTGGGCATACGGTAAGAGTTGTTCTCTGTTCCCATTGGAACAGTCGGTCAGCTGCCTCCTAAACTGGTCGAGGCACGGAGAAGGGAATGCTGCGTCCCCACAGCAAACTCCTCTCCCGCTATCGGAAGGGCGTGGGACAAGTACCCAATGCCCGACCTACCTGCAGGTTTTCTAGGGTTTGTCCTGCGTTACTTTTAGGTGCATGCCGGGTAGGATCCTTAAACTATAGCCCGGGGGCCCTAGGTAACCCTTGGCTACATTCCTCTACCCTTCCGCATCTCCCCTTTTCAAATCCCTTCCTATGCTATTAAAGGGGAGTTGCCACCATGTGGATTACCCTCACGTAGCCTGTTACCCTAAAAAAAAGCAGTATGCTGCGATTTTGTAAAATGTAAATTAAAATCCTAGAGCTTGTTTTTCCTCAATTTACGTGCGTTAATCATATATAAAGTATGTCCAAGAATTTTTAAAGAAAAATTTTGAAAACAAAATTTTTTATGACTTTCGTGCTCGAAAATTTTGGTTTTTTTCTGATGGCGAACTTTTAATTTATTTCATAGGCGATTGGAAATTTCAATATATTTTTACAATTATTTGTTTTAATTGGCCACGGTGAGTCTAGCAGATGCCTAAACATCCGTAAACTACAAATATCGTATAAATTAAGATGATCTTGACGTTTATTCACGACTCGTAGTGCCTCTGCAGCGTCCCCCAAAATCCCGCCTTGTCTTTTATTCGTCTCAGGCGACAAACACAACTAAGGAAATTAAATTTCTCTGCCTTCAGTTACAAAGTAGGCCTGGGTGAGACAGTTTACTTCTTTACGTAAAACTTCACCTGCATTACGCGACGAAAATTGTGGAAGATTCATTAAAGTAGATTATAAAGATGTTGGTAGCTGGTTAGGACAATTGGGAAAGACGAAACCAAAGGACTGAAAAACGGAGGAAAATATGGAAATTAAATTTTGTCCCGGATTTTCTTACAAATTTACCTCAGTGAATATTTTGTCGTTGTTTCACCGTTTGCCTAAAATTTTTAAAACTGGATATGAAAATTACTGAAAACGTTGTTTCTGTTTATTCCGTTGTCTGTGGTATGGCGACGGGCAGCGCAGGTAAAGATAAAGTAAATGTGAGAACAAGAATTATAGATACAATGAAGCGAGAAAATTAAACTCCAATATTTTATATTCTGTTGAAAATTTCTTGATACTCGTCAAGGTGTACAAAGAGATTTACTCCACGGGGAGGGGGGGGGGGAAGAGTCCGGAGTTGTTATGATCGGAACACAACGAAGTGCTAAAATAATCGATTACCTACCAGAACGTGTTTACCAATGTCAGATAATATTACGTTACGATGGAGGTGAATTTGGAAGTGTGAGAAGCCGTGATGAGGAAATTGCAGATTTCTTATCCAATGAGATAATTAATGTTTTTAGATAGTGTGAGGAATATTATACAAATTTAGTGGAAATAATAGCAATGGAATTATATTTGAAATTATGAGAATTCCGAGAAATACTCTGATTTGTTCCTCCGAGTATTGTGATAGTATCTGTTCCCCGCCAACACTAGCTGCCGGCATTCCAGGAAACTTACTGCAGGCCATTTTTTTTTAAAAAAAATAAAACATTGTGTAAATTTATTTTCAACCAAAAATAATGGAGCCCAGAAATTCCCCTTGTACTGAAGAGTTTTGCTTACAAATCGTTATCACTGATCATATTGAAAGTTAAGTATTAAATTAAATTGTAGAGGATTTATGTTCCTTGTAAAAGAATTTCCAAGAAAAAGAGAAAAGAAAATTAAGCATATTTTTAGAAATAATTATGGTACTCGTGTTTTAATACACTCAATGTTTGCAATAGATTATTACACTTGGTACGGGTAATCGTTAAATTACCCCACGATTCGTTGAGGAAGGTAAACCTCATTGTCGTTCAAATAAAATATTTTTTATTATTACGGGCAGAAAACGAATAGCAGAAAATACGCTTCGTTTGAAATCTGAACTGTTAGCAGTTGAGACAATTCAATACACCTCTTTACCTTAGGGAAATGAGCCCAGCTCCGGTTTCTGGCAGAAAGCAATTTTTCTCTCTCTGCATTTTCTTTTTCACATTTGGAACCGTTCCACGGCGCTTCGAATTAAATTAATAATACGATATTGCACTTTGCAGTTTTCTTTTCTTTTTATGAGTCATAGTCATTGCGAAAGCGAGCATGTGGACTCATCGACGTGTAAGAATATGAAAACTTTCACAATCGTATTGACGGCAAAATCATACCTGAAAAAATGATTCATTTATGTTTTTCAGTGTTGTAATTCCATTTCTAACTTCATCTTCCGAGATTGACTCCGATGTTAGAATATTTTTAAGTATTAATCCGAATTTCTTCATGTCTTAAAACTTATTTTTCTTTCCTTTGCAGTAACAAATGCAACCAAACATTTTTTTTCAGAAACGTATTATTCTACGTCGTTAGAAAGGTGATTACTGTTGCTGAAACAATTTTCACTAAACTGGAGGTACGTTTGAAAATTTGGAAACAAACGCCTCCGAAATCAACCCTCGAACTACCTCCTCAAACTTATCGTATATTTGTACACAATATATAATTTATTAATGATATTACATTTGAGATGCATTAGAAATGTCTGATATTTGGGTGTCTGAATGTCATGTAACTGTCTCTGCTATTCCCGCGACTCTCAGCCGTCTGCCATCACTATAATTTCTCTCAGTTTCGTCATCAAGACAGTATTGCTCGCGGTGCTTCCAAGATTAGAACTGTATTTGCTCGCTTAGAGTGAAAATGTCTGTATGCTTCTTCACGTGCGCGAAAGCATGCCTAACGGACACCCGAACACTTGTGTCATGGAGGTCAGCTGGACCTAAAAGCGCTTCTCCGTCTTCCCAAGGCAGGCAAAACGTAGGTTTCTCAATCTGACCTTAAATCGAAATTGATTCTAAATCAGTAGGAACAAAATCTGAATACTATTCTGCCTCACGAAATAAATCATACGGATGTTTTAGTTATTCTTTATAATTTATATTTCATAACGTTTTGGCTTATTTTGAACTACATCATATTTTGGATAGTACAAAATTTCTAGTGTTTTTAACACGAGCGAAAAAATATTTATGATTCTATTAGAACCAATCATTTCTTATTTCCAAAGTATCTCTAGTAATGTGATTAGTTATTGGAATTTGGAAGTGTTTATTACGCTCGTGGAGCGGACAAGGTGATTCGAGATTGTTTAATGTGTTTAAGGGCGTTCGTTACGCTGAAGTTTTCAGCGGATGAATGCACGCTTCCGGTAGAGTTGTTTCGGCAAGGACTTTTGCAGCAGAGTCCGCAAAATTCTCTTCAACAAAGTTTTAATTGAGTCTGCGGCACAACGTTCGCGTTTAAAATTATTTTAATTTTCTCATAAAGGTCTGGTATGTTTTTTTCTTTTCTCTTTATTTTTTTCAAAAAAATTATAAATTTAGTGAAATGTCGTAGTAAATGTCCATTATAAATTGAATAGACAAATATTCATAATGTATGCAACATCAAAATGCCAAAGAAATAGTAATACAGGAAAGTTTGAAGACGATTTAAATATTATTTCTACACATCAAACTTTAAATCAGATTGTAGGAAAAATGTTTTAAGAAGTTTACGACATTAATTTAAACTTCAACGTCTACGATTGGCATCGAAAGCTTTTAAAGAATCATAAGGAGCCATGACTTTCTAACTTACTTAATTTAACAGTATCATACCAAATATTAACGTTGTTATGTATTATAATTTTCACCATATCGGTTATTTATACTGGAATGCATTAATTTAAAACATTCAATTTAAAACCTCCTAATAATAAATTTGAATAAGTGTGGTTGCTAGTGTATAATTGTACACTTTTTGTTGCTAAGCTGACCGTTTTTACTTAAAATTCCCAGAAGATATCGGTAGAGATGGGAAACATTTGTTTCTATAGTAAAAGTGCACCTATTGACTTCAAGATTACACTTTAATGATTTTAATCCCTTTATCTTATGTGACTATCGATTCTGTTCGAGACAGTTTGAGGTGTAATAAATTTATTATTATGAAAGTAATCAATCACACTTTGATGTACGACGGGGTATTGTAATTGGTTCTCTTCTGTTACTTATATATCGAAATGAAAATTAATAATTCGAAACTGAGCAGCAAACTGTGAAAAGCTAAATTTAGGGCAGTGGTGGTAAATAGAATTAAAAATAAATCAATTACCAGACAACAAAGACAAATACTGAGCGTGATACAATAATTGTTTTCGAGAAGAAAATAAGAGCAATAAAACAAGAACGAAACAGAATCTTATCTCGATGGCCTTGGCTGGACCGAGTAGGCCCTCGTCTAAACTTACAACTAACAGAGTTGGTTTTCGTTCGAAACGTACGTCAGTTACTCCTTCCTTTACCTACATCCCAATTCTGTATTTACCACTCTTTTTTCCTCCTCCAATTCAGACAATGGAGCACCCTGATGATTAAATCCATCATTGTCATTAAATTTCAAATCCAAGACGGGAAAAAGCGTTGGGGAAATTTTTAAATGGCTGAAAATATATTAGAGTAATAGCAAGAACGTTAACGAGGTCAAAAGAAACTGCAATTCCGCAGATCTCACCAGACCAGGGAAATTGAAACCTTAAGTGTGATCGTGAATGCAAGGGGCTATTTCTTGGGATCAATACCGAATGCAAATTCAGCGATTGCGCTGGGAAAGGGTACTAAAAGAGGATAAAAAATTCCCTCACCATCAATAGGAATAAAATTTATCGCCAATGCGAAGAAACTTTGGACAACGCTCATTTTAAATCTTAAAGAATAAAGAGACACTCAAGACAATGCAAGGATACCAGCGTCACCAATTGTCGTTGCTCGTCGTAAATTTAACGCTCCTTCAGAGTTGTTAAAGTGGCAATTCTTACTTACAATTTCCCCGACGCTATGAAGAGAGACGTGAAACATATCTAAAGAAGTAGATAATTTATTCGCCTCGAGATTTGATATGAATATCGTCACGACGACGTTATGAATGTGGATCTGAGAGAGACTGGTCCACTGTCACTGCAACAGGTTACTTGGGAACAAACCTGTCCTTGGTGAAGCGATTACTTCTATTGGTTTTGTGTGCCTCCGAACCTTTTATTAATTTGAATTGCAATTTACGCGGTTTGTTCTTAATTCAGCGACGGTCGTCACATATATCTTCAATAAATTGATTCGGCGAATCCTAAATATTTTTATTCATTTTATGGCGAAATTCTTAAACGTTATTATTTTGTAACAGAGATATTGTAGAGTAATGAATCTTGAGTTGCATAACGTAGGTTGTATTTTTCCTCAGAGGTGACCTCTGCCTCAGTCGTAAATTGCATATGCAACTCTTGCCAATATTCGTCACTTTTCCTGGATTCAATGTCACTCTGTCATTGTTTGCTCAAGTTACGATGTTTCCTCAAGGCTGGACAACTATATAAGCATCTGGAACATTATTCAATTTGAAGAGGTCATGCTGAATCTCAGTCGTGAGTTATGAAACAGGTAACTAAAACAGGTATCATCTAAATTGCTGTCTGTCTCTCATCCTCATTTTTCTCGCTTTTCTCGAAAAAACGGTTGTTTTTATGTAGGACACTGAGAAGGTCTTCAGTAAAATAAGCAACACACTCGAATTCCCTACCTTATCCTGCAATTTTGGTTCCTATTTCTATCCTCAATTCAATACAATCCATTCATTTGTAGTTGTCACACATTTTTTAAAGAACTTCTACAGGTTAGTTTATAAAAGTTATATTTTATAAAAATTCATTCTTGTTTCATTCAATTATTTTTATTTTCATTGTTATAAATCTAATAATTTTTATTTTATGTTAGTTAACAGAAATTAAAACAAAAGTATTTTGTATGACAAAATATTATATTGTATGGCAAAGCGTATATTATAATTTCCTTGCTAACTGATGTACTTTCCTTCTTTTCGCTTGTGAAGTTAATGTTTCTCTTTTCTAAATCCAAGTAATAAAATATTTTGGTTAATTTTGACAGAGTCGAGGTGGTTATAAAAGTGTGAACGCAACTAAACCGAGAATCGCAGAGGCTCGCAGTCACGGCCACGGCTAGTTGCATGTTACGAAAGTCAGTGTGATCGTGTTGATGATCAAATTGATTTGTTATTTTTAGCTGTATTATATTAATTGTGAAGAATTTACCTGAGAATTTGGCCGATGTAGTTGATCGAAGTTTTTTTTCTGTAGTCTGCCAACTTCTTACTGTTAACACAAGTTTATTACTTGTGAGGAAAAAAAAATAGAGAAAAATCAGCAGAGGCAGCAACACTGAAAAATTATCTTTCTACACATTTATGGGGCTTAGGTACTTAAAAAAGGGGAAAACATTATTTTGGTCTAGGGGAAATGATTTTTATTCCATTCTCCAGACGCAGTAACCTTTCGTAAAAGTCACAAAAAGGAGTCTATTTTCTTACACTATTGTAGGTGTTTCACCAATCAACTTTGAGTTATTACTTGACCAGGATTTCGTGTATTTCGTAGACTGTGGCGTGAAGGAAAGTAGTAAAGGATTCAAAGATGATTACACCTTTTTTATAAGCAGAAGGAGGGACAAAGAAATCCGGAGAGCTGTTTCTCTCTCTACGGGGAAGGGACGAATTCAGTAAGTCTACGAACGTAGTAGTTTCTTTCCATGGAGACGAAAAGAGTTTACCTACTGTTTGAAAATTTGGACTGTCTTCTTCCTTTTTATTTTCTACGACTTCATTTAATTTCCTCGGTGTTCTTGCTCAGTTCTCGTTCAATATTATAATCACGATCACTTCGTCCTTTCCTACTTCTCAAATTCAATTTATCTTTGTCTGATTCCCTCTTCTCCACACCAAATACAATGAATAACCAACTCTATAACTCTCACCTCATGATTTCGAACGATTTTCAAACACATGTTAAACTTTCAACTGTGCACCGTTTTAGCTTTAAAACACATTAAGTTTCTTTAAAAGAATTTTTGATTCTGGAAAGAAACTTTTGAAAACTACTAAATTTGTTCCCTTGTTAGAGGATATGAGATACTTGAAAACAACGTTCTTTTCCCGAAATATGTTCCCGCGGGAATTTAAGGCGTGAAATCGGCGTTATCACAACTCCCGACATCGATATGTTGAATTAATAATAAATTTTTTGTTTCTCTAAAATAGTGGTTACTAAAGCCGTTCAAATATCGATCCAGTTATTTGACTTATCAGGTTTCGACGGCGCTAACGAGTAAAGCGTTCCTGTGTAATTGCGATTGCTTCATTTATTAGCCACGTGTAATTACCAATTACGTTCGTAATTTCTAAAACGTTGTTTCTCAGTTTTGAGTTTAACGTGCCGTATGCTGTAAACGTTCAGGCGAACTATTATTGAGGACGTTCAGTAGAAATTAATTGAGAACTTAAGTTAATATTGAAGGTCGATCAGAAAATTCACCACGGAATCAAACAATATTCAGAGAACGAACGAAGGTTATGTGGAAGAGAAATGGCGTCTGCACTAAATAAAGTGCTACGCTAAAATACAGGCGACCACATTATTTTCAATTGATATATGAACCTTCCTTTCAATTAATATTAAACTGTATAATTGAAACTTTGCACATTGAAGTTTAACTTTAATTTATCTTCGATAGAACGGCAACTATGGAACGCTTCAACTATTAAACTGTGGCATATAGAAAATGTAATTTCCATTACAATATCAATTTCGTACATATTTTCATGTAGCTAATTAAGTTACTGTGCAATATTTGTTCTTTTACGACAAACATGTCGGGTAACTCTTTATTAAGTAAATGTTTCCTGTCTCAAGGAATAATTCCATTTACGTCCAAAGCGTGACCCATTCCACATCTTTAATGCCTGACTTTCTGCGTTATTATACGAGAAGCAATAAGGAAATAATATGGCTCCCATAAATCGTAATCTGATATTTCTCTCGAAAAAAATTAGAAGCCAATTTATTCAGTTTCATACTCTTATTTTCTTTTTAATATTTTCACTGAAAGATCCACGTTTTCTTGTGGTTTTCCCGCAAGTTTATAACTAGATAAATTCTCAGATACTTCCATAATACAGATTGAGCCAAAGCCGAATTTCGTTCTGCCATTTTGCTAAACTTTCATTTCCAGTATTAGTATTTTCCACTGCCCTGTTGCATAATCTCTTTGAAATATATTTTAACGTGGAAGATAAAAATCGTATAAATCGAGGCCCTGACCGGTGCTGCGTCATTTACGTGAATTTTGGTGCTCACAAACCAATTATCCTTATACACGATGATTGATTTGTGACCACGTATAATAACAACTACTACACGTTAAACTGTATCGTCGTTGACTAATCGATGCAGGGCAAACATTCCGTGTGTAGCATGTTTTTAAGCGAAACCGAAACCAAAGAAACCATCGTTTACTTCATTCGGTGATCTGCGTCATTTTCCGAAAACTAAGCTTATTTCTCTGTAAATCATGGGAATCATTTCCCGTCCACAGCGACGGAATTTCGGCCCGAAGTCTCCGAGCGGGATGAAGCTCTATTTAAACGGGAGTGACTTTGTTAGGTCCAATTGCCACAAAAGCAGGCCTGAAGTTTGCGAGGCGAATTTAGATTTGCGAAGTTTGTTCCTGGAACGTAAGTGAGATTTACTGTGTCACATTCCTTCCTATTAGCCGCACGGGTCACTTAAGGAATGCGCTTCGTCTCTGAACGAATCAAGCCACGGCGACACAAATCCATCGCACAACTTTCACTACAATGGATTATATTTACAAAATGAAAAAATTATGTCTGATTGAAAATAATGAATCAGCATTAAGAATTATTCAGGATTATATTTACGTTCTAAATTCTCAAATACCTATTTACTTATTTCTTTTTATGTTTATTGCACGTAAGGGGACTAGATATCCACAAGGAAAACCCGAGTTCTTATGGTTGATGAATGAATACTGATCATAAACTGATATTGAAACTAAATTTCAAATAAATTATACATATAAGTAACACAATATTAATTTTTAATATAACATTCATCTGAGAACATTACATCTTGTAAGTTCTACTTGAAGTAAATAATGTACAAAATTTAGAATTAATGCCACAGTTTATTTAAACAAACCATTTATTATTATTATTTTATTAATAACTATTTACGATCTGCTGATAATAAAAGCAATAAGTAAATATTGTGTATGAATGTGGGTTGTATAGAAGACGCATACAGTAATACGTCTTCTGTTGCAGTTTGGGTGTTGTTACTATTTAGGCTATTTCCAGTTAGTGTTCTCAGCTAGAAGCGGCAGGGCAGGTCCAGCGTGTAGTTTCTTAAACAAACCATTTGAAATGCCAACTGCTGAACAAAAGAGTTTAAACATATTGAATAATCTTATGAAAAAGAAGACGGAATATAATAATTAAACAATATTAACATGGAACAATTGAAATTAGTTTCATTTCATAATGGTAATAAATTTTCGTAAGTATCCACAGCACATATACCCAAATTCTTTCTTGCATATTCCTTAAGAAAAATATTATTCCTCCTAACCGGAACGCCATTAAGCGAACAACACAGCTGTTAAGCGAGGACCGACAATAATATATGGTCAAACAAAGAAAAATCGAAGGAATAGAACTAATGAAAGTTAAATATTATGAGTTGAGATGAGAACCGTACAGCACCACGCGTGACCGATAAAGGAAGGGGAATGTGACACATCCTTAATGCCTGACTTTCTGCTTTATTATACGAGAAGCAATAAGGAAATATTATGGCTCCCCTTAAATCTTAATCTGATAACTATCGCGAAAGAAATTAGAAGCCAATTTCTTCAACTTCGTACTCTTATTTTTTTTTAATATATTCACTGACAGACCCACGTTTTCTTGTGATTGTCCCCCAAGTTTATAACTAGATAAATTCTCAGATACTTTCATTATACAGATTGAGCCGAAGCCGAATTTCGTTCTGCCATTTTACTAAACACTGCTGGTTTAATTTCATTTTCGTGTATTCTGCTCGTATTTTCCACTACCCTGTTGCATATTCTCTTTGAAAAATATTTTAACGTGGAAGATAAAATCATATAAATCGAGGCGTGAATTTTGGTGCTCACAAACCAATTTTCTGGTACTCGTTTAATACGCCATTAAGCGAACAGCACAGCTGTTAAGCGAGGACCGACAATAATATGCTGAAACAAAGAAAAATCGGAGGAGTTGAGATGAGAGCCGTACATCTCCGCGCGTGACCGATAAACGAAGGGGAACATGACACTCGGAACTTGAAACCGCCGAAGTCGCCAGACAGTGCCGGACATCGGAGATAACACGTGTCTTCTCAGCAAACTTCTGCGTGTGTTGAAAAATATCAACCGTCACAATATTACTACTTAAAAATGGGGTTCATAAAATACAAAAAGGCATAAATAAGCATTTTATGGAAATGTAAAGTCAGGCTAGACTAAATGAATTCTGTTTCTCGTCATTGCAAGTCGTTCAGCTATGTTCTCAGAGTGAATAAATGCAACGGGTTTTACCACATATATAACGACGAATATGATTTTTATCTAATAGAAAAATACGTTTAAATAGATTTTTTTTTGTAATTTTGGACAAAATCATGAATGGCTGATCTGAAGCGCCGATTGTACGCTATTACGCAATTAATTAACTCTGGACTTTGGAAAACAATTTTCTGTGGCATAAATATTCGATAACAACAAAGCTTCCATGAGGTGTTTTTGTGGGGGCTAGGACTCGAACCCGGTCAGTGCATCCACCAAACAACTTTGGAGGTGCTCAAAATCGATGACCATGAAAGTCCTCTGAACACTAATTTGGGAGGAAAGCATCTAAATTCCCTTCACCGTTGAACGGTCTTTTTAATAACACCGAATAAGACCCAGATGTTCAAATTTTTGCACACGTTAATCCTCTCCATTTATTTTGAATCCAGAGGGGTTTTTTTTGTATCGCCGACGAGCAAAAGCCTAGTTTTCACGATTCAGTGTCCCCGCCTAAGTGGTTCTGTTACAGCCCAATAAAATTCTAAAGCTCCGTCACTTCCTGACCTAATTTGGTAAACGATCTCGCCATATTCCCTCGGGTCACACTCCCTCTAAACGACATATGAAACAATCGAAGCAAATCCCGCCAAAGGGGAACAATGAAGCCAGGAATCTACATTCGTTTAGATTTGATACAAGTGGACTTTCTAGCCTGAAGGCTCCAAGTAGCAATATTTTCGCATTAAGGGGAACGTGATTCGGAGAACTGGGTCAAGTAATACGGTTACGTCTTCGTCTCTAAATCTTCCATTATTCGCAACTGAGACGGGATAATATTGAGTAAACATTTTCCTGGGAGGGTTGAGAGCTTCTGCATCTAATCCTTTCGAAAGACGGCTTGCGGATATTTCTCAGCTGAATGCTTTTAACGTCTAGAATTTGTGATAGCAAACACATCAATTCAATCTATCTACGCTCGTGCCAGAGGAAAAAATTAGGAGATCTTAGAAATGAAAGCAGCTTGTACGCCTACATAAAACTAAGTCGATCGGTCGTAGCCGCAATAATTTAATGAAATGCGCTAAATTTTGCTAGAGGAAACTCAAACAAATTTAATCAAGATCGCATATTGTACTGTATTTAAATCCCATGTAATTGAACTTTACTGGAACCTTTCGCACTCTTGTAAAGACAATGTAGTATAGTGGCCAAGATTTTAAAAATACAATTTAAAAATATTGATACATAGGTTGACAAAAATGTAACGAGTCTGTTATTGAAGAATCTTGTTCTTTGAGTAGCCATCGGCTATTTGTTTGAATATATTTTTCTTGAAAATTCATTTCTGCATAATTTAGATGAAGCTGCAGGAATACTAATTCCAAAGTCAACTGATTATTTAACTAAGAACGTCAAGGACTGAATTCTGTTTAAAGAATCTGTTTATGTAGACACTTTTAAATAATGTACATTATTTTAGCAGGACTTCTACATATATTCCTCGATTAATTGGCATTAGCTGTATATTTTATATTGTGCCATTTTATTTGTTGTTCTTTTACAACAACAAACATTCCAACAGCTGGAAATATTCTATATAATAAATTTATCGTGTCAAGACAATGAATGCTCATTTATTCCCGTATAAGTGAACCTTTCTTGTTTTATTTAAATGCCATGTGAATTTTAGTAAACGAAAAGTGTTTATGTAGATATTCTCTGATAATGAATGTAGTGAGATTAGCTCTCCGACTACTTGTTTTATTCGAGTAGCACGAGTTGAAGGATTGAGTCCGTCTGGAGGTGGTAGACGACGATGAAGGCTTTCGATACCATGACCCTAGCTGGTCCATTCTGGTTCCAATTGACGCACGTGGACGCTGTTTACAGCACAAGTCTTAACTCGCAAATTTGTGTGCGTACGAACAATAGATTGGCAGGCAAACTCAATTTCATGGCTTCCATATTCGTAATATTATTATACCGCTGAAAGGGGAGTACGCCATTTCACGACAATGCTCGTGAAGATACTAATTTACAATCAGGTGTAGAGTCAAAACAGATTTTACAATCGCTTAATAAACGTATGGATTGCTTAATAATAAGACAAACACTACAGAAATACCCGTTAACACATGCATACGCAGACAAGAACTAAACGCAAAAATAGAACGCAGTACGCGTCTTCCTCCTCACAGCTGACATCATGTAAGAAAACAGCCAGGGATTTTAAAATTTTGTTTCAAAATTAAAATAACGCTATTACCCGTACTAAGAAGACTTTTTGTGAGCTACAAAAAATAATTGTGGAACCTACTAGGTTAAAACTAAATCTATAGAACCCCTGGAAAAAAATGTTAAACTCTGATTAGTTATCCACGTTCAAGAATTATTAGCACTTAACCTTTGTGTTAAATTGTTTTCTGTATACGCCGTTACTTCTCCGCTAAAGAACCAACAAATATTCGTCCTCAGTTTCAGCAAATTAAGTATTGCTTAACTGAACTCATAATAGGGCTTTATAATAATTTTCGACGGTTTGATGTATAGTTGTAACATTATCATCGCAAATCGCGTTGAGTAGAGAGATTCTTTTAATGAGAAGTTAAATCGTTTGAAGCGCTGTGTGCAGAATGGATGAAAGAAACGCGTTTCTCGACCTTCCCACAGGCAATCAAGCTCTCGTCTAGCAGTTCTAGAGAACTAGTGTGCATTGTTTCCAAACGGTATCCACTAATCGCATTACACTAATAACAGCTTCTTTAGGACATTTCTGTTTACTGTTCCTGATAGTTTGAAATCTGTGAACATTCTCTGTCAATTTGTGATCGTTCTGGGAATATAAATTGACTCTCCGAAAGTGTTCCAGTTTTTCGTGTCTTTCAGTGCTATTCCATAATCTGTGAGCAAGGAGTTGACAAATTAAACTGAGTTAATTTTTCGCTTCCTTTATTCGGGTTCTCACGGACCGGCCGGTTTCCCCTGTATACTTTATATATTTTACCTGTTTCGTTTGGAATACTAATTTTTTTATAATTAACTATGATACAGCCTTGAAGAAACGTACGAAATATTGTTTATGTATCTAAAAATGTTTTGCAAATTTAAGAAGAATTGTGTCAAGTTTTGAAAACGCAGCTCTTCTTTGCAAGCAGATAGAAATTAATGTAGTAGTAAACACTGCGACGTGTCGATGTCGATGGAAACTTTTTACTCGTTGTTATTTGACATTAGTAGTTATGAAAAAGAAAAGTTTTAATCGTTAGGATGACAGAAAATTTTTTTTTTTACTGAATAACTTCTCGGTCCTTAAAATAAGCTTGTGTTAAGCATTATATTATTTACGTGTTTGTCGCCGCTTTCGAAATATGTGTTACGAATTCTAACACTCAAGAAAAGTACTGCAAGAGGGACATAGTGCACGAATGAAAATATGCACCCTCTCTAAGAGGAAGCTGAAGCTTACGAAACCTGCCCACGTAAGGGTGTAATGCATAGGAAAGCACATTCGAAAAGAACAAATAACCTTCGTCTCCCCAAATACGCAATTCGCTGACGAAATGTGGCGCTAATATCAGAAAAATTGCCAGGCTGTAGTACCTAATAGACGGAGATTCCTGATTCGATTTGCGACGCTTTGTGTCCTGCCAGTTTACGTAGGCTTATTAAATGCAAATCATTTTCTCATAGTCCAGCACTTAGAGTAGAATTTTTTAAATCACCAATAAGGACGTTTCATTCAATTAAGAACATCTAACTATTCGAAACCTGTATATCGAGCACAGAAGTTAGAGAAAAATTGTTGAAGTAATTTTTTAATTGTTCAAAATTACCGCGTGAAAGTCTGAAAAAATAAGAAAGTGTTGTAATTTATGAAATATTTACGTTAAAGTTCTCTAGTTGCAACGAAAAATAGACAAAATGTATGCAGTAGTAAAGGACAATGAAAAAACAAAATTACTGGTGAAGAATTGATGGGAATGCAATGTGGAATTTGGATGAGGGTAAAATTTGAAATATTATGAAAGACAAACGTTTCGAAACAGCTGTAGCTAATTTATCTTGAGCCAAGAGTTCGGTACTCGTTCTACAAATAAAATATTAGTCTCAAAATGAAACATGAATGAGTGCGGTTTGTTGCATTCTTAATTTCACGTAAGATTCGTAAGCCTCAAACAAACAGAAATTATTTGACTTTCGGAAAACGGTTGCTGTTTTCAATTTTTTTTTTGAACAAAATATTCACTCACGTCACAATTCAGAATTACTCCTACGCTTTTCTCGATTTTACTTTGAAACCTTAAAGAGAAAATGTAAAATGGAGGTGGAGAAATAATTTTTCTAACAATTTGCCTCATCCTCTCAAAAACCCGTTTGTCTGATACCTAAAATTTGATTTCAACATTACGAAAAAAACACGATTATGTGTTGTAGATTCGTTTCGTGAGAGGCACCTAGCGGCAGACTAACAAATCGCAAGTGAGGAACATTTCTGGATGTGGGCCATCGTCTGCTATGTTTAAACACTGCAGACTCCGTCAAATTAAGATTTTCCGTGTCATATTCATCGGATCCTCATAAAAAAAAATTAAAACAACTATTCAAAAAAATCGATGAAACGTCGAAAAGACAAAGACATGATAATGGCAGCACGAAACATGGGAGAGATTGAGTAATCTACTTGAAAATAATTTTAACTGCAGTATAATATGAAATAAAAATCATAATATATATTTTACTGATAATATATTACTGTTGTAATTAGGTTAGACTACATTTAAAATACAGAAGTTGGGAGAGAAAAACTATTGAAAATTTTTTTGTTAAACAGTAGGTGAGGGAAATTTAATATTGAACAATTGATATTGATTAATTGATACACAGTCTGTAGTCTCCAAACATATCAATTCGAAACATTCATTTGATTATCGAAAAGCTAAGTTTTCAGATCTTGACCCGAGCTACTATTCCAGAATCAGAAATGCTTCTTATTAAATCGAACAAACGGATACTATGATTCCCGATTGTTACGCTAAACCCTGTTTGCCCTTCCATTGTGTTTTCGTTTAACTTCGTTTTAGCTTTTCTTTTGGGTTAGTCACCCTGGTGTGTCATCCTAACGGCTCTTCCTTTACTTGTCTCACCTGACGAAAGCAACAAGGATTACGGAAACTTTGTGCCGTATTTATTTACCACTTTAATTTGTCTGTTATTGCTCGACTTATTTCTCTGGTTATTTTTCTTTCAACACAGAAGTTTTATTTATTTATTTTAATTTACAACTAACTTTAAACTCACTCATTGCGACATTTTTTTAAACGAATGATTTCATTTAAATGTTTTCAAATATACCTCCTAAGACTGTCTTACTTCTATAAACGCGTTCTCTTACCTTTGTTAATATTTGCTCAATTCTCCTCACACTGCTAAGGTTTGAGGGAATAAATGAAAAGTAAATGTGAAAAAAAAAGCCACTTTCCTCCTGATATTTGACAAAAAAAAATATTATAATTCCCAGGAGTAACGTATATACCACCAATATTTTACATGTAGTTATTATTCTTGATATTCGATGACATTTCAATAATTGAAATTGAAG
This sequence comes from Zhengitettix transpicula, assembly GCA_037074705.1. NCBI lineage: Eukaryota > Metazoa > Arthropoda > Insecta > Orthoptera > Tetrigidae > Zhengitettix > Zhengitettix transpicula. The sequence continues at coordinate 59,994,764 of CM073595.1, read as the reverse complement.
CGAACTTTTGCCGCCGTGCGCCAGCGCTTCGTTAGTGATGTAAAAATACATATAACGACGGAAGTTTTCAGTTCTGTGAATACTGCTCACGTGGATTCTGAAAAAAAAGTAGTAAATAATCAACGGATATCATAAAAGCATATTTTTAATGAATTAACTTATAACTAGAAAATGTTGTCAAAAGAATACTTGTTTGGCAGAAAACTGAATAAACCACGAAATAATCTTTTATCTTCTTCTTCTACTTTCCATGATTAGGCCTTAGGTCTGTTCCGATCTCACCATCTCTTCCACGATCTGTTTTATTAGTTACAGAAATAAAGAAATTTAACTTAGCACCCTTAAATAATTATAATAAAATACTATGATTGTTAGCTAAGATGGTCAGAGCAGTTGCGTATTTATCAGTGGTCCCAGTTCCTACTTCATTTCTAGTTAGTTGGTAAGCGCCTGGCTAAGCTATCTCAATTAGCAGTTAACATACTTTCTAAATACTAAAGTAACACACTTGAATATCTATTACTTTGATAATATAAGGTCGTATATATGTGCGCATGAAATTATTTACGTTGCAATCAGAAACACGCCTGTTCATCTTTTGTAGTCGGCTTCACCAGGTTTATCGGTAAATCTTTTCAAGAATTTCTGGCAGCTTCCTCCTTTACACTTCCTCGTCGGCGTAACAATTCCTAGCATCTCCAGACAGATTCTTCTTCCATCGGTTGGGACTTTTTTCCTTCTCCAAGCTGTTCATGGGAACTATTTTTAATCATATATTTTCTCTCTTCCCAGACTTCCTCGTTCTCCGTTTTATAGACAGGAACTGTCCTGTTTACTCGCTTGTCCACCTTCCAGCTCGAATTTCTTCGTTCCTCACCAGAGGGTGTGGAAACCTCTTCATGTGTTTCAGCCAATCTGCGTCGATTTTACACTTTCGCGGCCATACTCTCGGCTGGGTTGACCACGCGAGGACTTTGAGACAGGTTTGTCCCATAATCCGCCGCTTTTGTCTGAAGGCACGGATCCTCCTCGACACCCCGTCACCTCGGCCCTAAACTTTATGTCCGTAATTTCCAGCAAGCCGCAGCTTGGCTCTGGATACACAGGCATTTTTACTCAGTTATTAAAAATTAATCTTGAATTAATTTGGGGGTGTTATTCTCCGCTACAATTATAAATTATATAAATTGACGACCTTTTTACCAACATTTTAAAATGTTTCATTCTACGAAACGTCGTTTCAGTAGCTTTTTGTACATTCATCGGGTTCTTCTATTGTGTTTCTACGGTTACAGAACTATTTGTCATAAATGGTGTAAAGAATTTTGTCGTTTTCTTTAATCTTAAAATGTAAAATAATATATTTAAAATCATAAATTTTCAACATTCTTGTAATTTTATAATAACTTTTACCAATCATAAAGCAATTATGAATATAATTTATTATTACTTATGAAAAAATATTCTGTTACCGTAGAAACATAACAAACAACCTTATGAAGGTACAGAAAGGTCCTGAAACGTCGTTGTATTAAATATTTTAAAATGTCTGTAGGAAATGTCGTTAATTTGTTTAATATATCTTACAAAAATTATACCCGAATAGTTTCATAACCTTCCACGGCACGTAGGATTTTTTTAATAAACTCTATAAAGAATGCAATATATAATTAAGAGTTAAATAATTGTAGTCCTTTATTTCATATTTGATTATAATTTTGTTTATAATGTTATGTATTCATAAAAGAGAAACAAGTAGTTTGTACTGATTTTACACTTCAGAATTCAGTGACGCTGATCTGTTAAACAATGTTTTGGAACAGGAAGCAATTTATCGTATGTGGCCAATATTGAAAGCTGTTACAGCTTGACAGCTTTATTGATCTTCTGTCTCTCTCTGAACAGAAGATAGTAGTATCGGCTTCCTTAGCAATCCCGCTACGAAACGGACCAAATTATTCATGACAGTTGCAACCAGCTCGTTTTCGTTTTCACCGGGGAGCTGAGCCCAAAAATGTCGCTATCTCAAATTTATGACAGAAAATAACTATTTATACTACTGAAAAGTAGAATGTTTCAAATTCGGATAAATATTTTTAACATCACACTTTAATAGCTATTAATTGAATCACCCCATATTTATTAAATAAAGTCGCAAGAAATAAGAAGTTATCATTTTTAAAACTTTTTATTTTGGCGTAGAACATTTCGTCTTCATTTTCCAAACGAATTTCTGAAAAATTCATATAATAAAAATATACATATTTAATCTAAGTTTTAATCGAAAATTATTAATTTCATTATCACTATATTACTTTAATACTAAAGTCAATTCCGTTCGTATATATTTTCGCTCAACGTTATATTTACATACAATTTACCCTCCGGATATCATGAAGAGTTGATAATATTACATTATCCATAACCCACTTGAACTGTAAACACAAAATTAATTACAATCATCTAAATATACAACAAAAATAAAGCATAACCTAAAATTAAATTCCTGGAAACAATTGTAATGAGTACGAAAATCACAGCAGGGGAATAAATTCTAGAAAAGAATGTGTAGACATGGGAAAACACTATGCAATAAGTTTAGATATGATAACGTATAAAATATTTTAAAGTACATTAACGTTTCCTCAGGGTGCGATATGATTTTTCACTTGCACATCGATTATTTATTTTATTGATACAAATTTTTATTTTGGCTTAAAAACTAAATCATGAAAGTCCGGTTTTAGTATTGACATTTTTTTTAAAGAAAATTACGAGATTGGACTACGTTCCAAGAAAATTTCGGGTAAATAAGTCACCAGTGATAATAAAATTAACAATTTGGGACTGTTTTTAAATTTATGTTTTTATTATAGTAATTCTATAAAAATTATTTACAAAAAAGAAGTTTATGGTGGCATTTCCCAAGCCTTTTCGACAAAAGAAATGTTTCGAAAAATTTTAACGTTTTTTTATTTCCTGCGACTAAAATAAACATTCAAGTAATAGTAATAGTATGATTATAATTTTCAGTCTTAATAAATTAGATATGTAATAGTTTTAATTTAGGAGTGGGGCGAATACAAAAATAAAACATTTACCTTACCTCTACAAGAGTTTTCCTCGAGCCAAATTAAGGGTAAGGAAAATAATTTCAATGCGTGGAATTAAATAAGTGCTCCCTGTTCAAGCTGATTGTTTTCATTTTTGTGGGCGTCAAGACAACGAAAATGAATTATCACATAATGAGTCTACCAGTAAAGACCAAAAACCCCTGAGAAACTGATAAACAACTGATGTAAAACAAAATAACAGCACTGAGGCTTTGGAAGCCCGCATAGTAAATTTATAATTTTTACGACTCCTTGCTCATTGTAAGGATTTAATATGTATTTCATCAGCTGTTCCGCTTCACGTCTGACGAATATAGTTTTATTATTAAGAGGGCCCGTTCACTCGCGTCGCAGCGGAGCCGAACTTCGGATTTGCATAAAATGACAAAGAACCGAAATGAGGCAGTCAAAAGTAGTTCAAGGTCGTTCGACAAAAGCTGGAAAATTAGCGTTTGTTATGAAGACACTGAGACTCATTCAGCGTTTCAAAGTTGACATTCTCTGAGACCGAAACCTGCGTCAGTTTCTTTCAGCCTTCGATTATGTATGCTTATTAGCGTTGTCTATTCTGTGGTAATTTATTTTAGTATTCTTCCGGCATTTAAATTTCTCAGTTACAGTTTTATTCTCTGAAATTGTTCTTCCATCTGCCTCATTGTTACATAATCGTGACAACGTGGAGCGTCTGCCTCCACTTAAAGAGAGGGACACTTCCGACTGGACTGGAAGTAATTTTCTTGTCTGTCTGTATGGTTCAAATTATGTAATAAATTAATTTAGCAACTTCACAAGAATCTATTTTCAAGTGTTTGCACACTTACTCGCTTCCGGTACAGAAGTATCAATTGCCCACTTAATCTGACATAATTAACAATCGAAATTTCTGTACGAGAAAATAGTTTCTTCCCTCACGAATAGATGGCGCTGGTCCCAGTAAGATTTTATCAAAGCAACGAATGAACAGTGCCATATAGTTCTGTTTTTCATTCAAAATTACATCTACAATTAATATAATGCGCTTCTAGAGGGTATATACGTTTACAAGTGCGCAATTATTTATGCTATTTATCGTGTTTTTAATTTAATAGAATAAAATTATATAATGGTGTTCATGCATAACGATTGCTATCTAAGGGCAATAGCAACAAAATGAATCGGAATCTATATCTCTATTATTGGAGGTAAAAAAAAAATCAGACGTCAGAAATCTCTAAATAAAATTAGCTGCCGCTGCTGCCATGCAGTGGCTGCATTTCAAGTTAGAAGAGATACATTTAGCTTTAATGATCTACACGTTCTAGATTGTGCCTTCTAATCTAACTGCCGTACTTGAAGGTTTTCTGTCGCGTCGCTTCGCGTCGTCTGCAATCAGCGTCGTTTCACGAATCGAAATATACGTAGCATTTCAACTTGTTGCACGTGAAATATGGATGTGCCAGCTATTGATTACAGCTCACACGAGCAAAATAGCGATATAACACTCGAAGGTAGAGCGTTGTGCGCATGATATTTATTTTCACATTTAGTTTCAATTTACTATGAGAGACATTATTGTAAACTTTTACTGCAGGATGAAACTTTTGCAGTTATACGGTTTTACGTATATATCTTCTAACAGTAATTTAGTAAATAATTTCTTGAGAGTGAACAGGCGTGAATTACTTTTATTGAATGAAAAGAAGAATAAAAAATAATTTGCAGAGAGAAAATACGATCTCCGCATCCGTTGAATATTCAATAAATATTTCTGATTATACGGACTTTGAATTTTTAATTGTCAATTTTTACCCCCGTCATACTAAAAGTTTTATTCCGGCTTTTGTGTATCTGTTAAGGCAATCAAAATAACAACCTCAGAGGATAAACACTTCATTGAAACTTTGTCATACCTCTCATACCGAAACATGATGTATCATGCGTTTTATGATTTATTTTGAACTGGCTTACATATTAGAGTTCAAACAGAACGTTTCCTGGCGATGTTTTGAAATAATAAAACAGACAAAAAGAAATAAAATACATTAAAGACTTTTATTTACAAACATTCTAAATTTTTTGAATTCAATATAACAACGTTTCAGTACCTTTTGTACTTCCATCAGATTTTAACTATGCTCAAATAAGTGAAAAATTACAAATGTCATTAACAAATTTTAATTTTATGATCATCTATAAAATTAATAACAAATTTAAACAGAACAAAAGTCAAAAATAAAAACAACATTATGTCATACTAATTGTGCTAACATAATTGTGGAAAATGTTACATAGGGCAAACCAAACGTACTCTCGAAACTAGATTAGAAGAACATAGAAACAATTACAAAAATTCATTCATGATGTTGTCACTTATATAAAGTAGAAGGAAACAAAGAATTTGAATGGAATAATGTAGCAATTTTAGGCACGGAACCAAATTATTTAGAAAGTAATTAATCAGAAAGGCTACATATTAAAACAACATAGAACACGCTAAATTCACCACAATACCTTAAAATTACGTAATACTTGTAAACAATTATGTTTTAACTTTCAATATATTTTTAAAATTTTAATTGAAAAAATTTATGTCCATTTCTATGATTCATAAAATTTAATATTAAATTGCAGAGAATGTTGAAATTTTATGATTTGATTTTAAATATGATATTTTTTTAAAATTTTTTAGACAGAAGAAGAATAACAAGAAATAATCGTAAATTTGTGATTTAAAATATTGTTTTTCCACCATGTTTAACAAAAAATAAATTGTTACCATAGAAACATAAGAACCTGATTAAAGTTAAAAAATCTAATGAAAGTACAAAAAGGTATAGAAACTTTTTTATATTGAATTGAATACCTTGAAATATCTGTAAATAAAGGTCGTTAATTTATATTATTAGTGAAAGCAAACTATCAAATTGTTAAACGATATTTATCTTAACTACATATTCTTTGCCCTTAAATAATGACTTGTCTTTAAAGTTAAAAATAATTATACTTCTCTTTCCAATCTTTTTCATGACACACGATCTATTAGTTTTCAGCAGTTTCCTAGAGAATATTTTCAGTATAAGATTTATTTTACAAATCAATGTTTTAATTTTCATATTGAGAGATTCCGAATTTTCTACTTTCCCACATCCATTACATCTTCGATTTGATTTCTCAAATATTATTTTTTGTGTGTGTAAAATCCTAGAAATCCTGTTATTATCCTTGAAGCGTTAACTTCGAGAAAAATGTTTGTTATGTCCCGGAAAACGTCCTCAAGTGTTTGATTTTCTCAGTGGACTATTTATAAATATATTCAATTTATTTGACTTCTTTATAAGTTTTAGTGTGTTGAAATTGTCTCATTCTTTCAAATAACAGAGATAACATAATTGAAAAATGTACATATTCGTTGTTTTTCATTAGTATCAGTTAGTCCGAACTACTAGAAATAATTATCCGTTACAGAATTTATAACTACACTGTTCTTAACTTCAACACCAAAAATAATTTTTTCTTGTCTTAATTACCCTTCTAAATTTTCTGTCCCTGGTGATCTATTCTACTTAAAAATTGACTAACTTAAGAAATAAAAAAAACAAAACTCTATATCCTGTACAGTGACTCGATTCTTAAGTTGCTAAAATACGTCGGTATTCTTAGTTCATTTAAAACGATTGTGTATTTTAAAGAAGCTGTAGAGTTGATTTTGCAATGAATCGTTGTCTTGTCCTTGTTTAAATTCTTCCAACGAAATTCAATTTTTTCGACCTTGTAGCGACTTATCCTTTCCAAAGTTACTACTAAGGAAAATTCTCAGAAGCTCACATAGCTAGTACTTAGCTGGTATATTTGCCACTACCCAATTTCCCATTTTATTGAAGTCGTCCTGCGAAATTATCACATCCCTTCCGAATTTACAAATTAATCTGAAATGTACGAGGAATCTGACTTTTGACAAGTCTGTCTGCTACGAGGACCAGTTACAACTGAAACAAATGACAAAAGCCACGTAGTGAAACGCAAGTTATCTTCAGATCTTAATGAAGCAATCGGCCGCGTTCTTTTATCCGCTTAAGCAAGGCGGAAACTGTGCTAATAGGATCCGTAACGTTCTTTGAAGATGGCCAGACAAATAATCGGTTGCCACGTAGCGGATGATACGCAATAATTGAATGGTAGTGATACTCAAAGAGGAATGCATTTTATTTACAGTCGCATCAACTTCTCAGGTCATTAGGGACTAATTTCTACTTGACGCGGAACTATTTGGCGAGAGTTTCTCTCACGCACACAAACAACCTTGCCCTCGCCGGAATTCGAACCCGAGACCTCTCTGATGCGAGGCAGTCACGCAGACCCCTTCACCACAGGAGGTCAAAAATATTTTTTTTTTTGCTCTGTTGTAAATAACCTCACAGAATGGGGTATGTGGAATGGAATGGGAAAATAACTAAACAAATACAGGGGCTGGAAGTATAAATTAATTCCAAGTATTTGCCGGAGACTGGCCACCAGAAAAACTTCATATGACCCGCTACGCCGTCGACAGCAAACGACACCAATTTTGGCTCGATCAGGTTAAATAAAAGAGACGCGTTCTGACAGCATAAGGTCAGAAAATTTGACAATTTTATGTTTAACTTTTATTTATACTTTGTTAATTGAATTCTCTCAAAACTATTCCCATTTAGAAACTGTTATATTTATTTCCGTATATTATATTATTGTAATTCCATAAAATGTTGTTGTTATTCAAGTAATTGACAATTTACATTTTTTAGTTTCAATTATATCAAAATAAAATAAAAACATTTAGTTTATATTGAAGTATTGACTTCAGCCAATAAGAACCGGACACGCTAATCTTTTGAAAATCGAGGCCTTATGAATTCTTCTCCATTTTAAGTTTCGTCGGCTAATTCATTGATGAGGAAAGTGTGTGAATTTCGCAAGAACGAAACGAAGGGTAAGGCTAAGGGTCCTCCCCTCTACTCCACGGCGGCGGCCGAGTGTTCTGCGGGAGCTGCGGGCCTCAGCGTCAGTGTGAAGCGAGGAGGCGGGGAAGTCGGACATGAGAGCCAAGCTTTGGGAACTGCTGTGTAGCTCCCGGACAGGTAGCGGGCCTTGGGCTCCCTTCCAGACCTCTTTATAGAACCCGCTATTACCCGGCCTTTCCACGGCGTGTTTACCCGGCTCGTCGCCTGCTCCCATTTTTTTTTTACACAGCATGCTGCATGCTTCCACTAACTTCGAAATAAAACGCCGCTTTTTCCATCATTCATCACCAGTTTAAGGTCACCGTGAAGCTAAAAACGGAGTTAAGCAAATAATTTCCGATTGAAATCCGACTCTACTGGCGCGAAAAGTTGGAATGACATTACCAACTACTGCAAAATAAAACAAAAATATTAAAAAGACGCCGTACATGACCTCGAAAACTCTCCTTTGAGATCACTACGGTACCGGATCACTATAATCTGTGTAGAATTTCGGTCGCAACATCGGAAACGAGTGTAATTTAACCGATAAGCTGTAATATTTTCCTTATGGCGGGGTAGGTGTAGCGGCGCTGCATAAGTCACAGGAGCTGCCGAATAACCTCAGAATCTCGCGATTTATTAACGCCTTGATTTTCCGTGAACTCGCTAATCCGACTTCGTACAGAAACTTCACACAGGCGTTAATAATAAATTATTAATTATCAAACAGTGGCTCTTGTAGCTCAAATTTCCACTCTTGCATTTGCTACCAATATGAATGAGCGGCGTAAAAGTTTTCTCCTAATCCATCTAATAACTGTAGACGAGTGAGATGTGACTAACTTATTAACAAAAACCGATAACCGAAGGAATTATTATCTCCAGAGGGAGCGAGTGCACGTGGACAGTTCGCTGTTTCTTAAATGAGAGTGAAATTTGATTGTGTGCAACGAAAGTGCGATGTCAATTTGACACTTTACAAACTCGTGTATCTGATTTAGCTTTCAATCTAATATTTTTCGTATAAATTCAAAACATCTGGTATTGAAACGTCTTCGTAAACTTTTACAAATGGTGTAAGGCACCAGGTGAATGATTTGACTGTTTGTAATTGAGAAATTGAAGCACCACTTGGTGATAAAACAGCCAATAACAGACAACTAAAAAAGTATTTTATTAATTAATTAATAAACTGCCTATTTCAGTCATCACGTGGACCCTCGTCAGATAAAGAAAACGTACTAAGAGTAAATACAGAGATATATACATTACAAAGATATAATTGTAAGAAAAAATTATAATAACTTAATAAATTACTTTTCATAAAATTTGGGCTTCTAATATATTACGTAATATATACGTTTGTCGATTCATAAAATTTGGGGTTGTAATATATTAATACACATATAATATTTAATATGAATCGTAAATTTTTATGTAATCTTTCACTATCTTTTTCTACTTTCTATTTCTAAATTATTTATCCTTTAATTATAATGATAAATTATTTTCCCATCAAAAATATATTTGTAAAGAGCATATCTCTGTATTCATTTTTACTATGTTATCTTTGCCTGAAGAGGGTCCACGTGAGAACTGAATCATGCCGCAATTAATTAATTACTGTTCTATCACAAAATTTATCTACACAGACGTAAAACTTTTCGGATTTATATTTAAAAGCGTCTTTTGAAGCTGTATATTAAAAATAATTAAGGACAATTTGTTATAAAAATCTAGGAGCTTTTTTTACGTGGATATTCAAACCTTTCTTTGCCTAGAACCACGAATTGCGTGAGCGAAATTCTAGGTAGAGACGAGCGTAAATTTGGAATAAATTCAACCAATAATTAAACTAAGGAAGTTAAAACGCGTGCGGGAGATATTTCTGCGAAGGGGAAAGTATTTTTATCATCAGACGAAAAGTTAGAAAAGGAACGAACAATGTGATTTAGAGAATATTGAGTATTAAACCTAAGGAACAGAAAGCGAAGAATATGTCCTTAATATTGGGCAAGAACTTAGCTGAATATATTGAGAGTTAAATTCAGGCAGTTTCGTTTTACTGGGAATTTTTCAGAATTCATTTTAATTGTAGTCAGAATAATTTTCAGTTTGTCCCATGAGAGTCATTTACACGTGGAATCGTATGTCCTGCTAACTGACACTCATCCCAGACTGAAACAAGAACGAGGCAAGTCTGATTACGCCAGAAACATACGGAGGGATTATGTTGCACAGCGATAAACACACCTCAAAATTACTTCACGTCATTCATAGTGAAACGGCGGGGAATGACGTGAAAGCCTGACGGCGAAAATAAATTACAGGAAATAAAGTCAACTATTTCAACAGGAGAATCAGTCAGTTGTGTTCTTTGGGAATGTCTGATACAAGTGAGCTTGTTTAAAAAGTATCTTTTGAATACCGTATTACTATTTAAGTGGCTACACAAACTGTAACCTATGCTCTGGAAATGCAACATAAGAAAGATCTTTGGATAAAGCGGTAAATTGCTGTTATTTTCATAACGAACTTTATAATGGTTATAAATTAAATTAATGTTACGGTACGCGGTAAGATAATTGTAAATTGTAAAAAAATAAGTAATATCAGAGCTCACAACAATTAAGATTGAGAGAAGTTATTAATAATCTGATTTAATCCAGATAGAATCGTAATTTAGTTACAAGAAAACAAATTTTGTTAACCTAAAGTTTCATTTAGTCGTCGTATACTACAAACAAAATTACAGACAATTTTCGCTTATATAAATTAATTATTTTTCTTTAGATAACAAAAAAACCTATGTTTTTCAAGAAAATCAGTTTTAGAAATATTTATTATTCACTAATCGTTGATGAGTTTCCCTTCTGGAGCTGGTCCACCAAGCACGACCTTTTTTTGTAAGGTTGTGACGGATTTGTGGTTTTATAATTGTCTACGACAACCCTAGAATCCCTAAAACAATATTTTTACTTCACGCATTCCTCCGAGGACGCGAACTGTGTTTCGGCTGTTGCTTTAATCTTCTCTGAAACTTGAGTGATGAAGCATAACAGTGACACCATCTGCCCACTAAATAAACTCCGTAGAGCGGAAGATTACAAAATCAGTGTAGACGGCTCGCAAAATTGATCCGCATCTGCGGGATAGTAACTTATATGAGGTCACTGCCGAGCATCGTGTACTTGACGGACATTTATTTACATATCCTCCTTCCTGTTTCATTAACAATTGAGTTTTACAGTGTGAAATCTGTGTTAGTCGAAACATAAAAATAATTTTCCATTTGAATCGAAAGATTTAAAATTTTAATCTTATCCATACGTGATTAAACTTAATTTGCGTTATATATTTAATTCTTGAATAATATTTTACTTTAATACCAATGAAATTGACCTGATTTTTTTTTCTTTTCGTTAAAATAAATCAGTTGCGACGAGAACAATTCATCTGTAGTCCCCAATTAGAGCCCAGGGCTCTACAGAACGATTTTATGGAAGTTTTCAATCCATTCCTGTTCATTGTTTTCCCAACCAAGTTCATCTTGGAAAATCTTTTGCGTACAAACTAAAAGAGACTGCGGGGATTTTCCTTCGCATCTTAAATGAAATTTTGTTAGCAAGGAATTGAAATAAGTCTATTCCGATCCCATCTTCGGACATCGGTTTAGACTAAAGATCGCTACGCAACTTCACGTGCACTTCAGCTTATGACTCAATTTCATGCGTCACTACGCCACGCTTTCCGCAAAACAAAAACTAAATGTGTTCCTTTCATCGTTCAGGGTCGCCACCAGAAGCTCAACTCAGCCTGGACGCTTGTTCGAACGGAATCATAAAACGCTAAGAGTTATTGCTTGTCCATTAACTCTTGTGCGACTGTTGTTTCTGGAACTCACACGCTCGTGGTTCGCAAAATGAATAAACTTAACAGGAATTACAACATTTCGTTCAGGAAAAGTAAACGTTTTAGAGGATATACATTTTTACAAATTGGCCGAAATCGGTTTAAACTACAAAAAATTCAGTTGGCAAGGACGAAACTAGTATCATAAAATTAATTTACTCAGAAGATAACCAGACAACCACCGTTGTATTCATGGGAATATTTTATTGTTAAAATGAAGTTTTCTACATATTTATATCCCAATTATTATTTGTAGCAGCAATTGTGAGCGTAGTGCATTTATTATTAATCTTAAATGCATTATATGTGTTTGCCGGGCAATCTAATATACGTTTGCAGTTTCACAAAGACACGAAAATCCCCTTTGGATTGATGTTGACAGTTTTCTCATCGGCCTCTAGAGGTTTTGATCCACCGTAATCTGGCAATGGCAGTATCGGAATTTCTCCACTAGATAGGAATAAATTTCTCGGATCAGTTTTTCAGACACTTTAACCTAGACGCAATAAAGAGGTGATAATGCTACAGTTTCCCTGTAAAGATACAACAGAATTTCTTGTCTAAAGAACACTTGTATCGATTATTCATAATCTCCGAAAATATTCGATCGTACTGGATTTTAGTAAATGTGCTTTCAAGACCAAATTTGTGTAATGTTCATACGGCCAAATAAATAAATCGGTAAGGAAAAATTTAAAATGAACTCGCTTTGACTACGAATTTGTTACGGAATCTATTTTTGTTTCAAATTAATGCACTACTACCGTTACTTGTGCTAAACGAAAATTTAATATGGAGTAAAACTATTTCGCGAAGCAGTTCGTGGTCTTCAGTGCCGACTATTACCTGCATATGGTTTGACCTTTGATGCTCGTAAAACTTATACTGTTCCGGAATTGCAAAGCGATTAATCCGCCTCCCAGAAGAGTAGTCAACTACCCAATTCTGTCTTTATCTTGAAAATACTCCCTTTTTTCTTTAACTATTGTTTTACTCAAGTGATACGAAAACACTGTTTCTTCGCCTGTAATTCATTAGCTTTAGACATCACGCCATCCAAGGTGTTCTCTCCTGACCTCAGCTACTACCATATTGGTATTCATACTTTTCATTCAACATTTTGAAATGAGCGCCAAAAGTGTGCAACACGATACCATATCAGCCTTCCTGAGAAACCACAAATTTGTTTTGAGAATGAAGGATTTTCCGGCCAATCTTTAGACGAAAAGTTGTGCATTTTCCCGACGACTGATCGGGTGAAGCACTGGAGCTTCAGGGTTGATTTTGACAAGAAAGAATGAATCGTTGTCACGATTCGGAGCACGGTTTCTATGTAAATTACATTTTTTCTATCTCTGCTTGACTCAACTTATTTTTTAGTTTCCCAATCTATCACCTTGCTGATTGAAAACACGTCTGTTTTTTTAAAAAAAAAATTACACTATGATCACGCCACATCTTTCAGATGTCTAAATGAATCTCCTAAATGCATTCAGTTTCTTCCCATGGTTGAGAAACGGACGTGTCTTTAAAAATCAGACGTTGAGCACGAGCATCTGGAACATTCTGACGTCGTGTGACGCGTCGACGCAGCAATCTGGGAGTTTCCAATTTATGGATGGGTTTACGATAGGAAAGACGCTTCATTTGTTACGGGACTACGTGTTCATAGCCTGTAAAATATTCTTCTTGCTCTGCCTAAGTTGCCTTTTCATCGTCTCCCGTCGCCATTGCGACAAATTGCCGTTCTCTATCGGAATAACGAAAAAGTCAAAATTTAGTCGTAAAAGACGTTTATTTCTGGTATGCATAATAATTCTTCCCGTGTTACAGAAAGTAACATGCCTTTCAAGATCGTATTAGCTACGCCTTAAAGTTGTTCAGGCACATTTTGACACTAATTTCGTGTGAAATTTAAAACCTAGCGTGCCCTAAAATCATTGCGCTAAAACGTTTTTAATTCAACCCTATGTATTTAACATTCATGTTCCGTGATTTCCTTGGTCTGTTCAGTAAGCTCGATTGCTGACAATGAAATTATACACAAACGTGCGTTTTCTTATATATGTTTTGAAATTATGTCCAGAATGTAAAGTGTTTTAGTATCGATTTTCTTCTCTTTTTTTTTGCAGAAAATAATGTACCCAGCAAGGATGGAGTCCCTTCCAGCGGAGCAGACAGGAACTCAGGCAGCGGTGAAGCGGATGAGATGTCCGAAATGGCCATCCCAACGGGAGACCAGCTGGAGGGGACGGACCCAACTGAGAATGACGCTCTTCACCTCCAGAGACGGGTGGGACTCTTCAGTGGGGTGGCTCTAATCGTCGGGACGATGATCGGTCAGTTCAACAATCATATCTATTTCCATTTTTACGATTCACAATTAAATTCCTATATATATATATATATTATTGAGCGATATCTTCTTATTTTTGATCGTTGTATGGGCTTGAGGCCTTTATTGAGTTAATCGGGCGGTATAAATATATATACAACATGAAGTTCAAAAATGCAGATAGGAAAAACAGCAATTAAAATCATAAATTCAAGCTTGAAGGTGTTGAAAAAACGGCACTGTGTTTAAGTTACTGAGAGGTTGGGAATGAGGTTTAGAACTATAGTTTACGACTGGAATATTCCTTTAAAATAGAACCTAGTACATAGCAATTGGCTAAAGTTTAGGCAGTGGAAGAGAGAAAATTAAGTTTTTACATAAAAGATTAAAAAGGAGGGAAGAACCCAGATGATGTTTACAGAAACTAACGAAACCACTCACGTATCCCAGCCAGTATCAAATTTTATTTCTGCATATACAAAGCTCGGGTATAAATCAACACCTATAATTGCAAATTGAGACTGCGAATTCCTTAAGAAATATTATATCGTTAGAAGAAAGGAATACTCCCACAATTATATATACCACCTTTGTAAATAGATCTCAATGTACCGTACTTTCTTTTACTTCTCCATATGCAGCAGTAAAATTTTTATTTGTAAATGTGGCCCCAGAAAATAGTCACAATGTGCGAAACAGGCAATGAATGGATTAGGTTGGTACTGCATCAATGATTCATTCTTCATAGTTCTTTATTCACAAATTATCTTTATTTTGTTATAATTTTTATTTCTGGTAATTACTTTTTTGGTCATTGTTCGTTATTCACAGTGTTTTTATGTTAGTCAGACGCAACCAATTCACACGTTGCCTCTCACTTTCTTGTGTTTGGATACACACCGTAGAGCGTACCAAGGTGTCCAACAAAGTCTCCTCTCCACAGGAGAAATCCCCGTCTCGTTTCCTCCGACCAGCTACTTCAGGCACTTCTCCGATGCTTGAGCTGACGGCGACTAACCTCCACTTCAGCTCAGGATGAACTGAGCGACACTGCCCCACGACAACACGAGACAATGCCCTCCAACAACAATTACACTTCTTACTCGGACACAAATAAAAGGCTGCTGTTCCAAACGAGGTGACCTCATCTGCGACGCTACAATGATACAATCACGACGACGCGAGGCAGTGCTCCAACAACAATTAATCTGATTAGTCTGACAAAAACAAAGGCAGCTGTTCCAAGGTGACCTCATCTGTGGTGCTACAGTACCATGTATTAATTACGATGAATTATCGCATCAGTTGTCCACAAAGTAATGATTTGACATCGGGACACAATCACACAAAATACTAAGACCAATATATCATAGTTTTCCGAATGTGTAGGATGTACATATCTTGAAAAATTGACAATGAATTGGATATTATACGAGCAGCGCCACGCTCAAACTGGAGCAACATACAGACTTATAAAATTAGTAACTAGTGAGTAAATGTGTATACTATAAAATACATATTTAGGGCTTCATTTCTGTGTTGAATGGAAATCATGACCGAAGTAGGTAAAAAGATTGATAAAGTTGATAGAAAAGTAAGTTTAAGTGAATGACAGAAGTGAGAAGATAAGTACAGACACGAGGACAATACGGAAGAATAATATTGAGGGGATCTTCATTTAGAAATTCTTGGTAGCGGTGGTGTTGTAGCGGTCAGCGTCACAGAGGTCCTGGGTTCGGCAATGGCATGGATGTTTTCTGCTCGCTATGGTCAGAAAACTGGGGTTAAGGCTAAAGGAGAATCGACACACTGACCAGAATGTGTCATGGAAAATGACAGTCTGGCAGTCGTCCCGGTAGGCCAAGGCCCTCAATGGGTTGTAGTGCCAAGGGGAATGAATGAATGATAGTGCCGTCACCAAGTCATCTACGTGTTCTTACTATCAACTGTATTGAATGTTTGGATTTTCCTTCTTTGGAAACGCACTTACTGTTTCAATATTTAGTGAATTTTTCTCACATCTCTACAAGTCATCAAGTTTTCGTCACTTGACAATTTCACTTCAACCACTTCATATTTACTTTCATCCTACAAATTTTTTTTCGTGTATTTTCGCTACGGATACACTTTCCATTTTTCCCTTATGGTAGTTGTACGCCAGAAATTACTTTTTCTGATATAATACATTCTCCTTAGGAATCAGGTGAAACAAATTATAGTGTTTTTATGCCCTTTCGACGTTTCAACATTATATGCAGTTAATATTAAATATAACTTATAGTTCGGTCATGCAGTGTTCCGCTTGGTTCACACTTTTGTAATAAAATAAACAGCGAAGTAAATACAAAATTCCGTGATTTATACTAGTGATATATCATCAGTGAAATCATCATCTATAATACAACTCTTCTTTTGAATTAAAATTCTATGACTTTCCTCATTTCTGGCTTTAATTTCGTATAAACAATAGAATACTACTTTTTTATTGTATTTAATATAATTGTAAAAGATAATATGATGAAAAGGCACGTCTCAAATAATCCTAAAATCTTGACAGAATCAATTAATATTGCGAATTTATGGGGCAACGATATCGCAGTTGTTTCAGACTAATTTAACAAGGATAGTCTCCCTTCCTAAGAAAAGGAACGTAGACCACAGTAGCGCTTATTTAAAATCGATTCAAAGGGTATATGAAGACAAAACATAAAAAATTTAGATACATTGTTTACATTGCATTAGGCTGCTAGTAAGAATGCTTAAGTAATTAGTAGAAGGAAGAATAAATATATAAATAAAAAAATATTTTAGTCGACGCATTTATTTTGCGAGGGTAACCCTGAAGAGAAGTCAGAGTGGAAGATTCTGCTGGTGTAAAAACTGTCTAGAACACAGCAGTACCGTGATCCTGTATTCTATGTACCTGGAACATGATCCGACACTCTGCGTTCATAAAATTATTGGAAGCATCATTGGTTTAAAATTTATGTTCTTAAAATTAATTACAAATGTTTCGAATAGATAACGTTGGGCATATTTTCTTGTTCTCATGAAATGAAATATTGAAATTTGAAAAGGAACGGACACTTTTATATTAAAAGCTCCTGAAAAAAATTAACTTAAAAAAATCTGATGTGACATAGGACCCATAAATTGAAATAGTGCAAGATGGACGACGGTCAAGACAATTCTGAATTGGAATCGACTAAGTGTGACGAAGATGGTGGTTGTTTGATATGTGATGCACAAACATAAGAAGATGGACAAAGCCATTTCTGTAGAATCGATGTTGGAAAGATATTTGTCGGAAGTTCGTAATTTAAAATTGCCATTTCAGATTTCTAAGTTATATTACCATCCATGACGTTGGTAATGTGTATATATTATATTTCGATCTACACAGCTGTGATACTGTGATAGATTCTTGAGAAAGTGATTGACTTCAAGTACGCAGATCCACGGGTTTCACTTGAAACGCGACAAGAATCTGTTGAGTTTGGTCGATGTGCATCGCAGATAAGCGGATCTGTGAGGACAGGGTAAAGCTGATACAGAGGAAATTGTCTCTTATACCCATTCAGACACTTTGGTGTAAATATTCTGCCAGAAAGAACGAATTGACCTTTTCAAGCGATTGACTTCGACTGTAAATGTAATTTTGTGCATTTGTACGAGTAATATAATTGCTGGTTCATTTGGATTTTTTCCACTGATTATATACATTTCAACTACATTTTACTGTCATATAGTTTGATTTACTCTCGTACCGGCGTATTTTCGTGTTGATCAAAATTAAAGTAATAATTTCTTTACGTTCTTTGGTCACCCGCAGTTTCTGACTTTTGACTTTTTCAAGTGAGTTCGAATCATAAATATGTTTTTTCATACTATCAACTTGTCTTTTAGCGGTCACATTCTCGAAAATTTCTCTTTGACAAAATTTTTTCCGAATACAAACTGTCAAGTTCACCTTCTGTGCGCAGAGATCGTGTTATATGTTTACGTCTATGAATCTTAATTATTTTCTCACGTTTCTCTTGACCTTGTGGGAAAATATCAAGCCAAATTGAGGTTTGATTTTTATAAAGTCTGAATTTGAAACAATTTCTATAAAAGTAAATTATTTAGTATAAGTCTGAATGTAAAATGTTTTTACATTCCCGTGAGTTTTATTTTGTAAGACGAGACCTGGGCCACATAGTCAATTTTTAGGATATCATAACAACAATAATAGGAATTAAATATCTATTTAGATAACGTTCTTCAAACGTTAATGAACATAATTAGTGGATGCAGTCTCCGGTTAACAAAAGTTTTAGATAGTGAAGAGTACGGAAAAGCAAGTAATGGAGCACAAAATAGAATAAACCAAAAATTGTTTGTGAAGGAGAATCAACAACGTTGATATGTAACATTTAGAAACAGGTTTTACTGCAACGGAAGACTTCTTGAATAATCTGTCACTTACAAGGTAAAAGAAGCGAGCCACGAAATTTGTCACAAAAGTAACGAAAAGATGTTGGGGCTGGAGTTGTAAATAAAAAGGAAATTATACGAAGTTACTGCAGAGAGAAAGATCATAATAAATTTTATATTAATCTTCTTGTGGAGTATTTACTCTTTGATTGTTTAAGTTGAGTACAAATATTTCCATATTAAAACTCAAATCTACAGACGAGGAGGAACCCACGCTGCGAGTTCGAAATTGGTGAATGTTCGACGCCATGAATTTATATTTGGCTTCCTTATCTGACTACTTCGATGACGTCAAAGTCTTGGGCTATTGCCCGCGAAATAAAAAATGTGCGTGGTTATGATGAGTTTTTTTTAAAAATGTTAGACTTTTTCATGTCGTATTTTGTACGTTGCCAAGTAGACTATGAATAATTTCAGCACGCACATGAGAGAGGGGAAAACAGTTTGAACTGGTATTTGGAGGCCCACAGGGTTGATTTGCAGTTTTATCTTCTTGAATTTATAGACACATTTCGAGTCACCTTACTGTCGTTGAGATATTTTCTAGCATTTTTTTTGTTTGTGGTATGGAGATTATGAAGTTACAGCAGGAATAAGAAATCGTGCCAAATAGACAGAAACAGTGCTAACGGAGCTACAAAAATATATCGGAGAATAAAGTAGCCAGTAACAACTAATACTGAACGATATGAAAATGGTGAAGAGTAAAAAGTCGAAGGAAAAATGAAGATTGGCCCAACCTTTCGAACAGTAAGGAACAATTATTTGGAACCATCTTATCCGTCAGTTCTTTGACCCTTCTCGTTCTTTTCTTACGTTTCTCTCCTATATTTCAAATTTTTCTCCGTGCTTAGAAATACCATAAAAAAACTACTGGTGTTACCACACCATTCTCAAAAAATTTAAAATGCGAATCGTGGAATGTGAAATCGGTGAAGGTAATTTTTCCAAATATAAATAAATACCTTATTTCAGATCTATGGTAACACGTTGATGTGCTTTCAGGAAAAATGAACTAAATCTCTGGGAAATAGCAAACAGGTATTCAAGAATAAAATGTTAAAAAATTGATTTCAATTAAGCATCGTCCACCACGGTGACCCGCTTGAGACGGCAAGTTTGGGAAAGTCAGACTAACTCATTTATTTACTTCGTTTCCCTCGTTCTTTAACATTAACTTGACCTTTTCTCACTCGTCCCTTCCCATCAATTATTCCTGTCTGATGCCTTACAACTTGAGGTCTACCATTAACTTTCTTGGGCTTCACGTTCGTTGGTTCTCCCGGCAGTTCCAAAATTTAACATCTAATCCCTTTACCTAGAACATCTTCCCGCAAATTATCATTGAACTACAGCGAAATCCGGCCACCTGAGAATTATTACCACATATTCAAATGTAGTGATAATTTATACATGACTCGCTTACCTTCGAATAATTCTTTCGTTTCTCCTCTTTTACCTCAATCCACGTAACTTATAGCATATATATATATATATATATATATATATATATATATATTTAAATAAAAAGTAAGAAACCAGTTTTAGATATTTAAAAATTCCTGTGTTATGCAACATAACATAAAAAACCTGATGAAAATACAAAAATGTACAGAAACATCATTGTGTTGAATAAAATATTTTAAAATGTCTGGTATGATGGTCGTTAATTTATTTAATTTTTCTTGTAAATAATATTTTACAGCACACAATGTTTATTAGTTGCTTTCAATGAACGTTATTATGAAATTTGAGCAGGTTATATGTGTGCACATATTGCGGTTATATGAAAAATAAGCGAAGTATCTAAGAGTTGCTGGTTGTGATGTGAACAGCAACAGTGATATAGGGACGAAGCTCAATCCAGAGACTTGGAAACGGAATTCAATTGTAGGAAGATCGCGTGTTCTACGTGTTGAAGTCGATATCGCTTCGTTACAAGCAGACGAAACCGGCACAGGCTGTTCAACGTTATTCCTCTCTTTTGCGATTAAGTCTCCGTCGCTTCACACACGACATAACAGGCTTCTTTGCTACAATCATTATTTGTTAGTTGTTCATTGTCTGCAGCTTGAGATATCTTCGTTACCGCTGACAGTAGTTTTTGTTAAACAATAACAGATTTGATCCTTTTGCAACCTTAGTTCTGTTTTCTTTCCTTTTAGTTCCTTGCTATAGTATTACGCATCATACTCGTAAAATAATTCTGCTAACCTGTGCCATAAAGTCGAATGAAATGGTTAACAAATAATTAGCAGTACGTCTATTGAAATCCTTTACATCTTCGTATTTTACAAAGGGCTTGCCTTTATAAGTATACTTTTTCTTGATAAACAATTATATTAGTGGGTTTAGTTTTAAATTTTACTATTTCAGTGTTTTGTTGCAGGTTCTGGAATTTTTGTGTCGCCAAGCAGCGTGCAGATTCGTACAGGATCTGTTGGATTGAGCTTGGTAACATGGCTTATGTGTGGAGTTTTGTCACTGTTGGGTAAGTACAAAGTTGTTTCAATTCATTTCACTAATAACTTTTGTTTATCGTTATTTGTTTGTTGTGTCACATACACAAAATTATATGTTGTACTAGGATGTCATTCTGAGAACCACGTTTTGACCTACATACTACCATTTGATAATATGATATTTGCGAGGGTTGGGATCTTGCTAGTTTCTGCACCAAGAAGCCGGGCTACTAATCTCAGTACTCGGTCGAAAGACACGTACCCCTGCTAAAAATGCAGCTATAAGCCCAAGAGGGTTAATTAATGGGTGCTGCCAGCAGACAAAATTGGGATTGACTAAAACGTCGAAGTTTTATGCAATCACGTAATTTCATGGTTCAATGGGTTAATACGCGGCTCAGAGGGAAGATAGCGGAAGAGTGAGGAAAGTTATTTACTTACAGACAGGTGGAGGCGCCACGAAAGACCCTCGCCTGTCCACCAGATTAATGACGTCAGATGTAACGCACTTGCGATGTAAAAAATCAAAAACTTTCGCTGAGATTATGGCAATTAATATTCTTTTAGTCCTAAAAATAATATTTTGTTAAATAAATATATTAAATTGTCAATTCTTATTTAAATAAACATCTACTACATAGAGAGGCTCATTGCGCCAAACTGGTAAAAATAGGACTAATAATTACCGCATTGCCATAATTTGAAACATATTACTTAAGTACGATTGAAGCCCAAAATATAAAAATTTAAGATAAATATTACTTTTGGCTTAGTTATCCAATTTCTTGAGGCAATTAATTATAAATGAGTGCATACACAGTTTGTCTGTCCTGTACTCGAATTGAAATTTATTAATTATATAATTTTTTTCATAATATGATATTGATTCGAAATCTTTTGAAATAGCAGTAAATATGGATATAGGTCGGACAGTAACTTCCACAAAGCCTAATTCAGTAGAAAACGTACAATTTTTACAATATGCGCCTCTTTGATAAAAAAATTGATCCACATCCATATTTAAAGATAACTGCGTGTGTCACAAGTCCTCACAGAAGCTGATTTTCATTTTAGATAGTACTTTGCTGGATTCGTCAACACTTGCAAACTGTAATTTAATTTCATTCGAGCGTAACCAAACAGATTGATGGCGATGGAAGAATAGTTCGAGTTGAAGCTTTGAGGCTCATCAGAGAGTAGAAGTGGATAACAAGCAAGTAATTGTTCTGACAATGACTGCTGCAGCTGCAATAGTCTGAGGATGCAGATTTTTCTACGCAGAGCAACATGGAATTGTTTGCGAACAATACGTTTACTTCCTTGACGCATCGGCTGAAGTTTAGGACAGTACGCACTTTGTAAAATGTCACTTGCGTCGGGAAAGTCTTTTCTCCTCAAGGTGAAAACCTCGACTCAACTATATCTTTGAAAATCGTTATATATACTTATCTGATTGCTAAAGCAAGTAAATGTGGCCTCATTAAACTTAAGTTGCACAACTTGGAGTCCATATCAAAAACAACTGGAAATTGCGCAGAATTGAGGCTATTTATGCATGTAGGAATGATAAAGATCAGCAATAGGAGTGATATTTCTTAGAACGAGCACCTGGCGACTTACAAATCGTGGAATCGCAAAATAAATTCCTGTGAGGAGGACCAATTAACGGAATTTCTCCAAAGAAAACTTTAAGTCATAAAAATATGAAGACCCAATACTGGACAATGACTGTACCTGATTACCTTGGGAGTTTTCTTGGATGTTCCTCCTACACGTCAATTTTTCTAAAATGAATGAAAGCGTTCTAGACATGTTTTTTATGTGACACAAAGTTTGTCTCTCTTCAAACGTAAACTGCATATTTAATCAATTTCGATATTTTATCGTTATTTTACTAACTACTCTACGTTTAATATTTTATGAGGATAGCTGCAATAACCTTTCCATCAACATAAAACATTAACTCTTCGACGTCTCCTACTCTCCCTCGTTATATTTATTCATTATCCTCTGTTCTAGATTTTTTCTCACACTGGGTTTTAATTTTTCATTAAGGGATTTTTTAAAAAATAAGACGTGTCTTGTATCATTTTGAATGGCACGTAATTCAGCGAACTAAGCAAGAGGAAAGCGATGTTTTCCCGTTCCTTATCGACATACTGATGAACACGATCCTGCAAGATTTTTTTTATTTTCAAATTGATTGCTAAATTTATGCACATTTATTTAATTAATAACATGCTTAATGGCAAGTGTAGCTTCGTGGTGAACTATCATAAATTAAATTAAGTAATCAAATTGGATTGTTTTCTCTCACCGACGATAAAGTGCGTTCCAGCATCTTTTAAACTTAAATTTAATTAAAAATAATAATAAAAACTAAGTAAAAATAATAAATATACTATTATAATAATTTAATTAATTAATTATAGGCTTTTAATTTCATTGCTACAAATTAAATAGGTGAAATCGTGTTAAAATCATACTGAGTGGAAAAAGGTAGATATAAAATCGTCCGCCATTATTAGCACATTAGTTGTTTTGTTTTCAAGAAAAAATTGAAACCGTTCCACCATCTTCATGGTTATTGAATGAGTTTTTCTCAAAGACGAAAATTAAATTCATTTTTATTTAATTAATTTTGTTTTTCCAGGTTTGAGAGCTCACTGTAATGAAAAATTTCCTGGATTTGTCCGGCCTATTGTCATTCAATACGTCGTTTATAAGCGAAAAGACAGTTTAATTATCGTGCACATCAATTTCTCATTTCGATTTTGATGAGTGAAGCTAATACACTCTCTAGTAATGGATTGAACTACTCGTATTCCACGTCACGCCTTATTTCTTTAAGTCTTGAGTTAATTGCATTAACCCATCTTCTCGCAATCCTCTCATTTACTAAAAGCGTTTCCCCGCAATAAACTCAACTACTAATGCGTCAGTTTGTAAGGCGTTATTGGGTAACGTCCCTGAAACAAAACCTGTTTTCCGGTGAAAATGTGATTTCCTCTCCATGTTTTACAGATCGGATAAGGGCTCCGAGAAATAAAATAACGACGTGCCAACAGTAATTTACAGAAAACGGCACGCAATATATTCCACAACATTTGAGCAGAGCAGAGTCATGATGACATTATTCTTTGGGAAACGCGAAAAAAAATTTTTTGTACTTATTTACTAAACAATAAATTTTCCCAAAAACAGAAGTAAAACTAATATTCAAATCTTGAATGTTAAAACACACTGTAGTACATAGAAATATTCTTATTTGAGAAACAAGGACTTTATAGTTTCAATGCCCATTTATTCTGAATTATACAATTGTACATTCTAGTAAGAGGATCATTGTATACGTGCAGTTATAAACACGATGGTGTTTATTTAATTAAATCTCAATTCACTCAATAAAGCAGGGATAGAAATAGTAGACAAAAATTTTCATAAATGGAAATTTCTCAAAGATGGCACATTTAATTCTGTGGAAATCTATTCAGAATTGTGACCAATAAACAAATATTGTAAAAAATAGTCAGAAAAAATTGTTCAAAAAATTTATGTTGCACTATTTCTGAACGTTTCGTGGAGATACAAAAAATTTGAGTCCAAATGGAAGAAACATGTGAGAATTAAAGGACTGACGAGTATCAAATGTCAAAACTCTAGATGAATTCAATTTCGACAATTCCCAACAAATGTAAGGACGTCTTCACAATATTATCAATGTGTTCGTTAAATTTTATTTCACGATCGAATAATATTAATGTTTTACCGATTTAACAATAGATACCTTTGTTCGATTAATTGTTGACGGTTCCATTGAAATAAGCAAATTTATTCCCGACATCTGCAAGTATCTCAGATATTTTTCCATTAATTAAGTAATTTGCAAGTACAGTAAACAGACCTCGAACAACAGTATACTCGACGCACAACGTCTAGACTGGAAAATCTTCGTTTTATTATATTTGCAAATAGAACATCAGCATAAAAAAATACATGTTGAATAATAAAAACAATATTTCTCTACTGAAGAAAAATAAAGCTGTTGCCGTAATACAATCAATTCTCGAGGATAATAAATAAAATTGGATGTTTGTATGTATGTATGTTTGTATATTCTGCATACAAATTTATACGCGTGGAGCAATATCGACCAAAGTTTGTTTATGTATTCCTTTAAGAAAAAATCAGGGACATGACATGAAGTTATCAACGTTCAAAACAAACCAATGTTCTTAATATGTACAGTTTTTTTCCACTGATAAATATTAAGCTTAATCCAAACTTTGTCTAGTGAACAGCTTGTTAATAAATTTTGTATGGTAGAGACGAGCTGTAACCGTCTGATGCGTATCGTTATGGATATTTTGTTAAGAAAATTTCGATAATCGTATATCTTTGAACATTTTCATCACATCTGGACAAGTCTTGAGTTTCTAATTGAGGTCTCCTTGCTGGAGCTCATGTGGATGACCCGTCGTCGGAAGGTCGCAGAACTCGGTCTACCTGAAAGCACATAAAGTAGCACAGAATGCCAACTGTGAGTCAACACAATTAGCGGCTGCCACATTTATAAAGAGGAATTGGGAGAACTAAGAATACTTCGCTGAGAACGTCCGTCACCGTTCTTCTTCCACCTACACGTTGAACAATGCTAATTGTCTCACATAATTTTGCAATTGGAAAAATATTGATGATTGAAAATGTTGATAAATCAACTGCCAGATCTTCCTGAGCGAGAACGGTTGTTACAACATTTTTTTCTGAATCTGTTAAGCCCGTGAGGACAATATTGCATATTAAAAGCAGGTTCGGGTTCACGTATTTTTATCGAAAACACTTAATTTAGTTTTGTATTTTTATCCGTATTATAAAAATCCGAGGAGAATTTTTTTTTCATGACTCATTTCGGAATTGGAGAGGTACGAGACACAATTACCGATTCTCCAAAGACTGATCGTTGACCATTTTCGGGAAATTGTGAATGAATCTGACTTGACCTTGTACTAGAAAATCGTCCTAGAATTTGGGGAAGCCAGTAAAAATCCCAATCAGCATGAACCATGGTCCACTATTCAAAACAGAATTTCTTCTCGTTCTTAAAAATAAATGATGTATTCTCATACAACATGTCGAAACGTTTCTCACATAAAGAAACTACTCTCAAAGTCTCGTTAAGTTGTTATTACGGAAAACAATAGTAAAGCACCTGAGTATTGTGATTAGTTGACGACATTCCGCAGTAAAATAACACTTGTAGGCCGATCGTTATATCTCTTATCGGAACTTGTGAAATATGCAGGAATAAAACTTGCTGGATTTGTCAAAATTTGACCACAATAGAAGTACGACATTGGACATGGTCAATAGTAGTTTTATTTATGCACGTGTTTATTGTCAGTCCATTTTTGATCAGCCTGAAGATTCCAATATGTTTTTTTTTGTAAGAGTTTATCTTTGCTGCTGTAAATATTTAGAGTTTTCCAGTTCTCACCGATTTATAAATAAAATCAACAATTTCAGTGAGATCTGATTATGAATACTACCCGACGTAAAGCGAAGTCGACGATTTTGGAATTATACAAATGAATTCGCGGTGGACGGCAAAGTTGTTTTAGTCGCGGCCTCGTGGCAAATTCTAGGACCTGTTAGTCGACGCAAGTGGTGCTGAACCTCTTCTCGGAAAAAATTAGGCAAGAGAACGCTAGTCCCGGCCAAGTAAATTACTGTGTCAGTCGGTTATCGAGTGTCGGTGCATGACTGCGACCACTCGTAACGTACTTCGAATAAGTAAACGGCGCTTCAGGCAGAAGCTCGGTTCAATTATAAAGATCAAATTACCGTGTACAAAGGTAACGAGGTTGAGCAAGGCGCCGTGGCAGCGCCTATTTGCGGATCCCCGTCAACCAAGTCAGCGCCACTGCCAAATCTGCGCACAACGAAAATAATCCAGACCCACGGCGGCAGACGCCATCTGGCCTTCGATTTCAGGACTTCCGATTAAGTAAAAAAAAAAACGACGCTTCCGCACAAATCGCCGCGTCACCAAAATATGTGTAAATCAGTATTTATCACGAACAAAACTAGTGGAAAGGATAATGTAAATAATTGCATCATGTCGTACATTCTATTTACAAATCGGTGATCAACACGTGATACTTTCTAAATCTTATTTTTTTTTCTAAAAAAATCTATTCTCTGTAATTTTCACGACACTGTTTACTATAGTCCCGCCAAGGAAAGACGTAAACAACAGTATCATTTCCCTCCACACCACAAGTCCACACACCTCTCCACAGAAAGCTGTTTACAAGTTTGAAAGAGCCTTTGTTTGAGCCATGGCGTCTATCAATACAACATCAGCAACTGAATGCATGTCCAAGCTTGTATGAAGATTTAGACTCCAGTTGATCCCGTGCACTCTAAAAACCGTTCTTATTTCTTCTCCGTATCACCGGTGTTTTTCTTCCCGTTCTATATTGACGTTGTCACTTCCACCTTTGTATATGGTTTGTTTTTCTTCCACAATGATCTTCTGTAGGAGTCAACAAATTTGAGCGACAAATTTTAAGGCGTTCTAAATTAAATATTTTTTCGCTAACCGGATGTTGCAAGAAGATAGCTCGTGAATATTTTTTAGTCTAGCAATATTGGCCTGAAAATTATTTTTGAACGGACATTGACCGTGTCTCTAGGGTGCTTGAGAAATTATCGGTGATCCTGCGAGAATGAGGAGTGAAATTTTGACAACACCGATGGAGGGATTTTATTGAACCAAAAAATATGGACAGTAGCAAAGTGATGGTGACGGTGCGAGGACGAGATGAGGCGTGATAGGAGAGGATCAATTAGTGGGAAATGAAAGTCTTGTTTTCATAGGAAAATGTTTGAGAGAAATGTTTGAATGAAAGCAATAGCAGAAATGTAGAATGATGTTGAATTTAAAGTAGGAGTATTGAAACGAGAACTACGCTAATTTGTACCAGCTGCACGGAGTAAGCTTC
Source organism: Zhengitettix transpicula (assembly GCA_037074705.1). Taxonomy (NCBI): domain Eukaryota; kingdom Metazoa; phylum Arthropoda; class Insecta; order Orthoptera; family Tetrigidae; genus Zhengitettix; species Zhengitettix transpicula. The sequence continues at coordinate 59,966,504 of CM073595.1, read as the reverse complement.
CGACGACAGCATCCGAATTCAGGAAATTGCATGCAGGTCGATTTCCGACTGTAAATCACCCTAAATCTTCACAAGAATGGGAAGGCTGCTGCACCTTTTTTTGAACATTTCTGTTGGAAAAGTCAGACAAATAAAAGTAAAGAAATTTAGTACATAAAATAGAAAATGTGAACATATTGTCCTTTGAATGTAGCCCGAAGTAATTATAATTGTCGATATGGTCTGGAATTTGAAGTTATATTATTGAACTCTTTCATGACTTAAATGTTATTGTTAACGATGCTCCTTTACCAACAAGCGAAATTTTGGATAGTTTTATGAAAGTTCCTTCAGATGGGTTTAAACGCAAGTGATGCGATAATTAAAAATTTGGGAACTGAAATATTGTGGGAAAATATATCTTTAGTGCAAAAATACATGGATTGTAGACAACAGAGGCTACTTTCAATTGGAGATCGATAGTGCCGTCGCCCTTACGGGAAGGGCATTGTCCGGTGAGCTCAAAATATTTCACTGCGCCGGACTATTGACAGAATCCACCCATTATTCCACATTCTTCTGAGAACGTAGTATCGTAATCAATTTTACTTTCATTACAAACTGTCTCCGCTTGTAAGAAACGCTATATACATCATATTGAACATTTCCTCACATTCAGATTTATTTATTAAGAAACCTGCTTGCAGTATTTGTGAAATAGTTAAGAGAAAAATTTGAAATCACTTGTGGTGGGGGTCAGAGAACTTCTTAAATAGCGAGAAATTTAATTCTAAAATGAATAATCCTTATTAAATTTGATTTGGTTATTAATAATCACAGTCACTGGATCTACCAATGAAAATATTGTCGTCCTGTCCATTCTACTTGACGACCATCAATAAAATATATCAATAAAAATAAAAATTGTATACATTCAGCATTGAAAGGCGTAGATTTAAGAAAATATAGCAAAAAAGTAAAACATTCAGTGAGAGTATCGAAATTTGTGTAATTATTCCTATTTAATTTTTCGTCAATGTATTTTTCTACGCACGTTTAATTGCCTAATTATTCTGACGGATTTGTGAGGATTTATATGCTGTTTCTGAATAGATTGATAAACAGAAGTTAATGCAGAAATTGAGTTGTAAAAAAAAAATCAGCTTGTAACTGTATCAAACCACATATTTTGATACATATATTTAAACCACAGGACATTGTGGCGTCTTTGCCATAATCGTCTGTCTTTTAAAAAAATATCAATCAAACGTACAAAATTTTACATACAACATATATTTTATTATTTACAATTATATGTTGTATGTAAAATTATGTATGTATGATTTATGTTTTTTTAAAGACAGATGATTATGGCAAAGGCGTTGAAAACTCCTGTGGTTTAAATATCTAAGAAAATAAAGATAAGAAGAGTTTGAAACATTTACAAGTATATTTACCCTAAAAAGTTTTGTTACTCCACAGTGGTTAAAAAAAACCTTCCTGTTTATTATTATAATGATATATATGTATATAAAATAAAACGACATTAATGTTTTATAATTTTAGTGGTACGTTGTCGTATTATACGCATTTATGACGGTCCATGGGCAACAATTGCTCAACCCGTTGCTGACTCACCCCAGGCAGGGCGGTCCAGATTAATTCTGCGAATTGCGTTGAGCTCCTGTTTCTGTATCATTCCCCGCGTTCCTCGACGTTGGAATGTCCATTCCAAGTGTACAGAGACGCAATCATAGCAACATCTATTTTCAGTAAATGTGCACTCTGTATAAAAGGCAGCGTTGCCAATACTGCAACATGCTCCTCTCTTCTATTTCAGTGGAGGAATGAGAATGCTGCAGCAAACAGCGAGATAGATCTTTTTTTCGCAACACAATTCCTGGCTTGTCAGAATCGGTATTGTTCGTGCATTCCATTGTCTGTTATAAAATGCAGACAGAAAAATAGACAACAATTGAGTGATAAAGATAAACGAACGGAGAAAGTAAACAGGAAATGAAAATAGTCCAAGGATTAACTGGCGTTTCAATTTCTCGCTGAACGTCGAGACAATACAAACTCCAGTAAAATATATCCTCCGAAAAAAAAAACACTTGAAAAAAGCCTAACTCAAAATGATATATAAAAATGAAGGCTCCCCGTTTGTATGATTAAATCGATATCAAACACTCAGAAATTGTGAGGGAACAGTCTCTCATATTTGAATGCCTGAAGCTGAATTTAGGCTTACTTTATTTCCTAAATTATACATTAAGTAACCATTTATTTATTAATAGACCTGACTTCAATCTGATATTATATAATTTTATTATTTTCTGGTGTTTTATATTTGTTTGGTATAGAGTGGTGGGTATTGTATTGATGTAGTATTTTTTGGGAGGTTGTCAGTGATTTTTTTAAAATAATCTATTAATTAAATTTAATTATTAGAGAAGGCTAGTGAAATGTCCCACGTGTAAATCGTGTGGTAATGTAGAGGAATACTAAAAAAAGTCATCCTACGGGTGGGCTTGAGCCATGATCAAAGGAACGGTATGTGGATGTTTAACTGTTACTCAAAACTGACGTATTTAATTTACTGCCATTATTTGTTATGGAATACCAATGGGAACGAGGAATATTGCCAAAGCATAAAAATGATTCAGAATTTTTGGAGACTTTAAATATTTGGAATTTATTATGTCCTAAAGACGTATCACGGATTACATTGCTTTCATATTAAAATGGGTTGAGAACAAACATTTCTTGAAAGTTTGTAAGCTTCTACATCTTCTTGAAATTGTTCAAATGATCTCAAATGTGTTTCAGAAATCTTTTCAGGTCAAAATCCTCACTTTTCTGGTCACATAAATTTATCTGTATTTTGTGATTCCAAATAACGCGAGGTTAAGAGTCCAGTCTCTAAACTTTTTTTACCAATATCTTTTTGTTGCTGACGTTGAAATACGTATCTTCCTCCGTCATTCAATACTTGAATACTATCGCCAACACTGAGGAAGTCGGGAGAAGATAACTGAGCATTGTGTTCCAGGTCTTATCTTTCAGGATTGCTGACCAGTAGGATGCGTTGATGCTGTGGCGAGTTGCTGACTTGCTGGTCGGATGTTATACAAAGCTACATTTCATTAAATTCGTTTCAGCCAAACCTCAAAATAGCCTTGGAGATAATTTTTGGTCGAGACAAAATAATTTAAGGTGGCACAGCAATCGCGATGGTTGGTATCAATTGATTCTATTGTTATTCTCTACAAACTTCAAGACTACAATAAGCGGAAGACAAAAAATAATGACTGAAACGAAGTACACTTCAAGACATAATGGCAGACTCAGTTTAAATGAAAATAAAAAATTTTTTCATTATAATATTAAAAGGTTGATTTTTCTTTGTAAATCAATTTCTACATTAACTTATTTTTATCAATCAAATCAGAAAACCGAAAATAAATTCTTACAAATCCGTCTAAATGATTAAGCAATTATCCGTGTGTATCGTGAAAAATACATATTAAATATTATTGACGAAAAATTAAGTGGAGTAATGACACAAATTTCTTTTATACTTTCCCTGATAGTTTTTTTTAGCTAAATTTGGTTACATCCACATATTATTTGGATTTTCTTTACAATCGTGAATGCGTGCGTATATTTGCAATTCGAGGAATCGATGCACGGCCACGGCCGTAATGTGGCATGCTTTCATATTATTATCTGGAGAAGACCGCGGTATATAATCTCTAGAGTCGTGAGCTCTGCGCAGTTTCGTACTCGGGGAGTCTTCCATATTAATTAAGTGAAGTCCTACCGTGTAATGAGACATGACGACGTATCCAACAACCTTGCTCCTATCATCCACTCTGATGACTCACTTTCGTAATCCTAAACCTTAAATACAGTTATTAATTACAGACTAATGAAAATAAATGGATATTTATTAACGGAGAATGTGTACAAGCTGTTGTCACTGAAATAAATATACAAGTTAAGTATCAGTTGTAGTAACGTATCATTAAAAATGACTTAAAGAAAAAAAAATAAGTACATGAATAGCAACAGCCGATTGATAGAATAATTTTCAATATTTAGAATTTTTGAGCATATGTAAACACCCTTAATTTATTAAAATATTTAGAATTTTTGAGCATATGTAAACACCCTTAATTTATTAAAATAATTCCAAATAATTTTTTACTACTTTGGGAACTATATAGGGCAATTTAAATCAATTTTGATATTCTATTATTTGTTGGCCACCATTTTGTATAAGTTTTATTGCTGTGCCTCTATCTATTATAAGTAGAAAATTTCTCTTAAACATTTTCAGGTTCTCTTAAATTTCACCCTTATAATAAATCGTTGAATATTTCCAGTTTGGTATAATAAATTATATAACTAGGGTAATTATATAATATAGAATATAAACACAAATTTTAATGAAATCACTACAATGTTCACCTGATGACAGTCCGGATTATGGACAGAAACATGTAATAATGTTATAAGTTTATTTTACCGTAATTGTTAAATTTTATTCTGAGTACAAAACTCAAATAGAAAATTCAAATCCTTGAAGTTGTTTGTGAATTGTATCGTAATATTACCATTAAAGTTCATGAAACAAATTGTTTATTTGCTAGGTCTGAATAGTCATGGACATTTTTTTTTCCAAAATACGCAAGAAGGAATGTTTTAAGAGACATTAACTCATATTTTCATAGATTTGATAGATTCAATTTTCGTATATGTTTCAGGTGCGCTGTCGTACGCCGAGCTTGGGACCATGGTGACCAGCTCAGGGGCCGAGTACGCGTACTTCAGGGTGGCTTTCGGCGACGCGCCGGCATTCCTGTTCTCGTGGGTGTCGACCCTGGTGCTGAAGCCTTCCCAGATGGCAATCATCTGCCTAAGTTTTGCTCAGTACGTGGTCGAAGCTTTCACCTACGAATGCGACCCGGACACCCTGGTGGTCAAGCTGGTGTCAGTAGCCACACTGTGTGAGTACCTTACAAAGTAAAAATACAAAAAAGAACATAAAACCGGACACACAGTTTCTGAAATTTTCCTACTCATGGTTCATCCAATGTAGGATAAGAGTGAAATGTTGTATCTACGAGAGTTAACACAAAGTAAATGCACTTTTGTTATAATCATCTGGAGTCATTGTCTTCGACTGTGGCTGCTTTCACCGTTATCACCGCTGTTCGCTCAACTCTTTTCTTTGCTGCACCACTCTTCGTTTCCGCAACAGAATAACAGCGTTCTGCATTTCGTTTTTTGTGGTCTGAAACGAACCATCAATGGAGGTGAAACTTGAATCCATCACTTGGAACAAGTGAGGAAACGTCCGCGCGATTCTCTTAGTCTTTTCCACAATATGTTCCCTCTAGGTTAGTCTTTTTTCAAATTTATTCCTAAATAATCGTTTTGGCTGTGATTCGGGAATTCAATAATTATATTTTTGAATGATTTCGGTGGGCATTGGCTTTTAAGAAGTAAAAGGGTTATAAGTGTTGATTTTGTTTTAATAAATTTCATTTTCTATTAAAATGAAAAAAATTACTTCTGATTGAAAATAATGAATAAGAAAGATAGCCAATTCAGACAAAAAGGGTAATTAATATCGTTTCTGGGATCCTTGTCTCTTTCGTCAGGTGCTAAGAAGAGCCTAGAGAAACACAACTGCACTTGTCAGTTGACAACACTGTGCAGTTGTGTTTCTCTAGGCTCATCTTAGCACCTGACGAAAGGGACAAGTCTTTCTGTGACTCAGAAGGACCAATTTAGTAACTGGGAAAGGTCATGTTTGGCCAACTTATAGATGCTTTAAGAGACCGTAGATTCGCCACTGATCAAGAGGTATAGGTAGCACAGAATACGTGCCCTGCGTCTCACCGAAAAACCTATTTTCATAGGGTTTGAAATATTGTGGAAGGATTGATCGGGTGTATTCAAGAGCATGCTGACGATTTTTAATAATCAGTATAGGTTTTCTATTCATGCTAAGGTAAATTACAAAAAATTGAGTGCATTTACTTTTAAGTTTCCCCCCGTACCTATGAGAAGTATTTGTATTTCGTCTACCGTTATTTGGTCAGCGTCAAACTATATGCTATAAACTTTACGAAAAGTAAGCGTCATGAAATTACCTTGTCCACCCGACGTTGTTTCAAGAAAATTTTAAACAATACAGTGATTGACGTATCGTGGCCATTCAATCAGCCAATCCTGAGTTCTCTTTGAAACATACAAAACGAAAAAGGAGAATCACTAGTTCCTTTTAATTTCTTTACTAACGGCACTGCAAAGAAACTTGAAGTTTTCTCTTCACATAATCGCACTGCACTTTCTGATTTTCCTGATACATTTGCTGACGACACAGTGATTCTAGCTAGTCACGATCAGTCTGACACTGCAATAGTAAGTCTACAACATCACCTAAATTTAGTGCAACAGTGGACAAACAATAGAAAATGAATAAGAAAGATAGACAATTCAGACAAAAAGGGTAATAAAAGTACCACACAACGTTTCTGGAATCCTTGTGCCTTTTGTCAGGTGCTAAAAAGAGCCTAGAGAAACACAACTGCACAGTGTTGTCAATTGACAAGTGCAGTTGTGTTTCTCTAGGCTCTTCTTAGAACCTGACGAAAGGGACAAGGATCCCAGAAACGTTGTGTGGTACTTATATTACCCTTTTTGTCTGAATGGGCTATCTTTCTTATTCATTATTTTCAATCAGACGTAAATTTTTTCATTTGAATAGAAAATGAAATTTATTAAAAAACAAAATCAACACTTATAACCTTTTAAACTTCTTAAAAGCCAATGCCCACCGATATCATTCAATAATATAATTATTGAATTCCCGAATCACAGTCAAAACGATTATTTGGGAATACTTTTGAGAAAAGACTAACCTAGTGTGAAAAAAGAAAACAGAATGATTTAAAGAGTTATAGTGGTTATTAGGTAAATGATCACAGCCCACTAAAACTTCTATTGTATAAAATAGTTATGAATCCGATATGGACTTACGGTATCTAAATTTGGGACAGTGCCAGAAAGTCGAGCATTTCTGTTCTCCGAAGAAAACAGTCCAAAATTCTTCGATCAATAACAGACGCGCCATGTTCTGTCTCGGATGAAACAGTGATCTGAACATATCGTTCATCAAAGAGGTGATACAAGAACGAAGCAGGAAACACTACAAGTAAATCGAGAAACACTTCAACGAACTGATGAAGCCATTAACAACAACGCAACAGAAGGCTGAAAAGACGCCACATAGTTTTAGGGGTCTCTTCGATGGAGGAACCATCATCCTGACACTGGTGGACTTTTATTATTCGTCCTGTTACCACATTGGCTTATGGAATTATTTTATCAAACAAATTCTATGATTTGTGATTACCACTCAAGATCTAAAGCCGTACTGATCTGTTTTTCACCTTCTTTGAACGGAAGCTTTGTATGTGAAAAGAGAAATTTCACGGGCATGGCAATCTCGTGATTACCGAACCGAGCGCTTGTGCCATTAACTCGATAGCTGATTTTGCAGAGTCGTGTTTGCGAATCGTAAGGTGACGGCTTGTTGTTCTTGGCTAAATATTGACTTGGATATTCCAGGAATACTCCGTTGCCTTCCAAGGTTACAGGAATCGAATCTTCGCCGGAACGAAGACACTTGCGGACCTAATTTTAGTTCAGTTACGTGCGAGTCGCCGCGTCTAGCTTATTGTTATTATCGTTCCTCCATTAATGCAAGCCTTTCATCCTGAACGAACTTTTCTCTAAATAATGCTAGTGACGTACGTACAGATCGAAGTGTTACATGGAATGATCAATCGATAACGAATCATGAATTTGATTATCATGGGCTAAACGACGAGTTTCCACTTATCGATCTGTGATCGTAGAGTTTGTGACGATTCTGTATTATTAAATCCTGCTTCCTAAAATAAATGTCGATAATCTATTTCCATTCACGGTAACTCATGACGGGCTTCCCACTCTTCTTATCCGTATTCTAAGCGTCCTGATCGTGAAACATAAACAGTAACACTCAAAGACGAACGCCACACAATTATGTTTAAATATTTTCGGTCGAAACAATCAAGCCAAAGATCCAAGCGGACGAGATATAATGACAAACGACTTTGACAAAAAAATATTGACCACTTAATCCAGGAAAAAAAATAACTATTTGATTAATTTCAACGTGGTTGAAAGGTCGCTCGTTGACCAGTTGTTATTTTCCTTAACAGTTTCGTTACTTGCAAATGTAGGAGTGCACGGCGTCATTAGAAAACTATGCCTCTATTATTATAGTGTTTGTTTAACAGTATGTGTAATTTTGGAAAACTCGTTTAGGACACGAACACGTTTATTGCAGTTTACATAGTTTATTACCGGGTAACATTTTTGTCGCCCGTGTGGCTTCATAGATGACGTCACTATAAATTTTAGTTTACGACGCTCAGGTAATAGTACGACGCTATAAAGGCAACCAACATAACGTGTAAGTTGAAAGGACTTGCACCAGAAACCGCAATACGACATCAATCAACTTCAACCTGTTGAAATATTCTGTAATAAAATTTAAAACGCTTCGAATTGAAGTGAAAGTTATATAAAAAAATTGTCTTTAAGCGTTAGAATTTTATTTGCACACAACACTTCATGGAGTTCAAATATAACATTTTAAAAAGTAACATAGAAGCAATTGTACTTTTTAGGATAGAAAACTTGGCAAGCGTAGAGATAAATTATATGCAAGGGAGTCCTCATGTTATCAGAACGCGTCACTCAGGTTAAATCGATTTGTAATGCATGCTAGATTATTTCTGCGATCTCTGCGGTTGTTTGCGTCGCGAAACTTCTTTAAAAAATCAATAGATATGTATATATTTCTAATAATATATATATATTGAACATTAGTTTCAGATACCTATTTATATCCCAAAAACTTAAAAATTATACACCAAAGTTATATAGCGCCATTTGTGATGGATCATTTAATATATTCTTCTGATCAACAAATGTATTTGTACAAATGAATTTGAACCATTTTAATACTACGCATTATAACGTTCCAAGACGTAATTTCCTAAAATACTGTTTAATGTAATATGGACGTACGATCTCAACTTTCATTGTTAAAATAGGCCTACTTCGATAAAAGAAATACCGCAACCATCGGCGTCAAGAATGAAGCATTACAGGAATAATAATTTAAATTGACATTATAGTATCCTTTCTCTTTCCCCACTTAACAACATTTTTCGATTTTCTCAAGCTCTGTCGTCTGTTTGGATGTTGACGTTCAGTGGTCTGTTGCGGTTTGGGGTAAAGCAACTAGCCCCGATCTCAAATGTAAAAAGAAACTTATTTTGTTTGGCTTTTAAAATTTAAAGGAATTGAAAATTGTATTGCAATTTATTATATTGGGATGTGTTTTCTTTAACAGACTTAAATACACAAAGTTGCATTTTCGAACAATCTTTTCTTTTATTCCTACAAACGTCGCAAATAATGTAAAGAAAAAAAACCACTAGGTAGTAAATTTAAAGCAATCGTTAAAATATTTATTTGTTTAATGTTATTTTAAGTAAAAAAAATTATAATACAACGAAAAAATCTTGAAGCCCAAAAATTAAATGAAAGAATAATATTAGATTTAGATTTATTATGCATTCCATTAGTCCTCGGTCGAGGAAATACGATACGTCATAATATAATATTACATGAAAAGAATAATTATTAAAATACACAGTTTTAAAAACAATCAGTGTACTTTACCAAAAAATATATGATTTAAAACTACGTTAAATATATTAATATGACAGTCATTTGTAATTAAAAAAATTATAAGTGTTTTAATTCATCTTCAATTTCCCTTCGACGGAGTTTCCAGTAGAAAATCTTACATCGATTCCCGTCGAACATGAAAAAGAAAATAAATCAGCAGTTAAATTCTAGAATATTATCATTGTAAAATAATATCGTAACTTGATAGGATACCAGAAAACTATTTTAATAAAGAGGATCTAATATCTAATCTGTCCTTCGTTTCAATTAATTAAATAAAGCCGATGAGATTAGTTGCAATAAAATATTCTATTTCGTGGCTATTTTAAAAATTTTATAATCAATTTATTTGGATATATTGATATTTATTGGTGAATGAACGAATAAATAATGCAGTCTCAGAAATAATTCCAGAAAAAAGTGTTTTAAGTATTCATAATTAAAAAAACATTTACCAGACTCAAAATAATTTTTAAACTGTCAAATAAAATAAAATTACAGCATTTTTTTCTGTAAGCGAACTCTACATTACCTTTTACAAAGATTCAAGTGTTTGTCTTTCTCTGAAATTCTTTATATTAAGGGAAAATTATGATTCAAAATCTTTTAGATAATGATTTTAACATATTCATTACATTTCCTATTTATTTCTGCAGTATTTTGATTGAATATATCATACCTATACATTGAAATTATTTACAAGTTACTAACATTTTTTATATATGAAATTACATAATAAATAAACAATGACTAATATATTTATTTTATATACCTATATTCAATAAAAGTGGAGATATTTTATATCAACGTTAAAGAGTAGTTAGAAATAAAAACAGAGTTTATAGTATATTGTGCAAGCTCACTCATCGTCAAGTGACTTTTGTTTTCATGAATTTAAAAGTTGTTGATCGATGTATGGAAATTCAACTTTGCTACACGATTATATCTGTCAACATTCTTAATTATTAATTAAGAACAATTTCATATTAATATTTTAATTTAAATAAATTATTTATTATCTCTCTAAAGTGTACGAATATACATATCTTTCTGATTCACAGTTAAAGTCCTCCGATTTAAATTTATGTAATTTGGTTCGGCGAATCTAAGTTTTGATTTGAACTGATGTATGTATTATTTTACTGTTTTAAAAATTAAATTCATGATACAATTGTTAAAATGTGAAAGAACGGAATTAATGTTCTATTTTGGTGATTTTAAGGATATTGTTGTATAGCCTATATAATTTCTATAGAAAATATTTCAATCAATTTTATAAGCTACATAATTAACATCACGTACATTGATTTGATCTTTCAACTTTGACAAAGTATTGTTTATAGGTTTAAAATAAAATTTTAAATCGTGATTAATATATGCCGGACTTATAAATTCTTGTTTTAGTTACTGCTAGTTGTTTCAAATGTATGACTGGAGTTCTTTTAGATATACGTTAAATACTAGTTCGAAATAAAAATATGTATACATATATATATGAATGTATAGGTTTAATATGAAGAGTCTCGTGTGTTCAGTTAACATCTCGTTGAAAATAAATATCTACTATTGTAAGTACTCCACTTATTACAAATTTAGTTGAATTTTTTTCCTCCCCGTATATCATTGAAGAATCCTAATTTTAAAATTGCCTTTTCTTAAAATTTTAAACAATACGAAGATATATGAGAGCTGGTGCAGGCAATATTTTCACCCTTAGCGGCCCCTCGCTCTTGAGAATTATAAGTTGTCGTAATTTATAGAGATCTGGGCGCGACTTGCCGAAAAGGAAATGTTAGGGCTGGGGCCGGGGGACGGCTGCAATATCGATCTGCAGAACCAGGCTCAACTCGTCTGCAGCAGCCACGCGAGATCAACAAATCACTCCTATTAGTCCTCACTGTCTTGCCTTACATTCCGGAAGTAGCCGTCGCAAATATATTCCACTGGTATTCCGACACTCCACAGCAATCCCCGCTCCAGCAGACAAGATAATTAACAAATCTTACCTTCATCTTCGATAAACGGATCATTGCACTAGAATCGTTTTCGATTGCAACACCTTAGAACATAAAATTTTTACCGTCCACCAATCGGACTCATAGTTTGCAAAACAGACACTTCGGGTAAATATTAAATCTTTTACTTTAAAAAACATATATTTTATTATTGACGAAACTTTATTTGGGTAAACATGGTTTTTTCATTTAGACAGTTTCAGTTGTTCTTTTTACCTTTGTAACAATTTTACGTTGTTCGTATTTCCGTGTACAAAAACAACGAACCGGGAGATACGTCAGAATTATTTTTCACGTTTCAAGATCAAGATGTTACACATTTTTTTCTCTTTTCACGTGCCTTCTTTGCAGTTCAAGAACATTCCATACTGCCATCTATAAATTACATTTTCTGGCAACCGTTCATGTTAACTGTGGCGGCGACTTGTTTCTAAAATAAAATAAAACAGAACTGTTCTCTTCTAATAACAGAATCTCGGTACTTGTGTACAGCAGCTCCACATTCATTTTTGTCTGTCAGTTGCATTGTCCACATTTTCACTGGTGTAATCAAAGGATGGAAAACTGCCAGACCTACACACGGATTTTTGGCAGTTATTAATATAATCTGCTTCAATATTTCATTAAAAACGGTATTTTCTGTCTGCCGAAGAGACTGGATCATAATCCCGTAAGAAATGTGAAAACTAATAGGACGGAAGGAGTATAAATTAAGTATTATAGATTAAATGGAACTTGTCTGAAGCGGATATCTGCATGGAAAAAGTAAAAGGAATAAATGGAAAGAAAAAAACCGGATATAATCCGAACGTCTCCCTCCACAACAAAAGGCTACACCCCTCGCTATGGAACGGCGAGAAAACGTACATTTATTTCGCTATGTTAATCATATGCACGAAACAGTGTAACTCTTAGTCGACATGCTTAGAGACATTCCTGTTGCCATATACGTCCGTGAGTTATTTTTATATGTAATAGCGGCTGGTGGGGATAGAGATACTTGCCTAGAACGTTTCCTCCACCTCTCTATTTGCTTTTCTTTGGTCCCGGCTATAGTTACGAAAAATAGAGTATTCGTGATATATGAAAATGGCTTCGTAAATCCTATTAGAGATTTTACGCTGCAATCGAGTGAGGCAAAAAAATCTGACTTAAAATTCTTCAAAATTTAGTTAAAATATTTGATGTTACCTTGGAATGAGCGTTTATTTCAACGATTATGGTTCTGTAATATCATGTTTTAATACGCACTTTGCAACATTATAACTGCGTAATACTCGTATCCACCTGTAGCCGTGATGATGCAAGGCATTAAAATGACGGACATGTAAAAAAAGTTTCTCCAGTTGCTCCTAAGCGTCTTTAATATCCTAATATTCTTTTATCCCTATTTTTCTGGCATGCTACAGAGTAGCTTTTGCTTTAATTCCAGCACAGTATGAAGCTTTGCACGAATGAAACGATCTAAAATTTGTCACCGAATCAAGGAGGGAAAGTCTCGCGGATTACTGGAACGATTCTAAGGCTTCCAACAGGATGAAGTCATCAAAATTCGATTGTTTCCGTGGCTTCTTCAACAGTTAACAGTTCCCAAAGATATCGAACTACGTGTTTCACCCCGTTGGAAGCCCGGGAACTGTTCCAATGCCGAGCAATTAATTACAGGAGCGGAATTGGTTCTCCCTGCAAAACGGCGGAATTTACACCTTTCGGAGACGTTGAATACGGCCTCATGACACAAGCATGCAGTTATCTCAGCTTTTTTACATGATTTACAAGAGTTGTGGTCTATGGCACTAAATAATGCTATTCATTTTAATTAGCGCACTTTCTAATAAATAAACAACAGCCAATTTGAAGTCAGGAAAAGATATTTATTTATGTAAAATTAAATTTCAATATTAATGAGATTTATATTAAATTTAATGTAACAATATATGTCCTTAATTTCACAATTCAATAATTTCTGTTATAAATTGAAAAATTTAATCTTCTGTACTCCAAGATTTGTATGTAATAAATAAGTACATTCACAATGTAAACAAGTAGTCGCCATATTGAAATCACTTATGCGGCACGAAAATTTTCCACAAGGATCGTAAAGTATTTCGTATTGTTTTTTATTATCATTCAAGGAATATAGTTACACTTTGTAATCAATAAAATATTTCTGTTTTTCTTCATTACGGAATAAGGTACTATTTTGTGTTTGCGCAGTAACGTCTCTCTCTCTCTCTCTCTAGCGCGTGTGCTGTGACGTCACGGTCTCTTGGCGCCCAGTAATTTAACACAAAATAATCACATTTTTTACTTATAATTCTTTCCACCTTTCTGATACAGATTTCTCACCCCCACAGTACCGTTTCTCGTCGTTTGAAAAATATGTGTACCAAATTTAGTTGCAATCTGTCCACACGTTTAAATATGTATAGAGATTAACGTAAATACATAAGTACAAATATACATCTATTTTTACTATACAGATAAATAAGTAGGTAGGATATTACATTTTCTACAATTCATCAAGAACGCTAATTACAGTCTAGCGTTAACCAATTTGTTAATGAATTTTTTTCTCTCTTCAAATTGGCTGTTATTAATTTACAAGTTGTCTCAATAGTCAGAATATATATGTATCATTATTAAATTGCGCATTTTCTGTTTCGGTCGTTAACAATTTAGAAAATACGTTTGTCTATTATCGTGCGACTGTCGTTACCGTTATTTATTATGCTACATCAAATCGTGACTCAGAACCAGACTTATTCGGAGTTCAAGTGCGATGATGACGTAATTTTAAAAATCAATGATTGTTGACAGAAAAAATTATTTTAAATTTATTTGTGTAGGAACCGTTTCAAGAAGAAGACTGCGGAATGTCCGACATGTGGGACAGACGGAAATAAAAATTCGATTGTATGTGAAGAAAAATGCACTGCAATTACCACTGATGGTGACATCGTCCGTAACTTGGATTTTAATGGTGCAAAGTTCTGATAGCTAAATTGATATCCGCGGTCCGCTGCAGAAATATAAATTGCGAGATTCTGTTCTCATAAATGACTGCATTTAAGAGGAATGGCTGCTGCGTGGGGGTCCAGTAAAACTTCCCGGCTGTTATCATCAGAGCCTGGGGTTCAATTAGTACGCAAAAATTAAGTTTACGCACTTGGTTCGCGTTTAAATTAGTAATATAGAATCATACATTATTATACATTTTCAACTTAAGCACATATTTTCCACCATTTACCAATCAAATCCGTCCTCTTCAGTAATTACACAATGAAATTAATGGAGGTAATGTGGGATCTGAAACAGACAAACTTGCAAATTATAAGAAAATAGAACTGTGTCCTGGTCTTTTTATGAGATGCACACAATTCAGAAATAATTTTTCGGATTTTCCGTCATTTCTAACACATTTCAAAACAAAACGATCGTAAACCCCTTTATGTACTGTAAAACTATATTCGGTAATAATCCTATGCAATATCACTATATCTTACAAAAACTATTATAAAACCTTTATTCATTAACAAATCATCAACGTTCCTCTTTAAAAAGAAAATTAAACGACCTAATAACATTTATCCTCACGTTGTATGACGTCACTCTATTCACGTGAATAATAATTCACTAATCTCTCTAGTTCAACCGTGGGAAAGATACCGGCCTTTGATTATACAAATACCATTTACTACAAGATGGACGATAGTTTACATTAATGCTCTATCAAATAAAATGTTCAAGCACTTATCCTCTAAAAATCTACTCATCAAAGAAGTTTCATGCCGACAAAATATCTCATCTGTTGTAAATTCTAATCGCCAAGTCAGCAACAACGCCGCTGGTTTGACTTAACAAGATCCTGAAGCTTATAAATATAATGTTAATTATCAAGCAAAAAAATAGGCGCTACGACTAAAAAAATATATATTGCGCTTGCTAGTAATACTCAAAATTCAATAACACTGGTGTAACTATTCTTTTTATTTCTTAATACAATGTGTTTATATATACCTACCGTTATTAATATTTTTTTACATTCAGAATTATTTTTCGCTACCCAATTAGAGATTATTTAGACTTAATCTGAATTCTATAGTGAATATAGGGTAGTGTAGTGAAGTGATAGTGCTCCGTTATAAACTAAAGAAAAATGTCTTCTTAGTTAAATAGTTAGTTAATCTCTATTTTCATATATCTTTCCACTTTGCTTTTTTTCAGGCCAGTACAATATTAATTCTTTCTTTAACTTTTTTATATTTAACCTTTAATTAACATTTTGTTATATTTATAGTTGAAATAATGTCCATAAACCTAGCTTATATTTAAAAATAATTATATTAATTTACTCTATTTTCGTTTATTGTAACTTTCCTTTATTTAATTTGTAATTAAATTGTAATTTCATGCATCTACCACCGGGAAAATTGCCCATTTGTAGATTAAATAAATACGTACTACATATATTCGTTCCTTTGTTATTTATTTTCTGCGATCACCCTACTGCCGAAGGAAAGCTTTATCCTGTCTCAAATTCAAATAACACTTTATTTACAGAATCTATTTTTACGCAATTTTTACTGGCCTAAAATATGTAAAAATTATGTTAGTATGATTAATTACAGTGAATTCATTCAAATAATGTTTACTAAAAGTGTCATGAATGGACAAGTGATGTTCAAATTTTAACGTACTTCATTTTATACGTGTGTGTGTGTGTAATTTGTCAAAAAATTACGGATTGTTGGAGATAAACTTTTGTTTGTTCTGTTTCAGGGCTGATAATGTTTGTGAACTGCTACAGCGTGAAGCTGGCAACTGGAGTGCAGAACGTTTTCACAGTAGCAAAACTCGTGGCTATTAGCATAGTGATAGGCGGAGGGATGTACAAAATCATCTTGGGTAAGCGCCTCTGGATACTTGTACATTTAAAAAAAAATATCGTCATCTTGCAATATAATTTCATGTAATTAGTTGTGTCTGAAATCATCATTTGGATTTACTTTTCCTGCATCCATGACCACTAGAACCACTGGTCAACGAAACTAATAATGCAAACAGTCTATCTTCAGCTGCTAGGCTGTAGAACTGAGACAACGGTTACCTACGTATCAGTTCAGACACAGGCCGCTTTCTGTAGTATGGTAAAAGTCAAACAATTAATTGATTTATTTTTAATATTCCATAAAGAGGGATTCGGAAATGTCGTTAGAGGGTGGTAAATGGTACTACAGATTAAGCTGGATGCTTTGGAAACGCAAGGAAACTGTGTGTACGAAGTCTGCAAACAAAACAAAGGCTCTACGACGACAACTCAAAAAACTAAATGTCTTTTTTTTTAGAGCAAAAAACCAAACTTGCAATGAAAAATTTTCACATAATCCTAAACTCTCAGAAAAAAAAAGTGTTTCCGTTGAGCAGAAAGCCTCGTATTCACCGTTTCCTTCACCTGTTAATCACGCGATTCAGTCTGTTATGGATAATTTTATATGCGGTTATTCAGAATCAAAACCCTTCTTTGTTCTAAGTTGTCGTCAGTAGTTGATGTGGCTGGACGTTCCGTTTTTTCCTTATTCTTCACGTATCTTCAACCGCTTTTCTGTATTGAAAGTCTTCTGTGGATTTCAGCCTCTTGTACACGTTCCCACCAGAAAAAAAACGTATTACGGGACGTCGTCCTTCTGTGGAAAGAATTGGCAGTGACTCCGCGATATCGTCCGTTACAAAGCGAAATAAAGTTATGTCGCTGTAGCCTTCAACGATCGAAGACAATCTATCGGCCTGTATCCGCAGCCAACGTGCTGACACTATAATAAAATACATTCACATTTTGACTTACCATCTCATATAGAAAAATGATCAAGCGAAAGGGGACCTCCTGGTAATTTCCCACGAATTGAAAAGGAGAAACGTATAACGATCCAGCAAACAGTTTGCGCACTTAAAAAGTATGGCCCCTCGATTTTTACAGTTAACACACAATTAATTTCAATTTCAGTATGGAAATAATTGTTTTAATATATATCGAAAATATAATTGAAATTTCCAAATATTATAACAACTATATATACATCTTTCTTTATATATGAAGAAAGAAACGTATCTCTGAAAAAGAACACTGAATATTCTCAACAGATAGAGGGGACATTTTTATGCAAGTGTCTGATAGAGCATTGCGCTTTTAGCATAATCTGACTATAGTTTTCACCGATTTCTTGTAGAACGAGGTGCAAACAGTGATGTCGCAAGAGCACAGTATCCATAGAAGCAATGTTAATGAGCCTATTGCGAAACGGCTCGGTGCGCAAATTACGGCGCCTACGTCTGCATGCGACGCTCCTAATTCTTTCTGTGCCATTAATCCGTGGTATTGTTTTCGTCTTCCAAAGGAACAATGCCAAATGCCTCCCGGGTTCAAGGCAGAGTCGCATCTCTTCCCTTTTAACCTTCGCGTCTCGACGTAAGATAATGAAAAATTCATTTGAAAACAAATGCTTATAAGATGCGGAATAGTGCGGGTGGTGTGAAAATATATAGAATGGAGAATTTGTGAATTGCGATGAAAGTCCAACGGTTCCTCCATTAACGCTTCCCTCATAATATAAACAATATTGTCCGTGAGTCACTCGCAAAATAAGGATCAGATATGCCAACGACGGAAGTAGTGGATCAGGTTACAACGGAAGCAGAGAAAAAAGTAATTCCAGCCTAAGCAGTTGAACTCAAAACAAATTAGTCACTACTGACAGATGAACAACGTAGTGTGTGAAAGAGAATTTGGTTTTTGTTTATTAAGCGTCGGGAGCTTCGCAAGTTACTATGCGTGTTTCGTGGCGCCAAGAAGTTGAGGCTCTAATCCCTGGAATCGATTGGAAGACACAAACCCCAGCTGACAAATATAGTCATATAACCGGGGGATGATGACTGGCTCCTTCCAGGGATGAAAATTTCGATTGGCATAACATTTGGAGTCGGATGAAAATCACTTACCTGAAAGCACGTGATTTCATGGATCAATAAGATTTAGAGGTCCAGAGGTATCGTCTCAAAGAAGTCATTGAAATTAATATAGGCATACACACAACGCTATTATAATTCTCAATGCATTTAACAGCATAAATGTGAGAGACATATTCAGTTGAAGAGCGTTTTAGTTGTTGAAAACTCCAAATCAACACATTTAAATATAGGACGAATGTCAGTTAGAAAAATTAAATAAAATTTATTTTCAGATACAAGATAATTAATTACTTCAAAATTTTTTTGCGATATTCAGCACTCTGTAAAACGAAAATAATTAGACAGAAAAATCCTTCAAGCAGAGCGTTAAATCGGCGTACAAATTTAGAATGGAAAATCAAACACGTGTATGAACTAATTTTTCTTTTAGCGCTGGAACTAGTAGGCGCCATATTTAAGGCAATAATTTGTAATGATACACCTTGTTTTGCTCCTAAAGTCTCTGTTGGAATTTTTCTTTGTTGTAACTTTGGTGTTCTGAATTTAGAAGTCACTACTCTTGCAACGCAAATAATTCGAAGAGGAAAGGCGCCAAAGCAGCTGCATGTCAACAAAAGTGTTACCAATTATTCAAGTTAAAATAAGACGCCTCACCCCCAACCCACCACGGACATCCAAGTTCTTTTCTTTCGCAAATTTTAAAATTATTTATTTTAAATCGAAAACTTCAAAAACTCTTATCACGCGAATCAAAATATTCAAGACTCCTATTAATTGTGGCGTTTCTTAAGGGAGATTAAAACTTTCAACCACCTCCTCACTCGGTGGTTCGAGTCAAGGTGAGTGTAACTGGGGCCGAAGGTTCCGGGTTCGAGCCTCACTCCCACCTTTAATTTTTTCTGTTTCTTCCAGATCTTTACCAGTCACCGTCGAGGTTTGCGTTTCTTAAGGGAGATTAAAACGTTTAACCTCCAACTCACTCAGTGGTTCAAGTCCAGGTGAGTGTAACTGGAGCCGAAGGTTCCGGGTTCGAGCGTACTAACAGCTTCCTTTTTTTTTTGTTTCTTCCAGGTCACCGTCGAGGTTTGCGACTTATAAGGGAGATTAAAGCTTCCTATCTTCACCTCGCCAGTGGCTCAGTGGTTGAGAATCCAGGTCGGTGTAACGCAATGCGCAGTGCGTTACACAGGCCTATGGGTTCGAGTCCTGGCGACTTCGCAACTATTTCTGAAGGATCTGTCCCTCGATTTCTCTCTACCCCGAAGTTTCTTTCATGGCGGCCCCTTCGGAGAAGTTTAGGGGCAGATAAAAAGTAAGTAAGAAATAGTTGCGAAGTATGGCCTTTTTGCTATTTTTTCAATTTTCGCATTTCTTTCCAATCGGTTTTGCCTGGAGTTTACAACATGTTTCTTTATTAGCAAAATAAAGAAATTAAAATGCGGAAATTGGAAAGAAATGCAAAAATTGGAAAAATATCAAAAAGCCATACTTCGCAACTGTTCCTAACTCACCTGCCCCTCAATTTCTCCGAGAAACTCGGGGCCGAGCGAAATTGGTGAGCAGGATGTTTTAGAAACAGTTGCGAAGCCGCCAGGACTCGAACCCAGACCAGCTACGCACAGAATCATTGCGTTACACTGACCCAGACTCTAACCACAGAGCCACTGGCGATTCGAAATTTGGAAACTTTAATCTCCCTTATGAGTTGCAAACTTCGACGGTTACAGAAAAAATGTAAGCTGTTAGTAGTCTCGAAGCCGGAACTTTCTGCTTCAGTTACACTCGGGTACATTCTAACCACAGAACTATAGAGTGAGTTGAAGGTCTAAGGGTTGAATCTCCCTTAAGAGTCGAAAACCTCGGCCGTGAAAAACAGAAAAAATACTAACGCTGTAAGCGAGGTGCGAACCCTAAACCTTCACATCCAGGCTTTAACCACCTCAGCCACTGGCTTGCGATGAAGACTGATCCTTTAGAACTCATAAAAAACCTCCCCCTTCACCTGTAACACGCAGCAGCTAAAGTACGCGTATTGCACTAATGTGGTATTTCTTGACGTCCTCCTTCCCGTTTCAACCTTTGCTTCGTCCAACGCCTGCTTTCTTTATTTTATTACCCTATAAGATGCCATTTCCTCTGTAAAATATTGGAATAATCATTTTACCTTAATTTCTCGCACAAGACAGCAGATTGGTTCCTTTAGTTGCACGTATTTTCATCGTGCGACTCGTCCATTTGGGAAAAAGGAATGGAAATAACATTTAAAAATTGTTCACAAGTTAATTTATTTATCGAATGTTACAATTTAGAGAAAAATTCGATCCTAATTTTAAATCATATCAAGTCTCTTCCTCACAAGTGAATATATATTAATCACTCTTTATTACGGGGAAAATGAAGGAATTTAAATTGAACAATATTTATAAACATAACAATTAAATTTATTTAATAAATTGTAGTCGTCGTTGATTAACAATTTTTTAATATTATCCCTCGGCTTTTGTCAGAACTCAATTATCGGGCCTCTAACAAATATATTACAAAAATATGAAATTTAATTTACAACAAAAGAATTATTCCCAATCTGATTTATTTTAATAAAGTTATCGGATTCTGATTGAAATCTGACGGTAGTTTACAGATGAAAACTTTGTTTTCATTACTTACCGTGGCCTTCACGTAATTTGTTTTTTGATTAATTTTTTGTTATTAACTCCACTCTTCACTAACAGTCCACTTGCACTGATTCTACCTTATTACTGTTTGTAAACACTTAGAACGCTGTCGATGTCTTTCTGTTTCTGAATATATAATTGTCTGTAGCTCACACACCGCTCCCTCTGTGAATATTTTTCTTATGGCCATCATACAAGCCTTATTTTGATAATTACATTCATTATACCTTATTTTATGGGTCTTCTATGCGATACATAATAATTTAAAGCAATTGGTTTACAAACTTTTCATTTATTAAACCTTCATTTGATTACAATCTGACCAAGAGGCAATATTATACAATAGTTTTGTGGAGGCAATCTCCACTTATCAGGGACAATATTACATCAATATACAAGAATATATCTATAGAATCTTCGTTCTTCTAGCAGCAGTGTAACTGGAGGTCCCGCCTCCTAGTCTAGTGGTCGGAGTTCCTTCCACGTGGAATCTGCTCCTTTAACAGACTAATTTTTTGTCATTACTAAAGTGTCATCGTTTGGTTTACACATTCATACATAACGTAAGTATAGCTCGAGAGGTTTATGATGTCGTGTCCACCAAAGCTGCGCAGTCGTCCTCGCCCCCCTTAGGATGTAGCGGGGGTAACGAAGACGTCAGTTTAACACAATTCTTTGTTGCGACAACTAGGAATTTTTAATACTATTCTAAAAACATTGACGCAAAGAAATATATTGTACTCAGTGTAGGTAAATTTAATCTTTATTTATGTTATGAAAATTAATCTATTATATTCAGCTTACTTCACAGTCTGCTATCCAGGCCTTAGCGTCTGACAAAAGAGTTTGGGACTTGTTAAATTTATAGGGTTCGGGGGTGAGAGTGACAGGCTTTGTTTACTCACTTGCTGGGGCAAGGTCCGAAACGTTAACACTAGAGCCTTGCTGGTTGGCGTCTTTAAATTTCGTTTTAAATTAATTAACCTCACAGGGTCGAGGTGGAAATTGTCAAACATGTTAATGTGCCGATTTTTGCGACGACTAAATATTTTCCGGGATCAATGAGATTCATAAAATTTCTCTACATGTTCGCTGAGTATAATTTTAACCCCTTTCGGGCTTATCAGTGGAGCACCCTAAGGGTTGGGGTTGGAGGAACGTTACAATAAAATATCACGAATACAACCGATATTGGAGTAAAATCCAAAATATTTTTCATAGTTAATTATATTGTTTGTATTTCTATTGATGTTGTTTGTGTATTATTTCAACCCCTTTCGTCATGGGTAGCGGTGGATCTTTAGGGGTGGAAGAGTTTCATAAAATGAACGCAAAAACTACCGATATTTGCGTCAAATCGGGGTTATGGATGTCGCTTAGTTTAATTCACCTATCAATGCGTGGGGGTTTGTGGGATTTGGCGGGGGTTTGAGGGACTGGGTGGTGGAGGGTGGGGCTACAAACTTTGAACATGGTAACCGGCCGTTTTTTGCGTCGAATCAATATTCATCATTCATCAAATTTCAATATATGTTATCTGCATATAATATCCACCTCTTTCATGCGTGGGAGTGGTGGACCCTTAAGGGTTGGGGGATGGAGTGGCATCACATAAAAATAACGCAAACACATTCGAATTTGCAGTCGAATCATGGATTATGCATGTCACCTATTTTAATTTTGACATTCAAATTTAGGTTTAACCCCCATTGGTGGGGGTGATCGGGGGTGAAAATTACTCAAACATGTTAATCGGCCGATGTTTGCGCTTAATATTTTTCGCAGTCAATTCAATTCAGAATATTTGTCTTTATGTTGTTTGCGTAAAATTTCAACCACTTTCGGGCTTAGGAGGCGATCACGCCTAGGGGTGATATTTGGTGGTGCGTTACAGAAAAATAATGCCCATACAACCGAGACTGGAATAAAATCCAGGGATATGGAATTCGCTGAGTTTATTTAAGACAATCTGGTCAATGAACGTTAATAAGTGGTGGTTGGAGGGGGTTGGGTTGTGGTGGATGGTGTTGGGTAGGAGTAAAAAATTGCAAACGGTCAATTTTTGCGTCTAATAAATATCCAACTTTTTGTTTAACCTATAGTAGAGTGGGGACGTGGGTGGAAATTTTGTAAAATGTTTAAACGGACGATATGATTTATTAAATGAGTTCAACCCCTTTCAGCATGGGAGGTGAACACATGTAGGGATAGGAGGCGATGTGCATTACATAAAAATAACGCAAAAGCAACCGAAATAGGAGTCAAATTGGGGGTTATAGATATACGCCATTCCGGGCAACGCCGGGCACCCAGCTAGTCTTTTAATAAAAATCATTGCAGTTTCTAGTCGTGTGACTTGTTTCATGCGTTTATTTTCTTTCTTTTACTTCCCCAAAGACAATCAAAAAATTGAATCTCATTTTCTGCTTCAAATTTTTACCTCCCACTGTCACTAATTTCTACCACAGTTAACCGCAATTTATACGACACTAACTTCTTTAATTTCCTTCTTCCTTTGGTTGACAGTTTAAGGCAAACCTTTCTCCTGCAACTTTTCACTTGGATTGCAGCATTCTTCTGTAGCCACATTTAAAGTGCACTCTATAAATTCTTATCTGACATTTGCAGCTATCCATGTTTCATTACAGTTTATTTCAGAATTTATTTGAAATACTTATTTAATGTTCAAAGGTTTTAACTGTTTATACACGCTTCAAGTATCATGTCTTGCTTGTTGCACAGACCTTTGGTAACCTTCAGTCTTCTTAATCTTTTTCTCTTCTCTGACTCTCTCTCTCTCTGTTTCTGTCAGAGTTTGTGCTTGTACGTCCAGAAGTTCTCAAAGTGCGAAACCAGAATGAAGTCGAAAGTCTGTTGCAGTAACTCCACTTTACTCGGAGACATTTGGATTTGACGTGTAAATAAAATGGATCCGTTCCAAATGGCTGGTGCCGTTTTGAGGTGCGAATAAGCTCCTATTTCCGTAGCATGGTGGATATATATAAAGCTGCGTGATTGATGGGCAAATGGAAGAAACAACCGGTCCCGTGTGTTTCACATGACAGCGAGAAAATAGAACTTTACTTCTGTGCGGTCGGTTTTGTTGCGCCATCAGAGGGTCTAAGTCTCCATTCACGCTTTCATGAGCCATTAAATCTGTTGAACCGGAGTAAGACAGCGACGAGCTTATTTTTGCCCGTGCTTCTGCCTTGATTGCTATTCTACTTTCCCCTAGTAATTCCCATAAAACAAGTCTCCATTGCCCCTCGCTCGAGTACAATTATCCTCAACATTAATCTGTGACCGTATTGTTTGCTTCACCTCATTACACCAAAATGAAACCCGTGTCGCCTGAAAAATCAGGCTCTTAATTATTTGTTAACATAAATAATACAAGAAAACAATAAAAAATCAAAATAAAATATTTTTATATACGTGGGTTTGACATTTCCCGAGCCAGTCAAGAAGGTGGGAACTGAAATAGAACTTTCCTTCGATCCGTGGAGAGTGAAGATTGTCAACCTTGTAAATGAAGTTTATTAAATATTACGTATTTAATAACGGTAACTAGTTTGAACGGGATAAAAAATGGTTGAATATTTTTCAATGAAATTTAATTTTTGTATTTCCACTTTTTCAAGGTACTGCATAGCTAGTTTGACGAATTTAGAGTCAGTTGTTGGGGTTAAAAAAACTTAAAATCTTAGCGGGTTTTCCGCTGACAAATGAAGCCTAGATACCTCATTGGCCGAGCAAGCACCAATCAAAAATCGTTACGCTATCTGAAAGCAAAGCTAAGCTAGAATTAATGGTATTAAGTAGCCCTCAGATGGAGGAAAAAAACATTCACTAAAAGAAACTAGCAATTCAGTGTGTTACACATTCATGCATTATTTTTAATTTATTCTTCTCCTTTTAATGAAATTGTGTTAGAGGTTCCATTCGTAAAATATTCATCGCATTCATTGCAACACAAGGGAAAATGGCTAAAATATGACAAAATATTTTTCTATCCGTAGGGCGAGAGTTTTGTCAGAATAGTTTATTTTGAAATTACTTGACGAATAAGTATTTCCAAACTAGTTTTCCATTTAGTTGACGGGCAGGCTCAGCAATCATAAGTAAAAAATGAGAAAAGAAGGAGAACCACACTTACGACAAAGGATTGACGTCCAAAAATATTGGAAAACATAAAAATACCGTTATTTTATAAGTTTATCGTGTACGAAGATGTTTCCGAAGTATTTTTCATGACTCTTGAGTGAATATTTTTCAAAGCAAACAATTTTCCATGTCGAATTCATGATAGCAAATAATTACGGGTCATATTTTCTTGTGTAAAATAAGCGGTTACATTCCGGACGTAGTTAAAAATGAAGAGAAAACTAAGTACTAATTAAAATTAGTTGAAACCGTGTGAGTCAAATTAAGCACTGCGTCTAAACACAAGTCGAAAAATAACATTAACAATCAACGTAACGAACATCCCGGAACTTCATCTCCACGTTTATTTCTCCCAAATGAATAAAAAAAATTGACAAAAGTAATTACTGAGGAATGAAAATACGTCTCATTCCTACATTTCCCTGCGCCCAGATCTTCCACATACACAGCGGAAAATACAATAAAAATCTCGTAATATCTACGAAACAATTTCCATTAAACTTCAAGTTGGTATAATGTTACAAATCTTGATTATTTCTCAATATTTGAGGAACGGAATATCTGAGCAACTAAAATATTTGTTTCCCCAACGGTTTAGACCCTCCACACTCATTTCACGTGGCATGTTCAATGTTTTGGTGACTGAATCTCTGCCTCGGCAACCGTGAAACGAAGAAAATGTGATATGAAAAAAAAAAATTCCAGGGAATTGTAGAAGATCTTTTCTGAGCTGACATCTCTACGTATGCAATATGTCTTACCTTCTACAATGTTGAAAATATTATCAATTGGATATTTCCAAATTTCATGTGGCGATTCTGACAAATAAAACTACCGAAACACTGCATATTAATTAAACGAGCACCGGGATAGTAGAACCAAACCTGTTAATCGATATCATTTCTTCACGACCAAAGTGAAACCACTTCTGTTTTCAAGTTCCCTTTAATTTAATGGGATAGTTATTAAACGGATAGTAGTTTTTCTATTCTAAGAAAATTCTTATCACAGACTGAATAAGTATTGCCAAAATTAATTATTAAGCGATTGCGTAGTAATCACAAAGAAAGTAATATATTCTTCTACTCTCTTTGAAAAATAGATTACTATTAATATAAAGCCCGGGTGTGGAAAGGGGTTTGGTATTTCTCTTTAGTGTGTTACAATAAGTAGATAGCAGGAATAAGAATTATCTTCGATCCATGGATAGGGGTGAGACCTCAACCTATGGAGGGAAACTGAAAGTGTTGTTTCTTCCGTTGGCATAACATTGTTTCTGCAATATATGGTGTGAATATTTGAAACTAAAATCGACGATCTTTTATAAGAAACGTAAACAGACCAGGACTATGATGAGCAAAGAATGGATCCTCACATACTATGTCTCAACTAGAAATCTAAGTAATTAGGATCTTGGAAAATCAGGTCAGGGCCAAATCGACTGTGTGGTTGGGCCTTCACAAGGTCGATCACAACAGATCAATTGGTTGGACGGTTCGTCGTCTCCTTTAGTTAGCCTAGTGACCTTTGCCTTCTGCAATCGAGGAAATTCGAAATAGGCCTCTACTTTGCTCATAAAACTCGTAATTAATTTGAAACTTAATGCGGTTAAAATCTGAAATGAAATAGAATCGTCATTATGATGACTTGTTATTTTACGGAACTAGGACTCCGTCCGTTAAAGACGTTTCCAGCGGCTTTCGTGAAAAACGATATTGATTTGCTTTTATCGTCACTTTACATCGTCTTGTTTATCTTGGCACAATAGCTTAGTCTGTGTCAACTTGCAGTTGTCCGTTTATCTACTCGCTGACCTCACCAGCGATTTTCTGTTGACAGTTTGTGAGTGTCCGACCAACTTAGGTACTTATTCATCAGCCGCATCTAAGAATAAGCACGCTGACAGCTGTCGATCGCAGAAGAACAACCTGAAATAACGACGGGAAATCGATGAATTCCATGACAGAGAATTGAATCCTGGAGTCGACCACCGTTCTCATTTTGCCATATGAACAACTGAAACCGACATTTGTTAAATAAGTCAGTTGCGATTCATTACGTGATTTTCCTAATATGTTTTGAACGGCTGAAAGAAAGGAAGGAAGCGTTAAGGACCGTTCGTGCAAATGCTTCTTCGATGCCCAGGTCAGGGAACCAAACTCACCGTGCGTGCAAATGGACAAGGTCTCCCTCCTTAAATCGATATGATTCCCTCTCACAATGTCAACGACCAGACCGTGGACAAGCTGAGCATTCACCAGCGCGTGCTTCTACGTTGTCAGGTCTACTGTTAAATGAGTTAACGCTCTAGTACGTGCATTCACTTAATTACCGCTTCAACAGGAAACAATTCATCCTTTTTAATAAATAACTATTTTCTGCGTCGCTTGAAGACTGTGAACATGGTTTCACGATTCAGATAAACGCTGACCATTTGAGACTGAGTTGAAACAAATCACACCTGATCTTGAGATAATTTACGATACAACCGCATTATAATGACGTGATCGGATTTTTATACAACAATAACAATATTCTCGCGATATGTTAAATAAAAATTCTAATGCTATCTAACTGGTCAATAAGGATGAGCAAATATTATTCACGGACAGGAATATGTAACTGTAATAATAATAATTAACCCCCTGATTAAACAATCCAGAAAAAATATTTTATGCTGGTAAACCGACCCAGATATATTTGTAAACGAGGACCCTCCTTATCAACAGGAATATTTTGCAGACTATTCATCAGTATCAGCATTAAGACAGTTTCCATGTGAAATCGAGAACACAATTAAGAGTACATTACAGTATATTTACATTTTACTGAATTTACAGATTTAAACAAAGAAACGCACAAGCGCGGGTTCCATAAAAAAGCGAATACGGTACATTTATTAACGCACTGTTAATTTGTGTCGTTGAAATACAGAAAATTTTCGAAGTTGAAATGAAGAATAATATATTTATCTAAGAGTTGCTGTGGTCATGTAACCTCGAGTGTAACATCAATGATGCCTAGTTTGAAGTAGACAGCACCGGCACACACTGCTCAACGTTCTTTTTGTCACTATAATCCGCCTGTGACGACGTTGTTCTCTTTGCTGCGAGTACGGTTCTCATTTTCCAGTCTTGGATATATTTCTTTCTGATGACGTAAAAGTTTCTTATGAGCTGTCTCCTTTGTAGCAACCTTTGTGCCCTTCTTCCTTTTACGTGATATATACTCGTCTGTTTCCTTTGAAGTCCTGCCTCTTCAGCGTGCATCTTCTTGTGTACGTTTGAGCGCGATTAAGGCGTAATCGCGGCATGGGAGGGACTTTCAGAGGAGTCACTAGTAATTACACATTTGCATAACCATATTTGGCAATATGTACGTCTTTGTATCGCGTAATTGGATCGGTGAGTAATTAACGGTTATAATTTTTAAAAAATCATCAATTACAGTATTAATATTTTCTAAGATTGCACTTGTATTCGACAGACTGTTTGTTGAACCAAACGATAGTTGGCTGGCAACACTGCATGAATATGGAACGTAATTATATCTTTTATAGTTTGAATAAGCAGGGTAATTTTTCTCGCGCTTATTTTCCGTATATGCAAGCCCGCGATGCGTGACGTTGTTGCGTCAGAGAAGTTTAATAGCGTATCTTTGTCACTGACGCAAATTTTGTAAGCACGGCCCTGGGCATGCTGTACATATAATTCTTTTAACTGCATAATTTTCACCTACAAAACGCCATAACCTCACTTAAATGAAGACGAATTTCTTTGTCTGCTCAAATGCAAAAACCAAGAAATAACTGTACTTGTGCAAGTATTAAAAAACCATTCTCACTCTGGCGGCAACTATTCGAACGCTGTACTATGCTGCTATCAGGTTAAAAGTCAGTTTAGAAGCTCAATTTGACAAACTATTTACTATATCCGCATACGAATTATTTTTCATGTAACATAACTGAATTTACAGACAATTTTGAAGATAAAAATGCATTAATAAATCAGTTAACGGCCTTTTACAGACACTTTATTTTTTATTTATAGCGCTACGTCGTTTCGATACATAGTCGTACCTTTCTCAGGTATTTTGCTAAAGAGGAGATATTTACAAATGATTAATATATGTACTAATTACCCAAAGTAAACAAAGATAAAAACAAAAATGAACAACTTACCAAATTATTATTAGTCCATAAATTAATCATTTGTAAATACCTCCTCTTTAGGATAATACCTGAAGAAGATACGAACATGTAATAAATAAAAAATAAAGTATCATTAAATGATTAATTAATTCAAAAACAGACTAAAATAAAAATATATTGCTAAAAATGTAAATGAAAGGTTTACTTCGGGTGTTTGCCGATGTGAAATTTAGGTAGCTATAAAAAATAGCTTGTCTTGTATGACATTGCAAAGAGTGTTTTTATTTTGAACCCTCTCTTGACTTCCAGATCTAGAACCAGAAGGCGTACGAAGGACTTCCACTATTTCCTTATTTCTATGTGATTGAAGGTGTTGTGAAAAGTATATTCTAAAAAAAAGTTCTAAATCAGCCAAAAAGTGCTACGTTGTTAGTAATGTCGAATACTTAAATTTTTGGATGTTTATATCAATAATAATATTAATAGAAATAGAAATATTGCATAACTTCTCATCAATATTCTGCCAGCCGGAGGCGATTATAATCGCGTACCGAGCTGATTTAACATAGTTTTCTGAATTCTCTGAATATTACACAGAGTAAGATATTTCTTATGAACTTTGAACACTTCCGCAGAAAATTTAATATCTCTTGCTTGCGTAGCGCGCTTGTATAATTTAATATTAACATTTCACAAATATCTCATAGCATAACGTAAACATCAGTTTTATCGTGTAATTTGCGCAAATTTATGGATTTGCATAATTTTCAAACTTTTACTCTAGACGGATGTTTAATTCAGTGGGATAATTTTTTCAGGGAACGAGAAAGCTATTATTCATATGGAAACTTTTCTCTCAGAAATCGGTTCAGAAGGCTTCGCAAAAACTTGAGAATACTTAATATTATAATTAAAATAATTATAAATGGCATGTATCGTTCCCTTCACGAAGGTATTGTAAGAAATAAGTTACCATAACTGATAAGGGCAATATTAGAATGCTAAGCATATTTTATAACCTTCCACGTTTTATCAAACAAACGAATTCAAATGTGAACCGATGTATATATGTGATTAGATTATTATGACAATAAAATTAAATAAAGAACAATCAATAACATTTAATATAAGAATTATTATTAGTGTTATAATATTATAATTCTGGTCAGGAATTGAGGCGGATAAGTGTTTTTGCGTTGTTGTTGTTATTATTAGTGTTATATTATAATTCTGGTCAGGAATCGAGGCGGATAAGTGTTTTTGCGTTGTTGTTGTTGTTATTTAAGGCTCCGGTAGGCGACACAAGTAAAACCAGAAATCAATAGTGGATTTTACTAAGGCTCGATCTCGGAAACGCAGACGCATGAACATTGCCATGTCCGTAGCTTTGTCACTCCCATATTTGGACTTTCTGGCCATGACTATTGTTGCTGTGGTTCCATTTTATACTGCAGCATAGTTAGGTTCTAATCTAATATATATTCTAATGAGCTCAATGAGCTGTAGTAATTTTATTGACGTTTCTGAGTAATGACATGTACTTGCGATTGCAGCCTGGTTTCTCTAAAGTGTCTACGGAATATTAGTGAATATTAAAAAAACCCTAAATGGTGATGTGAAAACTTTGAATGCTGATATTTGCAGTTTTGGGCTTTCCACGTGTAGCCCTTGTAAGAAGTATCATTAATATTCATAATTATATTTTATCTTACCGATTCGTTCCAACTAAGTGTTTTCCGATCACATAAAAATTAATATTTTATATTCTTTGGACGTAGATACACTGCAAGGGTTGTAGAATTCCGCGACCTTACATGTAAGGTCTCTGAAGACGTGTTCTTGACCGACCGCCAAATATTCGTGACGCCATTAGCCGGCCACGTGGGTACCACGGAGCTTTGCCAAATATTCGTGACGCCATTAGCCGGCCACGTGGACGTGACGGAGCTTTGGCTCGACTCGTTCACGTGGTCTCTCGTCCCACTGCCTCCAAAGTAGCAATCAAAATTTTGCCCATAAATAGGACCGTATATTTGTTTTTGAATTTTGGAAATGATTCTCTGAGTCTTTGGGAGGAAATGGAAACAAGTTGAATCCACCGGGATTTAGGGTAATCGTGACTGGAATTCATGATTTACAACTTTGAACTAACAAGAAGCATCACAGCGATTTGACTGGATAAAATTACAGGGCCAACTGAAATAGAAGACGGTGAAACGTTTGAGAGTAAGAAAGGAAGGTTAAAGTCAGGGTTTTGGAATAGTGAAACTCTGATCTTCTTGAAGAATAATTAAATTCAAAGTATTAAACTACAACTACGTGAGTCAGAACACTCCACCACTAAATTCGAAACTGATGATAAATTTAAATGTCAATCAAGAAGCGTAGGATTTTCTCTATCAATTTATAGTAATTTTACATCTCGTCCAGGGGTCAGTAACCGCGCGCATTCGAGAGTCGGGGACAAAGGATTTTTATCTGTCACTGCAGATTACAGATTCCACGGTTTGGAAAAAGCTTTCCTTGCAATGAAATGCGCCTTTACATTGGCGTGCAAAGCTATGAGATCAAACTGTCGCAAAGTCTTTCAAACTAAATTTATGCTTGTTGATTGGTTTTTCGTCCATTGTCCAAGGTGAAGTTGTCTTTTATGTTCATTGATCCGATTCGTGTTTCTCTATGTCTATTGTTTCTTAAATTGTACAGACTTTCCACACCTTTATTGCAAGTGAAGTTTGGGTGAAGATTCCTTTATTATTAAATTTTCTATAAAATGTCCTTTCAGTGTTAAGGAGGTAATTGCGAAAATTCTGTGCTTTACTTTTTGTTGAGGCAATAGTTTTGGGGGTAATGATTGGTTTTTAATTCAGAAATGACATAAACTGCAGTAATGAGGCTGGAGATCAATTGGATACCAGAAATAAAAATTATCTCCACGTTTCCAGGAGATTATCTCGTAGATAATCACTGGCCGAAAAATATTGCTCCCTCACATTCTAGCCTTTCAAATTAGTCATTAATCAGATTCAAAACAGAAAAAAAACGACGATGCCTATGTATAGTTGAGAATTGCAATATTTAACTAACAAATCTTGCACAGATACTGATCAATTCCAATGCTTCTTAGCTTTTATGTTACTTTTTCACGTAGAACGAGGAATGTATTGATTACGTAAAGATAATCTGTCCATCAAGTCAAGAACATTACAAAAACAATTATGTGTACGGCAATAATGACGTTAAATAATGAATGTGTGCATATCAATTGAAAGGTAAACGTGTGGCAGCCTTCATTACATCACGAGTGGTGTCCACCAGCTTGATAAAAGTACGCTGACCGTGTGAGGGAAGATAGAAGCAGACTGCGTGTCGCGAAATCCAGACATGGCCGACACAGAACTCCCGGACAGAGGTTACGGTCGGTGTGAATTAGGCCACAGGCAGCGGACACGTGGCGGTAAAAATATGTTGATGATGTCACCATGTACACTGGGACGAGTTCAGTTGGGACAGGTAAGGTGAAGACTCTGAGGAAAACGTTACGGAGGAATCGCAAGACTCGCGACCCGGCGACCACGATTACCAACTAAGAAATAGAACGCCACAGCACGCAGAGCAAATACTTTGTTGAGAGTTGAAGAGCGGCATGAATGGCTGTCTCAATGGCGTCCACACCCGCGCACGCTATATTGATCCGTGGTCCAGGGAAGATGACGTCACATCGAGTACAACCCCGTAACCCACATCGATCCCCGCAACCATCACCGCCCTTGAATCACGCGTAGTATTGCAATTGCAAAAATAACTCACACTCATTTACGTGTAACTGTGCTGACGTAAACGACCCACCTGAGGATAGCGGGGCTCACACGGTCTTCGTAATAAAAAAAAATCACTGGATAGCAGAACACCGAGACATATTAAAATTAAAACCAACACTTACACGGCTGTGGCAATCGCAACGACACGAGTAGATTCAATGGCGCTTTCTTCACACTTGCAATGAATTTAGTTAACTGGCTGTCATAAATTGTGATTTTCAAAAATCTTGAAGCAGTCTGTCACTGCCTCGGCTGTAAAGACTGTCTTTCACGGCGGGGAAGTAAACATCCAGGCTAATAAATAAAACAGTATTTATTCGCTGAGCTCAGGTTTACGGGCGGAGTTCCTAAAATAAAATTAAAGGCAAAATGAAGCTGAGTAAGTTCCCAGGGCTCGACTCTCATTGTAAATTTATTTTGTTGTTCGTTTCTTAATTCTGTTTCGGAGGAGTCTATAGTTCGACTGCTGTTACGTGGTCGTCCATATTTTTCTGTCCAGCGTTACTTCTGTTGGGAATTGTGATGTTTCTTTTAATCGACTGGAGAAAATTGTGCCCAAAAAATTTGCTGTAAGTGGTCGTTTTTCGGTTTCAGGAAGCACACAACACCTGGAGAACCCTTTCGAAGGCTCGCAAACTTCCTTCGGGACAATGGCCGAGGCCTTTTACACGGGACTCTGGGCGTACGACGGCTGGAATAACCTGAATTATGTGACAGAAGAGATCAAAAACCCGTCACGGTAAGTCCCTGGCCGAAACCGGATCTGGTCAGGGTAAGATAAATCGCGTCTGCATATTGTGGCGACGTGGATTCGCATCCAAGAATCCGTTCAGGGCCGATCACGACGCGAGTGAACACCAACTCGGATTCTTCGCTGCGACATCCACGGCCGCTGCCTCAATTTTCAAGTTATATAAAGTTGAAAAAAAAAGAAGGAAGCAATCAGATTGTTGTTTGTAGATACACGAGGGCAAGTCTATAAGTTTCCGCATGCGTGTCTTAATGTTCTGCGGGTTGGCGGTACTGATTTCTGGTCGTGCGTACCAACAATAGGTTGATCCGATTCTTGTGGTCAAAGGCTTGTCGTGCAATAGGATACGAACTGTATACGGAAAAAAAATAAAAAAAATCAAGAGCGACTAAACAGCACGACACTCAATAATACCCGCTACTATTCCGTTCTATGAGTCAGAAAAACTGATGAATATCGCTGCTTTTGCAAACATAATTGTTTATCAGGGTTGGCTTTCGTGAAATGTCGAGTACAGCGAGGGAAAAGAACACAAATAGTCACTGGAAACGGATCGTGGAGCCATCGATTACCGACGAAGATTAAATGGAACCAGGATGGAATGAGGAAATTCAACAGTCGATAGCGGTGGTCACAGTCGGAACATTACCACGAAGGAGCCTATAATAAAGTGAGATACCGAGTAGCTCGAGGTATGTCAAAGTTTGGTACATCTGGGACTCCAGGTTCTGTTTCATTCAGCTTTTTATGTCTCTGACTGCCATCTTTAAGATGCCTGAAGGGACAGTCGATTTGCATTCATGAAAAGCCGCTTACTACACAAGCAAAGAATTATTTTTTTCTAGTGGTATGGAGAAGCTTTTGCAACGCTGGAACAAGAGTAACTGTAAGGTCTCCGCTGGTATCGAAAAAAAAAATTATAAAAAAAAAATTGCGGAAACTTATCGACTTGCTCCCGTAATTGAAAAAGTTGGTTCCATGTGGTAGTTTTGGTTCATTCTCTTTGTTGAGGGGCAAAAGATTCTTGAAGTGTCTGTTGTTGCCTTGTATGTAAGATGAAATTCTTGTCGGGACCAGCGTGGGGAGTCGCAGCTGCCGCGGGTCTGATCTGCAGCCACTTTCCCCAAGATGACCGACGCAGGTTTGTATACTCTTCATGGCCACGGCGGACGGGTCGTCCTCAGTGGACCACCTCTCCGCCAAGAGCCGTAACTTAGTGCATTCCTAATATAGTTGCAAAAAGAACATACATAAAAAAACATACAGAGTGTTGCTATTACTTGCGCCTCGAATAAGGAGCCCGCGTCTAATCTCGCGTCCGTTTTGCCGCACAGGAATCTGCCGCTGTCAATATCTATCGCCATCCCTCTGGTCACCATTTGCTACCTGTTTATCAACATCTCGTACCTCACCGTCATGTCTTCGGCTGAAATGATCGAGTCTGAGGCCGTGGCCGTCGTAAGTTAACAGCACATACTGTATCTAGGCTAAGTTTATTTCCAGGTAAGTCTAACACGTAAGCGTCGGATGTGATCCTGAGCCACCGATTATACAACACGTTGTTATTTACTTTATGATAAACAATAACCAAGTTAACCAACTCCATTGACCATTATAATGATATTTTACCGAGTGTTCACAATACGAAATAAAATTAATTTAATGATTATCTTATCAAAATTGTAGTCTTCAGTGGTTAATTTTATAATGTAATGTACACTAAATGTATTGCAGCACGATAAAGAATACCGTTTACTTAACGGTTGTGATAACACATTTTATTTATTGAAGAATATTAGCAAGGGTTGAAAGCTTGGCAAGTACGTTGAGTGGCGGATTACTAATCTCTGAGCACGGACGGACGGCGCGGACACCAGCTGGAAAATACAGGTTTGATGGCCGGGTGCTTCCTGGGGACAAATTGCGATTGGCCGAAAAGTTGGAATGGGGGACGGTAAACCTTCTAGGTATCTTCGACGAGGAAGTCGACGGAAGGACACAAAGGTAACTGCCAAGTTTTTCAATGCTTTACGCGCCTAGAGGAAGGTAATATTCCAGTAGTTTTTCTAAAATAATAGTTTCCGATGTTTTTCTGTAAGTATTCCTCGCGCTGTATAAACGCAGAATATTAGTATTTAATAAATATGATTAATTTCACGTTAACTTGTACAGCCACCAATGTCCTCGCTACAAATATGTTTATAATGAAGCAATAGTATTATATTGGAGGCTGCACTTCTTTTAAAACCTAATTCAGCTCAGTGTCATTGTTTCCTTGATTGTTTTTCGAATTTAATTCTGTATACAATTTCAATAGAACTGAAAAGATGTTCTGAGCACCGGATAGCTCTGACTGATACATTTAAGTCACTGTAACCTTTCTTTCGAAACGTGAGTACGGAGAAGCATAATTTGTTTTAACAGACCGTCGTATTTATATTTAAGTTGAAATTTAAATCTGTTTCAGTTGTTTGGAAACCGAATTTTGGGGTCGTTTGCTTGGATCATTCCCATGGCAGTTGCAGTTTCAACATTTGGCTCTGCCAACGGTACTTTGTTCGCTGCTGGAAGGTTGGTTTCTGTTTCTACTTTCTGCTGGATAAATGGAAACTTCATTCTTATAGTTGGCATATTAAAACATATTTCACAACAAATGTCACGCTAGTACCGTCAGGAAAAGAAAAATGTTGGGTAAATTCATCGTGAAGAGTTAACAGGTATAGTTTGTACAGTGTCGTGTTTAATAATAAATGTTATTAGTGTGTTGTGAGGATTCGATTCAAATGAACTAAGCTGGTTTCAATCTTGCCTTTGCTATTCATACAGGGCTTCCTACTTCCACGTGGTGTTCATGATGGTGTCTCAACAAGAATGATAATTGTGTTGCTTCAGTGTAGAATTAAGTGTTTTGTGTTTTCTTAAATTGACCAACGCAACTTATCCTATGAATAACTGCTTGAATCGTAGTTAAAGTCGCTGGACGTGTTCGGATCACTATTTGCACGGAAAGCCAAAATTCTTTAACAGAAAACTTGAGAATATATTGAATAAATTATAAACTGTTTTATTAATATTTCTTTTCTTCTGAAAGTAATAACTTGTTGTTTGTTGAAACAGGTTGTGCTATGCTGCAAGTCGTAAAGGACATCTCTTCAGCATCCTATCTTACGTTCACATCCGAAAGTTAACACCTTCCCCGAGTCTCGTGTTCCATGTAAGCACAGCGACATTATCATTCATCGCATTCAAAGGAAACAGACCCACGTCATTATCCTCCGCTTCAGGAGCAAAATCTTACAGAAACTTCCAGTGGGACTACGCAATAAACATTGAGCTGGTTAGATCGATCCGTTTCTTTCCGGGCATTGTAAAGGTTAAACGTGTAACCGTGGCATCAGCAGACTTGGCAAAACATAATCCTGCCAGATATGGCTTTGTGTTGCTCAAATACAGCAGTTTCATTTTTTTATTTTAAAGTCTCTTGTAACTTTGGATTCTTTCGCAATTTGCGATTATTAAAATTCCTGCTTCGGTTTTCAGTCGGAATTGCTTTCAGTTATCGAAGCTCATAGGCCAATTTCCCCGTAAGAAATATCTACGAAAATCTCTCGACATCGATAGTAAAATAGCTACCTACAACTATTAGTCATTATCAAGCTAATGATAGCTTCTCGGAAAAAACAATGTGCAGTCATTGAAAGTTATTGAAGATTATTTCAATTTAACTAGTTTTGTTATTATTTTAAGCTGTGTAACCTTTTGTCTTAGTCATTTATTTTAACACAAGAACAATCAAACAATTGTTTGCTTTTTTCTGTGATCTTAAAAATTAAATCAACTTCTCGTTATCAGGAGCCAAGATGGCGAATAAATTACGTATTTATCGAATACAACTGCGAAAGTTCAATGAGAAACTACCTGGAAAATTTATAAGGAGAAAATACGGTTTGTCGGTAAATTCATGGTCCATTTTTAACCCGTCTCAGGAAATCAGCGAGACAAGATAGAAATGTAAATTCTTCACCAAATGAAAGGAAAACTCTCCAGTTTCGTACCTATTCAAAGCAGTTCGATGTGGCTTCCTTTCGTTTCCCTACACATATTCAAGTTCTTCCCACACGCAGTTAAGGACGTCTGGTGTAACAGAGTGACTAACGTCTATGATTAATGTTGTTGATACGTTCAACCTTACACCACCAGCGGTGGATCTGATGCCTTTAGACTTTTACTCGTGGGGTTATGTGATGCAACACGCACTACTGTGAACGTATCCACGACAGTAATAATTTGAAACAGAGAATCACAGACGTTATTCGCTCTGTTACGCCAGATGTCCTTAACCGTGTGTGGGAAGAACTTCAATATGTGTAGGGCAACAAAAGGAAGCCACATCGAACTGCTTTGAATAGGTACGAAACTTGTTGAAGATGTCACATTTCTATCTTGTTTCGTTGATTTCCTGCGACCGGTCAAAATTGTACCATGACAGATCTTCGAAGGACGTCGATTGGGATGTTCTATTTATCCCATTTAGGATTAATTTGAAAGACAGATGACTTTTCAAATAACTGTTAGACCCAGACTAGCGCATCGTCCTTCTTGTTCCAGACTTTCATTGCAACAGGCATGATACTTGCTGGAAACATAAACTCGCTGATTGACTTCTTCAGCTTTACAGCCTGGATTTTCTACGGAGGCTCAATGTTGGCCCTCATCGTAATGCGACGTACGAAGCCAAACGTCCAGCGTCCGTACAAGGTACGTTTCCCTAGCAGCACCCCAATTTCAATCCTATTTCTCAACAGAGGAATATGGTGAATTTGATCTGTTGCTTACGGTATATAAAGATATTACATATCAAAGATCAGGAGAAATGAAGCTCAGCCATGAAGGCTGTGAAACTAAATTAAATGATCAGGATGCAAAAATCAGTTTCATCGCCTTCAAAGCTGAGCTTCTTCTGTTATTGAATTAAATCACTGCACCTATGATCAATTTACACACAAAATCCATTCTTCAACGTAGTCCTCAAATTAGGATGTGAATAATGTGACTTAGTAAATTGTAGGTGAGTATACAATGGATGGAGAAATCTCGTATCTGACGGGGAGTCGACTCGGGATAGCTCACATGGTTTAGAGCACCACGCTACAATGAGAGATCCCGGGGTCTATTCCTGGTCCGGTCGAGATTTTTCCATCACAATCATTGGTGAATGACAACATTTCACATTTTAGATTTATAACGATAAACACAACTATATTTCCAAAAATGTGTTCACTGTTGTTGAAAAGCAGTAATTTATAAAACGTTGAAAAATAAAGTCAGAACCGAAGCAAAACTAAGAGGAATGAAAGAAATTAGTAGCCTACAATATTAACCACATTATAAAAAAATACAGTGCACGGTTGATAACACAATTACTGTTAAAGACATTCTTCATATTTGCAGCAACGTCATGAACTAGCATTAACCATAAATAACAAATACTAGAGACATACATACCAATGTATCGCACATCGTGCTCTCAGTTCGTGCCAGTGCTGATTTCCTACTCTCCATTCCATCCATGCGGTTTCTAGAATACACAGCAGTCTCGAGGAAAAACAAAACGTATTTCTTTATTTTCAAAAGTACATAATGTGTTTTGTCTCATCCGATCAAACTCTGTCTAAACCATTTCTTCGGCACACACGAGATGCTTTTGACTTGGGAAAGGAGAAGAAAGAGACAGATAATAAAAATAAAAATTGTGCTCAATTTCTGAACCAAGCAGTTTCCATAAACTAACAACGTCCAAGGGGCTATTCAAGTTAAAATAATTTAAGCTGATTTTGAGGGGAAAATCCCTAGAAATATGGAAAGACCTTACAAAAAAATTAATTTTCTTTATTTTCTTACAGGTGCCAATTGTCATTCCATTTTTGGTATTGATTGTCTCTGTGTACCTGATTATAGCACCTATAATTAATAATCCACAAATTGAATATTTATATGCATCGCTCTTCATAATTGGCAGCCTGATCTTTTATGTGCCATTTGTGATTAAGCGACAATGGCTAAGAAAGTTTGGTAAGTCTTATCTTCCAATGTCTTCAAAACAAGACAAATTTATTTTTTCCTTACTATAATACATAATAAACAAGTTGTATCTTCACTAAATTCTGGATTAAGTGGAAAAGTCACATTCCTTGTCAGAAATAATTTTTTTTTGAAAACAAAGCATTGTCAGAAACTTAATGGAAAAATATAATGATTATAGGAGATACCAATTGTATGTACATCTATAGAACATTTGTTTATAATTATGCATTTAGTTGCCAGTAACTTAATTGTTTCAACTATGTGTGTATTATTTTTTTGTTCACAGACTTCATGACTGTATTCCTTCAATTACTGTTTGAAGTGGCTCCAACTCAAATCATGTATGATTAGCAGAACATTGAGAATTGGCAGACTGGCATGTATAAAGAATATGAATTACAATTTAATAAAGTATATTCAGAAGACATACTTAACCCAAATAAAGAAAAGCTTTAATAGAAGCATATAGATTTTGTCAAGCATTTACTTAATCAATATAGACATAGGAAATTTTACATGTTTAGAGCAGAACATCAAAACCAACGAAGTCCTGTTGAAAAACAATAAAAGTACATGTTGTAGGGAAATGATTAAATAAGTTACTTAAATAGAAGATATAAACTAACTCATAACTGTTAATGATATGTTGTATGTAATTATCAGACTGGAATTAGGTATGATTGTGAAAGTATTTCTTATTTAAAATTATTTTACATTAGATTAACGGTTATGTTACATTTTAGATAAGTTTGTGGCCGTTTAACTGATTTAAAATTTTCTATCAGTCCCTACAAAAGTACCAGGTTTATATTAACATTTTCTATTTTATTGAGATTACAGGACACATTCCTATGTAATCTATCTTAGCTTATAAAGCACCTTATTCAAAACAAACTAATATGAGACATTAAATTATGTCTCGTTATATAAAGAAATTGGATTTCATAACTCAGAACCTGATTTGGTAAATTATATTTTGATATTGTTATGATATTGCTAGAGTTTAATTTATATTTTTTTAATAAAATGCTATTTGTTACTTGATAGGTAAAATGCTTTAAGATAAATACTTATTTTTAATGAAATTACTGACATTGTTAAAATGATAGTAGTTGCACTGTGTGACAGTGAACATTCAATGGTAATTATTTACATTAATTCCTACAAAAACAAAAATTCTTCAATGATCTTATTGATCAATAATGGATCTTAATTAATGTATTAACGTATATATATTATGAACATGCAGTGTAAATTTTATTTGATTTGAATGGTTGAGTATAGTTTAAATTGAAATTATTACATAATATTCAGTGTTGCCTCTGTATTATGAACTGGTTGACTGTATTGAGTAGAACATATAGCATATCTACTTTTAACCATATTTAAAAGGTTACTTGACTGTTATTTTATTATTGATG
This sequence comes from Zhengitettix transpicula, assembly GCA_037074705.1. Classification (NCBI taxonomy): domain Eukaryota; kingdom Metazoa; phylum Arthropoda; class Insecta; order Orthoptera; family Tetrigidae; genus Zhengitettix; species Zhengitettix transpicula. The sequence continues at coordinate 59,924,653 of CM073595.1, read as the reverse complement.
TTTCCATGTAAAGTATTCCTAGATGAATTTGTATTATTTCTTGATATCTTCACAAACACATTTAGTGATCATCAGAGATATTTGTTCATTACATTCCTGCATCTACTTCAATAGACTAAATTGTGAAAACTTCACAGATTTCTAAGGAACTTGATCTCAGCAAATCTCATCTGATTTACAGAGGTTATCTTTCTACCAATTTAACTTTATTAGCCTATACCAATTAAGTTTTCATGAACTTGTGTAACTTGAAAATTTTGTGATATTTGTGTAATATATTGATTTAACTAGTAGCAAATTAATAATATTAAATAATTTTGATAACCATTTCACTTCTTAAAAACAGTAATGTGATTAACAAGTATATTTTTATTCAACTTGAACCATAATTATTTAATGTAAACCTCCCAATAATATTTCATAATTAAGGGTGCATTTAGAAATAATTAAGCAAAGTGAAACTCACTTACATTAGTTGTGTTGTTGATTCCCTTCACAAGTTGACAAATGTGATTAATTTAAATACTAAAGTAAAGTCGAGCCTAAATATGCTTTTTTATTACAGTGAAATTGTTTTTATTGCCTACATACATTCCAATGGTTGGATTAAAAATAATACAGTTATCAATCTAGGTTTGTTTGGTTAATTTTTTTTAATTCTTTGTATTTTCAAAGAATGAAGGATATTTATACTCTTGTGTTATGTGGTCAGAAATATACACATATGCAACAATCAAAAGCTTTTCTTTTGTAATCTATGGAACAAAGATATTTTTAAATAAATTATGGTTTTAAAAAAATAGTACAGATAATAGAGTAGAACTTTCTGATTTTATAAACCAGAGTAAATCTGCATTTAATAATATTTATTGACTTATCTAAATTAAGCCTAGGGTTAATGGCATAAATATTTCCATTAATCATTTAAATTTCGTTTGAGCTTAAGAGTCCTAATTTTAAAATGTGTCTGAATTAAGTAAAAAAAAACTATTAATACAACAAAATTTTATCATTACTCTGAGAGAATAGATATAATTTGGTTGATCATGAACAGAGCTAAATTGTAATGCTAATTCCTTGAGATAAAACTCCTACATAGAAAATGGTTTCACATGCACAATTTATGAGTAAGTTATAAAAAATTTTAGTAAATCCTTCTGATGGTCACACAAGTGTAAACAGTACTACTAGCATGTCTCATAACTTTTCAAACAATTGAGAAGAACAAAAAAATATGTACACAGCATTTCATAAAATAATTATTTCCAAGACAAAAAAATACATCAATATAGTTGGGAATAAAATCATTGGGTAATTGTTTAAATAATTATGTTAGTAATATTTACTATATTCATTATTTAAATTGGTTATTTACCACCATATAATTTTGGATTAAAAATTGTTTACAAAATTATATCAATAATATATTCATGTCTCTGAGTTAATTTACACTACCTAGAAAAGAACATTTTTTAATCATGTTATTCCAGATTATCAATATAAGGTGTATATAAATCAGTCAATTGCTTTGCTTCAAAATGTATTTCTCGAGACTTTCTTGATAAGTGAAGAGCTTTAAATACAGTATATTTTTGTGTATGTGCTGATATCAAGAAATGGTTATTTCATAATTATGACAAACTAGTTTTGGTACATTTTTAACATTAAATTTAGCTTATGGAAAAGTTTTTTGTTAAAATATGTTTTCATGTTATTGTATGTAATCTGTTCACATGGTGTAACAATTTCCAATAAAGTATCATTGTAACTTACAACTGATCAAATATATTCATTAATACCAATGAGATAAACAAATCCTATAACTACATATACCATATTAGATAATAGTAATTCATCACATTAAATGTTTTTGGCCCACAAGGTGCTCTCTAAATCTTGAATTTCATTGTTACCTCATTATACTCGATAATTACTTGCTTCTTACAGAGAAATGATGACTACACCATTCTTTATCTTTTCCCCAAAGAGTCACGAAACAGCATCAGTGATTTGTTACTAATTAATCCTGCAATAACTGTCACAATACTGTATTACTAAACACAAAAAAACTTGCCTCATACACTATACATATTTAAAGAACATCTCTCACACACTGGCTTCAGAAATATTTTCAAATTGTTAATATTGATTAATTTTCATAGTTTCAAGATTAGCCGTTTGTCTGATCAAATATTATCACTCAAAGAAAGAGAAGTATCCGATATGTTGCCCATGCATTCAAAACAAAATTTAACAACAAAGAATAAATTGAATTTTGGACAGAGTGAAATATGAAAATACACTTCTAATTTTAATTCAATTTGCAGCTTATTGACCAGAGCTTGGTTTTCAGAAGCTGCTGGGACAATATTTTAACATCATGCAAGGATTTACATGCAGAAGGAAAATAAAAAGTGTAATTCCAGGTTATGAGAAAATGTTTAATGATAAACTCATTAATTAAGTTTCTTCAACTACAAATGTTGAAAATATCTGAGAATGTTAATTTTTAAATTACATTTATTACTTCACCTTTATGTATCAAATATTGGAAACATTTTCAATTACATTAATCATTGAATTAAAATATTTTTTATTATTATTATAAATATTTTAATTGAAGAAACAACACAAATACTTTTCTCAAATGAAGTCTGATAGATAGCTCTGATGTCATCAGGTATACAATCTATTTAAATTATTGTCCATTATTAATTGCAAAATAATAAAGATAATAAAATTAATAACTTAGGAAAGGTTTATTTGTGGCAGGAACTTGAAAACTTTTGATTAATTAATTATTCCTGTAAACAAAACAGAATGTTTATTTAGCAACAATATAATGAATCTTTACAGTTCAAATTGAATGGAATCCGTTAAAAAAAATATTTACTTGAAACATAATTAACTCTGTTAAACGGGGAAAAAAAAAATAACAAACGAACAAAACTTTCCTAGCTATATGAAACATTCATAATCATAATAGAAGTAAAAAATTCATATTACATTCCAATTAGATATCTAAACAAAATCAAACATAAAAAATATATATTCATAAATAAAATGGCATGAGAAAATTGGGAGCAACTTAAGTGATTTTCCCAGATCCTTCAAGAAATATAACTGAATTACATAAAATTTAAGAGTACTTGTGCAGTGCATTATTGTAGTAGCCATAAAAATTATTAAAAAAATTGAGAACAGTAGTAATAAAGTGAGTTTGAATCCAACTGAGGTACATTATTCCTCAGTTTTAAAATTTATCCCTCAACTTCCTTTCATTGAATAGTGTGGACATCATTCTTCTTGTTTCTTTGTTAAGTTTGCTTGCATTTAAACTTATTACACTGCAGCTACAACTACAGTGAAATCAAATAACAGTTCAAAAATTATACACGACTAGGTCATTGATTTGTTGCATGTCTAACAACGCACGAAAAATATTGTATTTTAAAAGTTAAGGTGAAGGCGATGATATGTACAAATTAAAGGCATGAGAAAATATATATATATATATATCAAAAAGCTCTGTCAGAAAAAATTATGAATGTATTTCTTTTAAAAATGTACAAATTGAATCGTGGATTTGAGGGAAAAGGCAGTTGCACAAATATAAGTTAGCTATATTGGCTTTTTCATATATATAAAATTTCCTTGCCCACACCAAGCACATAGAAAAAATGAACATAGAAAACTTGGAATCAACATTTAATTTATATGGTCCATACAAAACAGTCTTTTTACACCGTATAATTTAGTTATAGTCTTCCAATTCAGCTCGTAGTATATGTAAATAACTGTTATCCAGGTTCACAATATCCAATAATAAAGAGCAAAAACCAGAACAAGAAAACAACCAACAGTTGCTTTCAGATATTTAGACCTTAAATTTAAATATTTTGCTTCTTTTTTGTATTTTTGAGATTGAAGGTTAAGGTTCATGGCTTTTGTGTCAAGTTCTGCAATAAAATAAACAACAAAAATGTTAAACAAATTGTTTTTCTATAATATTTACAAAGAACAACAAAAAAAAGAGACAAAATTTATATTACAACCTTATGTTGCCAATTAAAACCTTTAACAGCATATAAACCAGTTCACTAATAAAAAACAGTTATAAATATGTTTAAGGTCTAATTGACCAAGAATAATTTAACCTATGTAATATAATAATATAAAATAAGATATATGGCATTTAAATGGTGAGATCACTTCAAAAATAATTCATCCATATTGTAGGCCCTAAGAAAAGAAATTTGAACACAACATTACTGTCCAATAAGATAACCAATAAAATGATAAATGAACCAGCCAAATTTGTCCAAAATATATTAAAAAATTAAAAATTAAGACATATTAATGAAAATTAGGAAGTCATATCATTGCTGTTTTAGAGACTCCTCAGGTGCATATATAAAATATCGTGTCACTGCCTCCCTTTCCTATCCAAATATGTTACTTAATTTGATCTAATCACATTTTCCTTAAGTGTTATGTATATTGAGCATATATATATATATATATATATATATATATATATATATATATATATATATATATATATATTTGCATGTATGTGTTTGGTGATTAACTACAAAAAATACTGATCGAGTCAACAGCAACAGATTCTATCTAGAAATTTCATCCATAAAAGGTTAAATAAATTTGCGTATGATTCGAAGTGAAAATGGGAAAGAACAGTACTTATTTATCCAGCAATATCAGTGTAGGCAAATTTTGGGTTTCACAAACTGGATTGATAACCCTGGACCCCATCAGGACATCCTCAATTGAAACCAAGTGTATTTATTATAAATATAATTAAGTAATAAACATATAGATCACCTGATAATACTGCCCCTCTCTGCAGAACATCATCAATATTCTGAACCATAATTCGCTGAACATCCTGTAACTCATTATTTAAATTGCAAAGGTTGCGACGAGTTCTCGTGTCTGTGTATACTTTCTTTGCCTTTTGAATGTAAGTTTCTGCAAAATTTAAGGTGTCAATTAAGACACAACATCCAAATTTTTATTTCACCAATTATAAAAAATATACGTACCAAATTCAATGAATGTGTATGGTCTTGTGACAGTGTGAACCCTTTTGCCATATTGAGAATGAAACTCTTGTGCAAGATCTTCTAAGTAAGCAAATGCTACCCTCTTTGAGAAATTATGTTCACATAGCATCAAATAGCATACATCATTCTCAATTAGGTAGCTGTAAAATGAAGTAATGAACAACTGTTCAAGTTATTGATAGAAAAAAAATTACAACTGTTAATAAAAATAGTTATCTGGTGCATACATTGTCTGTAGGAAGTGAAGATCGAAGTTGGGTAAGGGACAGAAGACACAAGTTGTTTGTAATATTGCAGACGAATTATAGAAATATGACAAATAAAACTGTACAAGAATTTAGTTTTTCATGAAACAGAAGTCATAATTGTAGAACCATTGAGAATTAATTATTACTTACAGATGGGTTTAAATTTAGGCAAATAATTCACATTAATGATGAAATCTTTACTGTGTATGAACCAGAAATTTTAGGTCCTGAATTAATTGAGAAAGAATATAATTAATATCAAATAGCCATAAGTCAGAAGTTCATTTTATAAGTTTACATAAAATACAAAACAATTTTCCCTATGATTAGGGAAAAAGTTGTAAATAATTAACTAAATATGAATTGAACAGAAATATTTACACTGCTTCCAATAACATGTAACAGAAGCAATATGTTACCGGAGTTTATCATTGTTCTCAAAATGGTCTAAGCACTTCATTAAGTTGAACAGATGCACTATTAAGTCTAGTTGTGTCTGGGACAATAACTATGTTGTGTTTATGAAGCTTAGGACTGATAAGGTAAATAAGAGTACACTTTTTCACAGATACCACAAAAAGTACCTCCCATTTTAAAAATATTTATGCTTTATAAATAAAAAAATTGATAAGTTTATTGCCACCATGCGTGTTAGATGTGAAACTTCAAAGATAGCGAAATAGGGTGTTTGCAGGTTAAATAATTGAAATTTGTGGAATAATTTGCAAAGCACAGTTAAAAATCCTTGCTCAATGTTTGAATATATGTATATATTTTTAAGTGCAATTGTTGTAGATTGGAAAAGCACTGAAAATTTTTACACAATAATAAGAATTAGAGAAATTTAAGTTTACTTGCAAATACTAAATAATTGTTAGAGCTTGAAATATTGTGACATCTTTACCTTGTAGCCTTCTTTCATTGAATACTACAAAAAAGTCATCAAGTGTAAACTATTGTTTTTTTGTTTTGTTTCTGCAATTAATCACTCAGGACAGAATTTATTTTGGGTAATATATTCTAATATATAATCACATATGTCAACAAGCCCTTGTAAACATGAGCTGCTAGACAAGCCACTGTATGTAAAATTAACGGTTTTGACAAGCCCTCATTTCCTTAAAATGCTTGAAAAATAGATGCTTTAAGAGTTCTGGCCTCAAATTAGATTAATAAATTTAATACAGAACTGTTAAGGGTTGTGCAAAACTGGACTGAGATATTTTGCTGCTGAGTGGGTACCATACAAAGCACAGTGAATTATAAATATAGTAGGACCTTTCCTTTAAGAATTATTGCTAAAGCGTGGTAATGGCCAACTAAGTTGTGATACTCATGTAAATAAAGTCATAACTAAAGCTAGTCAACTACAATTGTTTTTTATAGAAATAGCAAAGGACTTTAAGGATGTCAATACGCTCAAATAATTGTATTGAGTATTAGAATATGATAGTGTAGTTTGGAATCCATATAGTAAGAAGTCTATTGATTTTACTGAAATAAAAAAGAATAAGTTCCTCAGGTAGTTCGAAAGAAAATTAGTAATTCCACATATGCTAGGATAATATAGTCAATTACCTACTTTGTATGATCATGAAATAATTAATGATGTGTATGTACTGTATTGTTAATTATTTAAGTCTGCTGATTTGTCAAGTCTAATAAAGTTCAAAGTTCCATCCCGCCTTGTCAGAGATTGCCATACTTTTAATGTTCGTTATCATAGATATAATTATGTTTACTATACAGCTCCTATGAGTTATGAGAACTGCAAACTATATATAAGAGACTTATTGATAAATTATTGTTTGCTTAATGATTTTGTAAGGAGCAATGCATATTCAAATGTAAAGGGCATTTATGTTTAAATCCTAGCCATACAAATTGCTTTGCCTTCAGACAATGCATTTCTCTCTTTGTATTGAGCTATGTAATGGATGAATTGGTCACTTACAGTTTTATAAAGTCCTGTGCAATATTTGAAGGCAGTGATGCAATAAAGCCAGACAAAAGGTTGCATCAGAACATGTTTTGCCATTCCAGCACCAAAAATGGTATTTTTGTTTTGCAGTGTTATATTTCATAAAGGTGTGTTGTAAGGCAGATACAGTGGTTCTTGGCAACTACAGAAAGTGACACAGGAGTTCAACAGTAGAGTAGAGATGTCAGACCCAAATTATTCACAGCAAAACTCAAAGTATTTCGGAAAGTAAGCTGGGAAGAGGAGAAAATGAACTAACAATTAAGATAAAAGCTACATCACCAATTATTCACAGATGACATTGCCCTACTTGCTAAAAGTGAAAGGTGATTAGAAAAATTTATACTGGAACTAAATACGGTACATTGGTTGGCTTGAATATTATCTGGGAAATAAACAAAAGTGATGTTCAACAAATTCATAAAGCAATAAGAAAATACTGGGACCATGTAGAAATTTAAAAAAAGTATTTTTCATAGGCAGTAATGGATCAATTTAGTGATCTTTAAATGTAATGTTGATGGAACTATAATGGCTGGTATGTACTCCCAGCAATGGTAGGTAGTTCAGAAAAGGAAAATCACCATAGTAAAAGTGTGAAGCTGGCTGCACTAAGAAATGAAACAAATTTTACCATCTTAGATACATGCGAGTTCATGAACCAATTCGCTACTGCACGACACACCCTTGAAATAGGGAGAGAGTTGGACTAAGTCTTGCAGCCTAGGAATACTTTAATATGGCTTCCCTTTGAATTTAAGCTGCATATCATCAGAGGGCTTAATACACAAGTTAAGAGCAAAACATAAGCATTACAATCTGAAATTCTGGCCAACACACAACATAAACATGTGTAATTAGTTTTGCCATCTGCCAGGGATTTCTGTAACATCCAATTCTATAATTTAAAACATAAATCCATTAGAATAAGATTATAGATATTTATACAGACCGAGTGATACGATTTCAAAGGCACACATTATTGTAATATGAAAAATTACATACATAACAAATAGCACAGAAGTTAATTTTAATAATACTGTTTAAATTTGAAAGAATGTGTTTACTTTACTAATTTGTACAAAATATTACTTGAAGTTTATCAAGAAGGTTTCACATACCTTGGGACTATAGTTTCTGCAGGAAAAGAAACTGCAAGGCTTTAGTTGCACAAACAAAGGCATGTACTCAAATAATCTTCAACAAAATTATAAAATGCATGATTTTAAAAATGCAATCCATCTATCACATACAACCAATTGCAAAGCTCAAATAACAATTTATAGACTGCAAAAACTTGATATAATACAAAAAAACCTGTACAATAGAATTAATGTCAAATTTATCTACTGAGAACTTACTGAAATAAATACGGTCCAGTTTCGATGGAACACCGAGAGGGGCTGTAGTTGGTTAGTTTCCTCAGCAAAAGTTTAGCTTGATTTTGGTATTCAATAATGCTTTTAGCAGCCTATTAACAACAGGGTGTAATATAAATTGAAAAATTAATAAATAAATACACCAGTACACACATTGAAATCAAACCTGTTCATCCTCCTGCATTGAAGCTGATAATAACAGGCCATCTGAGGCCCGTGCAATCATGGTCATCAAAACCATTCTTAATAAATTGGGACGTTGTAGACAAATAAATGAAATTTCTTCAGCAAATTTTCACCTGTTAAGATACAATAGTGTTGTTCCATCAAAGCCTACCTTCACTGTTCTTTTTAATGAAACTCTTCATATGTTTAAAAAAATAATTGTCAGGACATTACGTAAGAATATAGTTTACTTGAAAATTTTGTTATCCAGTCAGCAGACTGGACGGTTCACGTCATAACCAAAGATTTTCTATTCAATTGTCACGTATTAACAAAGACATTCAGCATGAAGATATTAATGTACAGTGGCGACCAACCGACGCCAACGAGTTTATTACAATATATATATATATATATATATATGCATTGCTGTGGAAGCCGTCCCCAGTTCACTATTCGACATAAACGATATATTTTAATTTAGTACTAATAATTTTATGTTTGGAGATAATTTCTTGTGCCTATCAACTTATTACGACTACAATTAAAGCTTAATTTGATGTCTATTATGCGGGGGAACACACGGCGTTCATGCAGAAAGAGAACTACTGATTTTATCATAAACAGAGCGAAATAGTTTCTTTAAATTACACTCCATGAGTAAAGTTAATATAATGAACAACACGCGGCTCCATGCATGGAAGAGTGGGCCGAGTGAAACAAAAGAAACTTCTTCTCGGTGTTTAGTAAACGTCGACAGACCAAATGGAAATACTTTTGTCTAGCGGTACGGTAAGCCCAAAGACATATATAAACAACATAGACTGGACAAGTCGCCACCATGTTTGAAGCAAATTGAAAACTCAGCCGCCATGTTTTAAACTGTCAGGTGGGCGTTCCCCATCGTCTGCTTGCCTTGAACTCTGTCGCACAAATGACCAAAAACTAAATCTCTAAGGACAATATATTTTAAGGTTTAAGAAAATATAACACATTTAAGGCATAGAAAAATTTATTGGCCTTTAAATAATATCGGTTTTGTATACAATTGCCTTATGTTGCGTCCTCTTTCATCCATTGCTATTTCTTTACACATATAACGAATTCTGCAATTGAAGTAATGTTTTAATAAAACCTTTATTAAAATTGAGTAGCGAGTTTCCTCACTAAATTCGGCCAAAACTATTAAATAGTCGAATTCACAAAATAAAATTTGTTTATGTCCCAACATCCGGAATACCCCCACACACAATTTTAATAGCAAATTCTTCTTTCATATTTGTGTTTCGTTATTCCTCAATACTTTTTCAGCAAGTGTAAAAAAATTCACTACGTCTTTAGACGGGTTGATTAACTTGCCTTTAAAGTCCTTTATCTTAATGAATCCAGTTTTTCTTTGAGAGTGAGGAGCAAGGAGAACCTCTAAACAACCTAAACACTTTAGGTTTTTAACACCATCCTTACAACACTTCCTGAAATATATTCTACCACTTTTTCTGAATATAATGTTAATCTCTCATATTCAGGGACGTAATCATGATCAAAATTGTGATCTGTACAAGATTTAAAATTATTTTTTTCAAATGGTACAACCAATGTCTCCAAAATTCCTCCCATACTATTGGCACTTTTGGATGGTTCTATCTGCGTAATGCATTTGGATAATTTCGATTTCTCCCACATCTTCGTATGCAAGAAAAGAAGGGTTCTGAATGGTCCTGGCTCATTCTCCTACTTAATATAAATTTGAGAACTGGAGAATCGTTCCACACATACTTCTCTGTCAGTTGCATCGAACTGAGAAGATCTAAAACAATCCCATACACACCCAACTTCCTCCCTGACAATTTAATAAACTCCCATCGTACAGCTTTAAATTCATAAAAACTGTACAGATCTTTCTATTGTGTTGCATATTGTCACTCTATTACCTCTAAACACAGGAGTTTTTGTGTAAGTTATGTAAGCTTTTGTATATTTGTAAAGAATGTGTTTTATAGCTTCAGCATTGATTTAAGTTTTTTAAAAAATATTTTGGGGCTTCAAATTAAAATTAACGTAGCAAATGTATATTCTCATTTTTTTCCGGAATTGTCGTTTAGTGGTTTAAACATCTACCTTGTGGTAGATAATGTCCACTACATCGTAAGTATTAAAATTAAATAACAGATACTGGTTATGATAAAGCCATAATAGTTTACTCATTATGAAACCTGTATTCATAGTTTATACAAGGGCTTTTGGAATTATTATATGCAAAAATTCACATTTTTAACGTTTCCCTAATTTTTTGTTTCCTGGCGAATATGAAGTCATGTGAACATAAATTCTCAAAAATTATAAACAGTCTTGGTGTCTTATACAAGAAGAGAACGGTAATAATTTATCAATTAGAGGAATCAGTTGAGTTGATTTTACTATATGTCCTTATTTCACTTTGAATTCAATGTCAGTATTAGTGTACTCCACGCTGATTTATAATTTATTGAACGGCATTCAATTAGATTGAAGTTTCAGTTCGCGTTGCGGATCTTATTTGGATTTTGTTACAGGATTTCGGGTCAGCAATGTTAAACAAGAACGAACTATATACGAAAAGATCAGAGACATTAAGATTAAGTGCGATTAGATAAGGTTCGAGAGGATACGCCGGTCTACAGATTGTATTGAACTATATTAGATAAGATAGTGTTTGATTATAAACGATTTTGCCATATCGGAAGTATCTGATGAAATAAGATCAGAACTTCTTATTTGACTGTGAACAACTGCTACGTTGAGTACAAATGACTTCTCATAAACCTTATGCAGTGGACACAGCTGGTCCCATTAGTATTAAAATGTTTAATACCACATAACATCATGGGGATGAGAGCTGATATAATGTGGAGAGCCTGAGCTAATCTTACGATAGATTGGAAAATTGTTTATTTCCAGAAACCTCACTAAAACATACACAACTGCAAATATTTTAATTCTATTTCCCGTGACTTGATTCTTCTTCTTGTTAGTTTAGTTACAGAAAATAATGATAGGCCACATCTTGTTACTGTTTTTGATGAGCGACGTTCTCGACGGATGGACTGGTTTGATTTAGACAACACACGCGCAACTTGGAATACGCACATAGGCATGGATTAAGTTGTCACAACGTCATCCAAAGTGAACAGATCTGTTATCGCTGTTGGAGGTGGTCATATCACTAAATTAAGCCTGCTATTTATTTTTGTTTAGACGAATCTCAGTTCTATCATGTTTTGCAATGTAAACCTTTATGATTAAAATGATATGACATTTTAATATCATGTTCGTTGTCCTGCTGGCAATGCCTCATACGAAGTTCAGTTCAGCTGTAACATTTATCGTCGTTGATAGTCCAATGTAATCATTGAGTTTCAAAAAAGCTACATCTTTTATTAATTTCTGAATATTGGAAGTATATATTCTCTTAGGGGTATTCAAACACATGGCGTTGCTCTGATTCTATCCTTGAATACCATCACGTTTGTTTATTGTTGGAAACTTTATTTTCATTTTTATTTCCTTTATTACTGCTCCAAAAATAATTCATTGAATTTCTAAATTAACTCATAGTCCCCATATTCATTACACATTATTTATTTATGCTACTTTAAATTAAAATATTTCTTTCAACTCAACATTACAGACACTATATGAATATCTAAGTACGTTTTGAAATAATTTATTACCACTGGATGGCATTTATTTTGAACATTGATAAATTGAAGTAGTATTTACTGTGACGTTGACGTAGTCAAAGAAGGAAAAGTAGCATATTTGGCCACTTATAGTCCCCTTCCGTCAGCAGCTTAGAAGAGCTGTCCGTCAGATTTCTACGAAATGTCAGTAAATTTACTTTAGACTGAATGATGTAGCAAACACTTCTAAACATAGTATTTAGAAATTACCACATAGTTGAAACCAGTCGCTCGGGAAAGATAATTTCTTAATTAAAATATTAACACTGAGGAGTAAAATTTTAATTTATATTGTTGATCTTATTTGTATTGTTATTATTGTATTTAATAAATATTTAAAATACAGTTAACGTTAAACTACTGAAAACTAAAAATAAAACTCGTTTTTAATTATTACATCTATCTCGATTTTGGATGGATTGATCCCATAACCCATTCCACTCCACATCCACCCAAGAATCAACAGCCTATGCTATGATGTGTCAGCTCATAAAAATGTTGAGCTGATCTCATTTTTCATCAGGTCGTTACGCAGTTTTATCTTATCTCCGTTTGATGTAATATTCGGTTGCGTCGTTTCTTGGCAAATCAAACAGTTATAAGTCCTTCCGATGGTCACCTCTTACGAGAATGATTACAAAATCAATCTTGTACAAAGAGAAACTAATTTGGTATTTCAAGGGGAAGGGGATCAGAACTTCCTTCCATGGTGGTCAATCCTGACAACCAAGAAGATGAAACCAATTCATTCTTCTCTCACTGATTTCGTTGAGGGAAATAATGTCTATCGAGCCGAAGGCAATAAAACTGGCGGTGATGAAACATTTATTTATTTAATTACTATATAAATAAATGTACTGAATATTTTAAGTGATAAAATTTAACCTGACACTGTAAAATTGTAAATTTCATTATTTTATTTAATAAATTATTTTTTGAAATCTAAATTAACGTAAAATTCTTAAAACCTGAATTACATTAATTTATTATATAATGAACACAATAATATAGGATAGTAGTTATTGTAATTTCCATACAATTTTTGCTCAGTCTGAATTATAAGTATCTCAAAAATTAAATTTTATAATTCTTTTTACAATTTTTTTTCTAAGTTAACTAATTTAAAAATTTTGATACGGTGACTTCTACATGGATTGAAACGAAATCCTTTACGCCCTTATTGTTAAATAACGAAAGTGTGCAGCATAATTTACATGTGTCAAGACGGACATAATGAATCGAAGGGTCGTCGTCAATTTGTTTAAAATTATATTGGTACAGTCGCTTAGGTGATTTTTATGAACACTTCACTAGAAACGGAGATAAAATAGGTCTACTTAGGCGTAATTATGTCAAGACACAGAAAACTTTTTATTATATGTCAATTAAATTTTTTAATGCCCTACCTCAGGTCATAAGTTAACATAGTTAAGAATATGCTCACTAACAACTGTATATATATTCCATTGCTGACTACTTCGATATCTGCATTTGGTTTAGTCTAATTATTTTACTTCACTGTTTTGTATGTATGTAACATTTTTTGTGATTACTTTACTAGTTATAGTTTTTACTGACGCTTGCAATTTATCTGATGTCCTAAAGTACTTCCCCAATAAAAATTATTATTATTGTTATAAACTAAGTAAATATAAGGCCGTCACTTAAATCTTTTCGCTTGCTTTCGAAGAAAGTTGGTGCAGAGTTTGCGTTCTCGTTAAATCGGTTTGGACAGGCGTTTTGCTAATGAGAAAATCGCATAAGTCACGACTATCAGAAGTTGACGTAGTCGGTACTAAACGGAATTAACACTTGTTAGCATAGTTGCGCTGCAATGCCGAAAAGGTCGTAGCTTGGTAGATAAATGAGGATCGATTCGACTCACCGCACCCTAACTTTGGTCTGCCCAGACATTTATAAAAAGTTAAGTAAACGTATAACGCAGTCTCCTGGGGTCATATAGAGAACTCGTAGGTTGAAAATCAGGCGTTTTGCTAATTAGAAAATCGCATAAGACACGACTATCGAAAGTGTTTGTTTCCTGGTCACATGGAAAACGTGTACGAAATTTGCTCGACGGGTGTAGATTTGTATGCGGAACGTACACACACACACACAAACACACTGTTTTATTTATAAGAAGAAGATATGAGCATTTTCGCCCGTGTTTCCCATGATCGTGTACAACATTTTCTACAGAAATTATATTCGAAAAAATAATAGTTATTATTATATGTAAGTAAATAAATTAATATAACAGCCTAGATTAAACGATATCAATTCAAAAATATTTTAATAACTTCCAGATGATTCTCTTTTCAGTTCCAGGTGAGATTCCACCTGTAAATACTCCTTCTGTTTCATTTCAGCCAACCACGAAAAATCTCAATTTTTTATTTTATGATATTATTTACATAATTAAAAAAATATTATTTAATGATTTAGAATTGTATAAGTCGGGAAAGATACTGGCAATGATTAATAAACTTTAATCCACCGTTGACTTGCCCTGAAATTGTATTTAGAAGATTCGTCCCTCCCGTTTCTCGGACCAATCAGAGTTCGATATTCAAACATTACTCTACCTGTAGATGAAGAATGTTGACTGTTTACGTTCTGGGCCCCTTTTATTTTGAAGGCCAATCCGGAATTGACCCACAACTCCGCCCATTAATCTCTCGTGATTGTCATTGGACTATTGTCGTCTTAATTTTTCTGACCATTCACGTAACACTTGAGTTTATTACAAGCCCTAAAATACGGGGAAAAATGTCCGTGCATCTAGTGAATGATTATTATTTATGTATTTATTTTCCCTTTACATTTGCACAGAATGTGTATTAATAAACCTCATTCAACCCTTCAATGGCAATTAAAATGTATTTGGAAGATTCTCTACTATTGCATTTTCCTTCCGTTTCTCTGACCAATCAGAGCACAATATTTTTTTTAACGCCAATCCGGACTGGACCCTTATTGTCATTGGACGATAGTCGTTTTCATTGTACTGACCATTCACGTAACACTTGAGTTACCCTTAAGGCTGCAACTGCGTGGAAAAATGTCGCTGCATCTCAGTGAATGATTTTTATTTATATTTACTCCACTGGTATATATATATATATATTTGTGTGTGTGTGTGTGGTGAGGTGAATTTAAATGAATCAATAGATTAGCTAAACTACAATTAACATTTATGAGCCGTGATATTAAAAGCTGAAAGGTTCATGGATTCAAATATGAATTTGTGTAATGAAATTTGAAACGCTCAAATTCCTGAAAAGTTTCGATTACGATTGAAGTTAATATGATTGCAATTTTCTAACAACAATTATTAACTGTTAACCTTAAATTTAATCTCAACAGGTGAGCGGAAAAAAGGTACTCTCCCAAATCAAAATAAATTGATGATATTGAGTCTTCTTTCAGTCTGTAGAGTGACTATAAATTATATAATGAGCTAAGGCAATATCAATAATAAGACAAAAAAACTAGTAAAAAGTTGATAAAGTTTGTAATCCCATAACTTTGCCTTGGTTGCTGACACTTTCACCACAGTTGTATACAAAAGTTTTGTACCGTGTCATAATACATTACGTCGAATTATAAATAATTCCATTACTCTAGAATTGTTAAAAGTTATAGCATTATAAAAATAATATAAACTGAACTAACCCAACAATTGTCCGACATAAATAAACAATAAAAGTCTCTGTTAGAGAAAATTCGCTCACTGTGACTTCCATTTCTTTACGTTTGCTCTGAACTGCCGCCTAGTGAGACGAAATGTTTTAAATACTGCTCCAGTGTAATTGAAACCAATCTGACAGCGACCAGTTTAGGAAGGAAAATGATCAAAACCTGTTCTTTATTTTCGCGGCTATATTTTCAACTACGACATTCCGTACCGTAGTAATTTGGATCTTGTATCCGTAAAACGTCTCGTTTCTAACGTTTTCCATTTCAATTGTGGAAATTTCTCGTGTCGATGACAAGAGTCCCGATTTGTAAGTTTCGCAATCTTTTCTCCTGCACTCTTTCTTGGACCTCACGAAGAGCGTTGGACTTACGGGTAAGTATGATTGTTGTTTATTCTAATATTTAGTGTTGCTTGGATGACACCATCTTGAAAACATTGAGTCCACGAAACGGCGGGTATTTTAATCAAAACTAGTAGCAATCAGTGCAACTTTTACAACTCTTCAAACACACTGGGCACCTAGAAAGAATAAATGAGACAAAAACTATTTCAATGGGTAGCCTTCATCACAGAAGTCCAGCTTTCGAATCCCTGCGTAGGCATGTTCTGTCTATTTACCCACAAATCTTCATTGAAGTCCTCAAATCAGGCCGTGAAGAATGTGATTTAGTAAATTTTAGGAGTGCCTATGTTCAGGTGTATACAACGGACAGAGAAAGCTGTCACCGAGGAAATCTCATTTTTAAGAGCACAGCGGACTCAGCGGAGGTCCTGGGTTCAATTCTCGTTCAGATCGAGAGTTTTCTATCAGTTAATTCAGTTTCATAGTTTTTATAGCTAAGATTTGATTGAAGTAATTTATTCTGTTCTTGAATTTTTTTAAAAAATAAATTTCTCACTGTCAGAATAATCATCATCACACGTATTTCTGTATTGGGTCCATCCGGGATATGAAAAGTGGCCTAGAGAGCGGAGGCTAAGACACTGCCTGTGTCAGCTGATAATCTTCATCGGATTGAATACTAGACAGATAGAGAGGTAGATCGATATGGGAATGTCGTTTCTCACCGCGACGTATCAAGAAAGCAGCAGCTGAAGAGATAAGGTTCGTGACTGTCACATCAATTTAATCACTGATACGAATCCGTTCCGAGTCATTTACCGTGAAATATTCTGTCTTTACCGCAACGTAATATCCGATAATGGGCAACATGAACAAAGCAGAATTGTTTATATTTTATTTTTAAAAAAATTAGCTGAATGTAAGGCTAAACACATCTTAGAAGGTAATGTTTACACCGCGGCGGTTGTGCGAGTAATTTGAAGCAGTTTTTGCTTGAGAGGAATGACGTGAGAGTGGTGGGAAGTGGGGGGAGTGGTGTGGAGGGGACTGGACGGTCTTATCTGCGACTGCGGCGGCCCGTGCTTCAGAACCCACCACTTCCGAAGGCCTGCGACACCTTGCACGTAAGTAAGCTTTCTCCTGGAATACTCTCGGATGTAACCGTCGATCTCCACCATTATCGTCTTACTTGGCGGCTTTGTTTCCGATTATGTCGTGACCACAAAGTGTTCGATCCCTGTCCGGGAAAACGATGGGACCGAGCCTCAGTTTCCGTATTCAGAACCTGTCTAATTAGAAAACACAACTGAGCCGACAAGTTTTTTTTAGATGTATTTAATGGCACGTTCCGGGAATGTCGCACGATGTTTCGGATACCTGCGCTGCCGCCATCTCCAGGTATAATGTCTCCCACTGAATTTTTACTTACAATTATGGAAGTTCGCAGAAACTATGTACAAACATTTCTTCAACAATGAGTCCTTCTTTAACAGCTGTAATACATTTATTTTGTCAGCTATAAGGCATCGTCTCGTTTTATAATAAAGTCTCCCCACCCCTCCCGAAATTTATTGTTCTCTTTCACAGCGTTTAGCAGCATCTCGCACACGTAAGTAGTAATTTCATCGACTATACGTAATATTGCCAGTGACCAATTCATTGTATTAAAAAATAAAGGACTTCATACTGTTACGAGATTTTGAGGAAAATAATATTTCCGCATTCGTATCGGAATTTTTCCCTGTTCGTTTCGTCATATGGAAATAGTAAGACGACTGTTAAAGATTCTTATCTGCTCTTCAGGCCGAAAAGGAAAATTTCATGAACGACGGCTAAATAAATAATTAGGAAGGATTTTCCTTTGTATGTCTTTGTTTCTCAAATTGAAGTTGATCTGAAATTTAAATTAATTATTAATATACAATAATGGTCCACACCGCATATTTCATTACGGTAGCACGACTGACACTTTATATATTGATCATTTTACATAATATAATATTAATTCTTTGAAAACGTCTTCAGTACGTTTAAATTTTTTTTTAAAAAAAACAACTACAATAGTTCACCTTTTTACCCTTACTTTCTTTTTGGAAACGTCACGATCGTCGTGAAATCTCTCCGCAAAAGAACACACCTGCCAAACTTAGTGCTTCCGTATCAAGCGAGGTACTTATCGTTATTTTGCAACCCAGGTCCGAGTCTAGTGTCTGAGAAGAGTTAATGAATTCTTTGTTTTGACCGCATCGACGTGAACGTCCGTGACCCTGAGCCGCGTTAAATCGTAGCATATTAAGAAACATTTTCTTAGCCCAATCTCGAGGCCTGATAGTTCTGTCATGTTGCGAAATTCGGGACCAACACAGACACCAGCGAGCCACCAGATGCCAAAACGGTCTGCATTAAGTAGGGATAATTAACTACATGACGAGCACAGGATAAGGATTGCACTTTGGAGAGGTCACAAAAATCGCAGTTTGCAACATTGCAAAATTGCGTAAGGAAACCAGGCGGTGATGTGACGTGACGAATATCTTAATGATTATGCCCAGAGATGCTGTACCCCGATGCTGTTACCATAATAATTAATATAGAGAGTAGTTTCAGGTTTACAGTTGTAAGCAAACGAAACCGTGGACTCGAAGATGTGGGCCAGAAACTCTGAGAGGCAACGTGACGTTTAATAATATAGCTCCTATTAAAAAGCAGTCTCACGTTCTTGGTGAATTGTGACTCAGCTCGGTTTAAATAAATTTGTAAAAAAAAAGAGCTGTGTCGGAGTTTGTTGCTTCAACCCTCCAGGACCACGTAACGTGTGACGTTACGAGTTCATTCAACACCTTTACATATGAAGAAAACATTTCCGTGCTACAACTTGAGATTCACTAAATTTTGCGAAGCGACTACGGCGATGCTAGGACGAGAACGAACTACAAAGCAATATGACCAAAAATCGCCATTAGATCGCAGGAACGTGAAACGAGTAACGTGAAATTGTTCCTTACATCGTACGCAGTGAATTCCACTAATAATGCCTATAAAATGATATTTGTGTAACATTAAACCAGCACAGTGGCTTGTGCTCACATGGCAACGCTGAAAATGTTGAAACGGATCGCAAGCTGTTCTGGTCGAAGGCGTAGGTTGAAAGATATGAATAAGACAACTCTCTTTTGTCTCCGGAGTTGACCTACGAGTCTCTAGTGAGTCTCATTTTCTATTCGAGCGAACACCGCCGAAGACTAAAAAATAAATTTTCCCGAAATCTCGTCGGATTCTAAAATATTGCGATTTAATTGTAATCTCTAAGCGTCTCTATAAATCAGAAATAAAATTAGAAACTAACCTTTCAATGGATCATTTGCAAAACGTCTGGAAATATATTTTCTATTCCCAGTTTGTTTAATTTGAAGTATATAAAAATTATTTCCCTGAGAATTTGTTTCAGAATGAGCCGCACCCGATGTAATTATGGTAATATGTCTATGTGGTATGAATTATCTTGGTTCTTTTAGACACATTCAGAAAGCAATACAAATTGAAGCGGATACGAGAAAAGGTACAAAAAGTCTACTTGCCCACGTAGAAACGTGGGAAGCAGACGTCATTGGGAGAAACTCTGGACAATGAGGAAAAGGATTCCAACAGCGGACCGCGAAATGAGTTTGATAAGAATGATCCTATCTTCCTCTCCATTCAGCGAAGGGCCTAAACCGTTCCCTATCACAATTACGCATCCATTCATCGCTACACTGGGAACTTCGCGGTAGAGCGATTGTAATCGGTTACAAGGTTTGGAATCGCGTTCGTCACAGTTATTCGTCGTGCTGTCTTTAACGAGACTCTAAAAATACCCTCTCTTGTAATCGGGGTAGTGAGACATGTCCTGGATGAGTTCTACGTACAACATATGCAGCCCAATGGACGGCAGTTAATTACCATGCTATTAATCCAAAATTTAATATCATGCACTAGGCTCGGTATCTGACGATTTTATTTTTCCTCTTGATGCTATTTACGAGGAATAATTACAATACATTCGTCGTCGAACGCAATGATATCGCCGAATAGCGTTGCAAACACGAAGACACTTGATTTGCATGTAAACAACTCGGTAACAGAAAACGAGTTAAGGAAGTTCATCACGTTGGTCGCGACTGACTCGCATTTACTCTGCGTATTTCTTTATCGCCTCTGCTTCTGCTCTTCATTCCTGTACGGAACAAGGTCATTAGTGTTAATGGGTTCTGGAAATGAAGCGGCACCAGCTACAGGAATATAAACCAGTCCCCCTCCCCCCACCTCACCGGTATAAAGAGCCCGAATGAGCTGACCCGTACATTTAAACAAACAAATTTCCCCCGTGACCGCTGTCCAAATACAAGACACGTTGTGAATCAGAATTGTTTAGTTTTGATAGTATTATTAGGGCCGTGTAGATTTATATGAAATTGTATCAATGCTCCACTAAATACTGATTTATTATATTAAACAATGAAGGAATCCACAAAATTATTCAAACATTTGTTGAGTTACGAGTCCAAAAACTTTATTTTAAAAAAAACCACTGGACATAACTCATCTATTGTAAAATATATTTTCTCAATTTCGCTAGTATTCAATAAGCCACTTCAATATCAATAACTACCCCCAAAATGTCATTATTATGGATAAAAAAAATATCGTCCAGGATTGTTTTTATTTGAATGACGAGGTTCTGAGACAAAGTCGGTCCAGAGACGTTGGAAAAACTGACCACTTCTTTTCTGAAAATCAGATAATAGTGCCAGGTGCGTCGTTGCGACACTGTGCTACTTCTGGGAAAGAAATTGCTTGCTATCGTAAGGAAATTACAATCAAGGAACGTCTGAAAAATAATTTCCTAAGAGGTGAATACAAACCCGTCGTGGACGCGTAAAAGACGCCATTGGACACTCTCGGCGTGGTGTCGAAATATCACCGAAGATAAGAAAAATAGTAGTCGTATTTCTATACAGGTGGCATACGGTCAAAGACATTATTGGATGGACAGGTTCACTTTGAACACTCTTGCAATACATTCATGCGGCTCAAGAAAATCAATTCAGTTCAGATGGATTCGGTATTGCTCAAGAGCAGATGTTTTGGATTTCCAGGTCGCGGATCACATGACTACCATCTGCACAACTCTGAAGCCACATCAAGCGGAGCTGATGAAACGTAACGAAGTAGACTAACTGAGAATTTATTAAAACAACAAAAATCTCAAATCGCATTATAAACGATTTTCCACACACTTTATGAACCTGTTTGTCCTCAGTATGACACGCAATTAGAATTTATAATACAGCTTAAGTTTATTAAAACAATATTGTATTTAATTTCTATTTGTGGAATTAAATATGAATTATATTTAAAAAATATTAATTAATTATCCAAATAAAAACAGGTATAATGAATAAAATAATTTGAGGCATTTATTAAATTGTCAATCGCATAAAATTGAGACGGCTCAGACATCCGTCCGTTAATACATACATAAGGAGCTCTCGTCTATGTATAGGCATAATCATCTATAAAAAAATTTGACTGATACAGTAAACGATTCACAACTATGAAGGAACAAAATACAACATAGCAACGTTTTAAGAATATTATTTTCTTCCTGCAGATGTATTGTTAACGGTACCACTCACATTTTCTGCAGATGTATATATCTAATGTGTCATGAATTAACGAACGGATGAAAGATCCGTGACAATTTTATGTAATTGACAGGTTAGTCAAGGTCTAAATTTTATAATTTTTAAATTATTTAGTCAACATCCGTCCACCTAATAAATAATTATCGAATCTTATTGTGCACGTATTTCTTTAAGACAATTTTAACGATAAAGGCAACGTAACACCTTTTCCGACAATAGTACAATAACCGTTGTGTAGCGTTAATTCAGACAATAGTACAATAACCGTTGTGTAGAGTTAAGGCTACTAAATGCTGTTACACAAAGCGCGATGTGAAGTACAAAGCCCGCATCTGCTAAAAACCGGTACAGCGTTTGATACGTTTCGTAACTTTGCTGACGAAGATTACGTGCCGCTTCTATAACAATGCTCAGTTTCTTTTCTTTCGGTCTGTGTATCTTTTTTTACGACTTCTTGATTCTATAAGTCTATTTTTTGATCTCCTCGCGAAAAAGAATAGTTACACGTAAGCCAGGGATTTTAAAATAGGGTTCCCATTTCATCCGCGACATGTGCTATTTTACACGAATGTATATATCTCACTCGAACTCCTTTTTATTATAAACTATCAATTGCATTGGCCCCGAAAAATATTTATTCTACCAAAATATCCAAAGTTTTAAAATTTCCATGCCCGCCCCTAGGGTGGTAGTCGTGTCTCACCCCCCCACAGTGTTTGTTTCTGTGTTGAAAGGATCATGTGTACAAAATTTAGTCGAAATAGTTACGCGCGTTTTAATTTGTATGCGGGACATACACACACATACATCCTATTTTATTTATTAATTAGATTTATTTTCATTTAGACAGGTGGAGTCCCAGTTTCTTTGTATTCACCGAGACCTGACAAAGGGGCTCACTCAAATTTCTCGCTTGAAAGTTCCGGGAACTTGCTTGTGTCGTGTTTCTTTCATTATAATTTACCGCTGACTATTTGGAGTGTAGATATAATGTAACCTAAAATATAAACACATAGGACGCAATGATCCTGGCCATGAAACATGATTGAAAAAAATTTATGTTTTAAAATAAGTTAGCGATCTTACATTTTTGGCGCAGTGTCAGAGCTTCACTGTCCTAACGGGTATAAAAAAAACTCGCGGAGGAAAAAAAATTAATGCTATTTGCCGCACTCGAGCAGAAATAGGTAGTGGCAGGAAGCAAAACTATGCACGAAAATATGCCAGTGCACGTTGCACGATTACATTTCTCGCTCAGATATTGATTATTATTAAATAAATTTAATTTACAGGGATAATAAATTTAGTGGTCTCATTTATCGCAAATTCTATATAAATCACTGAACTTTAATGCCAATAAATTTAAAAATGGTGTACATATCATTATCCGACATTTATTCGTCTCCTCATAAGGATTTTTATATTTCCAGAGGAAAAAATCATATTCTTTTTAGTGGAATCATTTATTCCTAATTATATTTTAAATTAATATTTTCCACTCTGCTGAATTTCACAAGGGTAAGCGTTTATTTAGTTGTCTTTCTAAATTAATGAATTGAATTTCGGCTTCATCGCACCTTTTTCATTACAACGATATAGAAATTTTCGTTACTGACGTCACATTTCCGTGACCCCGCATATTTTATTCACCTCAATCAGTTTCGGTCTCGGGTATTTCTAGAGGCAATGTGACAAAAAACTGGTTATCATTACGAAATAGTTATTTTAAATTTTATAGAATTTGCTGTTTATTAATGATTTTTCAGTTACTTCATAATTCGTTTTCTTTGTTCACAAATACATTTACCAAATTTTGTTACTAGGCAGGCACTTGGTGTCTCACATTTTGTCTAGTTATGTACTTTGGGCGTCGTCCTACGATGTACCGCTACTCAACTCTCGACAAAAAAATAAATATGACTTCCTCTGCAAACAAAAAGATCACATAATTCCCGTATCGTAGAGCATGTACCCGATATCAAATTTCCCATTCATAAACAATCTGTATTCCCCAGATATATTAATTTGTATATTTTTAAAATATCAGAACAGGGCGTGCACGGCGGAAATAAAGTAATACGAATACCTTGAAGATATTTATATTCGTCCTAACGTTATTTGACCGAGTAAACGATTATTAAACCACCAGGTCTTGTGTTAGTCAGATCATGATTCTCGGACTGCATCACGGCTTCCGCCAGAGTTCGATGACCGTTTTTCTCAGTGTTATTACGCGAGGTCTCCACGGTTTCGAAGGCAACGTAGCTCTATAAAAAGTCAAGGACTTTTTCAATCCTAACAGTATAAACCACGAGCCAAAAAACTCAAATAAAATTATTATTGCCGTATTAATTCGTTGTGTGCTTATCTGTCTAATTATTCCGTCAGAGATTGACGATCGTATGCTCGGCGATATGACAGTCACATGATTTCATTGTGCTCCAGCGTGAGTGTGTCTGTTAATTCCAATTTCTATTTTGCATAATCCCGGACAAGGCCGTCGATATATCGACAAGTTGGACGGTACTGTCTACATATCTGCGTCAGATTCTCTAAATATGATTTGGTTGACGGCAGAAAAAAAAATTCGTAAAGTGACCGAGGGACACACGAGGTCGATGTCGTGAAAGAAGCGTTGTCGTCCGACAGCCCTGAATGTGTCTCAAAACAGGTTTCCTCTCGTACAAAATCTGGTTAGAATGTTGACGGAAAATTCTGTTTTTGGTTTCCGAAATCTGTATAAGCCCACAGTAGCTTTCCAATTTTTCAGACAGATATTTTGTGACAGGCTGTCAAGACCAATGGGTACCCTTACTTCTGTTTCTTTCAAAAACTAAATATGTCGATTCACGTATTAGCCAACATAAATCATTAACTAGCCAATTGAAATTTGTTTTTTTAAAAAAACTTAGCTATCCTGTGTTTATAAAGTATTGTAAAATTTTTTTTTAGTAATATTTTGGAGGTCCAGATGACTAGCCTCAAGGATATATATTTTTCAGCTCCTCAGCTGAATACTCTTCGCCGTCTCATTTCAACAGTTTGTCCAATACTGCGTTCCAAAACGCTCCGTCACTTGTTTTCAATTTTCCTCTCTTCTGGGGCGTCTGAAAAATAATCCCCTTGCTATTTTTTAAGTCACGTTATGTCCATTCATCGGCCATTCCGCACCACTAATTTATATTTTAACGAACCAAAAAATGTCTATTAATAACCGCGTGTCGCAGTATATTGATCTGAGATGACTTTGATCGCCTCAATGTCGCGCAGTGCCTTACTATTAATTGACAGATTAAAATAATGAGTTATATAATATTGCGAAATTCAGAATGAAGCACAAAATGGCAACGTCGCGAGGCCACCATTGTCAAGGACTTTCTGCCCCCCACAGCGTAATCGATGACACTCATATCTGTATGACTAAATTTCTGCACTTATCAGGAAGCGAATGTTTCGCGAGGCCACACAACAGAACGGCCGTTAGTGGAGGAGTGGAACAACCATTATATATATATATATATGAGGGTACATGTTACGTTTGTGCAAATTTTTCTTAACCGTCGTGGTTACCGTGAATATTGGTACTCTAGCGTCCCTCCGTTACTTTTCGTAATAGCACCTTATGAACACTAATATTTACCTGATCAAGCTTTCTAATTATCTAACAAAATAATTAAACTGGTTTTGTGTTCTTTTAAAAACAAAATAAACTATACAAATAAATAAAATACTGGCTGAAAAGAAGGGACAATTCTTTTTTAATTATTATCAATAAACCTGTACAGAATTAATAAACATATTTTTACTTTCGTTTGACTCATTTCGTAGCTAAGAGTTGAAGACAAATCTTTGGTCGTTGCAATACCTTTCGCGATATTCATCCATAAAAAAGAATTGAAGACTATTAATTTCCGTTCTGGACAAATATTCCTTGGTAAATAATGAACCAATGTAGCAGGAATAACAATCAGAGCAAGTTGTATTTAATTTTTGTCGATTATTTGGCTATTTATTTATCTATCCAGTATATAATTAAGAAACGTTGTAACAAAACTAATTTTCTTAAGTTCAAAGAATTTTATTTCATACAAAATACAAACTGTAAGCCAGTGAAAAATAAAATGACCCGCAACACTCTACTGGACTCTTGAGTGGTGAGTGACCCCTAGGTTCAACTCGGATGGAAGAGTGGTGACGAAACATTCAGAACAGTTGGTCTCTTTTTCCACGAGTTGCCGAACGTGAAGGTAGCTGTCTGAAGGGCCATTCCAGGAAGTGACATGAGACCACGAAGTTTGGACACGAATAACGCGAAAGGTATTGAAACGACCAAAGATTTGTTCAATATTCTCCAAAAACATAATAAAACTTCTGTTCAATTTGTTATACTAGCAATATATTAATATTTAGAATATAATGATTCATCTCATTACGAATGTATTTAATTGGTGAAATTACAAGTAGACATATTAACTTTCAGAAACTATGAACCTCGTTTCCGTTGTCTCTCGGCCCAAGAAAAACACTTGAATAAAAATTACGTTTCAACATTTCATCTTAAAAAGGACTTTGAACCTATTTCACTGATAAATGATATATCTTTTGTATTTGTCGAGATAACGTTTTTGCATAACTTCGGGTTATTCAGATAAGGTCACGACGGACTTTAATCAGTCTGAGTGACAGTGTGTGAAATTATGTATAAAGAAAATATAACATTGTCTCGAAAGAAATAGATAGCGCGCGAAGATTAAATGTAGTAGAATACGATCCAATATTTTTTTTAGAGTAAACATCATTCTTATTGACATTTAAAAGACAATGGCGTGTTTATTTTGAAGCAGCGGGTCTTTGACTTGTTTAGTAGTAGAAGATAAAAACGGAAGTTAGCAGAAGTGTACAAAAACAATTTTATCAGTCAATGAGAGTGGAAGTCGACGTGAAGGAAAGAGACAAAGCAAACGTTTCAGAGAAAGCGATGGAAAGGACAAAATAATCGACCAGTCTTTCGAACAGACGGAAACTGTCACCAGAAATAGGAACAGCTTAACAAGTTCATTAAATGAAATGTGGGTCACGATCAAAATTTCACTCAAGTAAACAATTATTTTTTATTTATTTTTCTGTTGAATAGTTTAAAGTTTTGAAAAAATCGGAAAACAGAAACACACTGAGTGTAATCATACTATGAGATTTATATGAGCCTTTACTAGACGAAGGCATAGAAAATGGAATATTATACGCACTTTTAAGGTGTGATTTATTTCGGTATAATTTCATGCGCGGTTCAGTGGGAAAATAAAATGTTTTAATTAAAAGCAAAGGTACAATGAGGATTGGCTTAGACATTATTGATGTTCAGAACACATTTTCATAAACCACATCCGCGGTCAACAATAAAAATCTAGTCCCACGAATCAACACCAGTTAAAATATAATATCTGGAAATAAATTTAAGATATATGAAATTTAAAATCACGGGAAATTGTCAAATGGAAAAAAAAGTTTCCACTAGTACACAATTGGCTTTTTAAAATATTGTACTGTAACAGCATTTTTTCGATATTATGATATACATTGTGAAGCTTATGAGTTAAGAACAAAAATCGTCATAGAAGGGAAAACACTCGAACAGGTATCCCATTTCCAATATTTAGGATGTGAAATAACATTTGAAGAGGATAAAGATATCACAAATAAAATATATAATTTTCAGAAGATATGTGGGACAATATGAGGAACGTTAAAAGGTAAACCAGAAAAGAAACACAAATTAAATTTTATAAGGTGATGGCAGTTCCTACAATGTTGTATGGGTCAGAATGCTGGGTAACAAAGCATAAAGAGCTCAAACAAATAGAGGCAGCTGAAATGAAATTTCTTAGAGGAGTGAAGGGGTGTACAAGGATGGATAAAATAAGGAGTACTTCCATAAGGCGTGTTCAGGCGATCACAGATAAGTTAACAGGGTATAAAGAAAGGTATTGCGAATGCCTAGAGACAGATTTCCAAACCAAGTGCTGGAATATAAACCATTAGGCAAAAGGAGTGTTGGAAGACCAAGGTTGAGATGGTGAGGTGAAGCCGAAAAAGGCTAAAAGCCTAATCCTGAAATGCAGAAGAAGATATACATTGTAAATCATTAAAACTGCAATAAGTTAAGACACGTGTTATGTAATTATTATTTACGTAAATAGTTAGCATGACGTGTACGTTTAAGTTTTCCTTGTTAAACAATAACGGATCTCTATGTCGGAAGCCATGGTTACTGAGTTTAATCACAGAAATAATTGAAATCCGTAAATTTATTCCAGCGGTTTCAAGGATCCGACATGAATAATGCAACGGAAAAAAGTCAACGCACTTGAGGATTTTCCTCCACCAAAGCGAATATCCTTGAAAACATATCCCGAATCACGTGTGATCCCGAGTCATTAAAAAAGCTGCCAGACTTGTGACTTTCCTGGTTCAGAGGTTTTCCTTATGGATTCCGATCCAAGGATATCGTGTCAGCTGATCGCCGTGAAGCGCGTGACCAGTTTCCTCAGCTTCCCTCGTGATTACCGCGTTAAAAAGAAAATAAACTCAAGCTGGAACGATTATAACTAACACTTCCAGTGTGTCGATTTTCTTTGCTGCATCTTACACGCGATGACACCGCGCACAAACCGCAAAGATACTTTTTTTTAACACGAGAAAGATCATCTTTCTCTCTCACGTTCCAAAACGAGAGTAAACGCCTATTTCGACGACGAAATATCTTTGATGCATGTGCGGATGGGAAAAAAAATCTGGAATCAATGGCAACGTGCCGAGAAACAGTAATCATGCCAAAAAAGTGTGTCTGATTCCACTTGTATGACTTAGAAGTTATCTCACGCAGATATTTTTTAATGCATATTTTGCGATTTATTTAAAGCGTAACCAATTTATTTCTATTTGCGTATATTTTCAGACTGTGATTTATAATGCACAGGCGGATATATATGAACGTTAACGTATCTGTTTCAGCACCATCTGAAGCGTAACACTTGAAGATATCATGTGGTTTCTGCAAAAGAATTAAGGACATCTGGGCTCATTATACGTGTTGAACGGAAATAAAAGAGAATTCTTATCAGAAGGCATGTGTGCCTCCGAAGTTAAAGGTAAATGACTGCAACAGTAGTTCTTTAATTTCACATTTAACATATTTAGTTTTATTTAAAATATTCTATTGATAATGTTCAACAATTCTCTTTTTTTTACCATTATTATTTTTATCAGTAATCTAAAATTTGTTAGTCCTCATTTTTGGACCATCAGACATGTTTTCTATTGTCTCTTTGCTAATTCAGTGCCAACTTCTTCACGTTAAAGTGAGCTTTAACACTACTGGTTCTTTGGTTTATATACAGAAAATGTCCATCACATTGTATTATGTCAATATCCTGTCTTGCTAGAATTATAGGATATCCAACGAATGTTTTTTTCAGGTTGTAACTACGAGCCGGCGATGGAAGCGGAAGAAGCTTATCAAGTTCCAAAATGGAGATGTTACTTAGCTCAAGTAAGTAAATGTAAACATTTCGTTGTTCCGTTTAGATTCTTGAAGCTCGGCTTCACTGAAAAGTGTAACGTACGAGTATGCTGGTGCATGTAGTAAGGAAACTGATCGTGGACTCGTGTTTTTCGGTACAGATCGTGTCAGGCATCATCGCTTGTTCTGCAGCTCTCTCTCCAGGGATGACTCTGGGATTTTCAGCAGTGGCCCTGCCACAGATCGCTCTAGCCCACGGGAATCCTCCTATAGACAAACACCAACTGTCCTGGATAGGTGAGTATCTCCATTATATCCTCTTAATAAATTGTTTCAGGCAACAGTTTTTATTTCCTCTGCGACCCATAGTTCGTTTAACAAATCGTAGTAAGTCGTCTATGGGACGTTATTTTTTATTTGACAAATTTTATGTACGGATTTTTTTTCACCACATTATAATCCACGCTCTGTTTAAGTTGAATACGGAAACCTAATTGATACAAACAAATCAGTATAATAAGAATGTACACAATTTAGTTAATCGTCAGAATACAAAGCGAGGCTGTAAACGAATCAAATCTGAACAGTGATGAAAAGCCGTGTTTCTAGAATTGTTGTAAAGTGGGCTGATATACTAGTTTCTGACGCTTATAAACAAAGTTACTTATAAACTTATTTAAAATAATCATATCTTATGTGTCACGGGACTGGTTCTGAAATGTAGTTTAATATAATAGATTTACATTGTGCCCGTGGGGAACAAAAATATAAGGAGAACATGGCATAAATTACTAGAAAGCATGAAACTTTTGAAACGATTGGTGCAAGTAGTAAGTGGTATTGTTGTGCGGTTGTGCAGCGAGCCTGGCGACGATCTCGACGCCGGTGGGCTGCTTGGTGTCTGGGCCGCTGCTGGAGCGCGTAGGACGACGGGCGTCGCTGGTGCTGGCAAGCTTGCCGTGCCTCGTGGGATGGGTGCTGGTGGCCGCGGCGCCGAGTGACGACGCCTTCCTGCCGCACATGTACGCGGGCCGCGTTCTGGCAGGGCTCGCCATGGGACTCGTCAGCGCCCCCTCCACCGTGTACCTGGCCGAGATCTCGCAGAGTTCCCTCAGGGGCATGCTCACCACGTGGACCTCCGTCTCCATCGCGCTCGGCGTCTTCCTCGTCTACGTGCTGGGCTACGTGTTCCAGGAGAATTGGCGCCTCGTCGCCACGCTCTCGGCGATCCCGGCCGTCCTGTCCGGCGCCGCGTGCCTCTTCCTCCCGGAGAGCCCAGCGTGGCTCTTCGGCAAGGGTCGCTTCGAGGCAGGGGAACGGTCGTTGAGGCGGCTCCGGGGGCTGAAGGCTGGATTGCCGTTGCCTGACGAGGTCCTCGGGGAAAAGGACGCTCTCATAACTGGCAGCGCCCGCCAGGCGTCGCGACGGAGGCGGTCCAACTGGTTCCGAGATACCGTCGACGCATTTCGGAAACCCGAATCTCTGAAGCCGCTCATCATAATGAACGTGTTCTTTTTCTTCCAACAATTCTCCGGCATCTTCGTCATCATCTTCTACGCGGTGGACGTCGTGAAGGAGTCGGGGGCGGCCGTGGATGATTACCTGGCCGCCGTGCTCATCGGCGCCGCACGTCTGCTGGTGACGTTGGCCGTGAGCTACGTGTCCAACAGGTTCGGACGACGCCTGCCGTCGCTGGTGTCAGGTGCCGGCATGACGCTATGCATGGTGGCTCTGGGCACGCACGTGGCACTCGACGGATCTCTAGCGTGGCTGCCCGTCACGGCCATCCTGCTGTACATCGTGGCCAGCACCCTAGGTTTCCTCACGATGCCCTGGGCCATGGTGGGTGAGGTCTTCCCCGCGGAGGTGCGCGGCGTCGCCGGCGGCGTCACCAGCGCCGTCGCCTACGTATTTTGCTTCATCTCCCTCAAGATTTATCCGGACCTTATCGATGCCCTTGGAAAGCACGGCCTATTTTTCTTCTACGGCGTCGTGTCTCTACTTGGAACTGTGTTCGTTGCCGCTTTTGTGCCAGAGACGAAAAATAAATCCCTGGAGGAAATACGACGACAGTTTACAAAAGAAAAACGCCTCGGCGAAGTCATTCAGAACAGCGGAGCTCGTGAGATCGAACTGCGATCACTGACGGAGAAAGTCCAAATAAAATTAGTACCGAAACAAAATTTAGCTAACGATGGAATTTGATGACATAAAGCCGTTGTCATTTATATTATTTAAATATCATGCGGATAATAAAACTGGAAGCAAATGGCTTCTGGAAAAATGGTTGCTATCGCCGTAAAACAGATCGCTAAGCATCCAGAAACAATGAAAGTGTCACGGAATATTATCAATTCCATTGGATGAACAGGCCTTACAGTGCGCGTTAAACCTGATATAGTTAAGTCTCTATCAATTTTATTAACCGAAAATCAAAAATCAACGTAATGTGACATTTCATTAGACTATGCTTAGTCGACTTCGGATGGTATTCCATTTTAACAGACTCCACTGTCACTAGTTGACCATATTGTACAAAATTATTTTCGAGCGGTTTAGTCTATGAATATCGTTAAATCGGGCTGTTACACGGTTTAACAACGAAATGAACGTTTGCAATATATTTTCTATTCTCAGAATCGCCGCACTTATTAGGGTCGATGATGACTGACTGAAACGACACGCTATCTTCCCGATGTTCTGGAAATTTCTAAAATCTTTCAAAGCGCGTACAAATATCAATGTTTCGTGTTGAAACTTCCAAGAACCGCAAGAATACAGACTTGTGTCAGATACGAGGCACGTGCAGGTTTCGACACAGAATGATCGTGCTCGGTAACTCTTGGTACAAATCTGCTGATAAGTGTTCCAGTGGCGGAAAGCGTGCAACCGATCCTGCAGACTTTAAAAGTGATACGGTTCTTGCACAAACTTGATGAATTCGTCCCGCCGTACGTAATGACTGTGTCCTAGTACAAATCACTACTATCCAAAAAAAAAAAAAGTTTTGGACTGAATAATTTAAAAGTGGTTTAATGTAATCTGTAAATTTATTTATTAACCATGTGATGAACACTGTTGAGGAATTGGATTGTGATGATGACTCCTTGCCGATGTAGGTGTAGTTTGTGACATGTCTGTCTGAGTGTCAATGTACTAATGTAATTCGTAACTTATAGAGAAAAGGAATCAACGCGTGCAGTCCAGCCAACTAAAGAAGTGATCTGTTCGCAAACTTGGGTACATTTCTCATCGCTCTCATTTTTAAGCAGTAACTCACCGGCGAGTACTTAAAAACAAACTGGTATATTTAAATTATTCACCGTTGTAGAAAACACTATTGTGGAGTGTCGTCGTTTCTTTTGTTGGCAGGATTTGAAGCATAATGATGAATGTTTTACTGAGGGAGTGATCTAAGGTCTTCAAAAAAATCACACGAGAAATAAATATTTACAGCGTTTTTATCTAAGGAATATCATATCAATAGAAAAATGAGTATTTTTATAAAATGTACAAATATATTATCAAATTCAGTAGAATTACCAAGCTGCAATTTTTAAGCTGCAAACGACAAATTTAACTTTTCCCCGTACTTATTCCACACGAAATTGCTGTATGGTAAATCTTCCACATAAAGTATTTGTTTAAATATTTGCAA
Source organism: Zhengitettix transpicula (assembly GCA_037074705.1). Classification (NCBI taxonomy): domain Eukaryota; kingdom Metazoa; phylum Arthropoda; class Insecta; order Orthoptera; family Tetrigidae; genus Zhengitettix; species Zhengitettix transpicula. Next base: position 59,891,170 of record CM073595.1, on the reverse strand, counting down.
TAAAACATTTTTTATAATTTGTTTTTATATGATTATTATATTTCTGTACCAAATTAACGTTGCTTTTTCAGTGCAATCCTAATATGGATATATTTCTTTTTCCCTCATCCCGTGATAAATGTAATTCAGACGATAAGTTATTTCTATCCTAAAATGGAATGGTAATTTATTTTTATTTTTAACAAATGTGTTAATCAACATGCAAATTATGATCCTTCATGACAATTACATATACCTATAATTTAATCGAAGAATTTATGTTTTCTATCAGTGTTGGTATGTAACTCATTCCATGAAAACTAACCGCTATCCTCTTCAAAAGATGGAATGTGTGATTCAAGTTCAAGTTCTTGGGTGAAAACTCTCATAAAACAAAAACATATATATGGCGTGTTCACAAAAGTTATATTTTAGAAGTTTCGGCTAGTTAAACGATTAGGGATATTTTAGAGGAGAGAGAAAACGTCTCGAAGTACAGGAAGTAATTTATTATTTAAATTAACTACACATCTATACATCTTAAAAACCACCCGGCGTTGTATATTCCATTAAAATTTTGTTACACAAATTTATAAACATATTTCACAACATTACCGTTGATAACTACGTATGTTCTCTTTTCAAGAGAAGTGGTAATGTTGAGTGCAGAAAACAATGGATTAGTTACATATTTTAAAGCGATTGACCATGTGCCTGCACAAGGTAGTTTATAAAATTTTAATACAAGGATACCAGAACGTCACGCGAACATCCAAGGGAATCGGAGCTCTCATGTGGTTCCGTAGCACAAAAAAAAATAGTTTTTGTTATGATTGATCTGCGTTTCGTGTGTTGCAAGAAGAATATGGTAAGAAAACGCTATAGAGTTTCATTCATTACTTAATATGAAAATTCTTTACGGCGGTACTGAGATATTTTTGTGATATGCTAACTTTTAGAAACCGGTTTATATCATTAATGCAACGTTTTGATAACCACTAATCTCTGTCATCAACTTAAAGCTGTATAAACAGTATCTTTATTTACTGGGAATAATTGATATCTCTATGGTGCAAACTTTCTGATGACGCAGAGGCTGGAGTGAACTGATCCTTGACCAGACGTGGTGAATGGAGAGTCCCTGTAGTCCAAAAAGGTAATACAGAAACATCCATTTCGGAACAAAGTCTGATCTACCATTGTAGAGGAACCAGATGATAATTTTCCAAAATTCTGTTTGTAAAGATTCAAAATGTGACAAATTGAGAACAAAATGTTTCCACGTAACTACAAATTTCCTTTCCCTCAGAACCTTCTAAAATACTAAACCACCAGAATTCAAGGGTGGAAAAAAACTTTCAGCAGATTAAGCACTTGGAAGGAACGAAATTCTATCAAAATAGCCGTTGTGAAAGGTCATGAAATTCTTCTATCTTTAACCATCGTGCTATCACAGAATTCGAAAAATACGAGATCAAGAAATTGCTGATTTCAAGATAAAATATTAGCCAAATAACAGCAGTACACCTGTCAACAAGGTCAAGAAGTTTTATTTGCGCAACACAATATGCTTGTCATGGTCTGAGAGACAACTAAAGATGTTTTACGTTTTACCAAACACATCAGCCATGGTGCTACACAGGAAATATAAAGAGTATTGCCGATTTCGGGAAACCGCGATACACATTTGCTACTTATACACTTTAGTAATAGACTCTTATGTCGGCGCTAAGTGAGAGGTCAACTCTGATGAACGCGAGACAAAGGGCAGCTGGTCTGGACCAACTCTATTCAGTAAATTCAGAAACGGCATTCCACTCTCATCACGCAATTGGCTCAATACACTTGACACGCCTTCTAATAAAGCGAAATATTTCCGCCATATGTCTACATCAAGAACCAAAATACTTTTCAATTGGAAGGATCGCAAGAAGAAATTGACGGCAGTAAATATAATACTTAGACCTAGGTGGAATCCCAAGAATTACTTATCCAAAATATAATAATAGTTAGCTTTACCTTTTTTAAAAGATAAAGGTGTAAATTCGCCATTGATATTAGTTTTTTAGATTTAATGTATTAAGAGTTTATGTGGATATAATTTATATTTCAAACATCTCTTTGCAGGTGAAACTCTATCTTTCTTTTTGTGTGTAATTACCTTATGCTTACTAGATCACCTTCAACTATGTGCAGTAATGGAATATTTTATTGAGCTACCTTGAGTCAGAGCCTTGGGAAGCTCTGTACAACAGTTTCTCAGCAGTTCCACCTTTTACAGTGCATTCTTTAGGAAATTTGTTCTCCACCTAAGAAATAGCAAGTTTTTCTTACTTCAGTCATATATTAATTGAAACAATAACACAGAGTATGTTTGTTGTCAGATAGTACAGACACTAATGTTATTTAATTTAATTATCAATTAAATTTGTGAGGCTATTTATAAAGTATCACCTAATTTCTTATAACAAATTTGTGTTACATATTACAATTGTGTGTGAACACAGGAATAACATCGTGACAGGAAGTAAATAGCAAAAGTTGCTTCTTTTTAATTAAACTATATAAAAAAATTGATTGATAATGCTAATTGCTGTATTTTATCAATTGAAATTAGATGTGAGGCACTTAGAGGATATAGCTTACCTGAAATTTAAGATTGTTTTCAAAAAGGTGATAAAGATGAAAATTTTTAATCCATCAGGTAATTGCCATTCCATGTCAGTTTGCAGTCTAATTCGATTTTGCTGATTATGGAGCAGTACGTTAAATTAAATAACATTAGTATGTGTAGTATTTATTCATATTCGATGGATACCGTAGGCAAACAAAAATTTGAGGAAATGTTAAGTCAGCAATTTAACATTAAAGCTGATATCAATTTGATGTAAAGCAGATGCCTTCATAGGTTACAAAATTTGAAGTACTATTTACTCTCCACTGAGTGTTATTCCATTGTCCACAAATAATTGTAATATATAAGATAAGAAATGTAGTGATACTTTATAAATGACCACACATTTAATTAATCGATGAATAAATATGATTAGTATCTGTAGTATTTATTCACATTCTATAGATACTAAAGAGAAGTAGAAACTGGAGGAAACAAATTATGATTTTATATATACAAATTAATGCTATACTCAATGTTAACTTAATTATGATTAATAGCTCTTGGTTGACATTCACATTTATTTATAAAACTACCTATTAACTTTTTATTATAATAAAACTGTGGCTGTTAACCACTACAGTATGGTATCCCTTAATCTGTAAATTCATAAAGAAAAATAAGAAAATGTAGTTTATATTTAAACATTTTTAACTGTTCAAAGGAAATTGGGAGTCTATTAATTATACTAATATCACTATGATGTGCTTATTTTTGTGTGATAATTAGAGATTTCCTTTGCTTGAGAATGTTATTTTTATTTCTTTTATTAATGCAATGCATATCTGAGTTGGTTGTGTATATGTAGCTGTTATTAACAATGAATGACATCAATGATTGAATTTACTGCCAAGAAAGTTTAAGTATTTTCCTTTTTTAACTAGTCCTCTGCAAAAACATTTTGATGACACTTGTCATAATGTTCTCACAACCTTTCTTCTGCAGATTAACAACTTTCTCTTTCCCTGAATCGTTACATCAGAACATTATACCATATATCATTCGTGAGTGAAAGTATACAATCACTGCATCTTGGCATAATTCTATCATCAAAGGTCGTAGAACCTACTATATTTTGAAGAAGATTAATAAAATTTCCAATTTTATTTATTGTCAACAGATATACCTATATAGCCAAACATTTTTTTTTGTAATGATATTATGATTAATTTATTGTACACAGATACTTTAAGTATTCTCAACATTACAACTTGACAATTTAATGTCTTTTATTTTGCTTAATTCTATATCATGTGGTATGTCTGTAATTACATGAAATATGTGAAATTATATTAAAAATAGTTAACTTAACACCAATAAAGATACTCACTGAATTAATCATTTACTGTTCCTTCTGATACATTTTATTACGTGTTTATTAAGCCACTGATATTATCTTCAGAAGAATAGTCTTGGGGAATGAAAAAATAATAATAATTGGCCCAAAAATAGCAACTGCATCCTCTAACTATTTGTCCCCAATAAGCCATCGCTTTGAACTAAATATGAATCATTCAGTGACACTTTGTGTTATCTAATAGCTAAATTGTAGAGCCCATTATAAGTTCATATTTATCCCAGATTACATAAAATTTTCTGACCAATTTCTAAAGACCAAAACTCAACTCTTCTAGTTTATTCACAGAAATTCTTATGGACATTAGTTTTGTTTACAAAAAATTATTTAATATAATTAATAATCTATCCTGAAATCAAATCGAGAAATGGTTAAATATTATATTTGTAATTAATGCATTACAGGATTTATTTGGTTGTTTAAAAGGAAATATTTATTTTATATGTTAGCTAAGCATTTAATGGGCATGAAAATTCTGCACTGGTATGTATACAAATGTATTAATTATATAAGGAAAATAGAAAATATTAATAATTGTGTAACTTCGACATAGATTTTTTATTATATGCTGAAATTTGCACCTACTTATGTACCAGTTAATATCCAGAACAAAAACCGAAACAAAATACAATGCCAATAATACTTCAAGTTTATATTAAGGAAATGTGCATTTTATAGATGATTATGAAAGGAAGAAAAAATGGAGGTGAAGATACAAATAAATAGTGTGCATACTAATTAGACTTAAATAAAATAGACACTAACTCTTACCTAGAGTTAGCAATGGTCCTGATAGACTGCCAACAAACATAAGTTTCAATTTAAATTAATTAAACCTAATCATGACTTACTGTGCAAATAATTAGGCAAGTCATTAATATATAAAAAGATTGTGGATAAATTTAGGTGAGGAAAAAGTGTTCTAAATAAATAAACATTTTACCACGGGATGCTGTTTATGAGCAACATGTCACAACAAAGCTTAAGCAGATGGTCCACATGGCTGCAATAAATCTGATGTTTGGAGGTCAAGTGTGCTATATCAGATTAAATAAATATTTCCTAGGTAACTGAGGGTGAGAGTAGAACATTTTTCTTGATTTCAGTTTGTAATAACAGTGAATAAAATGACTTTTCTGTTTCAAATTAATGAAACATCAACTATTGCAAGGTTGGGTATTATTAATTCAAAGTCAATAATTTGAAATCAATTAGAGAATTATAAAGAAACACAGTTCATCAGATCCCTTACCTGAGTCATGTCATGTGCCTCATATGAATGTTAGAAACATAATGTTTTCCATGGTTACTTTCCAATCCCCATTAGTGCAATTGAGTTTTCTTTGCATTTGATCTGATCAAGAAATTATTTACTTGTAGAGCTCTTAACAGACATTTATTGGTGTCATTATTAAATACTATTAGAGAACATACACACTGTAATTCCTTCAGGTTATTTCTCCTATATAGTTCAGTGAAACTAGATGAGTCCAAGTGTTGGAAAGCAGTGACACAGAACATTGTTAGGCATGGTCTGTTCCTCCTAACTTCAGTTTATACTTAAACAGAAAAACTGACTGATAATCTGTAAGCAAGGTATGTAAGATAACATACACCAAACAATGTATTAGTAAAAGTTTCAGGTGAGAAATTGCATGAATGCCAAGTATTTTGGCACTAGATAGACTTTCTCTTATGTAACAACACACTCACAACTGAGAAGAATTCAGTGTTTCTTCTATGCTTTCCACAAACATTTATGTGAAGTTTATTATATGTTTAGATTTAACAATAGATACTGGTTTTATATCACATCAATACATATTATTTCCAAACACTACTATTCCAGAACTATCTCTGACATATCGTCTACATATGGTTCTGGGGCCATTTTCTGTAACTGAGATTGAATAAGCATCCTGTCATTGCGACGGGATTTCGTGACCTTCTTGACCATTTTAAAGATTACAAAGTATGTGGCACTTAGAATAGCTATCCTATCCTAAATAGAATCTTGTTGTTCCGAGAATGAACAGTAATTTTAATTATTTCAGAATGAAAGAGACCGAATTCCCACTATAACCAAAGCTCTTACCAGATGACGATGGAAGGTAATTACTTATCATTTATTGATCTCTTAAATTGGGTATTAGGAATTATTTGTTTCAATATATTAATATTGGAATTATTGTAAGCTTTTATAAATGAGGAAGCACGAAAAATGGCGCCGGTTTATCCACGGAACAGAAAGTGTATAAAACCAAATTATTCGAAGCAACCTTAAATTTCCAGTCATTAGGAAAAAATGCAGCAGCATTTGGTTCCAGTACAAATCAGCCTATAGTATTGAAGAATTGTTGTCTTCGAACCGAGACCAGGAAATTCAATGGTAATTTCTCATTATTGTGGCGCGTAGCAGGGAGAGGACCTGCGATCGGTCATCGTCACGTGTTATGAGTTCACTTTTGCTTATAACTTATGATTCGACGTGGTTTGCGAACTAATCCTTATCGAATCTAGGGCATGAGTGCGGGAGTTTCGTCAAGTTTTCTTTTTCTGTAGAAAACGTTTACTGCAGACTAATCAACCACCAGCCATTAGGAACAACAAGAGTCTCGAAGGACTAAGCTAACTGTGTATTGTGAAATAGGACCCGTGTTTCCTTTCATTTCACCAAGGCTGTGTACGGTAGAAAAAGTCAGTTACTGCCGAGAGATTCCGTCACCACACGTCCAACACGCTCTTCAAGACGCTAGTTCTAAAGTACTAAAATCCTGATTACAGAAGACAATACGCACAACAACTGGAGAAACAGAAAAATGCTCAAGATCTGGTTCCAGACAACTAGCTGTTTTAAAACAACTTGCTCAATATGTTATGTTTTCACTCAAACAAATTTTCTCAGAGTTACAAGATGATAATGATCCAGATAATCCTAAATATAATCCAGGGATCCACATTTCCTTCCGACAATCCGCGAACGGCATAAGTTACCCTATTCCACAGTCAACTCCTATACTAACTGACACTGAGGGGAAGATCCAGAAAAGTCAGGCTATGTTCGTTCATTGCTCAAAACAGAGATATATAGTGAGACCCAGCGGGCCGTTTTCCCACCAGCAAGATAAATTTGTTCAGTACCATTAGGAGATGACTTGTCCATCGCTCACTGAAGATCACTACGACTAACTGAAGATCTGACAGTACGATTGGGTACCCATTCACTCAAGAAATCTCCGTTTTTCTAAAACACTATTGGCATCTAAACAATTATCGTGTGTGTAACCTGTGCCGACTAATTAAGTGCAGTCAAAACTATGGAAGTGAATATTTTCTTTACTAAATACATCCTTTTGTTCTTTTAAATTTTTCAGACTTATTTGTTTTGCTTTTTTTTGTGTTCTGCTGAAGGCTACAGGTCTAGCTGTATGCGTCCCCTACTCCTCCTACTCCTTCTCCTCCTCCTCCGCTTCCTCCTCCGCAGTCAGGTAACGGAACTCACAGTCAGTGAGTCGGCAACTGCAGCGTGTTCCACACACATCTGCACCATGGGTGAGTTACTTCCTCAAATTGCAAAACAATTACGTTACACAGACCGCCGAGTCTTCAATCCGTCGTGAACCAATGAGAAAACGGCTGTGGCTCACACCTGGGTCCTTACACCGTGTCCTTCCTTTGTTTCCGATACGACGAACCTCACGCGTAACTCTCAGCATCGAGCCGCGTGTAGGACTTCACACGTCAGAAGGAACGTTTCTTTATCTGTCTCGCATAACACACCTCGTCTATGGAGAGTGAAAGTTTAATTGTGTATCGGACGAAGGGGTCGAGCCTTGCAGAAATTTCACCTTGACTACGAGCCTCGCCTCCACACTTGCATTTTCGGACATGAGGTGACTCAGCTTCGTAGTTTCCTCCCGTTCGTTAAAGCTTACCCGTAATATTTGATAACCAAATGGTACGAGGTATACCGGTGGAATTATGAAGCCTTAAAAGAAGGTTGTGCGGTGATCCTCCTACACAGACCAGCAATTAAAAGACATTTCAAGACCTGAACTTGACATTTGGTCAAAGAACCTTTCATTTGTTGTATGTTTCCATTCTCATATGATTACGAAAAATAGTTTTGTTGCTTAAACGATAATGAAGGTCAGGCGAAAACGAAATTTAGCTATTTGTTCTATATATGTATATATAAACATATGTTTTGTGATAAACATCGACATTTTAATTGTTCATGATATTAATACTCACGTCACTAGCTACTATCATAAATAACAATAGATCTAAAACTGTCACGTCGTCTGAAAAAAATCGACTCAAAATCCAAAACAATTGCAGGTATTGTGTGTGGGGGAGCCTATGAAATTTCCGTTGGAGCTTTCGAACCAAACAATAATTTTTAGTGTTATCATATATTATCAACTAACTCCTAATTAGATAAAACATTAGAAAATTAATTATTTCTTAATAATATATGTAATTATATGATTATTTTATATGCATTATTCATTAAACACTATTTAAATTGTAAATCAACATTTCCAAGTAGGATAAATGCAATGTGACAAATACTACTCATTGATTGAAATGTTTTGACTTGGACTATGTATTAGTTTTACTTTTCGTGAAAGAAGAGAAATATTTTCTGCAAATGACGAAAATTATTTAAATTCCCTTGGGTTTGTAGAGCATTCTTTGACAGGAAAAGAGAAATGTGGTCACGTTTCGTTTAGTAAACATTGCATGCGATTCAATAGAATTAATACTTTAAAAATTATCTGAATGTGACGGTAACGCTGATTTGTGTATCGTTACCCAACCAGTTTTGCTTTTTTTTTGTGGGTGTGCTGAAGTTTTGCAATGTAGTCGCGTTCCCTGGGAAAGGCTGAGAGACAAAAAAAATAGACCATTAGCGTGGGGCTCACCTGCAATACGACACAAATGTCAAGGTTCAAATGCTGGTCTATGATTTCTTGCAAGGACGTGTAATGCTGAGACCCTTTCAAACTCGATATCCTACAACGCTCAGTCTAAAGAAAAGTACATAACTGTATTTTCCTACGCGGGAAGAGAAAATGTTCCACTAAATTTGACTTGAAATATTTCTAAAAATACAATATAATGCAGAGTTTATAATTTCAGTAGATAAAAACCTTAATTTTATAATTATTGTGTTGCTGTCCATATTACGTCTAATTTGAATTTATCTGAAACTAAATTCACAAATTTAATTATATGCAGGTGATTTACAAAGACATTGTCGTCAGATTAATACACGAGAGTTAAGATTATTTTATCTCATTTCCACTGAAGTTGAGTCATTTTGTAGACAGTGAGTTATTATATATAAAGACGTCCCCCCGTAACCGTCTTGTTCCTTACTCAAATATCTTTTCCCATCACTTAGTTTTATATACAGGTATTAACGCTACGTTAAAACTACAAATTACTTGCCTGGGGTTGCCATCATCGGACCTGCAGCAGGGCGGCTATGACGTCACGAATTGACCATCCGAAAGTTGTAGTCAAACGATTCCACACAGACTTCGCCCATTGAAATTCGTCCCTTTCGGTTTTTTCTCTTCCCCACAAAATAAACTAATAGCGACAATTTTTTTAACTTCGGCCAAACATTGCTAGTTAAATTCGCCACAACCTTACAGAAAACTAACTTCCAGAACCTCTATAAATTCCGGTCATGTCTGATTTTATGTTGTTTGAACTTTGTGGGACACGTATTAAAAGGGCACTGCGAATTTCACCAAAACGTCTAGCTACTATCGTTTGTGGACTGCATGGACTATCTGATAACAGTTAATCGCCCGCTCGGCATGCACAATCAAATTTTGTATTTTATTCTTTACTAAAATATAACTTTTCATGTTCATTAAAAAAAATCAGTAGCTTAGTTTCGTGGAAAATTATTTTTATTTATTTTTATTATTAAAATATTTTCACTACATTTTGCCAAATTCTGAAATCCAAAATAAATTCCCGTCACATTAATTCTCCCGTCCAAGTTCTTGTTTACGAAATCTAATTCGCGAGCTGTGATTTTGGGGAAAGTTTGCACACACTTTCGCCATCAATAAATCTTTCGCGTAATGCTAGATTAAATTTCGCAACATTTACGTAACAGAAAGGCAAATCTGTTCGTGTGCAAATGTTTATTTAAGTATTAAAATTCAGTTTCCTGCTGACATGTGTTACTATTAGAGCCTCTAAACGTATTTACGTTGTAGAATGTAAGGGTAAATAGAAATATTATGAGCTCACTTTTGAATTTAATCCAAGTTTTTCTTCATACTTACGCGATTAATTGCATTAACACCGAATACGGTTTACAATCTTCAGACCTGAAGTACGCTGTCCATGGCTGCAGATATTCATTTTACTAGCGCGAGAGATATTCCTGATTGGCTACCCTACTTATTGAACCACAGGGAAAAAACATTCAGTAAAAAAACATAGTTTTTCCCTAACAGTTTCGATTTTTAATCGCACAATTCTTTCATTCTAGCTCTGGATTGAAATAGTAAGTTTATTTTTTGTAACGAAATTGATATTTAATTTTTTTTATAATCATTAGCGACTGTTTAATAGCATTAACTAGGTCACATAGATGGTTTGCGCAGGTTGCCATAATTAAACTCAGCGACATCCATAACCCCGGATTTTACTCCAATCTCAGTTGTTTCTGCGTTATTTTTATGTACCGCTCCTCCACCCCCATCCCTAAAGGTGCTCCCTTCCCATGCCAAGAGGTTGAAATTATACCAAAAAAAATCTGGAAATTATACAAAAAATCTCATTGACACTGAAACATTTTTTTCGACTAAAATATCGGCAGTTTTAACATGTTTGAAAAATTACACCCCTGTCCACTCCTGCCGCTAGGGGTTGAATGTCATAATTAAACTCAGCAACGTCAATAACTCTGGATTCGACTCCAATCTCGGTTGTTTTCGCCCCTCCACCCTCTCCCATCAGGGTGTTCCCCTTCCATGCTGAAACGTGATTAAATTCTACTTAAAACACCTCGGGAAAAAAACTGTCAATCTCACTGATACCGAAAATATTTATCGGACGTAAATATCGCCTCATAGTGTTTGTTTCCCGTTCTGAAGGAACATGTGTACGAAATTTGTTAAAATCTGATCCATGGGTGTAGATTTGTATGTGGAACATACACACAGACACACAAACAGTCTATTTTATTTCTTAGAAGATGAACGTCATTTGTATAATTAATTTTCTAGAAACTCTTCCGCATTCAATTTCAATATATAATTCCCACTTCCCCCTAGCTACCATATCTACAGTAAGACAGACAAATGTTCTGTTGAGCACTGCCAAATCGGTCTTTACCTTATCACAAGTTATGGTTTCGCGTTTGAAATGCGTGGGATTTCACATCTGGAAAATGAAGGCATGGTAGTTACTCCTTTAATCCAGTGGAAATTTATAATTCTAATGACGGGCAGATTTATTTCAACACTATTTATTTGAAATTTTCTACTACCGGCTCTTTTGTTAGTGCAATTAGAAGATGCTTCGAGAATGTGGTCACTCAAAGTGATGAAGTCACCAACGTTACGAAGGTAATCCTTCAGTACATTACATCGGGTCTGACGCAATGATGAGAAAGTCCCTTTAAGGACACGCACGAGTCCGCTCAGCGGTTAGAGACGAGTCAGTACTAAAAGGTTACTCGAAATTATTTACCTATAGTACATTCATTTAAATATATATATATATATATATTGATTTTATTTTCCTGTACTTTAAAACGAGGTTGATGTTCATTGCGAAAGTTGACGGACCCATTTTGGGGGAAGCGAATTGAATCCGAATTCGTGGCACAGCTACGATTATTTCTTGGTAACGAAAACGGTTCAATTTGAAGAGCTAATCGGTCTCTCACTCAAGCGAAAGTGAGATTTATTAGTATTCACTGTCCGTACAAAAGAATAGATTATTTATTATGAGGCTGTCAGTGCAATAAATCGTCACCAGTTCTTCCGTAGTCTCCAGGGTTCATCATTCTACTGGGAGAGCTGGAAAATAAAAATAAGTTATTTTTAATTCGAAACCTTTATTAACTTACCCATCCAAATGAGACTAGTTTAACATTTCTGTACATGTAATATTTAAAGTAGTTCTTTCAGAAGCTTTCGGTTTTTTTAAACCATATTCATCTACAAAATATGTACATAGATTCAAAACGTGCGTTGCTTAAAATATTCATCAACAAAAATATTTATTCTTAAGAAGATTCTAAGCCATAAGGAGATATTACCTTATTTAAAAATTATATTACGCGAATTACAGCATTAAAACTGCGTTTCCATATGGTTAGCTTCAGAAAAAAATGTTTAAAACTGTTAAATTTTTCTTATTGGATAGTCAAGTAAATAAAGATTTGGACCGAAAAATTGTCCTTTTTAAATCTGTAAAACATGAAAATAGTATAAATAATCTATCGCCCAAAACATTTTTCATAATGAGATGTTACATGATTTTTTAAAAATTATATTACACCCATTTCCGCTTTAAAACAGCGTTTCGCAATTGATAGCTTCTGAAATAAGTAGCTTTAAAGCGATAAATTTGTGTTCACTGGATGGACAAGTAAAGGTTTGAAACAAAAAAATAATTTATAAATTGCACCCTTTAAACAACTATATAAAAATAAGTTTAGTGAATCCACCTTCCGTAAAAATAAGGAACGGAATATCATTAATATTAAAATTCAGTTGGATCGTCAAAATATTCTCTCTATCAATAGTTACCGTCAGTGAAGTGGACTAGTACACCTGTAATATTGTTCTTCTTGTAACATTTTCTCAAAACCATTAATTAATTAATAATGATACTTTCTCATATGTCTTTATAAATAAATCAAATTGTTATAAAAATATTTTCCCGTTCACCCCACTTTCATCGTTATTGTTGTATTTTGTTTGTTCATTTTCTTTCGTTACGGATCCATAGATATCGGTAGTTGACGAACTAAAATGATGGATTTGGAGATAGTAGCGACAACCTGGGGGAGAAGTCCAATAATCCAAAGAGAAAAAAAAACAGAGATTTGCCAATTCTTACATTTATGAAACTAATTGGTTCAGTCCTGTCCCATTGGTGGATTTAGTGAGTTAAAATGATGAAATCCTTGAAGTGCGTCGCCTTCATCATTAAGAATCACTTTCCACGGTGATCTAGTGATCTAATACCTTGAGAGGTAAAAGTCCTGGGATCGAATTCTTGAAACGGTCGATTATTTCATACATTACTATACATTTTCTCCGTGGACTAAACTCAACCTAAATAATGTCAAGGAATGAAAGCCAATTTATTAATATGTTAGAACTTTCCCATTCTGATTTGAGTGCGTTACAGGTGCGTAATCAAAGCACTTGTTAAAGACAGGAGGCGAATGTGTTGACCTTAGTTAAATGAAGCGTGAAGTGCTTTGCTCGTGTTTTAACAAAATCGTGCATGTACCGTTTGATCGATCTTTATGTGACCGGACAGTGAGCTTCAGTTCGGCAAATAAAGAAATAATGAGTGAAGCCACCTGATCGCTGTCTTTCCACCCCCCCCCCCCCCCCTCATTTCTGGTTAAGCAATATTTCACAAGCAGATATTGAAACATGTACAGACCAGCCTGGGGAAAGCACCGTTGGAAAAAAATAGTATTTATTCTGCAGTTATAACAGTTTTGATTCTGGATGCGCTTTTGAAACTTCTACGACACTATGATTTTGTAATATGAGACGAGTAAACTAAACTGAAAAGCGAATGTGACCTTTGAGTCTCACTTAAGAGGGAGAATATGATTTCGTTCTCCGGGTGTGTTCCCTCATTAAAATTAAACCAGAAATCGTCAAAGTGTGCTCGACATTACAAAATTCAAGCGCTACAATTTACAAAAGAAAACAACAACAGGGAAAGTATTATTGGAAAAATATATCCCCAAAGTTGTTTTGCTTCTGCGTCGTTACGTTATCTGTGAGGAAAGCAAGTTTCAGGTCAGCGCCATATAAGGGGGTAACAATCCACCTAATTCATTCCACGTCTATGCCAATACACCTTGACATTTCTCCTGGCCACTCCGTATATAAACGTACAGCTAAAAACTTCAATTACGCTTTTGTAAGTGACAAGAAAACAATGTTTCCTCACTTCTTGAGTTACCCGTTAACAGTTCAAAGAAGAATCGTCACACTGCATTAGTTTCTTTTTGTAAAAACTAGATACAACAGGCACGCGCTGTAAATAGTAAAATCAGAAAAAAGGCTAATTTGCATGGTTTCTTTGTGGATATTCGCAGCATATTAAGCGGAAACTTCAAAGAAAAATTCATTATAAATTCTAAAACTTTCGTATTCAATTTCTTGTGTTATTTATCCAAAATGCGCCACGTTACTGTTGTATCCATTGTTCCTTTCTCGATTTTTTAAACTTGTTTAGTTTAATTTTCTTTGATTCATCTGACACTAGAAATTTCACTCGCGATAACTCCGTAAAATAAATGAATACAGTATTAAAGAATTCGTTCTTATGCAATCCTGGTTTACTGCTTTACCAAGCCCATGCATCTAGTTAAGCATCATCTGGAACAGTTTTAATTTTTATTCGAGTATGTAATTTAAACCAAAATTTCAATGTGTATCCCCCTTTTTTTTAAAAAAAAAATGAACACATTAAATCTCCATTCCTTTCCTAAAAGAAAACGAATTCGTGTGAAAATCAATACATTGACCGCGCTGTGAAGGATTACTTTAATTCAGAGAAATATTGTATGTGTGTTCAATTGTCTGGTCTGGGGTAAGTAGGAAACTCTGGGAGGGACGTAGAGACATACAAATTTGAACAATTTATTAGGCTGAAAGAGGGGAAAATACAAAGGCCGTCGTAAGTCAGAATGAAGACATCAGGGAAATGGATCAAGGATCATATATCATTAGTAATGGACAGGAAACCGCTAGTTTTCAAAGAAATTCCATCTTATGGTTACTGGATACGGTTTAACGCTGACAGTGAGATAATTGACACCCGGAATATTTTCTCGGTTAAATTCAAAATTGTCAATCCAGGTAAGTGTAGTAGGGTCGCCTCTCTAATCCGTCTTCACGTAAGAGCGCTGACGGACTGATTAATTACTAGTCCAGTGTGCTGCGTTCTAATTTACAGTAAGTGAATGTTCTCGGAAACGGGAGCAGGCAATAAAGTCTCATGTTTGCGTAGGATTTCCTTTCAGAATGAAGTATTTACTCGGGCCGTATGCGTTACGAAATTGCAAATATCGATCTAGCGTCTTGCCAGATGTATCTGAAATTCAGTACGACTTTTGCGGATGAACGCTAAATCCACGGACTGGATTAACGAGCCTTCGATTCTGCGTTCGGGTGTGAAGTCCCGTTTCCTCGTTCCTATTTTGGACGTGCGGACTGTCCGAGTGGGTGCGCTGGCTGACCTCGCCGAGAACGTCCTTCCTCATTTGGATCCGACAATCAGGGTCCTTCAAAGGACCCAAGCGCTTGCCAAGTAGATGCCACATTTTTTCTGAGTCTGATTTCTCGAGATAAATCGTTGGGGCGTTTGCTATACGCGCGTAGGTGACCTGGCGTGAAATTCAATGTAATAACAAACACAAAATATATTAGATTGAATAAAATGTAATACTCTACTGCTATCGCCTCAAATCTCCTCAATCCAAAATATTCCTCGTTACAAACCTTTACATCAAAATATCGTCCACATTTTTATAGAATAATATCAAACATCAATCATCATCCAAATCTACCAATTTCCTACATGAACAGAAACTAAGACGACCCGCTTTATACTTGGTGTGTGTACAAAATCTCATGCTCTGAATGTAGTTCGTGCTACATAGGGCAAACTAAAAGGCAATTAAAACTGTATATTGATTAAATTTTTAATTAAGGGAACACCATTCTTAGGCAGGATTATTTTGAACAACAAGCGGAACATTTAACCTAAAAAATGGGAGAGAGTTTCTCCAGCCTTAACGCGCTCAGTTGACGTCATATGGAAAGTCGTGCTCTTCTTTCTTCGTAACATTTAGAGACGCGATATGTCCTGATCAGTAGATGTGGGCTGAAACTGACGGTCGGCCTCCAGAACAAATAACTGACGGCTGTCTAGACGAAGGAGCGTTGCTTGAGTTTCAGTGAGTGGTTTAAATATCAGCTATGACAAAACTACCTTGTCACATTTACACAGAAACATATTACACAATGTTTAATTTTGAATGGATGATGATATAATTATTAAATCGCGAGACTTTCCAGTCTTATGAATAACATAAAAATAGCCTTGAAATATCACATTAACCGTTCCTAAAAGAACTGATTCAGAGTCAAGCGTGGTAATAATTGTAAGAAACCAATCTGACGTGAAAGCTACTAGCTTACTAGCTGAAAAATGGCCGGGGCTACTCTATATTTTTATTCATAATCATATAAAAATCCAGTGAGGATAATCATGAGATTCTTTATTCAAAAAATTAGTCCTATCACTTTTCAATATATTTTTTCATAGCAGTAAGTAACGTACTACTAGCATACATTTTGACACTATTGATATTGGTGACTGCAATAATTTTTGAGAATTACATAAAAGTTTTGCATAAAAGAGTCGTATTAACGAATATAAAAGTATTAAACAACTGAAGAATTCAACGTTGAGCAAATTAACCTTATACTTATTCTCTCTGGTAGAAATGATAAATGATATGAACATAGGCTGCACTAACGAATAATTTGGATAAATGATAATCCCATTTTTAAAAATAATTTTAGTTAATAAGCGAAATAGTGTAATGTGAGTTACAGTTTGGCCAACCTCGCAACATCTCTCTCCGCAAGACAAGGACACACTCTCCTCCACGAAATGGCGACATATATTTTTTTTCTTGTGTTACCGACAGCTCGACACCCTCTACAAACTAGTCACGCTCTGCTTACGGAGCAGGAATAACTTTTCTTTATATCTTTTATGACTAGTCTATCCAGTTGATGTTTCAGTGCATTCTTCTTGCCATATTCTACGTCCATAAAGCGAAGGTCCCGTGGAATAAGTTTACGTACAATCTTAAAAACTAAGTATAACGTAGTATTTTACGGATATATAAACCAAGTCCCACCATAAAATTCCGCCGTTAGCACGAATAATTAATTATAATTCTGAAAATTAAAACATTGGAAACAAAAAGAAAACGTATACTTCAACTAAATACTGAATTATTCAATATTGGTTTGTGTGCTGAGCTGTTATGCATTAGCCGATATTACGGTCCAATTTTCTAGAGCTTTCTACGTGAAAGCCAGATAACAGGTTTTGCAGAATCCGCCCCCGCAACAAACGCGGAGAACTGGGCTTTATTAAATTAATTTTTTTTAAAAAAAGTTGCTGCTAGAGGTTAATATGTCTTTTTGGGGGTTGATACACAGGAATCGTCTAAAACTTGTGTGTTATTTTCCAGTTAGATTAACAACGTTGATACACGAAGATTTGTTATCTTGTAGACTTACAGTAATATAAAAATAATTGTAAAGAACAAATCTTTATTATATTAACATTTAAATACTTTTTGTTTAAACACATCCGATTGGTTCAATTCATTTTTACATTAACATAATTAATAACATATTAAACTCAATATAGGTGCTGGTAACGCAATCATTCAACTGCCATTGTAACTTCTTAGCTATTTCCAGTTATTTTAATTAATTTATATTTACTGTCAAAGGACAATAATTTTAGTGCATTTATTTAATATCGTTGATTGAAGTTCAATTTTTTTTGCACCGACATCCTTAAAATAAACCTCACAGTCGGATCTATGGGATATCATTGCATACTGTCATTAATACTGCTGTTACTTTCCATATATATATATATATATATATATATATATATTCCTTGATTGTATACCTGAATACATTCACAATGCTTGTGAATTACCTTTAAAAATATAGATCGTTTTAAAGGTGGCGTTTGAAGTGTATAGAATTTTATGACGGAAATATTCCGTGCAATTGCAACATTCTTCCTCGTAGATCTGACAGAAAATTTTTATTTACCGGATACAAGTATGTTCTTCCATGAAGTATACTGTGCTCAGAGCAATTGTGCTCCACATAGAACCTGTTTCTGCTCTCTACTCTGATCCGTAACGAAGATTTCGTGTGCCTTTAACAGATTCATGGTAAGATCCGTTGGCAGCTTTTCAAGACATTCGGTTCTATCTAGATCTAGCGACCTTTACGAGAGCCAGTAACGGTATCTGCTTTACGAGAAAAAGGGTAAATGTGTAATATTACCACACACTCGATGCTTTTTGCAGTATTAGATTTTTCAGACAAACAGGTCTTGAAGTTGGTGGTACGATTCGATAAATTTATGGGAAATAATTGTAAAGTTAAATAGCAGCGACAGACGTAATATATAATATTCAGGGTGTCCCTTAAGCGTGGACAAATGGGAAGGGATATATATATCAAGAAAATAATATAACAATATTTTATTCAGTCAAGGCGGCTGAGGTCCACATGACCAGGTCATTTTGCCAATCTCCTACCATCGTGACGAATTGGGCAGGGGCACCAACATGTTCCCTCAGATCTCACCGCAAGTTTATCGACGAATAATGGATCGAAAACATGAAATTTCTATAAACCACGCCGTAATATTTTGTGCTCTTTCCACTATGGAACGTCCTGTTTGCTGACCTCACCATTCACACAATCATGGCTGAACAGCACAAAGACTTCGGTGATTACAACCAATTTATTGGAAAACGATTCGCACATCTCAAGTCATCCACCAGTGTCAATCTGGTAACTAGTACGGACGAAATGTTCACTCTTTTAAGATAAGTTGCTTTTGGAATTCTCAGTTCTCATGGATATCTTATACAGAGATTTGGAAGGTGGGGGGAAGATAATGAGCATTTGAGCCATTAAAAATTCTGTCGTTTTCGCTGGTTTATTTGATATTTCTTGATATTGCTCGTTCCTTTGAATGTAAAACTGAAAATTACGTCTTGGGTTGACCCAACAGTTCCATATCTCTAATTTATCTGATATCCATGACTGTTTAAACCTTTATTTACATAGTATAGTCGTCGTTATTTTCACATAAACGGGTTTCTACCTTCCAAAAATAATATTTTAACAAATGCCTGGAAGATCGACTTTGTTTCGTTTCTGATGATGGAGCAAGGTGTTTGATGTTGAAGCTGTCTTCCGCAATCGTGGCTCAGCAAATACAGTCTATCCTTACCTCGCGTGACTCGTAACATCCCACGCTGATTTCACTTGTTCATCACTTGCGGCATCTCAAATGTCAGCAGATGTGCGTATCTTCCAGCTTCATCAATTCATCATCAATGGGCGCAATATTGATGAATAAGTTCTTTATTCGGACGTTGCACTTACCTGTTTTAGAGTTCTCGTGAAAAATGGCAAAGAATTATGGCGCTTTCCCAATTGCACAATTCTTTCGAGCTTCCAACCCAGACTTGTAGCTAAAACATGTTCATATATACACGTAAACGGAAGAGTTTTATTTAATCTATCAAAATATAAGCGTCATGTAATATTTCCTGAACATTGAAAAAGTTTTCTAAGCAGAAACTAAGGGCAACGAAAGGTTACTCGCTTCACTTGTGTTCAATATGGAGAGAGTAAAAGCATCCAAGTCGAAAGTGAAATTACGCAACGCTTTGTCGATGACGCTGTGCAAAAGAAAGTCTGCCTCCTTTCTGATTACAAAACATTTTGTTTATATAAACTAAGCCTCTTTTGAAGGATTTGAAATAAATAAATGAATTTTTCAAATAATTTAGTTACTGCTTTGATTGCAAATTATTTGTAACACTAATTTTACCAACCAGTCTCCATATCTCAAAGCTTCAGAAAGCACTTTTAATAATAAAAACGATAATAATGTATGCGAATATTACAAAAAGAATACTTCTGTTTAGTGCATCTAGGGCATAAGTAATCTGGTCTGTCTGGTAATACGAGTTTTGAGACCCTCTTCTGATCACGGGATATCACATTATGAAATTGAATCCCTCAAAAACTGTGAACCAATTTTGCTAAGAAAAAAAGCATGTACTCTCAAGTAACTATTGTCAGGTTACGAAATATAGTAGGCCGTATCGATTACAATTTACAGTAAACATCTGAAAGATGTATTGACACTAGTATGTGATGATGAAGTCCAATTGGAAATAATTGGAAACTTAATAAAAAATTAACACACCATTGATAGGTCAATGGTTCAAACCCGCTCGGGTTCATTTCTCAAAGGGAAGGAGTAAAATCTGCAGCTGTGACTCCACTCTAAGAAAAGCGGCGTAGATGTTGATGATAACAATTGCCCAATGTTCCTCCTCTGATCTCGAAATCCTTGAACAAGCAAATAAGGTCATTAATAATTTTAATAAAAATAATTTACTTTCTTTATCTCAGTTTGGATTTAAGGAAAGGGAATTCATTATAAAGAGCTATATACTTCCTGCAATATTAAATTTGTGAGCAATATAATAATAAGTGATGGAATAGTTTGTAATATTTCTAAAGAATTTGACTGTGTAGATCACACTAAAGAGTTAGAAAAATTTTACTATATAAAATTATAGTCCTTCCTTATCAAAGAACTTGCAAGGCGTCTGGCTGAGGACTTCATCTGGTAAAATAGTTAGTTCAGGCAGGGGTATATAAAAAAGCTGTAGTTCCATAATTTTTAATTATGATACATCAGACAAATTTAAAATGGATTCTGTAGTAAAATTTGTATTGAAGTTATTTCTTTCTTATTTTTTAGATCGAGGAGTAATGGCTGTGATTATACTAGGACTTCTGCTTGTGAGTATAAATTATTAACAAGACTGTGTGGCTTTTAATGTTAATCCCACTAATTTACTGCATTTATCAAATATTGCAGTACAAATTTTACATTTCTTAGAGAAATTCTTTTGACTTTTTTTTTCCTCAATATTCAAATAATTTTGTATTTTATTTCCAATTAGTAATGAAATTTTACTGCATTTTAAAATCTATAAATTAATAAAGGTCAAATTAATTGGCAAATATCTAAAAATATTATTCGATGGTTCACTGTTATTTTGTGTTGCCCAAATGACTAAATCTAGGATAAAATGCTAAGAATATTTAAATGCTTCACTTCATTTTACAGATAGCAATTGTAGATGCTGGAGACATGATGAGGAAGTCTATTGTTTTTGATAAGAAAACCCCAGATGTATTTTATTGTCCACAACAAAAACCCACTGGATTTGATAAACTTCTAGTTAGAGCCCGACCACTAAGCAAGCTTTGTGAACATGGGGGGAAAACTTTACCTGAAGATTATAAATCAGATTGTTATAACGATGTTGATGAATCTGAATATGCTTGCAAGGAAAAGTATCGTATAATGGTAAGTTTGTAACTATAAAAAATCCTTTACTGTATCTTTTTAATTAAGCAATCAATTGTAAAGAGATTTCTACATTATACAGAAGTGTCATAAACACCTGAAATGCATTCCTTCTTTTAGTTATGTTTTCAAGATTAATATATCTACAACCACTATAACTATTTACATTTATTTATCAGGCTATAAATGTTAATTAATTGCTTATATTTTGCTATTAACTGCAAATTTTTAATTATTCACTTGCTTTATAAAATCAGAAAATATGCCGTTCCTTTAAATTTTTCACAATCACTGCCTAGAGAAAGTACATGTTTATTGCTTGAAATTTTTTATCATCTCATAGTGAGAGGCTTGACAAGAATACTAAGCCTGATGATTCAATGGCTTTATCATTATTTAAAGTTTGTCTTAATTAAATTTTTTCTTTAAACTATCAAATAAATAGTATTCCATTTATACATGACTCTTGTTTCTTAATTCAACAAAATTTATATAGTTCATTTTATTTATTTATTTGAGCTTTTCCCTGTAAAGTAATTTTATTTAAAGGCCTGGTTGCTCTGGAATAAATATAGGTCAATTTAGGAAAGTAAAATAATGATTAAATTGTGTGTAATGATATTCTTTACTTATCAAAAAATATTAATAATCTGAATTAGAATTGGTTTAAGATTATTGTGACAGTTGGAGATGTTCAAGCAGAAAATATGTATTTTATAATAAAAAATAAACAAAATATAATTTATCTAAAAAAATAAAATGTTTTTCTTTAAATGTTAAATACTAAGCTTCACTAAATTCAAGGATTAAAACCTATGAATTCCAATTATTTTACTTAAATTTTATATTGCACACTGTCACGTGATAATTACGCAACTGATATTAACATTCTTAAAATGTAACCAAATCTGATTAAATAGTTGTTTAGCAAAGAAAAATTATGAATAAATAATAACTTAAATTTAGGACTAATGATAAAATAAATACTAACTCTTTCATTTCAGAAAAGACTTGTCGACAAGAAATTAAGTGGAAGCAATGATGCAGAGTTGTCAGGAACAACTGAATACTTTTCAGTTGAAGACTACTGAAAAAGAGCAATGTTAATTTCTTAGAAATTAACATATTAGGTATTTAATATTTATATTTCAAATTTTTTACAGCTTCTTCATTACACTGTCCTGTGGCGATCTGTTGTACTCGTATATGCTCTCCTGCCTTCACTATTTGCTGTTCTCACTTGTATAATATCTTTTTCAGTTTTTCATGATTTTTTTGCCAACTTAGATTTTGTTGCTATAATCTATTCATTCTCCTTCACAAACACTTATTAAATTACTATTTGTTTCTTGTATGATTTAATTCTTGTAATTCTTTGTTATTTTTAGCTTAGCTTGTCTATCATGGCATGTCCCTGTTTCACATAATTTTCATTTCATTTAATAACAATGTATAGTTGTAACTTGAGTCTTATTATGTAGCAGTAGGTGTTAATGTGATTCAGTTCCCACTAGTGGCTTGACTTTGCTTCAGTTTAATTCAGTAACAGTAACATGTCCAGAATTTTTCTGTATTTAATGATTGTAAATATACTGTTGAGACTAATATTTATTTAAACATAAACATTAGTAGAACAGTTCAGTAATACAAATGTAAATGTACAAACAATAAGAAATAATAATAACAAACTAAAATAAATTCTAAAACACCAGTCAGTAACAGCATTCACTATCTTGTATTGTATAACATTTTACTTATAACATTTCCAACATAATCTTAGAAATTTTTCCGTCTGTTGAGAAGTGAGAACATAGCATATGTAATTTTTAAGTATGGTGACTTGGTAATAACTATTTGATTTATTAATCATATATATTGTTTATTAAACTAAGAGTTTATTATTTAGTTATAATAGTTTTTATTGTTAATGGGATAAAATACTTTTAGAACATTAAATACAAAACAAATATCTAGTTGTCTTTGATATTATTTGACTGTCAGATATTTAAGCGGAGTCGTCCCAGTTCTCTCTCTCTACACAATTTTAACAATCAGTATTTTATTTGGTGCTAACAGGTGAATAATATGGAAGAACATTCAGAATCACACATTTAAATTATACTTTGATCAGTATTTATTAATTCAGTCCCTAGTTCTTCTGCAATTCTATTTGAAATACAAATACATATAGGAAAGTTTTCCAATCTGCTTACTCATCAATAATTAGCAGAAAATTTATAAATCAAAGTTCTTCTTCAATGAATTATATTCAATGATCTTTAATATCACAATTGTGATTTCATTGATACAATTGTTAGGGTAAAAGAATTATTAAATTTTTCATCTTTTCCTATAATTCGCGTAACTGCATCGTACAAACAAATTGTACACGTTATTGAAAATTAAATGTTCCCCATCAGCATTTTTGTCAGTAACTTCAATGTTTTAAACTATTATATCCCAAATAACAAAATGTTACAAAAAATAATGTGTTTATTTTGATACTCAAATCTTTCTTTAATATCTTTGTTTCTCATTATAACTTTTTATGAAATTCGAGCAATTGGTTAATATTTTTAAGTAAGCAGGATGTCAAACTTTACAATAACCAACTAAATATGTATAGTGGTAAATTAATGATGGCATTAAACAAAAAACAATAATTTACATGCTTAAGCATAAAGTAAATTTATCCCTTGACATGCATATGAGAAATTTATTCAACTCACTGTTTATTTACAAAAAAAGCAATTAATAAAATGATAAGATATACTATGATCACATATTCTGTGGTTAAAAATTATTATAAAATATTTCATGCATAGTGACATATATTGAACGTCTGTGTAAAAATAAACACAACCTCGACTTAAAATGTTGAAATATTTTACTTCAATTTTTAAATTTATTTTAATTTTGAATGATACAGAGTATTAATCTTATTGTAATGAAAAATTACATAATGTAGTTCCCTCTTTCAAGCCTAACCAGGACATTAAAAAAGAAATACTGTTCCGATCAATTTGTCTGATTCTGTTGTATGCGACATTATTTAAGCTGTGAAATAAATTCCTATCTTTAATTTACTATTGAATTTCAAGTTTTATGCTGTTCTTTTGATTAAGAATCAATTATTTTTCAAAAATAAAGACAGGCTAAATAAATGTAATTTACTACTCAGAACAGCATAGATTTAATTACATTGTTAAAATATTGATTTTTATGTAACCTTTTTGAAGTTCTCTCATATTATGATTACAGGAGTTGGTTTTAATTAAAAAAGAATTAAACAACAGTGTAAATTGTCCTTTGATTTTTATATTGAATTAACTGAACTCATAAAGCATTAATAGTGGAAATATAATGAGACAATTTTATTAGTTTCTGTAGTTGATGTTTTGCTCTTATAAATTTGTTTTTAAATTAATTAGTAAATCATGGGTTTATAAACTTTAAATATAATTAAGTTGAATGGTACATATGTAAGAAGTATGTCTAATCTATTTTATTTGCTGTTTATTTTGAGGTATTCTTTCAACCATAAATATTGATTTTCAGTATATAATGCATAAAATTGTATTTATTGTTCTGGATTGGAACAGATTTTTTTATATTATTATGTATGAGATTAAAATAAATTTTGGTGTAGGATTTTATAATAGCAAAATTCATGTGTATAATTATTACCACCTCTTGTATAGAATCATAGTATGTATTTATTTTAATTCCATTATATAAAATAGTAGACATTATGATCATAAGTGTTTATCAACCATTTAAAATTCCATGGTAAAAGTTTTCTACTTTAAATACAATATATTCTGTGGAATTTCCAAAGTCATCCGCTTTCTTTTCTTAAACTTTTATTATGGCCATAATTTTGTCCTAAAAAGTGATGTTCTTAAAACAGAGTATTATTGTTTAATATTTTAAATTTATATATTCTGCTGAAAACATACAAACTGAGGTGACATTTTTGATTAAAGAAACCTTTTCAATTAAAAGTAAGTTAGGAACATGATTTATGTACATTATTGTTTTATATTTCTGTTAAAATTTCTTACACTTTATACCATTCCCTGAATCTCTTTCAAATTCTAATTTTTATAGTTTCATGATTAATTTACCAAACTTCACATCTAGCCCCAGATGATTATTTTTTACTTATAATTCAAGTTGGGGACGAAAAGACTTCCAAATATAATTGTATTTGTAGATGCTGATTATATCTGAAACAAAATGACCATGGACTTATATTTGCAGATAAAACTAGACGGCTTCTTAAATTTTCAAGTTAAAGTGAAATTTTGTTGGAGTACTTTATAAATAGTACTTCAACAGATACACAAAAATCTGTTCTTACAACTATTTGATTACAAATAACTGTTATAAATATTGGTAATGCTCATAACATGTATTTGGAATAATGACTAATATTAAATTATACTGATTCATTGAACACTTTGTGACAGATTAATTATTTAAAAGTGCTAGTTTCTTAAGTACATTTATATCAATTTCAGAATGTGAAACCCCTGATGCAATAGTAAACATTTGACACAAATAGATTATGTGCATTAATGAGGCATGGTTGATGTGTAATGTGGGTGTTACAGAGTCAGTATTTGCATTTATATCAGTACACAAATTGTTGAACATGTACATCATGAGTGCACATTATAACATATTATTAACATGAGCCAATATGAATTTTGAAGCCATGTTTTTTCTCAGTGGGAACTGATGTTACATGGCAATTTTATTTGTATTTTAGTATATTTTGTAATTGCATGACTTATGAATCCATGGTAAGTAAAATACCAAATTGGAAGCTCACAAATATTTTAAAGTGGGCTGAAATAAAAAAACAGGCAATTGATTTGGAAACATTACAATATTTCCAGGATATTCTGATGTCATGAAAACATAAACCAATATTTCAGTAATATTGATTTGTGTTAATCAAAACACATTGATATTCAATACTCTACTTCACAAGGAGGCATTCCTGTTTGAAGTAAGCTACATTTAAGAAATAGTGAGAAACATATCTAATTAATGTTTTTGTGAATCCCATGATTTTCATTGTTCACATTGTTTTAAACATAAATTAAATCTATAACATTCACTTATTATTATATTTCTTTTTCCTATGAGCTGTGATTTGGTTTAAATGGTGGTAAATGGAAAGATAAATTTTGAAATTTCAGAAGGCCAATCAGTAGCAGGGAAAATGGCTGTAATTTTTAACTCACAATAGCTTTTAAACATTTTTGAGTGTTTATCAACATACTTAAATGTTTTTCAGATGAGACTCCATCCACCTGGCAGTGAGAATGCGGACCCTTTTCCTAATAAAGCGAGGGACAGGTTCCTTAAACACAAATCGTAGTAGTTAACACAAATAATCAAATGCGCTTACTAATTAAATAATTTATTACCATTTTGTATTTACATTTTTTATTGCACATTAATTGTTAAATGTAGTTTCTACTGTGCTAAAATGTATTCTCTGAAAGAAATAATGTAAAGCTATGCTTTCAATGAATCGTGTATCATAATATTGTAAAATATTAAGACTCACAAGAAACAATTATTGAAATTGTTCTCTAATAGGGTAAAATAAATATATTTTTCTACTATTATAAGTTTTCAGGATGAAATGTACTGTATGTATAGAAGAATTTACACTTATGATTAATATTATGTTTAAGCAGATGACGATGATTGAATTAAATTTTATTGCTTGCAATTCCTTAAGTAAAATTCATTGAAGTAAAGACAGAATATTGTTGCAGTAGATAACGCTAAAGCAAGAAATTTAACAGTGATTATAAACATACTCCCTCTTTACTGTCTGTGAAACACTTATCGTGGAAATAGTGAATTACACATAAAATTGTTATTAATTTTTCATTAGTCTATACTATGCGTAATTGAAGATGAGAATTTTCGTTAATTTCACATTTAATCAATACAGAAAAACGGACGACATTAAAGAAAATTCTTAGAATCAAGAACGAATAATAGTGTTCAGCTTAATCCAAGATTCAAACCAGCGCAAAATTCTACGAACACGATCATTTATCTGAGGAATAATGAACTTGAGGAATAAAACGTAGAAGAATTTATTGCGACGGAGAAAAGTCCTGCTGCCATTGTATCAAAATGTAGATGGTACAAAAAGAGAAGTGGTGCACCTGGCTCAAATTCAGGTTCTCGAATGACGGAGAAGCCTTCTGAAGTTATTGTAGAAACGTAATTTGTCACGGTTCCCTTCTCTCGGGCACTCATTACAGACGTTCCAGCATTTCCTTGGAGGAATCTCTGTGTCCCTTCTCCACTCAACCGTGCATTTCCTCTCACTTCGCTCATCAAACAAGTAAATTCAAAGAAAAAAAATTTGCTTTTTCAAAGCAAACGGACATGAAATAATCAAGAACGGTGCTGATCTTCAGAATTTAAACACAACGAGTTCTAATGCCATGCAAACGGATAACAACAATGGTATTACGAATCATTCAAGATGCGAGTTCTGCGTATGAAGGATTCAATATTTCTGAACGCTGTACACAACAGCGATCGAGTAAGATTGCCGAGAAATGGAAACAAGAAGAACAATGTGACCAGAAGTCAATCGGATTACGGTGCAAATTTTCTACACACGATTTTGAAATATACCTTCATCTAGTCTGCACTCAGCTTTTGCACTTCACGGCCCGTTTATATGAGACGCTTATAAACTCAGCAGCATTACCGATCTTAATTTTTACGGCTATATGGTTCAATTTTATATTCTGTACAAATTGGGTTTTGTGTGTAGGCGCAGAATTTTTTATGGGTTATAAACCACTTTTCTAAAAATAAAGTATTTTTCTATTTCTACGGAAGGGGTGTCCTCGGTCACTAACAAACAACTGTCTGAAAGTTTTAGCAAAGCCGGCGATATTATAATTACGCTTAGCCAAATTTCTCACAATTTAGTAGTTGTTTACTAATTGTTAATACAATAAGTACAACAATATCCTTAATTCCATAGGTAAATGGAAAATACATCCCCGATGAAACGTAATTAGAATAAATTAAAAATATTCCAATACAATATGTCATTCTAACTTAAGAAGTCATGTTTTCTCACAGATTTTTCATGCATATCAGAAATATAGAAAACAAATAACAGAAATGTTGTACGAAATATACCATGTTAAGAAAGACAAGAATGGATTTATTAGAAATAAATTTGTGGAACGAGAGTTAATGATGTAGTTAATAATTTAATAAATTCTAATGACATTCAGAAAAAAAGAATATGGTAGTTGCATTAACTTGATTTTAATGAGACTATATGCAGTCAACATTTTAGAAATAGAACAGGGAATTAAGTCGAATGGTGGGAAATTTGGTGAGAAGTACGAAAATATGGTGAAGTGAAAGAAGGGTATGACTTTAAATAATTATATATAGTTTTAACATTTTTCCAATTTCATAAATTATATGCACATATAAATAAACATTCATATTCAATAATATATTATCGGGGTTTCATTAATGAATACCCGTGAATCTTTGTAAATTAACTTTTCTTTTAGTATCTCCAAATTTTTATCCGTTTGTGATAAATAAAATCCAATACGTATCAATAAATACCTACGAACCAATAAAAATAAATATAATGTCGGATTCTATTACCGTTATCAGAGATTGTATTTTTTGGCCAGATTCTATGTTTACAAATTTCTCTGTTATAAACTACACAAAAATGTTAAATAAAAATTCCTAACCCCAACTCAGTCTCAAAGATTTATTTCTTATACAGTTCATTAGATCATTAATTGTGATGATGTCTATGTGTGACGGATTGATAAATTAGATGACATGTGTAATATAATTTCTGATTCTGTGTAATATTATAAACACATGAATTTGACTGAAAAAGTTTTAAGTACCGGAACAGTATGAGAAATAAATAATTGAGATAGATTATTGGGTTAAGAAGTTTTATTTAATTTATGAATTAGTCTATTCAAAATTTATAACAGAAAGTATTTTATAGCAGTAAAATCTGATGCTGTGATACGGTTTTCTTTCATTCCATCCTGGACTAATAACATTTCACTGATAAACTTAATGCGTTATATAATATTTGTCTTCGCTTCTCTTATTTCTTATTTTAAGATTTGTATGACGCTTATTCTCTTAAATGATGCTACCAGAATTTCGTTGTATTCCGAAATAAAGTCAGGATCCTTGATATGAAATCTGTGGACTCTGCGCCTGAAGTGACGCAGCTGGACAAGCACGCGTGCGAGTCCTTTGGCATATGTCTAAGTTACTCCACGATATGACAAAACACAGATCAAACGATCAATGTACGAATGTAAAGTCTAAATTTACCGTTGAAAAACAACTTTTCAACCCGGTGTTTCTGTAACAGCACTTTTTCGTTTCGAACATTTTACTGATTATCCTTAGTTTATTTTTGGTGTCTAATAACTGCGCGTCTTCAGTTTAGTTAGTATTTTTTGGTACCTTGGCCAAATAATACAGCAAGTCTAAATTGAAACTTATTTTAAATTAATAAAATTCCATACGTGGGTAGAAGGAGTGGTTCAGTTATTGAGTTCATGTTAGCAAGTTATTTAACTTCAGTATTTTCTAGAAGAATACCCCCCTACCCCCAAATTAATTCAAGATTAATTTTTAATTTTTGAGTAAGAACGCCTGAGTAAGCAGAGCCGAGCTTTACGACCTTAAAATTTGGCGCCGAGGTTACGGGGTGTCTAGGAGAAACCCAGTCGTAAGACAAAGGCATCGGGTTATTGGAGAACCCTGCCTCAAGGGTATTGACCTGACCATAATCCCCGAAGATCAACCCTTCCAACAGGCGAGAGTAAGCCCGCGAACGTGTAAAATCTACGCTGATAGGCTGAAATCAGACACGATAAGAGGTTTCCACCCTATGGTGTGGAACGAAGAGAGTCGAGCTGGAAGGCAGACAAGCGAGGAAACAGGATAGTTCCTATCTATAACCCGAAGAACGAGGAAGTCTGGGAAGGGAGAAAGTCTGGGAGTAAATATAGTTCGCATGTACAACTTGGAGAAGAAGAAAAAGACCCGACCGACGGAAGAAGAATCTGTCTAGAGATGCTAAGAATTGTTACGCCGACGAGGAAGTGTAAAGGAGGAAGATGCCAGAAATTCCTGTGAAGATTTCCGGTTATCCTGGCGAAGCCGACTACAAAATATGAACAGGTATGTTTCTGTGTGCGGAGTAAAGAATTGAGATTTCTGCCATACGTAAATGCCCTCACATGCGACCCCTTTTCTTTTTTGGCTTATGTTCAGAGTCACATAAAATTTGCCTGTTTAATTAATTGTAATAGTTAATGTAGTTAAAGTGAATCATCTAAAGTTTAAACTCAAGAGTGAATACATTTTAATTTACCTAGATGCAGTTAAAAAAGGGACCCCATTGAATTTTTGTACACCCTTAATTATAATTTAATTTAATTTAAAGCCAATTAAAATCAATTTTTAATTTTTTGTCATATAAAATTAATATTCATATTATTACAATTTCCTAAGTGTTTAATAGGATCAGAATTTTTTTAAATATCGTCTGCCTTATAATTGGATTTTCTGTATAATTGAAAATGAATAAGTTGGAGTTGGTGTAAGAACGAATTTTGATGTAAGGAGAACGAGTTGTGCACCTGCGCTTTGTCGCCTTTCGTCCCCAAGAATTTAGTGAAGGTCAGCTGACATTCCTTAAACCCAGTCAAGTATTCAGTCATTTGATCTGCTGCCAGTTACGACGCTATACCATAATTGAATTACGTGCACTGAGCTATGGGCACGATTTGGATTCATTACAATGAAAGTATTCATATACAAAAATGTTCATATCTGAAATCACTGAAGATACTGTAATCTGTGACCGTTGTTCTGAACCTTCACGAACGACTGGTCGTTGGCTCGTGTTTGAAATTGCTTCACTCATTGCGTAAATGATTTAAACATCTTTGTATAATTTTCATAAATTAAAAATGGAGAACCTTAATGACTTTTCCAGTAAAGTTGTTTGATAAATATGAATTTAACCTTATTTGAAGTTTAGGAACATGTTCATTGCTCAAATTCAGTGAATAAATTTTCGCTGATCAAATAAAGTTGTTCCGCGTGCATCAAAATTCTTGTGGGAGAGAGCGCTCGGACGCCTCCTAGCAAAACGCTTTCGTGTGAGATGACCGGAAAACATATTCACATTAATTAACTATTTTTTTATGAGCACCAACATTTTACGGGAACCTATTTATTTTACAACTAATGTATTCTTAATAAAATATTGTGACATGTAAATAAAAAAAATTATCATATAATAAATAGATTACAATAACAAGGAATCATAGATTATATTTAAATTTTTAATATAATTTATTACATTAATGGCCGAAGCATTGGATCTAATAGGCAACACTTCGCTCATCAATCTGGAATAGTTTTGGCATTCTTCTTTTACAATTTTTACATTAAACCAATTGAAATTATGTTATTTTATATAAATATTTTTGGACACAACTGAATAATTTTGGACGTTTCGTTTGAACGATATAACAAGAAATTCAATACAAACAATTAATTTTGTAAAAAACTTTATCTTTATCTACAATGTTAATTTTATATTTTTGACTTTTTTTAAATTATTGGATATTTTAAAAACAACCCGAATGCTATAATTATTAAACAAGTCATTAAGTTCTTGTTGTACGTTTTCAAAAGAGGATAGTAAGTTGAAATACATATCATTCTCAGGCTTTTCAATTGATAAATTGTTACTATTGTTGGCCTACGTAACTGTAATCAATTAAATTTTGATATGTTTGTAAATAAAATAGAATGAGTAAGAATTTTGAAGAAGGATATTAACAATTATGTCAATACCAATGGCAGAAGAGATAATTTGACTGCCTTAATTACCAGATTATAAACCATTTCTTTTTGTTTGAAAATGGGTGATTAGACCTGTAATTAACGACTCTTTTTAAAAATGTGAATTTTTGATTAAAGACGGTAAATGTCTCTTTATTTGAAATTACTAAAAAAATATAAAAAATAATACAGTGATCCTTCTGAAATTCAAGAAGTGGAATTTAATTCAGGAAATGTCGAAAATATTTTTCACGTGAATTTTGAGAGTGACGCATAATATACCATTCACGTTTCTTAAATAGCTTAATGGTTTAAAATCTAATAAGGCTTCCAAATCTGTCATCACTATTCCAGAAAAGAAGGAGATTAAGAATTTCCCATAGTGGAACCACAAATTTGATGATAATATAAACGGTTAAATATGTAGAATTAAAAATTAAGTTTATTATGATAAAGATTTCAGATAAAGGAATTTTTGTTAATAGAAAAATAGTTTTATGATGTATTTATGAAATTATGAAAGGAACCTACATAAAATGATACTAAATTTGATCATTGAATACAAAATAATATTTGTAAATAGTTAACAAACTGTAATGAATTTTCACAGTTAAGTTGATTTCATCATTTAAACCACCATGAAATGGGTATGTAAAGAATTTAAATATTTTGAAGAGATTTGTCAAGATTGTCTTACTTTAAGAATATTTTAATTATGGTAAAAAGGACTATGGTAAAAAGAAATATTTTAATTTTCATAATATATTGCTGACTATTTTCATGTTTTTTCATTCTATAGTCAATATGAAAACGGATCATTTTATTTAAAAAAAAACACAATTTCATTTTATAAAAGTCTTATTACTACTAGAAAGACGATAGCTGCCGAAATATCGGAGAATCGTAAGTTTTTGAACGAAATATCGACGTACAAACCCTGAGACCGTTACAAAGATAAAGCCCGCACATGCAGGAAATGCAAATATGGAAGCGTAGGTCAGCAAGGACATGGCAACCGGAAGCGAAACAATTTATCTCGTAAAATCATTAGAGTACAGCAGATAACCTCGCGTTCGTGTGGGAAAGAGAATACCCGCAATTTATGGACGGAAAGGAACAAAGCCAACCCACGTCCTAAATTATACTTCAGCATGATTTTTTTCCCCCCTTTTCCACAGAAACACTACTCCCGACCGTGAAACCAACAACATTATTCTACAATTTCTTGATTGGGCAGTAAAATGTGAATACAATTTTTACATAGTCTCTTAGCAAGTAAATTTTAACTGAAAATATTTCTCTGGTATTCACACGATACATTTGACACTTGGCACAATAGTTTTGTGAAAATCAAATTTAATATTATGCAGTCCTTAAACTCTTCACTCAACTAAAATTATTCACAGCCTCAGTTATGATTATTACATTCGTGAAAGAGAAAAAAAATTAAAAATATGAAACAAATAACTTCACAAATACAACTAACTAAATTCGATAACTGTTTTGCAGCAGGAAAAATCGCCCGTAACAGTGGCACAAATAACTTGGTTCCAATCGTTATTGTCTTTTAAAAAAGAATATTTACCTTTGTACGCTGTCTCCGATTTTTCTCTAACACTATATGAAGACGGCTCTTATAAAATATCATTTATATATTTTCATTCCTTTTTCCCCCGTCTAAGATTAAAACACTCTCTCGGGCAAATGACGTCTTGCCCAACTCACTCCACCTGAATTGTTTTTCATATATATATATATATATATATATATATATATATATATATATCTAATATTTTTTCTCGTAATATATCTTATTTACGTACATTTTTTTTTCAATCAATAATTCTAAATATTTTCCAAAACGAATCATGTAACCTTCGACAAACAACGCCTCCAGTATAAACACACTAATGTCATCAAATTTAAATTCGAACAATAATATTCATATGCATTTCGTATTCACTCTTTGAACATGAAAATAGATCTTTAATTTGTGATAGTAATTGACGTCTCTTCCATGAAGTGGAACTTGAATAAAACTAATTTAATGAAACGTTTCGTTGAATTGTTTATATACAATTTCTTACCAGGTATTGTGCCAAAGCTTATTCTTAATTTCCATGAATCCTGCAGTTTTGTACGGTTATTAGAACGCTACTATAATGTTTATATGAAGAGAAAAACAAAACATGCTACCAGGTTAGCGTTTTGTATGCATAGACAGGAATTACTTTATATTTCATTCTAGTCATGCTGTTACAGTGAATGTTTTGTGTACTGCTCATTGTAGCTTAGCAAAGAATAAAGTAAACATTAGGTATGGCGATTTCTGATTGGTGCTTGCTTGGCTAATGGCGTGATTCGCTGTGCTTTGCCTCTGTGAAATTCAGCTAAGATTTGAACAATTTGTGTTCTGATTCTCTACTGGAAATTTCGTAAACTATATTGTAGTTTGCTGAATAATAAATGTAAATATGAAGGTTCACTGAAATCTGTTTTGACATTTTTATCTCGTTCAAACTATCAACAAGGTTAAGTTATATTTATGTTGATGGAGCAGAATTTAATAATGAGTTCCTATCTTCGATTCCAGGTCTTATACATTTATACACGCGTTTCTCGTACGTAAAGTCTGGTTTCGATGAAGAGTTTCAAAATTTTTTATGAAGATTCTATAAGACACTCTTTTAAACAAATAGTACTTGTTCTCACTTCTCAAGGCTTCGAGGAAAAACAAAATAAAATTTACTCATTTTAATAAATTTACTACCTTTTCTACAGACATTTTAAAATATTGTATTCCACACAAAGACAATTTTTTGTGATTGTTTGCTTTGGTGATCTATGAATCAAAAGTTTGAGAATAATACAAATTTATGCTCCATATTTTTCCTTTACGTACTTTTTACAACCTGATGAAAGTACAAAAAGGTAGTAAAACGTCGTTGTGTTGAATAAAATGTCTGTAATTTATTATAGTAATACTATTACTAAAAGTAATGTAAAATATTGTTTGAAATTAAGTCTTAATGGGATTCGTCCTAGACACATCTTATGGGCCTATTAGGCCCCTGCTTTTCTTACGGAAGTATAGAATAATCACAAAGAGACCGGCACGGAATTGCCGAATTAACACACATGATAAGAGAAATATTTGACTGTTAGTATTCTATCCCTGTGCTTCTCACGGCACTACGTACATCTGCGAATTGCTAAACCTCGTGTCTGCTAGGAATGTTAAGATAATGGCAAGTAGACCACCCGGAGCTCGGGGTCCCACACGATCCAAGTTTCCCTCGCGGACCAAACGGTGCCGACATATAAAATCAAGAAGAGCACGTGAAAAGAGGCGTGAAAATCAATAAGATTTTGAGTGTATTTGTAGCAGAGCGAAATTTTTTTGTCTAATCTGTCAATTATAACCACACAGTTTCCTTCAAAATACACAACCGCGTTAAAATAATTGAATATCGTGTTCCGAGAAAAAAGGAATCGTGAAACTCCCACGCAATGGGTATATTTTGTTCCGCAGTGGAAAGCTGATTTCTAAAGACACTTGACAATTCTCCCGCAAGTTACGGTACGAAACTGGCTTGAATTGCAAGACCAACGGTCTGAAGCCAATGGCGTTAAGGAATGATGGAAGAAAGCCTTGGAGAGGAGAAGGACAACGAAGGTCAAGGCCGGTGGGGACTCTCACAAGAAAGAGGACAATTAATGGATACTTAAAATATGATTTTACGGACCTCCGGAAGATCAAAGAACAACAGCACATACTATTTCAACAGGTTTCAATTATAAAGTTGATCAGCCTCCGGGAACATCAAATACGCCATGAAGCGGAACGGGGAAAAACTAGGGAACGGAAGGCATAAAATATAAATAATTGTTAACGAAACCTAAATAAGGATTTGCTAAGGAGATTTTTCAATATTTGATCGAGCAATGATGTACACAAGAAACAGCTCTTTTGAATTATCATGGAAACATGAATGAAAGGATTCTGACTGAACTGTGCACTCTTAAGGCCGGGATGTGAAGATAAAGACAAAGGGGAAAACAATACCCACGCAAATCTGGATCTTCTGTCCAAACGAGTAATTAAATTTATGGTTATTTATTCCCTGCAGTTAAGAAACCACTGTGCTAATAATTTACTGCAGATAATGGAATATTTTAAGAAACTGAGATGCATTAAACAAACCTTTCGCAGTTCCTGCTTGCCTGGTCTCTTTCCCGATCGAGATCAGATCACGCCACACTCCAAGGAACGGACGGAGTGTTTAATTATGCTAACCATCACCAGGCCCATAGGAAAGGGCGCTTTTTATCTACTAGGCATTTGATATTTCATTATTTACCCTTGAATAATTTCTTGAGGGAAAATTAGAGTGGTGGTGTTTGAATGACAAGGCTGAGAACTTACCGTCATCATCACCACTCGTGATAGTTGTGTAGTTGACCAGAGCTATCTTCGGTGTTTTAAAAAAAAACAACGATAATGAATATTTACAATGACGTTTCTCTAATTTGGAAAGGATGAGTCACAGGCGGCCATACTTTAAGAGAATAAATCATTGAGATAAACATTTTTTATTCAACGCCACACGTCCACACAAACGCGATAAAGATAGAATTAAATCATTTCGTAGGTTCTGAATGAGCGAGAGCTACGAGCTCTCGATTCAATGCCCTTTCCCAGTCGTAGAATATATTTAACTGAGGAGCGGTCGTGTTATAGAAGCGTCAAACTGCTGAAGCACGATGAATATGGAGTGTTTATTTGTTCTCGTAGCTTGCTGAAATACTGCTCCGAGTGATGTTTGTAGATTCTCCGACACTTCCAACAGCTTCGTCAAGTTTGTTTAAGCCAGGTTCTTTATAATTTGCACAAAATCTTCTTGTGTGCTGCTTGCTCACAAAGGTGCGGTACTTTGGTTTTTCCCCGATGTAAACCAGATACACTTCTGGGGTATGGAAACTTACGAATGAAAATATTTCAATTGATGAAAATTTCAGGATGTCACTTTCGGCTGATAATTTTCCATATTATTGAACGAAAATATTTCTCTCTATAACAAAACGTTAGATATTGTGTTGAGAACAACAGACCATTGTTTTCCACTCATTCATACATTACGAAAATCCAATTACTCTCAAATTGTACAATCAATGAGTTATATCAAAGGTCTATTCACACGCATCAGTCAAGCAAGTCTCCGTTCCGTCACTTCCGAGAAATATTAGTCAGAAAAAATATATTTTCTTGAAATTTAATTGGCACTGTCTACTCTGAGCCGGCGCCACTCCGAAAAAAGCTCGTCCGTCCAGTCACCGTTACCGAACCGGCAAATTAAAATACATTTCCAACGATATTTTCTGCTTCTGACTGACGTGTATTTTTTGGTAAAAAAAATGGGTGATCATGAAAAATTGAGTGAGTGCGTTAGAAAGTACCTAATATTAAATATATGGATAATGACATGGAAGAAAAATGGCGAAGATTAAATTATGGACTATAAAAACTAGATTACTGATAAAATTATTTAAATTCTAACCATATATTTGTAAATTTAGATAAGTAAAACACATTTGTTTAACATTTACGTGTTGTCAAGTTACAGGACCAATCTCTGAACTGAAAAAGCTTTTTTTTCCCTTGAAGGGACAAATTTCCCATGTTTGTTATTTCTTGAGAATAATTTTTGTAAATTTCCGCAGCAATAAAATTGTAACAAGTGACAACAAAACGATTGTAAAAACATTTTTATAGGTGGAAAATAAAGAACCGCTGTTTGAGGGTTCATGGATGGTAATATGTTTACAGTTTATCCGAGATATGGATTTGCACCAGATGTCGTACCAAAGATAACATCATATATTAGGTGATAAACACATTATCAAGTGGTATTGATTTCAGTATATCAAATAAAACTTTTACTACACATGTATAAAGCATGAAAAAATTTATATTTCCAAGCATTTAAGTGCAGTTTACTATAATAAATTAATTATTGGATTAGTTGAAAACTATTTTTAATTTTTTTTAAAAAATTTCTGTGATTTAAATTTACTGCTTTTTGTAAAAAAAATTTGACAGTATCTTCAAGTGAATTAGTTAGACATTTTCATGTGCAAATGACGTTTAATTTAGTATACTAAATACATGTCATTGTTTCAGGTATCTGTTGCATGTTGCAAATGAAGTGTTAGAATTGGTTTTGGTAACTATTATCTCTTGAAAAATTGTTTACACATTTTTTTTTGGATAAGTTTTACAATCTGCTTTCACATTTTTTTTTTATAAAGAAACTATAACTTCGTATTCTGTTAAAGTTTCACTCAGATTAGTTCTGCACTTTGCTCCTAAATAATTTTTTTGTGGCTGTTGATATTTTAATTATTTTTATTGAGTGCCTATTTCAGCAAACTTGGAAAATGTTTGGAAAGATTTATTTGAACAATCAACAGATTTCAAGCACGTTCTTTACTCGAGAAGCTTGGATTTATAATTTGATAGACGGTCTAGCGGTCTTGAGTACGTACGGGACCTATAAAACTGCTGCTGCGTTCTCACGAGATATTTCCCAACGAAGTAGGACGTTTCAGACTTGAACTAGTTGTAGTTAAGAACAAGAGTTAGAAGAATAAATAGGAAAAGACAGATCCTGGTGTTGAAACGATAGTACACGTCCCTTAAAATAGTCGAAGATCCGTTGTAGTGCACAATAATGAATCTATGAGGTGTTCTGTAAATAATTTTATGTATTAGAAAATGAATAATTATGTCGGATATTCCACTATTTATCTCAAAAATGCATCATCTGTTATTTCCGTCTATTTTTCTGCAGAATTATTAAGTAAGAAGTAATTAATTTCTGTAGAAAACATATAAAATTTTTATGAATAAAATAAATTAACTACCTTTTTCTACATACATTTTAAAATATTTAATTCAACACATCGAAGAGCCTTTTTGTACTTTTATAAGGTTGTAATATTTCTACGGTAAACAAGTTTTTGTCATTAATTCTGAAAAGAAAGGCAATATATCAAATCACAAATTCACAACATTTATTTTTTTTTTACTCTCAATCTAAAAATGTAAAACAATATAATATTTAAAACTAAATTATACATTTAAAAAATTCTTGAAATTTAATAATAAATTTAACTAGAAAAACCTAAATGTTTTAAAATAAAAATTAAAAATTGATACTACAAAATATATATTTTGTTTCAAATATTAAAAAAATTACATAAACATAAACAGTTTAAAAAATTTATTGTTAATATAACTTTATTTTAAGGTATCATTTTGTCAATTTAGTGTATTTAAAGTGTTTGAAATTACGTTTCGATAAATTTTGTTCAATATCTAAAATTTCAACATTATTCCAATCAAATTAACAGTATTCTTCTAATATATGCATAATGACAACACTACGATTTAAAGTGTAGTAATTTTTTTTTTATTTTATTCCAATATCGAGATCACGTTTAGTTTGCCCTATGTAACATTTTCCACAAATATGTTGACCACAAATAATTTCATATCTGACACTATGTTGTTTTTATTTTTTAATTTTGTCGTTACCTCTATTTATTTTTAAAATGTCCATAAAATTTTAAGTCGTTAATATATTTTTTAATTTTTATTAACTTTTACCATGATACGATAACATCAATATTTTAAGTACTTTTTTAGCTTGATTGTTTTTATTTACATTAGTTTTCTTCTTCTTCAATTTTGTATTATAGTTATGGTTATTAATCATTTTTAATTATGTTCATTTGTAAAGTTTAATGTGTAAGAATTATTAATTAAAATATTTTAAACAGTTTAATGCTTTTATTGTGGTGCTTATAAATTAATAATAATAATGCCTTTTCAATTATATTAAATATTATTTGCCATTGTTCAAATAAAATCTTTTCAAATGTCTGTAAAAAAGACCGTTCATTAATTTAATTTATATTATTAATGAAACCAGACGTAAATAATATGTTATTATTTAAATATTTTGTAGTTTGAAGAAATGTAGAGACTGTTTCATCAATTGAAAATTGAGACAAAAAAGCTAAATATTACCTTTTTAAGTGTAAAAATATTTTTAAGCTGTTGATTCTAATTTAAGGTATACAACTAAAATTGTAAAGTTGGTTTTATTTATTTCATTTTCATATATAAATAAAATTATAATTAATCTTCTGTCAGTACTTCTTCAGCTATTCAAATACATTTTTGACAAAAATAAAATTATCAAAAAAGTCTTCAGAGGTAAACTTGCTTTTGGAAATTAAAATTTATAATAAACTGAGCACGGACGGAACTCAATTTGGAATTTTCGTCCTTCGAACCTTAATGCATTTTTTTTTGCATTCTTCGGCGGACGTTTTCCAACCGAGACGACGGATTGACTTTCAGCTTCCTTTGCATTGTGGGTACAGTGCTTCTAGTCGCACGTCTTCTCCTCAGTTTTCGGGTCTATTTTCCAGGGCAAGTAGAGGTGAAAGTTGCCTGAATGATTTGAGAAACCAGCAATTCAGTATGGCCGGAAGGGCATTCGAACCGCAATCCTCCCCATTACAGTAGATGTGATATGCAATCGAAACCACAAGTCGTAGGATTCTTGAGTAAATTAGAAACTTCAAGTGAACGTGAATTTGTTGCTGGATTTTTTTTACTAGAGTGACAGAATTTTGAAAATCTTGGAAACATTTGCATGATAATGGGATTTGAGTTTATTGCAAGAGATACGACGTAAGGCAGAATATTTTAAATTTCTTAGTCATGTCGCTGATCCGACCTTGATTACTTTGCCGCTTCAGTAGATCCCCGACACGCAAGGAATTACAAAAAGGAAACCTTTCGTCGTCAAGTGATGGTCTTGGTATTAGATGTAGGAGGGGCGATGTTCTCAGAAACGACCTCTAACTAAAACCAATGTCCATTAACTGTCCAATTACCAATATGAGCATGCTGTACACTTTGACGCCGATACGAGTCAAGTTGTTGGATTACCTTTCATTACTTCATATACTGTCACTCGATTTGGTGTTACGCCTACATATTTAATATAATATGACATTCATCTTTACGTTACGTTGTATCCATATCTACATATCAAAAGTATAGTCAGCAGACATCTGAACTATGAAATTTACTTAAAATTAATTTGAAGTGGCTGAGACTACATTTATTGAGTTTGGAACATATAAAAAATATTTCTATTAAAATATAACCGTTTTATTTTACTTTTCATACAAATTAATCCTAAGTATCTTTTAAACAATTTTCTGTTATTTTTATTAAAATACTAGTAAACGATCAGGATGGAAAAATCTCCACTTTCTCTTGGTACGGGCTGCTCTTAACCATCTGAGCTATCCGAATCAACTCCTCGTCAGGTACGAGATTCAATTCCATGGCCTCTTTCGCTGAGCTTCATTTTAAACCATTTCTTCCGTTCATCTGTCAAAAGTACTAGTAATACCTGAAAAAATCAATTCCAGAATCCATTAACAACAGGAATGGTGCTAAACTAGAACCCAGCCAACTTATTCCCAACATGAGCAATAAATTCGTTCCAGAATCCTTCATTCTCTATAAAATAGTAGAGATTTCGAGAAATATATTTTTGAATGTTTAATTTTTCAACATTTTCTTTGGTTTAACAATCAAATTCCTTAGAGAGATTACAGAAAATTAATTTTTTCTACGATTCAGTGGATCGAAGAACTTAGTAACGAAGAAAATACCCTTTTCTTTCTATTTCCGAATCCAACAAGATAATCGTCAAATATGAGTTGGTCCCTAATTCTGCTATCATTGTTTTAAAAAACCCCAATTTCTTCACGACGGAATATTGCGAATTAAAATGGTGACACAAGCCAACAAATCTCTTTGCCTGAATATGAAAATGACAGAATGGACTCGTATAAATGAATATCACTGACAATCAAACTGTATCGCAAGAAGAAAATGTGTACAACTTCGGTTCGTTCTTCTCACGGTTCAATGGTTTGCAACAATTTTCTTTGTGTTTCCGGCAAGTATAAAAAAGAAAATAACGTCACAGTAGTTTGACGTATTAACATTAAATTTCAAGAGTGTTGCATCTATTTACCAACGAACGTTATAATTGTATATTCGGAAAGTACCAGTGTAGTTCTATCATACTGATGATTGGTGGCCACATATATATAATATAGCTCACTTGTTTTAATATGTGAATGTAGAAAATATTCAACAATTTATTTGTGCGTATAGGAACCCAACTTCGTTTGACCACGAGGCTTATTATGATAATATGTGGTTACACGCAGATTTTGCTCATTTATTATTTCCACGACGTTGACCAGTACGCGGCGTCCTCGTGAAGCTTTTGACGACGTTTCTTTCTGGTGTTGTGTTGGCAACCTTTGTCCGGAGTCAATTTATTATCAGATCTTGTCCCTCTTGCTTTGCGGATCAATATGGCGCCTAACTTTCCGTGGAAGCCACGCTCCAAGGATCTCGATGAATGCGTCAACTTCACGAAGTTCGTGAACCTAAAGCAACAACCTACAGCGTAATTGAATCGGTGCGAATCATTTCTAGGATATTAAATATTTAAAATTCCAGTTTACCGTAATCTTCAACCGAGATTCAATTTTAAATTATTTCTTCGTCGTTCCATTATTCCACAACGGATGATATCACTCGAATACACAAACCGTAAGAACTGATACTCAGGATAATTAATAATATTAGCAAATACTCGGGTAAATTGTAAATCAAAGAATCGCACAAGGACATACTCAGTTTTCTCGAAGAGAAATGAGAAATAAATAAAGGAAGTGATTGTAGAAACTGATCAAGAAGTTCACAATACTTCCAAATCATCTAAAGATTCTTCTTGATATCAAATTTACTATTGACCTGCATGTTTTGTTTGCAACAACATGAAACAAAGTCAAAGCAGCGCTTAAAATTTTTTAACTGTTAAACCAAGCACTTGATGGACAAACTTTTAAATTCATCGTTGGAAAGTCGCAATTGTCTTAATTCCATCAAAAAGGAGTTCATCTGGCCATTGATTGGATTTTTTACGATGTTACATAATTTCTCTTTCACTGCACGCCAAAGAAACGCTCAGGCTAAACGTCACAAACAGCCAACATGATCCATGGTCGAATTTGAGCATCCTTTCTTCTTAGAATTCGGTATGCGATACATAATTAATTATAATAATTCATGTCATTAAACTTGTTTACCTCCTTTTTTTTGCATTTGAACCTTTAACAAATAAAGAAGCATTAAGCTCTCATTTCTTAAAAATAAAGTTGATTCGTCATTTTGTTGAAATTCAGTTCCGACATTTATTGCGATTGCACGAATCAGAACATTTTAAAGTTTTCACCTTTTGGAAAACAGTTTGATATTTCTCCAAATATTCTATACAACTTCATTTTAATCTCGTTATATTTTTAACATA
The DNA here is from genome assembly GCA_037074705.1 of Zhengitettix transpicula. NCBI lineage: Eukaryota > Metazoa > Arthropoda > Insecta > Orthoptera > Tetrigidae > Zhengitettix > Zhengitettix transpicula. The sequence goes on along the minus strand of CM073595.1, from coordinate 59,847,267 downwards.
GCAAAAAAAATGAACATATAAAACATGATGTCGTGTACAGCAACAGCACAAAATAAAAAATATATGTTATTTATCACAGTGATCATTTTTGTGAATGTGAAAAATGAAATTCTATTTACGAAAATGGCTCAAGGAATTTAAGATTACTATCATTTACTATTGATAAAGAGAACCATTTCGGTTTTTATTTATAAATATTTATAAATAAAACCAGTGATTGAAGAAGGATCAGTTTAGTCTTACAAACAATTTAATTTTTTTCTTATTACTTTTAGATTTTGTTGTTTGTCAGTATCTGTGTGAAAATATTAATGAGTCTGCAATTTCGATGACAGTGAAAGACTAGTCATATTGCGAAAGACGGAGGTGAGGAAATAAAGAAGAAAAAAAGCATCATCTCTGTGCAGTTCCATTTGCGGATTGCGGGCCAAGCCTAGAAATTGGCTGAGAAATCGGATCACAGTATAAATGGAGTGTTTTTTTTTCTGGTCAGTCCCTTCTATTACCTTCATAACTAGTTTTTGTCTGGCAACGGCAGAGCGCAGGAAGTCCGGCTCACATTCGTTTCCTGACAATCGTACCCACATGTTTATTCATCTATTTCTTTGAAAGCTCGCTTGCGTAGTAGTCACAATTAAATTTATATTAAAATAGTTTAAGCGTAACAGAGAGACAGAACAGTTTTCCCAGCGGAGAAGGACATTTGTGTGTACTTCGTCTCGCTGAGTCGTTCTTGCAGGATTTTCCGCGGTGGACGTAATATTAAATTTTATTATTTTAACAGGAAGTAAAGTAAATTCTCCGGAACGTAATGCCTAATCTTGTCATAGCAAAACTACAAAAATAACGGTTTTAAAGTTGTTTTTTTTTCTTCATAATTCAAATTCTCCGGAAAATGTTCTATAATTTCTATAATTTAATGAACATCCATGTTCAGGAGGAAGGAGCTACATCATATGCGCCTTTAGTCAACAAACAATTGAAACACGTTTCCATAATACGTTAATCAATTGGGCTCTCTTAAGTATTAAAGATCTCGGTCAGCAGACAAAAATAACGTGTCATGGTACGAGACTTTCGATTCCTGTTCAATTAACGGAATTACACTGCATTTTTATCGAAGACTGTGACTTGACTTTCATTAAGTCGAGTGGTCGAGCTTTCTCAGAATAAGTTCGATTAGGTGTTCGGTTATCGCAAATATAATCAAAACAAAGTAGAAAAACTTTTGTTTTCCTGACAGAGAATTTAATAATACAGTCTTCGCCTTCGTTGTCATTTTAGAGAAGAATAAATAAATACGTTATTAATTACATTATTCCTCAATTGAAAAATTAAAATGCGTCAAAGAGCAAAATTAAGTGGTGTCCGTTAATTAAAAACATTATATAATATGGTATTAAATATGTAAAAAGTCGCCCGCAACGCGATATTAGCAAACTAATTTGAAAAACATTTTGTCCCATTAAATTGAAAATAGGACAATAATAAATTGGCATGGGCTTGAAAGAAATGACAAAAAAACGCTTCGTGATACCACGTACATCTCCTGGTCTGTAACTGCCCGTAACTTCAGGCATTTACATTCCGACTGTGTCACGAGGATTCTAGATGCACCTGACGATTTGTTTGTTAACTGGGCATTTCCGACATCTACAACGCAACCGAGATAATTATCAACAAATAGATAGCTTTCTTTTGTCGGCTTCTAAGCGGATTCCTATCTCGGGCGATGAACCTGTTCACCTCAGTACTAATACTACGACGGATTTCATTAACCGTGACCCATGAAAAAAGAACATGAAACAGGCAGCAACTAAACAGAAAATAGTCAAGGCAATTTTGACCAACATAGCATTATAAGGCATCGGAACACGATAAAACAATTTGTAGTTATATAAACTTAATGATGAGACTCGTCTGTTGTGAAGGTTACAGTATTACTACTGTCTCTGAAGTCTTGGTAGGTGTGAGATAAACAGAACCACTAATCGGAGAACTAATTGGGCGTATTGTGTTTAAACTAATGACAATGTCGATTAACATATTTTAATATTTCCGGTATATATTGCTATGTAGTGTCACTGTGGAATACGTTTCAAACTAGACTTATAGTTTGGCTAAATGAAATTCCGATCTGCCCCCAGCCAAATAGTGCAGTTAATTCTCATTTCCTTATCAACTTCCTCGATTAGGGGACTAAAAATTATCCGTTGTTATAGGAACGGTCGTGACATGTTATTGGAAATGGTGAACATCATTTTATAGCTGAAATAACAAAAAGTCCACGCGATCCATGGAGAAGGGAGTGGCCTTGTTGTGTCGAGGGAGACGATCCGCGTTGCTTCTGTCCCTGACTGGACTATACACAAAATTATGGCTTTTGCGGCTCAGAAATTTCAGCGTTTCCAGAGCAATCACTCCAGGAAAAGAATACAGAAACTAAACACAATTATTCACCATGCAGAAAAGACCCGAGGAAACACCAAAACGTACGAACCTATCCGAACAATTTAGAAACACTGATATTGTAAATGGCTGTGTTTTCAATTCGTTGAGGCTGTATAACAATTTTACATTACGTAGTAAATAAATAAAATTTAAAAAAAATATTCGACACGTTGAACTGGGTAAACTTCAATTATAGTTTGTCAAAATATAATTTAAATTCCGAATTACAGTCCCGAGGTCAATAATATAGCAACTATCGTGATTTTAGAACTATTATAATGAATTAATACGGTGATTCTTACTTACTTTTACCATTGATATCAAAATTTACAATATTGCTTAAAATCATAAATTATTTTTTAGTCGCACTGTAATGGTTACGGTAACCATAACGAGAAAATTCATCTCTTTGGTATTGATGTTCCGTGGAACAGCCTCTAATTAGATCTTACGGGGAAATGGGATACGTCAATGACCGTTTATTTGAATTTCCCAGTTATGAATAATTTTTTAAACCTAAATTTGTTATAGCGATCGTACAATTCTAAGAACATTCCATTATGTACATATTTGTGAGTTTGTTTGTAACAACTAAGGGAAGAAATTTAGAGAAACGTACGTAGTGAGTCGAAGTGATCGCGAAGCCCAGCGCCTCGATACGCATCTGCTCCCCGGATAATTGCCTTCTACAATGCGAGCACTAAAAGACATCCATTTCCTTTGCTCGTTACGCCCGTAACTTTTTGCTCGATCTGTGTAATATGCAGGTCGTGACGAAAATGTCTGCGAAATAAGCAGCCCGTCGCGAAGTATTATCACGACCGCAGTCCATGAGCGAGGCAATTAGGGAATGCCGCCTTCACAATCATCGTGCACCATTAGCTCGGCAGCACAAAATTAATACTCCAAATGTCTATCCGCGATTCGTTCAATTTCAACTAGAGAAAACGTCGCGTCTGATTACACCGCGAATAAATACCGTCCGCCGGGCGGTTACAACGATTTGCATGCACTCACATACATAAATATTATATACTTTGATGAATTTCACTGTCAGAGTTTTTGTCATCCTTGATACTCAAAGAGCGGTGATAACTAGAATATTCCGGTATAAATGTGGTATGGACAAGGTTTATTGAACTTCCTGGTGACGCACGTAACAGCTCTTTTTAGAATTTGCGACTGTGAGATCTCACCAGGAACCAGATCACATGGTCACATCCAGGTGAACAAAAGCCATTGCCCGGCGTACAAAACTTCATAAGTCTACCAAGATACTGCTGGAACGATTTTGCAATAGTCTGTAACAGTCATCGTCGACAACTAAATTGTTACTTTTTCCCCACAATTCGTGAATTACTCAGAATATTTTCTGGCTCTTTATACGCTTATTGAGGAGAAAAATACATTGTGGTATTCGTGATAATTCTGTGTTTAACCGTGAATTATGAGATTTTGTGTTTTTATGTAGGTTCAATTGAAATTGTGGCTGTTAAGAATTTATTATTAAGTACACTATTATTTACCATTAAAAATTAAATCAAATTGCAGTTATTTATCTGTTTGAAAATCTTTGAAAGGATAAGCAAGTTGTATTTTAAATTTCTACATATATATATATATATATATATATATGAATGTTGATATTTATTATCTTATTTAATGAAAATAACAAATATAATTTAAAACCTAACACGAATTATTTTCACCTAAAACTGAGAAAGAGACGAAACTAAAGTACATTACTCTTTCAAAACATTAATTTTCTAATCGTGGAGAATTCGTAAAAGAACTCAGATTTATATTTGATTTTATTATTACGTGAACATAATCTAAGAATAGTAAAATACTATACTATTTTAAATGGCATCATTTATGTAGTTTAACAAACTAGTAATCAGAGAAAAACGAAAACTTTCTTCCAAATGAAAAGATTGACTACACAAAAATGTTTTTTTATTGTAGCTTTTGGACTGATTTGTTTTGCAAAACCGACAAATGTGTTCTTACTTCCTAAACCCTTTTATGATGTCAGAGCGGTATGTTGCTTGGTGAACAAATTTGTAATTTAGTTTTCAGCAGATTTTCTTCGAATATTAGAAAGAATTTGGTAATTGAAAAATTTAAGTAATACATATTTCAATATAAGATCCTCCCCTTTATTCATTGCCCGTTAATGATTCAGCAGTCATTGATTCGTATTTTCGGGAAATTAACACTTTTTTTACTCATCAAAATTAAGAGAGTAAATTAATAACAATTTATAAACAAAACCGGTGAATTCCATTAAATAATTTTCCCTACGAATATTAACTTGTGTTATTGGTATCAACGGCTTTAAACAGACAAAGTAGGAATTTGGATGATTTTAAAATATCAGTTATTAAATATTTCATCCGTTATAATGACAACAAAAAATTTAAAAACCTAATATTTTTATTATATTAATTTTTAGGTTTTTATTATAATTATCAGCTCATTGATATCATTAAATTTATTATTATTATTATTAATAAGTTTTAGTGTATTTATAATTAATAATAATGTTTGAATATGTATTTTTTAACTTTATTAGTTTTATAACAGCTCACATCTAACAATTATACCTGAATTATAATATAAATGTTGATAATGCAAAATACGTCCATGAGAGAGTTTGTATCCTTCCTCCCGGCGTCAGCTTGACTAATACTATTTACAGTTTAGCTTAAACACATGGCCTGTCTGCTTTGTGCGATTCCTAATCGTCCATCGCCTTGGCCTACGCGATTACAAAATGTGAGAGTCGAGGAGGAAACAACGGCGAAAGCGCCGGAAGCCATGATGTGCAGATTTACAAGGAACACTGAGAAAGCCGGAAAGTCGTCTTACGAAATGCGTGAAGCGATGTTGTACGTTTTGAAACCTAAATTATTTGGTATAATTCAAATTAGATACACAACAACAACTTGGCGTGGTTCCAACGTCGCCTGTGATTTCAACTACAAGTCTCCCTCTTCTGATAACAGATTAGTTTCCACTCTGCAGGACAGGGACTTCAGCTATCATTACCGGAAGTTGTTCTTTTGCTTTTAGCACCTGTGATTTATTGCTAGAGTTGGGTCTGCGAGCTGGTTGCCTAGCCCGACCACCCGTGATGATTCTTAGTTGGCCGGATAAGTGTTGCAAGAAAGTAATCACAAAGCAGTTCTAATATTATGAAGACTGATATTTTATTAATTTGGAATTTTAATTTACATAACCCCACTTTTTTATAAGTCTAGAAAATAGAATTTTAGATTTATTCAAATCATTTCATCAGTACGTTTCGGCCTTGAGCTACCTTCAACTTCTTGTCAAGTTTTATTAAATTTAAGTTTTAAGTCAGGACCTAAAATAGAGATATACAATTTATATGTATTATTATTTGTATCACAATTTGAAACATTTAAATTAATTTTTGAAAAACTATCTAATAAACAAAACAGAGATTTTGTATATCTGTTCCACATATAAATATACACCCGTGAAGCAAATTTCGTACACGTGTTCCCTGCTACCAGGAGACAAGCCTACCACCCCCAGGAACGGGGGAAATTTTGAAACATGCAAACATGGTCGATATTTGCGTTGAATAAATATTTTTCAGGGTTAATTAGATTGATAGAATTTCAACCAATGTTTGGGCTTGAGAGAAGAGCTTCCTTAAGGGTGGGGGTGGAGTTGCATTACATAAAAATTACGCAAAGACAATAGAGATTAAAGTCGAATCCGGGGTTATTGTTGTAAATGAGCTTAATTATGTCAATCAACTTGCCGTTTAATACCCCCAAGCGTGAGTGGTCAGGGGTAGAAATTTTCAAACATGTCAACCTGTCTATATTAATGTGGAATAAATATATTAGGGATAATTGAGATTCATACAAGTTTTTTACGTGTTCTTTTTGTATAATTTCAACCCCAGAATTAAATCTGGGATTATGGATATATGACCACCCGGGCAACGCCGATAAAACAAGCTAGGATACATATAAAATTATACATTTATAATATTATCATTATGTTGTTAACTTTATAAATAATATATATTATAAATATTTTTTTAAATTGTTAGTCAAGTAATAATATATATAAATTATAAATCTCGATTTTAGATCCTGACTTAAAAATTATATTTTAAAAATTTGACTATAAGTTGAAAATGGCTTAAGTTTGATAGATAATTAAGAAATGATTTTAAGAAATCTAAAATTATATTCATTGAGGCCGATTTGAATTTGAAAGTAATGCTTTAGTAAGGCAATTAGAGCTTCAAATTGTTGCCTAGTGGTACATACATCTTCCATTTTGTATCCACAACTTGAAGCTCCTCGACGTTCAAGGTGTCTGACTTTCGATTCTTAGATTCTAAAAATGTATAATTTAATTCTGTGTACTTCTATCCAGAATATAAAGTTCTTCACTCTGTTTACGCGTTAAATTTCGCATTCTTCGTCTTTGCTGATCAATCGTCATGCATTCATTTAATTGTGAAATTTTCGGAAACCGAAACTATGGGAATGAAACAGCAAGGTTAAAAACAGAATTTATTTATTTTCATTAGTATCAACTACATTAAACAGACCAAAAAATAATTTTGATAATCTTTTAAAATCAAGTAATGACGTTTCGATCCTTATGTCCTTAATTAACCAAACATTATTATTGTTTATTAAAACGCTTCAAAGTTATTGTTAATAATAATAATAAAAGTTTAGAATGATATTAATTAAATTATAATTATATTAATTAAATTATAATTATATTAATTAAATTATAATTATATTAATTATAAATATAATACTTTTTTAAATTTCCTGTTGCCATTATAAATGATGAGGGTCCACTGAAATACTAATTTTTTTAAACTATAAAAATACTTATAGTTTCTCTTTAAAGTCGTTAATATTAATTTACTGTCTTCATTTCGTCGAGTTTTTTTTAAGTGTTAATTTACCGTAAAGACGAATCAAGGACTACGGAAACATCATTAACGGAGGAGGATCTTATCTTGGTAAACAGCCGAGTAACCATCCATGTGATGTTGGATAAAACTGGTCTCATAGCCCGAGGTTTGTAAATCGCTCCGGAACGAAATCGGCATAATTATTAGCGAGACAGATGCCGACTCTTTCAGAACAAATTCGCAAATTGCAGGTCTTCACGTGATCCCCAGAAGTTTCGTACTCCACGAAGCACTTCGGACTCGTAGTATCGTGGTAGACCATCAGAGCAAGGTTCTGACAAATTTGGGAGATATTCACCAAGTAAGAACACAAAATGAGGGGAGTTAGGAAGGACTTTTATCAACATCCAGAAAAGTTAACAGTGATTAAGATCAAGAAATATGTGAGACTAGTCGGTGGCTAGTCAGACAAACTTTAACATTCATATAATAAAATAAAAACGATTACCTCTCCTTTACTTCGTGGGATTATTAAAACGATACCCGCTCGTACTGGGGAATTAAAATTTGTGTAAATCTTAGAAATTAACTGTACGTGACTATCAGAAATGAAGTGACCGATCACAAGATTGTGCCAGGAGTTGTCACCACAAGTCGCCTTAATTTTCGTCCAGGTCTACTGATATTTTGGACTGTGCCTGGAAGCAGTTAAGAATTCTCCGCCTATAAGAAATTTCAATTAAACATGCCATTTGAAGCGTGCGTGGAAAGTATGTGGTCTGTGAAATGCCGCGTCCCGAAGGAAGGCGTGAGCAGAATTTTGCAGCACCGGAAATGGCTGTGTTTGCACGTTGGTTATCGCCTCCCTTGAAACCTGTCCTTGGGGGGGTAGCTCCGCCTATGATCATCCTGTTTTTTCTCAACGTCTGTGAGAACGTAAACGTTTATTTTTCCCTGTCCCAGTTGCCATTCTTGTCGGCCGCAACGAAATTCGTTCGCATTCTCAGACTCGCTGCAAGAAATATTTCCTGGACGTAAACTCGATGTGTCAATTTGAATAAGTTACAGAAAGAGCGAATAAAAGTTACAGAACGGAAGAAATCACTCCACGAATTTGGGAAGGAGAAAGGAGGCGATTTTTTGCGTTTACCTATTTTACAATTGTGTCCTATCTCATTTCTAGAGTTTAAAGTTCGATTACTGTTATTTTTATTCATATTTATTCGGGAATTTTTCGCTTCTGCTTTCATGCCGTTTTATAAACTATTTTTATACAAATACGTTTCCTGCCTTTTTCAAAAATAAAGCCAAATTATTTGGCTGTTTTTTTTATTTTACATCAAGCCTTAAATAAAATTTTAATAAATTTTTAAACCATCGAAAAGGTTGGGAAGAAACTTCGCTCACTGAGGTCGAAATACCTCAGAGAACAAATTAAAATAGAAAAGAGTGAGAAAAGCGGTGCTGGTGCAAAGGAAACTTACGTGGCTATTGAGGTTCTCGACATTTCTTGTTTAATCTCCAACCCAACAAGGCTTAGTAAAAATTCAATATCACTTCCTGTCATTGAAACAAAATTCTCGTACCCATTTTGGCGTCGTAATTCTCTCATCAACGATTCATAGGCTACTTCCGAATGCCTTCTCACTAAAAAAAAATTCTAATCCACCATCTCGGGCGTTTTCGCCTTTTTTTTAACGAGTTCATGGATCCAGGCTGCCATTACCACAGAAAGTGAAGTAGCTGAGTTGTCCATATTCGCTCAACTAAACGAAAAAATCACTCAAGAAGCACTGTATCTGATTAACAGTACAGACAAAATATACGAGGGTGAATCAAATATAAACGAGACTTTTGGACCTGCGCGCGCAATAGTGATGGAAGAACGTTCCGCTGTTATTGGCTGTTAGGTTGGTTTGTCAGGAGTGGGGGAAGCACGTGACTCATCATCATAGACTCGCTCAGTGTCCATCGTTACGATGCCCGAGCAGGAGGTACCTCCCTCTATTGCGCAACGTATTGTTATCAAGTTTTTAGCTGCAGAAGGTGTAAAACCGGCCGAAATCTTGAGAAGATTGACTGCACAGTTCGGGGAAGAGACGCTGTCGCGAGCTAGAGTGTTTGCTTGGCATAAACAGTTCGTGGAGGGCCGTGAACGTGACCGCAGACCCCGCACCAGCATTACAGCGGGCAACATCGACAGTGTTCGTCAACTTGTTGAAGGTGATAGGCGTCTAACACCTTCGGAATAAGTTATGGGAGCACTTACTCTATACTCTCAGAGGAGCTAGGGTATCGCAAGGTGTGTGCCAGGTGGGTTCCTCGCCTTCTCACAGTTGACCAGAAACTGAATCGTTTTCAAGTGTGTGAGCGTCTTCTTGCACGATTTCGGGAAGAAGGAGACCCATTTCTTTCTCACATTGTCACCTGTGATGAAACGTGGGTGCATCACTACACCCCTGAGTCGAAACAAGCGAGTATGGAGTGGAGGAAAAAAGGAGAAATCGGACCAGTGTAAGCCAAGTCACGATTATCGGCTGGCAAGGTTTTGGCTACCGTTTTTTTTGACCAGCGTGGCCTGCTGCACCTTGATTTTTTGCATGAGCGCAGAACAATTAATGCGGCATACTACTGCCAAATTTTGACTGAGGTCAGACTTGCATATCGCCGCAAAAGACGAGACCTTCCGATGAGAAAAGTGATTCTCCTCCATGACAATGCTCGCCCCCATACAGCAGCCCTGACCGTACAAAAATTGGAGCAACTGGGTTGGGAGACACTGGAACACCCTCCATACAGTCCAGACCTGTCTCCCTGCGACTTCCATGTCTTTGGTCCTCTCAAGGAAGCTTTGGGAGGGCAAAAATTCCACAGCGATAATGAGGTTGAAGCATATGTGCGCAATTGGCTACAAACACGACCTGACTCTTTTTACGTGGAAGGAATTAAAAAATTACCTATACGCTGGGAAAAATGTGTTTATAAATCAGGAGGTTATGTAGAAAAATAAACTATGATTGTTTATGCGTTTAAAATCAAAATAAATATTTAAAAAAATAAGTCTTGTTTATATTTGATTCACCTTCGTACAAATGTTGCAGTAAAATGGAAACAGTAGAATGAATGACGTGCAACATGTTGCCGGGACTTGTTGCGCGACATGTCCCTGGAATTGGTCACAATGGTGCACAAGATAAAAGTTGTACATGTAGTTAATTATCAAAGCGACTATTTCCTTTAAATAGAGGATTTTTATAAAGTAACCATTTCCAGTTGGACAGTTACGCCCGGCAAATTCGCTCGTTTTAGAATAACGGTATAATTAGCCAGTGAATTTGGACTCAGATCAGGCCTGGCCAACGTGAATTCGTACGTGAGAAGACAAGCCGAGCGTATTGGTTTTTGTTTCGTGGCGCTCGCCGTGAACGCGGAACGCATAATAACAACGCTGGAATTCACTCATTCAGAAACCAGTCCGTCGTCATTGTCGGAACTGTTTACCTGCAGCGAGCCCGTTGTCTTCGCTAAATCCGAAAGGTGCGCGTTTTCGCATGCAAATTACCTCCGTCTATATTTCGTGCTCTATTCTATTGTTGTAGACGTAAACATGGGAACCAGCACATAGACAACCGTTTTACGTAACATTCTCCCTTGAAACGAGTATTTACTGGTTCGTAACAACCGGGAAATGGGTAGTCTTTGTGCGACGTATTTGAAAGGCCCGGAGTAATGCCCAGGCACATCACGCTCCTCTATAACAATTAGTGCAACACAACAAAAAATATATACAGCTGGTCTTCATTGCGCGAAACAAATTTACATTAGTCAGTAAAGAATATTTTCATTCATTTTCAAATTATAAGGAAGACACGCCCTGTAATCAATATTAGACGAGTCTCTTATATTATGTTTTGAAATTAGAAAAAAAATTATGGCCGTTTAACAAATACTATTTATTAAATAAAACAATTTATCAACTTATACAGACACTTTTTATTTTTTAATTATAATTATTTATATTTTTAAATTTTTATTTATAATGTAACGACGTTTGTATCTTCTTCAGATATTTTCCTATTATTTATAGTATAATTGTACAAAGTAAACAAAGGTAAAATAAAGTACACAAAAAAACAACTAACCAAATTAATATAATAATCTAGCACAATAACTTGTTAATCGTTTTGTTGTGCTAGTTTATTATATTAATATGGTAAGTTGTTTGTTGTTTTTTGTGTACTTTAGTTGGCCTTTGTTTACTTTTTAAAATATACTATAAATATGATCATTTGTAAATACCTCCTCTGTAGGAAAAAATCTGAAGAAGAAACAAAAACCTGTCGAAACGTCGTTACAATATAAGAAAAAATAAAAAGTGAGTGTATGTCATCAATTGTTTTATTAATTCATAACATACGTCAAATTAAAATTTATTTAATTATTTAACATAAAAAATAAATGTAACTACAATAATTTTTTAAAAAAATCATTAAATTAGCAAAGTACAAATACAAGATAAATGTAAAAATGGCCAATTTTTAGACCTCATGTTATCAGAATGTGTCACAGACAGTAACCCGATTTTTTTTTATCTTGGCGAGATGATTTCTGAGACTCCTGCGGCGGATGTTGGTTGTCTTGGATGAAGTGAAGTTCTCAGCATCACACTTGTGACCATCTCAATAGCCTTCTATTTCTCACACATATCGACATGTCTACTAACTTTGTACAACCGGCCGGTTATCCTTTCATAGTTAATTTATTCCCTCTAAAAATATTGAAGTCAACAACCGTGTTCTTGTGACTATCCCATTTTGAATATCTTCAGCAAGATTCTAGGCTGTTTTTATTTTTTAAAAAAGTCAAACATTCCTCATTATTGGTTGACTGCTAAGACGTGACTAAAAATTTCAAAGAAAGACCAGACCACGTGTGTTACACAGTTAAACAATGCAAGACCATGAATTTATTACATCCTTATTCTTTGCCATTCTGTGAGTTTAACTGCAACTCGTTCCGCGATTTAACATTATATAATACTCTCACCATGTATGTAGATTTAGCGTTTGAAGAGTCTGTGGTTTCGTGTCTCTTGCTATTGTTATCTAGAAACAATTCTTTTTCCGTGACAGTTTTCATAAAATACTATTAAATGATTTTTAATTCATTCACTGATTCATTAAATGTCTGGAATGATTTTTCGTTACATTTACAGGAATTTTCTGATTTTCTATCCGTTTTCATCAAAATCTCGATTGAAATTGATAAGTACAATAACACATGTCTCATTCGTATCACATAAACCTTCTCCAAACCGTTAATATGCAATTTAAATGATTTTATGGTGAAATTAAATAATTATTTTGTGGCATCCGCAACAGTCGTTGCGAGCCGAAGGTGAAGTTGTGTTCCACCTGAGATTGACTAATAATTTCAATAATTCAATAACAAACGAAAATCGCAGAATTTCTGTCGGAATCCTAAACTAATAAATGTGGATATTTTAATTTATTATCGTTCGTACAATTTTTCTCTCTGTAATTACCAATTTCCCAGGGTTTATTATTACTTAAAAATATTTTTACGTGTCAGGCCGTCTTACCTGTTAATTGCAATACAGCTTCATATCATACTTCTGATATCCTTCTTGTTTTTTTATTTTCCTGTACGTCTTTCCTGACGTATTTGGTATTGCTGAATTACATTTTTTATTTGTGAAAAATTCATTTAACTACCTGCCGGGCAAAATTCGCTCAAAGTAATGTCACGATTTCGTATATGAAAAACAATTTTGTTTAATGCTATCGTCTTCGGTCCATGTTACCAGACTTGGTTTAAACTGAAAATTAGGGTCGGACGAGCAATTGAAATCCGTCTACTCGGGAATGGAGCACGTCTAGTTGATGGGATACTATTCCTCTCTCCAGCGAGTTCTGGGATCCACATAAGAACATGTGAAGGGGTTAGAAGTGCTTGAGAAGAGCTGCAAAGCTTTTCGTGGGAGACAAAGTAGATCTCCGGACGGAATTCGTTGACAAGCTGAAGACAGAAAGATAGGCTTTCCGCTCTATTTAAATCTTACACGGAAAACGATGCGTGGAAAGACATACGAGTTGGGACAGAAGAGACAGCGTCAACTTAAACTCACAGAGAACTCAGAGAAGGGAAAACTATTCTTTAATAGGTTATCAACGTATTGGAACAAATTAGGGAGAATTCCCAGAGAGCTCTGGCGGAGGCTACCTTTGGGGATGCCCTCACATCTCTCTGGTTTTTTTAACTACCTGATGCAGGTTTTTCTAGGGTTTTCCCTGCACTTTTTAGGCGAATGCCGGGTAGGATCCTTAAAATATAGCCCGGGGGCCCTAGTTAACACTTGGCTACCTTCCTCTACCCTTCCACATCCCCCCTTTCAAAACCCTTCCTATTAAAGGGGAGTTGCCACCATGTGGATTACCCTCATGAAGACTGTTACCTAAAAAAAAATGGAACAAAGTAAGGAAGTTAACCTTCCCAGAGAGCTCTGGCGGAGGCTACCTTTGGGGATGCCCTCACATCTCTCTGGTTTTTTGAACTAAGGTTCCCACATGCCGAGGCACCACAGCCTGTTCTGAGAGGTGTATGTTCCGGGGTCACAGACCTTGGGCATACGGTACGAGTTGTTCTCTGTTCCCATTGGAACAATCGGCCAGCTGCCTCCTAAACTGCTCGAGGCACGGAGAAGGGAATGCTGTGTCCCCACAGCAAACTCCTCTCCCGTTATCGGAAGGGCGTGGGACAAGTACCCAATGCCCGACCGAATGCCGGGTAGGATCCTTATACTATAGCCCGGGGGCCGTAGTTAACCCTTGGCTACCTTCTTCTACCCTTCCACATCCCCCCTTTCATATCCCTTCCTATGCTATTAAAGGGGAGTTGCCACTATGTCGATTACCCTCATGTAGCCTGTTACCCTAAAAAAATGGAACAAATATCAAGTATTATGTACGATTTCATTGGCATTTTCCACATTTTTAAGGGGTTGCTTCTCCTACGGGAAGTATATTTAATGCAGTCTAGTCTCTTTTGCGTGGATTTGGCAAATCTGCAGTGGCATATTAGCTTTGAAGGTGGTGGCGCGCGTAGGTGCCGTAGCGGGGAGGGAAGCGCCTGCGCGCCGACAGTCGTGACTCCGTTTCCCCCTCCGCGGCCTGCTCAGGTCTAGCTCATTCATGCGCCGCTCCATTCAGTAGGAGGCTGGCCGCCGACGAGACGACATGCCGCTCTTCGGAACCGCTCTTCTCGCTCTCGTGGTTGTCACCGGTGAGTACACGCACCGAACAATCTTCTCCTTCGAATTTGCGACCTGGTCCATTAAATAAACCGTTACTACTTGATGACACGAGTCGACACTTTGGAATTTAGTTGACGCGTGTCATACCTTTAAAAATTCAACCTGTTATGCGTTGTAATCTTGGCGAGTGTTGATATCAAATAAGACATTCCATACTTAATTTGTTATATTTTATTTTCACCCAGTCGTCTGCTGAGTGTCTGTGTTTCGGTAAATTAGATAACTGAAGACGATACGACGGAAAAAAAATTTGTGGACCGTCGTGTCGATGAGGTGACGACTTCTTCGCCGTTAGACGCGCCTCATTAGCGGCGGTGATTTAGGGAAACTTTGTCATGACCGGGGGCGGGCGTGACCTCGGAACTCGCGACCTCTCAAGGTTTTTAATAAGATTTTTCGGAGACGTCTTGGAGGGCGTAGTCGTGGGAGTGTAGCCGGTCCACACCTGGCCGACTCGGTCCGGAATTTTGAGCAGTTTTCTTTTTTTTGTGTGTGTGTGTGTGTGCCGCTTTGTTGTCCATTGTCCCGGCCGTCGGGCCGACACCCGATCCTGAGGGCGCCGCTTCCGAAGCTCTACCCGGCCCGGATTTCCTGGATTTCCTCTCCGGGGATCGGGTGCCTTATTAAAATCACTTCCTCCCTTCCGCATTTATACTGATTGGGTTATTTATTATTTCCGTTGGGCCACCGGATGATTGAGTGTTTTACAGGGAAATGAAGGGTGGCTAATGTACTCTTCGTGTCTACCCTACGTGAAAGCACACTTCCCTCACAAAAGTTTTTCGCCAAGCATCGGAGGTTAAGGACTTGTAAATCTTTTCCCGTAATGTTCAATATGACTTGTAAATTGCAGTGATTATTTAAATTCAATGGTATTTAAAGTGTGGTAAAAGATCTATATGTCGTAATATAATGCTGAATCATTGGTTTAGACTTTTGCACGACTGTGGTAGGAACCCTTCAGAATGGAACACATACAAGTTTTCGATAAGATACAAGATAGGGCTTTAAGCCATCGCGCTTACGTACTAAATGCGGATCGGGGAGACAGTCGTTATGCAAAGTTTATGTAGGAAATCTGACCTTGAATAAAATTAAAAATCTTATAGCAAGTACGACGCATTTCTTTAAAACAAGCCCAACGGCAGTTGAGGGAAACTATTTATTTCTTAATACATCACTGGACTGATTTTGACCAGTTGAGTAAAAGTGTTCTAAAATTTTTCCGGGGATGCCAAAATCGATTTGAGTATACCAAGAAAAAGTAACATTTTTCATAAAGGAAAGTGGCAAACTTTGTTGGAAAATTAAAATTGGTTCCAGTTGTTATGTGATTTTAGGTGTGAAAATTTTCATACTATTTCAATTACTATCCATCTCATTGCTTCTATTTTAATTTCGTTACTGAAAAATGAATTATTTCGTATTATTAAATGTCCGATTAAAATGTATTTATTCCAGGAAATGTCTCTTAATTAGTACTGAACATCACTACCATTTATTATATATTGCACTTTTAAAATTTGGTTCGCAATATTAAATCATTTATACTAGGGGTAGTTGATGAAAAACGGCCATTTACCATAATTGAAAAGCGCAGAGTAGTCCGGGTTGGGCTATTCTATAGACGATCACTTTTCCACTGTGTAGTTCTAAATTACAGTGGTCGGACGGGGAAATTGGACGAGTAATTTTCCGGTCTTCACATTGCGACAGAATGCGCAATTCAAAATTAGAACAGGAAGGTCCGATCATCACACCGAGATTGTAAAGAACCTTGGAATAGGTTATCAGAGATTTACAGGTCAACCTCCTGTGGTGTAGTGGTCAGCGTCACTACCTCATCATATCACAGTGGACTCGGTTCGAATCCCGGCGAGGGCAGCGATGGTGTTGCCTTTTTTCCTACATACTGAGAAACTCCCACCAAATAGTTCCCCGGAAAAAATAAATGCATCAGAGTCTTAGCTGCTGATGCGACAATAAATTAATAAATAAAAATATTTTCAGCAATCAGTCGTCCATTAAAGCGGCACATGACAAACAGAGGCACAACGAGTCAGGAATAAGTGAACGAAGTGCGTCATAAAGGTGCGGAAAACTGTTAACTGATTAGCAGCAGAGTGAGGTTAACGAAAAGGTGACACTTTCAGAAAAACGCATGTACTAATAAAGATGTTCTGTTTCGGAAATTTTACCAACATTCAATAGATTGTTTAGTGTTTCCTTTAAAATGAGTTTGAGATAAAATATAAAGGTATTCACTCACTCTTACAATAAAACAACTTCAGAAAAAACATTTTGTTTAATCAACTTTCATATTTGAATCCTCAGCTGACTTGAGTACTAACCTATAAATAATTCCATAACGTAAAATAAATAAAAGTTAATTACTTTAGCGTCAGGATAAGAAAACCTACTTTCCAGATTAAAATACTCGAATTAATGTGATCTGTTAAGTAAATAATGGTCACTTAGCGAAAAAAAACAATAGTGTTCAATACATGCTGTCAGTGTTGGCAATTCTTGAGGATGAAGAAGACGGCCGACGGTTTTTTCTTCGTTGGTACCGTTTACGTATATCTCAAATGTCTAACAGAAATAGACTTCGTTAAGCCAAACGTGCTGGTGAATCAGTAACAGAGATTTGCAACCCAACGAGACGATGACGCCGGAAGAATAGAAGTTCCCCGCGCAGATGTCGGCACTGCCCCTGAGACAATCTACAGGACCTAACGTTTGGAAATTCTCGGACAATGGCATGTTGTCCCCGTTGTATTTTCTCTCTCTATGTTCAATTATTACATTACTGAAATTTTCATCTGGATCATTGTATCTCCTGAGTGGACCAATTTAAATTCCGAAAAACTTACCCTGTCTACCTCACACGACCACGTAAACGCTCGGCCACGGAGATGTTAGCTCAAATACAGCCCCATCCCCACCAAAAATTTTGACCGAATAATTATTCAGACAATATTAGTGTCGGAAGTTGATTATCCGCAACAATTCCATCAGACACGATTCTTATAAATAAATAGATAAAGAAGTTTAGCCTGCAACGAGCGCTACAGTGACCAGCGGTGGCATCGTTACTGCTGAATCGACCTCGTCCTAAAATCATTCCGTGACAAATTAACGTAGATTCCACGACTTTTACACTCCATACCCGGGTTTCACGACGTGGGACACGTTGTTGAATTATCATTAAAACTTGCGATCGCGTCGGTTTTCTGGTCAACATAACTCAGAATCATGTCACGCAAAACGTCCCACGAATCTCAATTTATTCTTCACGTAATTATGTAGCCACATTTCAAACATATATTATTACCTTATCCTCCTCCAGAATTCCTCAATCATATGAAGCTAATATTTATTACGCTAGTGTAGGAAGCTGATCTCAGTAACTTGGAATACGACCTTCAGTCAACAGTAAAAGAATACCGGAAAATCACTGACAGCCGAAAATGAACGTCTATAAGCTAATCAAATCAATTACCAGTAAACCTATTTTCATATTTCGTTTTTTTATATATCCGAAGCTTGCAGGAAAATGAATCTGGAAAATTATAAATGGAAATTGAAACGACGGTGTTTCCACTTGTCAACTTTTCGTTCTCGCTTATCGACAGGACTGTATATGGTCGTTGAGCCGCGGTCGTACTCTCTTCACCCGGAGGAGGGATAGAAACAATACAGGAAAGACACATAATAAAGGAGTCTCAACTTTCAGTCTGCTGACATATTGGCTCCATGACTTCAACAGGCTTGGGTTAAGCACTGTGTTGTCATATTGATTGCAATATTGTACAAAACTTCATAGTCACATTTAAGATCCTCAGTTAATTGAAGATTCGGATACTTACGAGCCAAATTATTTAGTAAAACGATATTAATTTGTCTGGTGAACAACGTCAAAAATATTTGGTGTCACTGTAAAGCAAACGTCGTTCTTTCCGGCAAAATCTTCGATGTTTGTTACGTTTGCAACACTGTCTTTAAGTGCACAGCATCGGCCCAGTTCGTATCTCTACTTACCGTGGTTGAGAATACTTCTCATTCTCTTGAATTGACCATTACCTTGTAATGAAAGTGCGAAAATTCGTATTTTACAGGAATTTGGATTCCCTTTGTGAAAAAAAAAATCAGAATATTATTTTGAGTCCGTATCCCCTTTATTTTTGCTATGGACGTGTATGTAAAAGTTTTTGGGGTGGCATGGCTTCCACGATTTGAGTTCAGGTCTGTGCAGTGTTCAGTGTCGTAGGACTGAGGAACGTTGCCGTGCGTTCCCCGCCATGTGCGCCTGTGGCTCCCGTGACTGCCACCAAATCCTGTTCTTTGTTGTGTCGTCTGTAATTTGCAGCCATTCTGGTCTTTGTCTCACGACGACCGAGGTCTATTTTCTATCCAGTTCCCACACGTTTCCTTACGACGCGAAAAGACGTTTCTTCTTGTGTCGGCGTCATGTAACGTCGCGTCCGTTATGATCCTGGTATAAACCGCAAAACTTTCATGGGAAACGTGTGTAGAAAAAATTCCAGTTGGTTATATAACCTACCGCTAATCTGACGTTATTTTCTGCGTGATAAAGAAAGTTTAACGATGACCGGTGCCTATCGTTCTCTTCGACGACGATTCCCGTTCGAAATAACGAATTGGGATGACCGATAGTCATCGACATCTAAAGTCCACAGTCGAACTGCAAGCAGGATGTTTAATTGCCGGGTTCACTCATTTCTCCCAGTTTCATCGCCAACGCTGATCTGGTCGTGGAGGCTCCAATACTGGTCTGTCCAAACGTTTACAACTCCACCCAAAGACTGTTCGCGGCTCCTATATTGTTGATTTATCCAACACGAAGAAAACGTTTCACAAATACAGTATTTAGTCTGCCGTAGACAATGTCTCTCGACGTAGTGATTTGAACAAAACAAGCCTGGGCAATCACTGGACACTTCTGTAAAAAAATCAGAGTTGGATCACTTCCACATACATCTGGCAAACTTTCTCCCGATATACATTACTAATTTATAGCGCTGGACAGGCTAACATTATCTGTATTGCGTCTCTGTCCTCAAGTATGCAACAAATGTTTTTAGATGACGCACTCATCCATTACAATCTTTAATATTTCTATCATATTTACATAAATAATAAACACCAATCATTTTAAGTTTGTTGTGTAAAATAAGTTAATTCTTAACTGTTTAATTATTGAATCTGTTGAACAATTTTTCAGAATTCTCCGTGCGAAGTAGCTGGTACTGAACAGAGCCGAGTTTTATAAAATGTACGCCCGACGATGTCGTGACGTCACGAGAGCCGCAGAATCTCGCGTCAATTGCATTGTGACGAAATTAAGTTAGGCGGCATGATTCCGTGTTTCCCCCCCCCCCCCCCCATTGCACAGATGCGTTTCATTTCACTAGAGTCGGCGAGCTGCTTAATTGCAATTAACACTTAGACCCGAGTCGCATGCATGACGTGTGCGCTTTAGTTCCGTCAGCACTTTGAAGAGGAGTACTTTTCACAGAAGAATTACATTTTAATGATCTTATATATGACTCTGTACATACTTCCTAAGTGGCCGATTAGCTATTGAAATAAGAAGCCAACTATTACTGGTCAATGCGCTGCAATGAAGAGTTTAGATTTATTGCATCTATACCCGATTGAGGAAACAGGATAAGACACAAAAAAAGGCATAACGTACATAAATATCAAAATAAATAAATGAAAAATCCAAAAGAAATAAAATACAAAAAATCGAAATTGTATAAAACAGAGAAGAAAAAATTAAACAATTTAGCTAAATAACTTAAATATATTCACATATATAAGAAAATATATACTCAACGAGCCATTTCAAAGTTATATAATTTTTCGTTATTTGCATACAAATAACTTTAAATCTGTTTCTTATTAATAATATTAATTAAATACATTTTTGAGAGTATAAATTTGTAATTTTAATTTGACATAAATAATTTATTATTAAATTACAAGTGTGTATTTGATTATATTTTTAATATTACATTGTTTTACACTTTAAGATAGAATTATAAGAAGAAATAAGTGTTATATATCTCAAACAACCAGATGAATGTACAAAAACGGTACTGAAACGTCGTTGTGTTGAATAAAATATTTTGAAATATGTGTAAAAAAAAGGTCGTTATATTTTTATTAGAGTGTAATTGTATTTAACCAGAGCTACGCAGACGGCACCTTCAGTTTTATTTGAAGGGAAAAAATAACACACAAGAACAAATTCAGTAATACACACCCAATCAGAGTTGTGAGAGTTCAAGTCAGTTATGAAAGAAGAAAAAATTATTAATTGCTAATTATTAGTAAGTATTGGGGAGCTAATCGATTCGGAATGCTACAGCATCACACCAAGAATGTCTACATTATTTCTGTTTACTTAGTTATTCATAGTGCCAGTAATTTTGTGGGGAATGACAGTATAAATTAACTGTTTACTGACTGTTTAAAAAAATGTAATAAATTGCGCAATACGCACAACAGTATAGGATATTTTTAAAACATTGTTTGATTAATATTCAAATAATATAATAATAAATTCTGGATTGATGAAGTTTAAGACGTCTGTTATGTGACACAATTTCTACTGTCATATTCGTGGCATTCGATTAATTAAATTATTAACGGGACGTTTTAAGATCCTCAACAATGGAAAAACCGAAAAATCTTTCTTCAAGCATTATAATGCCGCCATTGTGATTTTTTAAAATAATTCAATTTTATTTTATACATGTACTGCCGTAAGTATTGACATGGTCACCACTTCCTTCCGAACTCAATGCCTATCCAATGTCTGAAATGAACTTACGTTTAATAGTACCGTGAAATGTATATTTTTGATTTGAGCGTTCCTGTGAGGATAAGCTCCATCCCAGCAGCCAGTCTTCCCACGTAAACACACAGGTGCTGCAATCTGGAACACCTGCTTCCAGCCTCGAGGCCCGAAGCGATACAGCTGTTCTCCTCCTCAAATCAGACTTTACAATCAATTACGAGTCAGACCTTCCTTTTCTTAGGTAAAAAACAAGGCATCAGGACCCCAGAAACTGAAGTCCTCTAACATTCTCCTCGGTCTGGAAACCGCCAGACCGCCTTTTTCGCAGCGAAAGAATCGTCAAGACTAGTCCTGGTTGTAACTGGATGTATTGTTTAATTAATAATCGATTAGAAACATACATCTTCTCGGACACAGACACGCGGGCTTTCCCGGCGGAGATGAAGCATAAACAGTTCTAGGGATTGCACCGCCGGGTCTGTGTAAAATTTAAACACAACGTTTCTACGACTTGCGCTGTCATCTTCGTCAGGTCAGTACATCTGACGAAGATGGCAGCGCAGGGCGTAAAATCGTTGTGTTTAAAATCTTCACTGACCCGGGTGCAAACCTGAGAACTATTTATGGATAAACACGTAAAAATCGCTCGCTCTTTAAAATTGCGGATCTAAACTGGGTAAATATTTCCCCTCGTATTTTGAAACGATTTACAACGAGAGAAGAATTTTTCTTTCCCACCCATTTATTCTTCGCTCGTAAGTATTGTAGGTATCGTAATGACATTTATATTCGCTAAATCGAGTAAACATTCATAATTGCAAAATAGAATGACGTATTATTACATATTCACGGTGGATATGGTAGTGAAGTTGTGAATATACTCGCCTGCTAAAACTCAGAAATTTTGGCAGATAGTTTCGTATCTTTTAGAAAGATGCACCACTCGGAAAACCATAGAGATTATGAACTATCTTTGGCAGGTATCAAGAAACACCATTTTAGATTTGAAATTGTAATTTCAGAATGTCGCGTAGAAATTTCTCACAAGTCGAATTTTGCAACTAATAAAAAAGGCGTAGGTGACCTCGATGGTCCTACTATAAGTGCGAGGTGTTTCCCGAGGGTTTTCTAATAGTAAATATGCCCGATTCCCACGAAGCATCAGAACCAGAGGGTAAAAAATTCCCGGGTCGCGGTATCATGTCGAGAAACAGAAAGCCGACCCTCCCCATAAGATTCTGTTACGTCAGCATCTCGCAGATGTCCTTTAAGGGCGTCTGTTTCCCGTTGAAGTGGCTTAAATAGTGTTTACTTTGGTGAAACGATAAGCTCGCAAGTGACTCGCCCTCGGTGGGATATTTTTCTACAGGCGATGCCGCGGAAACACGGTCAGGCGTCAGGAATTGAAGCCATTTCCAGGAACTTGCTTCCCGCCGAGATACGTCATTATCAAAACGGCTGCATTGTAAGTTACGACTCCTGTTACTGTTACTTGACGGTTCTGTACAGCCATTTGAGATCACATTGTTTCCTGATAGGCCAATGGCGACGTTTATACCTTGGTGTCGTCCTTCTTTAAGCAATCTGTAAGATTTATATTTGAGTTATGGGGTCTCTCGGACGCTTGGATGTTTCTAATTTGATGTGGTCTCGCACGGTGGTCATTTCTGGGTGATAGCTGCCGCTTTGTCCAGTTCGCTAGAACATTAAAGTGACATTATATTCGTTACCTGAAACATTAACTGTTCCTGACTAAGCGGATTCTGCAACGACTGCCCTTTATATATCACGTCGTTTACCATCTCGCTGACCACGCGTCGTCTCTTTGTCGTCACAGACAATTGTCTTCCCGTTGTTTATTGACTTGCATTAATTTACCCTTGGCCAACCCCAGCCCAACTGTCTACGGGGTGTGATCACACTTAAATAAGCCCGTTGCTGCTATATCAATCATTTCTGGACTTTTTCGTATCCATTGGAAACAGTTCCAAAACCTTGTAAAGTATTATAGGTTTCTCGCTCTGCTCGCTGGTTTTGTGTCAATTTTTCTCATAGACTGTCGTCACACAGTTGTCAATTAATGAACTAATTGAAGCCGCAGAACTATTAATGGAGCGGATTGACGGCGGTCAAGTTTTCGCTCGTGGTTCAGGTAAATGCAGTGATTCAGTGACCCGCTTCATGGCTTGTCCCATGAAAGCGACCGAGAAACCTATAAAATTTGCCACATGTATCTCAAAATCCAGAATGTAAGTTAACAGTCCGGTTACTGTAAAAATTCCAGGCAGCCGCAAATACCATAAGTTCATTTCATCGTTTGAAAAATTCGTGTGAATGTAGTTTATCGATTCCAAGTAGAATTAAGTCTCTGTTTTACAATTCCAGGTCATTTAATGAAATTTAATAATAGCGAAAAATATCCTGGCATTGATGTGTGCTAGAGACAGCAAAAATGGAGGTCAGAAGGCGTGTTTCAGTGTCATATTTCGTTTTGAGCTCAGCCATCTATAGATGGATTTTAAGTGTTTTATCACTACATAGTGAATGAGATTCTCAATGAAAGTTCTCGGCTACGACACGGAAGTCCAAACGCTATTCTTTTTGGAACTCGAAAAATTTCGTTATTCACAGTTTCTGAATTCGGTTCGTGAAATTGTAAACATCCGACGAGGAACCAACGAATTTCAAACCACTAAATATGCTGGGTAGTATAATGGTTTTATGAACTTGCGCAGGTGATGAACGCGATTTCAAGGAGAGATTTGAATCAATTCTGTTAAAGATCCGTTTTTATTGGTAAGTTTTCGTAAGTAGCGCATGACTGAGTCGGATAGAAAGTGAAGGTAAGCAGCCCAGGTGGGAAGTTGACGAGTCCCCCAGCTCTCTGAAAGCGGAAGAGAGCGCATTAGAGTGACAAGGGATTGTCATGCCAACGTCGCGAGGAATGCAACATGGCGGACACTGCTCGTGTAGAACAACCTACATAAAAGGTGCAAAAAAAATTGCCATAACATCTCCTGGTTAGGTCGGAGTCAGACGGGAAAGATAATCGTGTTTCCCAGAAAGCTTACAACTCATCGTGAGGGAACGTGCAAAATAAAAGAAATCACTTTACACCAACTTAATTTGCGTTATTCATTATTTGCACGATTATTCATGTTAGAAAATGTAAACGTCAATGCAATTACAGTATACAGAAAGGTGTAATAATACTCCAAGGAAAGCGTTAGTAATGGTGTAAACATCCGAGTGGTTATAATTATGCAATTCTTCCGCGACAGACGGCCAAAGTAGGAAACGAACTGTCTAAAACTAAATCGCGCAAGGCTCTGTTATCTACCCCATTTCTGTTTTGTTTTATTACACATAAATAATTTCGCATGTCACGTTAGTAGTCAGACACGACTATTTACCTGACGAATGCATATTATATGTAATAAATATCATTCGAAACATTAATGATGTACTCTCAAAATGATTTTGTTAAAATAAATTACGTCAATTAAAATAATAAAAATGAAACTACAACAAGGCTATATTATTTTGTATGAGGTGGTACAAAATTACGCTACATTTTCAACTGATTGAAGAAACAATACGACGTTAAAGTCACTAAATACTTGGGATTTGTACTTGACGAGAAACATGAGTTTGTCTTACAATCTTTGTCAAACAATCTGAATCCTAGGACGTAAAAAAAACAGAGACATTCGACATTTTAATTTTGAAGTATAATTACATGATGGAAATCCAGAATTTTTTTAAAAAATAAATAATATCATTCATAGCAATGAAGTTCCCTGTGGGTACTGGGCTTTAAACTGTGCAACGTTTTGATAAATATTTTGAGCAAATTACTGTTTATTTAAATCACAAATGAACACGCACAATTGTCTAGCGAAACGTTCAATGAGTCAGAGGATTTTTTAAGAAGTTAAGAATTCCCTAATGAAGGAATTGAATTAATATTGAATAATTTTTAGCTACGTACAAACATCAGGTAGAAAAAAGTATTTTAGAAATTTTAGGGAAAAATTATTCATATCCCCATTTGTACAAAATAACAATAATAGTTTAAAAAGAAATACATTGGATGATATATTAAAAATTAGAGGTAACGTTCCTCTGTTTCAAGTATTAATAACCGATTTTTATTTACATTTGTTACCTTTAATTTATTATATTACATACTTCTAGTTCCATTTATTATACCTTTAATTAATTGTTATGTTATGTTGTATTGATTCGTGAAGTATGCTTTTTTTTTAAAAAAAACGACGGAATTAAAAAGAAATTAAAAGAGAAAATAATACTCCAATATTTTGGAACTGAAAAACGGAACCGAAAATAAATGTTCTTTAATTCGAACCTCAACTAAAACCGAAACGAAATAAAATAACTTCAAAGCTCTGGTGATACCCGTCCATTTAGATCCATAATTTACCATGTTATGAGTTGGAGACTGATATTTTGTAAAAACACTGGATATGGAGACTACTAAATTATTTATTAGTTTTGATTCCAGTTTTCAGTTGAGGAATGTCAGGCTTCCTAGTCAGAATTTTCTTTGTCTCTCTCCTCGGATCCAGTTGTTTCTGAAGCTTCCTGGCCTCCTCGTGTATTATTACGAAGATGTGGAACGAATATGCGATGTGTGCGTATCTTCCGCCCATGTGGAAGCCACATGCCACTCGCTCTCGAATTCTCTGACTGGGCACAGCTTTTTTCCCACTTCATTTATGATGTGGGATGAGGGGCCTTGAATAACGGATGAGTAAGAACGAGCCACAGTTTGAATGTAGCAAGGCTATCCTTAATCGGATACTCAACAAGGTGGGGGCACTATCATATTTTCTAAGCGATTATATCCTTACTTACGTCGACTGGATTACTTCTCAGCTGCGAAAATATAAGAAAGGTAGAAAAAAGAAGTACAACTAAAAAGTTCATGATGAAATAATTACAGATCGAGCCAGAAAAAGTAGAGTCAGGTAGAATGAACTTATTAAAATTCCAAATAATAATTTCATTGTACATGAACGTACTAAGAGGACTATAACACTTTACAGTAAATAATAAAAATCTAATCATGTATATAAATATATATTCTGACTATTGAGAAAACTAATAAATAAATAAATATCAGCCAATTTTAAGTCAGAAAAAATAATTTATTAATGTAAAATTAAACAACGTTGCGTCGCTTATTTTGCGACCTCTTCAGGTTTAAGTTTAAAACTACAAAAATGATTAGAATAACATTTGGCAGATAACAAACAATATAAATCAAAATTTTGTAAGTCTAACAAAATTTATAGTTTGTTATCTGCCAAATGTTTCTTAAAAAATTATGTATCAAGAAATTTTATAGTTATATTGAGAGAGAAAAAACCTGGACCTCGGTATCGTTCCATCTTTTGGGGTGCCATCTTTTGTTATTGGCATTCCAGGTTTTGTTCTCATCTGTTTCAACTGTGTTTTTTATCCTTTATTTGTACGCGTATTTTCATCAAGATGTTCATACTATCAATCAGCTCGATTAATTTGTTCTCCGGAGCAGTTCGTGTTGGGACTTTACGTGTCCTCACGAGTATTTTTAGGCGGTGACGGTAATTTCCGTCCATCGCCTTTGATGTCTGTAGACAACGAATCCAAGTCCACTTCTGTCTCAAGACGACTGCGAGAACAAACAAAATGCCGCTCCACAAAGTGCACGTTCAAAGTTCGTCTTGCAGCCTTATTGTCGCGGCTCGCCTTTGGTTCAATTCCTCTGTCAGACTTTTCGGTTAAGGTAACGCAATAGCCTTACTCAGCCGCGCCTAAGATAAACTCGTCTAATTCGTGTCATTTGAGTTAAGCGATGTCCACGGATTTTACACGGCCATTGTTTTTCTTTTCCGAAAATCTTCGTGCCCCGGGCTACGAATTGAATCGCCGAGGTCAATTTTTTTTCCCCCAAAAGTGAATTAAGCTGTGATTTGGTTATTTAACTTAAGGCTGTACTCGCAATTCAATTCTCGTCCTTTGACTAGCACCGAGGACGCTCGACAATCCACGGCAATTGACAACAATGGGGATTTAAGAATAAACGGCCAATTTGTTAGGAAACAATGTATTATCAACTAAAACAAAAAATAATTACGACATTCCAACCATAATTTTGGGCCTTCGTCAGGTAATATATCTAAATAAGCATAGAAATGTAAAAGTATTACATACCAAACGTAAAATATATAGTTAACGTATTTAAATAATATATATTTAAAATATTTACCATAATTTTGGGACTTCGTCGGGTAATATATCTGTCCCAAAATTATATACCAAATGTAAAATTCATAGTTAACATACTTATATATATATTTTATGAATTGTACATTTCTATGCTTATGTAGGTATGTTACCTGACGAAGTCCCAAAATTATGATCGAAATGTCGTAATATCGTAATTAATGTTTCGGCAGGTAATTATAAATTTAAATATCCAAAATTTAATTTGTATAATTTATATTTTAGCCAAAAAATTTAATTCTGTAAATTTAAATAATTTATTTAACTATGCTATTGTCAATTTTACATATATTATGCAAATCTTGATTGAATAAATTATCGACCTTTTTTATATACATTTAAAAGAATTATATTCAATATAGCATCGACGTTTCAGTATATTTTTGTACTTTCATCATGTTTAAACTTTCATGTTTTATTATTATTTATTATGTAGTAACATAATAATAACCTGATTAATGTTAAAACCTTATGAAAGTACGAAACGGTAGTGAAACGACGATGTTTATTGAATAAAATATTTTAAATTTCAGTAAAAAGAAGTCGTTAATTTATATTAATTAAAGGATCAGGATTTATAAATATCGAGCGGACCGGGAATCGAACCCGGATCTCCAGATTAATAAACGGGCGTTCTAACCATTGAGTCATGCGAATCGACTGCAGGCCAAGCACGAGATTTCTCCATCATACATTATTCTATAGCCTGAGTCCGGCTTCGCTTGGTCGAAAGCTCCAGGCTGTACAACCGTAAAAATAAATACGTTTAATTTCTTGAACGTCCGCCATTTTGTTCCATTGTGGCAGAGGGGCTCTTGTGTCACTGAGAAGCTTGTCAGGAGTCTGTGAAGAACGATGTAAAGCATAATCGAAATCGTTCCGACCGTTTTCTAGAGAAATCAATGGAAGTCAGATACACGAAACGTGAAAATATGATAAAATCACTCTATTCTAAGGAATGTACTATATTATTTATATAGTTTCCATCTGAGAGGTTTTGTATGTGCCGACCTAAGAGGGATTTAAATTCAATGAAAACTTGTGTAATTATATGTAATTTGTAACTCTCTACTTGCGACGATCCTGCCTCATAATTTTCTGCTACGAAGCGACGCTATTTTTTGTTCTTACTAATATTTCCAGGGCCTATATCCGTAAACGAGCAGTTGATGTGATTTATTTTTTTCCAATTATTTAACTCCGCTAAGTTTCTTATAATTCTGTTCCACTTTGAAGAAAACGATTTGTGGATATTTCTAGTGAATAACGAAATTATTGACCTTATTCGGAAACGTATTACTATAAAACAAATTGACATCAGGTGATGGACGTAATTAAGAATAATTAATGTGAATGAAAGCACTGTATCGACTGATAATGGACACGGATAGAAATAGAATGTGAACGAGGTTTGAAACGTTGTCTGACGCACGCCACATATCCACTCGGTTCCTCGACCGTAAAAATCATCATTTACGGCTGGGTAATCCATATAATTGCAGTAATGACGTAGCAGTCGTAACTGTAACTGGACGAGGGCATTTCAAGTGTGGGTACCTTTCAAGTCTGAGAAAATTTCCAGTACGTAGAAGGTTTCACTATTTTAAGACTAGACAGATCGAAACTTTTAGTTTCACTCTCGTTCAGATTATTTCTTCCGTCGAATATACGTGGTTTTCTGGTTTTGATGGTACGTTAAATACGAACAAAGCGGCTTTACTTGATTTAAAAACCATAATTTTATATGATTACACGATTCAAGATCTACTGAATTTAAACGCATTGTAACAAGATTAATTAAAAAGTAAAAAATGCATATATCTCCATAAATTAAAAGAGAAATTAATATTCAAAAAACGTAGGCTTTCCCGTTGATTTACAAAAAAGATCAACAGGGTCGATTGTTGATAAGAACACAACTTTTTGCGAAGTTCATCTCCACCGCCATCAGGTGACTGTTGTGCCGCCACAGTTTCGATGAATTTATACGGTAAAATAAAAATTGAACGAAATTAATGTATTTTAATAAATAATTGGCCCGGTTGATAAAACGATAATCAAATTCATATTTAAAAAATGTCCAAAGCAAACGAAATTAGAAATAAAACTGCACACAGTTTCCTCTAATTTTCCTTAGAGCTCGTCTGGTGCATCACTTCCGTGACATTTTCCATTTTAATTTGACGCATTAAATTATATTAAAATTAGAAATTGTAAGCAAAATTTTGCCAGGGTTTCTAACAATGTTTTATAAATCCATAAATACATTTGTCTTTGATGATCAAATCAACCTGATATTATGCCAGACCCTATGAGGATAATTTTAATTTTGCTATCAACTCATAGTTACCAACAAAATAAACGAATGTAACGCCAATTTCCAAGGAGAGGGAATAATTTTTTTTTATCTCCAGTCGAGGCAGTTGATCGATTGTTTCATAGGGAACGTTGGTGTGGTGGGGATGAAGGTACTTGCCCGCCATCAACGCGTTTCCCCAATCATTCGTGGTAATTAGTTGCGGGATTTTGTGGTATTTCATTGAATACTCATTCTCTCCATACCAGTGTCAACAAGCATTTAAATGCCACTAGTGTTTCAGTTTTAGTTGGCCAGACTATAACACACTGTTTGAGAGAGACTGAAAATCAGTGATCACGGCATTAATTAATTGGGCTGGTGTCTGTAGCACTTGCTGTTAAAAAAATCAACGTAGATATTTGATCACTGTTTGCGAAGATAGATACACGGAGTTCTCGAATGAAATCAATTTAATTTCGAGCACAAATATGAGAAGGCACATTAGAAGTGTAATTCGTGTACGGAAAATTATTCGAACTGAAGATAAAACCGAACCGAGTTAAAAACTAGAGACGTGGCAACCATGCGTGTGAGTGATGACTCCGAAAGAAAACACGTAGTTGTCTAGGTCTCGATGATCCTCCAAGGACAATGCAAATTCCGTTCCGACTGCCGCTTGGCGATGACACGGACCACTCCCATAGATTATCACCTGAATCTCGCTCGGCACCGGATCTCCTATTTATTTTCTAATTTTAGGAGAAGGCACGTTTCAATTACACTGAGATAACGAGACCCATGAACTGTTCATTTCAACTCGAAACGTTTGATTTGTCTCAGTACAGAATCGGTTAACCTGGTCTGCCTTGGTTGCTTCTGATCTGCGCTCGTAAAATTGCTCTGGAAGGGAAGGGGCCGATCGATCGACAAAAACTGTAACACCGACTTATGCATTAAAAAAAATGTTGACCCGAGGCCATCGCTGAAATGAGTCGGTATGTGGATTCCATCGTGTCGAGTTTTTTGTTCCACGTAATGAGTGTTTTGTTTGGAAGCCCAGTGGAGCGGAAGACACCTATCAAGCACAAGGCCTCTCTTTCTCTTTCTCTCTCTATCCCTGTCTCTCTCGACACACACCAGCGAACAGGGTTCATCACCATAAGCTCTTCATGCTTGCCATTTGCACCGAGGTTAACGACCTACTTTAATTCTATTGCTCGTGAACCTTGATGATTAGAGGAATCGCAAAATGTTAGGACGATGAATATACGACACAGATTATGTACAGCAAAGAAGATCAACAATTGTTACTATTAAAAACGCCTCAATTCCTTCGATTAAACTTTTCTCACCTTTCGGAAACGTGACAATTAACAGCTAAATGTTTCTGAAAGTAAAATCAGGTGTTAACGACTTACTTCAAATTACAGACAAGTCCGGAGACGTAGGAGCCTAGAAAGAAGATCCTGATATTATTTTCTTTGTGTGAGGCAAAACTTAACGTAAGAAATTTCGTTTCCGGCGAGCCTCAGTGATTGAGAAATCAGAAATTAAATATAATTTCATCATAACACTTGTCAAATTTAATTTTCATATCGCTTTCATATACGACCTGTTAGTGTCATATCTACATTACATTCATAAACATTCTTTACTTACAAATATGTTTTTAATTTGTCAATCATTTAACGAAAGATATTTAAATTAAAAAAATAGAAAACGTCGTAGGAATAAAGTTAATACTAAAGTATAAAATGGAATCCACAGAAACTACAACTACACTTATGCCTCGGGTTGTTAATTTTAAAGTCAGTACGTGCAGGACCCTCGGTGTTTTCTTCGAGATATTCGACAAAAGTATTAGATAATGAAACCTTTCACGGTCAATTTGTCGAATAAACAGTTGTCGGGTTTCAACGCGGGAAATTGGTTGGAAATCTTACAACGTTTCGACAGTTATCTCGACGTCAGGTGCTTTCTTTAATTCAAAACCATAGAGGTGGCACCACGAGGAGGAATTTCAACTCTAAGAACAACTGATTTTGTAATTCAGTGTTCCTCCATTGGTTTCCGCACGGCAATTCAATCCACTAAACTACATATACGGCTCCCTCAGTCAAAACGTTTATCCTCGTTTCTCTCCAAAAAGTCAATAAATTTAATTCTTGGGCGAAAGTCTTCAGGATTATATACTTGTCAGAGTTGTATTTCGTAATATATTTATTTTTGAAGATGTAGTAGATGAGGGTTTAAAACTTTTGCGTCCCGCTGTCCTGTCCGCTAAATTGTTCAGGTTAGGAATCACCAAAGAATTTTTCTTGCCGGAAACGGCGGTCGGGGGCAGCAATGTGACCATTTCCTTACCTGCTGAGAGAAAAAAATTCTTGTTCGGTAGGAAAGGCTCAAGTAATCCTGATTAATAATATTCCAAACAAATAAGTTTATCATGAACTTTTAATAAAAAGCAAACAATTGACGTTGTAATTATAAACAATTTATGAGTAAATTACTAAATCGGAAAATGTTGCGACGGACTAGAAAAGTAGAAATAAATGTTAAATATAAAAATGTCAAATTTTCAGACTTCAAGTTACTAGACGGCGTCACTCACGTAAACCGGACTTGTGCCCCTGGTGATACGACTCCTACAAATTCTGACGACTGGGTTACAAGTTCTCAACTTTGCGATTCTTGTCACTCTCCTCTTCGTGTCTGTCATATATACCTGACAACTAACTTTTGTCAACCACACACTTCCAGAAACCCCTCTCTGCCTATTTTCATCAAGCCTCTACATTAAAGTCACGAGCATTCTTGTTTGTCTCTTCTCGCCTGTTAATTATCGTTTGTGCTCCAGTATGTAGCGACTCTTTTATGCGGGCTGTTTTCCAAAAATACCTCGGAACCTTTTAGAAAAGTTTCCACATTTCCTAAACGGGTCGGATTGTCCCGAAATTCCCAATAAAGCGTCCTGCTACGACGTGACTTTGTTTCCATATCAGACCTCGAGTTTTGCACAGTTAATAAATAATACAAAGTTCATTTTAATTGTTAAGAAATTCTCTCTAGCCAGTTGTTCGTTGCTCATTATAAACCTTCAAAAAAAATGTAACATGCAATTGCCTGAATTAATGAATCTAGTGACACGATGCCACTTTGCTGCTTCAACTACAATCATTTAGATTGATTTATTTCGTCTCAGGAAATAGGAATCAGGATCGTCATTACACACATAAAAGGTCGTGAGATTTGGCAAGGCATGTGAACAGCGAAGTAGGAGAAGATTGAGGGGAGTACTGTCGTCATGGGGAACTTCACCTTGGAGACAAGCTGGCGTAACGCGACTATCATTCCATTATATTCTTACCAACGCAGCAAGGTCTTTGTACTTATGATCTCTTAACTTTTACGGATGAGTTTTTTAGTGTACAGCATATCCTGAAATACGTCAATGTTTTCAGTATAGATTTAACACTTCCCAGTTGCCGTTACAAAGGTTAGTGTTAAACTGAGCTCCGGCCTACCCCCACTAAAATAACATGGCAATGGGCCATTGCGTATCTTATCTTGAAACGACTTGTCATTTCTCGTGACCTATTATTCTATTTTACGTAAACGCTTTCCTTCTTAAATTTTCTATTCTTAATTATTGCAGCTGAAAACATCTCAAATAAAGGGGCTGTTAGGAGTTGAGTAGGAATTTTACTACATGGAAGTGTCTTTTGATGCATTACCGTCAAAGTCAATTATTGTGAACAGTAAAGGTGTGGTTGCCGTAGTTATGATTTGAGGCGCAGGCAGGAGCTTGCTCACCAACTCCCACGGCCTTGTCTCACGGAAACAATAACCACACTTGAGACGGGACAAATCTAGGCCAAGACACCCTAGTACACTCAGGGTCTACGTTCTCCTTCTTCTGAGATGACTTTCAGGATTTGGGAATCGTGCATGGGAAACAGTTCTGCCATACAAGAAAAGGGCTTTTCAAATAGATTTATTTAAATACTTACATAGGGACACAAACTAGAATTAAATAAGGGAAAAACCAGTCCATTACCCCTATAAAACTTGTTACTTACTACTAATAAAGATTAAGTGAAAATTAAACTATATTTCATGCACTATATCCTTATAAATATATAATTTTATTTTCCACTTCACTAAATTTTATTATTAGCAACCCTATTATTTTAACAATAAGTTCCTATAATAAATTGTTTTACACTCTGTGGGCCTGCCGCTGGCACAGTTGCAGTCAGGCAGTTACAATCCCGAATGGTTCTATTTATGAATAAATATTTCCCTTCATCGTGTCGCTTTTTCCTTTCGCAAATGATCGCTTTTAGATAGGTAAGAGTGAGGCAAAATCAAACTGTTTAAATTTCTCTCGGTTCCTTATTTTGGGCTCTGTCTAGTCCGTTCCCTTCAATTTGCCCAGGTCATTTTACGCAAGTATACAAGATTGGAAACATAAAAATGTCACAACAAAACTACCGGGCCGATTTCGATGGAACTTCGTTTCGTTGTTATATAAAGTCCTAGTAAACACTATAAAACTACCATCTGCCATCTGGAGACAACACGTGATTTTAGCTGTTTCGACAGGGATTTTGTTCTATTTTCAGAAAAAAAACGACTAAAAGACTTTTTTCAGTGCTTTGTGGCTACACTTGACATCATCAAAAAAAATTACTCTGCCCAATTTACCTTCTCGGAGCATACTGGTAATAAATAAAAGAATCTTAAGAAATTTGGCCTATATTTTCATTATTTTCACACTGTATTAATATTTTCGTGTTTAGCTGAATTTTTATCAATATCTTAAACAATATTGGACTATTTCTAAGTCCCCATTTAATTATTGCATTGTTTGCTATCGCATGCAATCATCTCTTTATTCTTTTAAGTACTAATCAGTAGTCTGTAATCAAGGCCAAAGCCCTTAAAAAATTAACTTTAAATATATATTGTAAGAGAATTCTTTGTTGTCAGGAAAATTTTATCTACAGAACCAAGAAGTGAGAAAAAGTTTTACAAAGGTCTTGATACTAGAATAACGAGTAACGCGTTATAGAGCCAAGGACAATAGTATATATTGTAGACAATTCTTTGTGCGAAAATATTTAATCAAAAAACATTAACAATGATGTCCTCGTATGAAGGTAACTTCATTATTATTCAATTAAGACATTAAATTAATAATGAATGTAAGCTTCACCGGTGTAATTATTAATATATTATTACAATATTTCGACGTTTCATCCACAATTTTCGGAATTCAGCTGGTAATAATCAGAAAAACGTCCAATTTTTCAGAAAAAAATGTATGATTCAACTAATAATTTTTTTTAACAAATTGGCTGTTTTTGTGTTTATTACCTGATGAAGTCTCAAAATTATGGATGAAACTTCGGAATATTGTATTAATTTTCTGTTTTAATTGAATAATATGTTCATTATTATTTATGTAATGGTATGTATGTTGAATACTTGTGTCGTGTAAATTGTTTTAGTTATATTCAGGAACTTTTTAATGCTCACTGTCTTTATTTGTCAATTCTGTTTGATGTAACTGCAATGGGCCTAGTGACAATTTGTAGTTAAGTGCATTCCAATTAAAAAAATATATTCAATTCATACCATCCTACTTGTTTTCTGCAGCGTCTGTCCTGGTGCCCAAATAGTAAAAAAAATGAATTGCTTACTGCCATTATTTGATTTGATTTTTAGATTAGGCCGGTGTAGTGCATAAGTAGGTCGATTTTTGGTACGGTTACAGTATAAATGAAACAGATATGGGGAAGATTGTTGGTCGTGTGTTGAGATTACCTGTCGCGGAATATGAACGTGTTGGCTCTCTCGTTCGTTGGCCTTGGACGGAAATGCACAGAAAAACGTAGAGAGATTTGGTCCCGAGGGCATTTACCGGAAGCAGTAGAGGGTGACTCACATTCCGCAAGCAGCAGCTGCACCTTCTTCCACACACACACACTGTCACTCGCATCACTCATCCAAAGCAACTGTCTGTGAGGTCAGGTGCGTATGACTTGGCGCCACACGCACGCGTTTCGCGTCCCACTGCAAATCAGAAATGTTCCTCTCAAGTCAACCCCAGAACTCAGAACGGTAGCTGCGAAATCTGAGCTACGACACGACAAAGTGCACTGAAACCCACTGAACAGCGATAAACATTCCAGATCGTCATGCTTAAGAAATGCCAAAGGAATTAAGGGGGGAGGTTCAGTTATCTGGGATCAAAAAATGCATTTTTTGGATTTTCGTGTTAATAAATTCTTTGTAGTTTTATTTACCGGTTGGTGTTTTTTCCATATCAATTCCTCTTCTAAAGAAAAACGTTTACTGATGCTCACGAGCTGCCAACTTGCCACGCCCATTTCTTTTGAATACTAATATTTGGGAAATTAAATGCGATTTTCATTTATTAATTATCGATTACATGAAGTGATAGCTGTAATCGGAGTAAAAACCGGGAAAGTTATCGATGTAGAGGTATTATTTACATTAATCAAGGCATGTCAGGTTTGGAAACTGGAAAAAGACACAGTGGAATAAGAATAATGGATGGAGGACAATAAAAATAATGTGTTTGGCAGAATAAATGTATTAGAAAGGCTGGGGATACCAGTAGGATCAAATCTGGTTAAATTGTTCAAAAATAAGACTTGTTGCGAGTCAAGACATCAGAAAAAAAAAGGCGCAAGACTCCGCAAAGAGGCTAGAAAGGCTTATATTGGAGTTTGAGGAGAAAAATTAAGAAGTAGAAGGAAGAACTTATTATCTGGACAGTTCTAATTTATGGAGTGAATTATATATACTAAAATAAATAATTTAGTATAAATATTTTTAATGTTATTAATATTTTTACACCTGAATAATTTTTGTTTTTTTGTTCCCTAAATATAATTTACAATAAACAGACTTAGAAACCATATCAGTGAAATATTCTAGTAAATGTTCTACCCACAACACTAACTTTTATTTTACTAATAAAAAGTAATTTTAATTAAAAATTGAGTTATCAGAGAAATAGTGAAATGAAATAATATTTATAAGATTTCTTAAATTAAAAAAATTATATATATATGCAAAAAAGGTCTGAAACTTAAAACTATAATTTATTTAAAGGATAGAAGCTACAAAAAGTTATAAAAAAAAGTTTTATGCATATAATGTTTATACTTTATGAGATACGCATATCCAAACTTTGCCGATATACAGCATGTGATTTGTACCTATAAACAGATTATTCAATTTGTCGACTCGCTTGAGAATATCGATGCTAATGTCACATGCACAATGGTCAGCTTGTATGTTATCTTCAAGGCAGCCCCTTCGATTTGAGTTGAAGTATAAGATTTCTGCTGACGACCGACGAAAGATGAACTGACCCGTTTTAATGATAACAACCCGAGACCTTCATATCGTTTTGTCTCATTTCTTCATAAAATTATTTGTATGGTCTTTTTGGTTTCCAAACACAATTAAACCGCGGTTTAAAGGCCTTATAAAACGATAAGAGTTGGCCAGTTTTTGAGTTGGAAATTTATTATACCTGATTCCACTTTGCAGGAAGAATGAACCATTTCTGTATCTTGTCTACGGTGTTTACTATTGATAGGGTTGGCTTTTGGCGTATTTATTTTTCTTTTTAAAAAGAAATAATTTTTTTTTCAGTAACAAGTTTTTTAATTCATTTTAGTACTTCTTGGTTCGCCTACTAATAAAGAAGGGGAAAATTGGAGCAGACTAGATTTTAAGTTTTAACTGTTCCAAATGGTGGATGGCACGGTCTTGTTAGTGTCAACACTCCTGTTAATTTTTTTTTGAGGTTACAGGCTTTATTTTCTTCCTCCCCAACAACAATATTGTTACTAAGGACCTTTTTTATCGCTAGGCACAAATGTTTTGTATCAATTGGAAAATTCGTTACAAATAAGTTTATTAAAAAACATTTAAAAAGAAAATACCCTGTGACTCAACAACAGATATCCAGTAAATTGTCTACTGTAAAAACCTTATAAAAATAGTACAATAATTTTAACAAAAGTTCCATAATATATGATCAAACATGCATTGAAACATTAACTTTAGATAAGGCTGCGGCTGACGACCAACTGTTGATTTGAAAATGGCTCCCTCAAGATTGGAACGTGTCAGAAAAACCTCAACTATTGGATGCCATCTGTAGGGGTCCAATGGAACTATTTCAGATCTCGAGGAACATCTAAATTGCTCCACTGTTCTTATTATTCCAGTTTATATGATCAGTGGATATTTACCGCTTCAGAGAAGAAATCAGATAATTAAGGGTTTGGAGCTTCCACCAGGTGGTGGCGGGTAACAGGCTGATACTTCTCTCGGCTCTGAACAACAACGAGGGGGAAAAATCCATCGAAGAAACAAAAGTGAACAACATCGTGGTTTAGGAGCGTCCGCCATTTTGTCTCCTGGTTGACGGATGGGAGCTTCACAAGGCTATGTGTATCTACGAAACGTTCCATTGAAATTGGTCCTGTCATTTTCTTGTGACCAGCGAACAGAAGGAATTTAGATGGAAACTTAAAATCACTGGATTCTAAGCAATGTACAGACAATCTTATTTTATTCACGGGAAAGATTTCAGTTGACACTTGAACAATCGATTCCCGTAGCCGCATCCAGCTGTCATCTTGAACTGGACTCGGTTCTTAGAGTAGAAGTTCTATTCCACGCAGGAAACGCTTTGTTTAGGCTACTTAGCGCGGACTATAATGCGTTTGGCATTACTCAAATGTCACCAAAAAAAACTCGACACGAAAAGGGGG
This sequence comes from Zhengitettix transpicula, assembly GCA_037074705.1. Classification (NCBI taxonomy): domain Eukaryota; kingdom Metazoa; phylum Arthropoda; class Insecta; order Orthoptera; family Tetrigidae; genus Zhengitettix; species Zhengitettix transpicula. The sequence goes on along the minus strand of CM073595.1, from coordinate 59,808,315 downwards.
GAAAGCTACACACAATTCCATTAGGAACGGTAAAAAAACGTTCTTCACACGATACTCCGTGGGTTCCTGTGGGAGTTAAGCTAAAGGTTAAATCCTTAGAAACTTGGGGGGCGGAAAGGAGGGGGAACCACGTATTCATTCACAATTCACGGAGAAACATCAAATTAATTTAATATGGTATAATATCTGTTATATGTTAAAATATGGCCGAATACAGGCAGTTGTAATACTACTTTGAACGTTTCTTCCTTGTATCGTGGACCTCATCAGGCGATGACGACTAAACCGTACAATGACGTAAATAACACGCCAAAGATATTAAGAAGAAAGTAATATATCACAGGTGCTGCTAAGTTCTCGTATATCGTTTCTTACATTAATGACACATTCGTTTAATTTCAGGAATTAATCAGACACACTCAGTATCTACCATCATAGTATTTTCGAAATCAAAAGTGTTGCTGTTTAGATAAAACTGATTGTTTATCCTCAGGAAGTTTATAGTTCGCCGTACGCTGTTTCCTTAATTCTAGTTTTTAAAGCTCTCTTGGTTTGACCAATATACGCAGCAGAGCAATCTTTACAAGAAATGTTACATACATTATGTTTGTCATAGAAATTAATAGGGTCTTTGCAATTTTTTATGAGCAAAGCTACTGAATTAGACGATTCGTATATAAAGCTTAAGTCAAAGATCTTGAATATAATCCTCCTGAAGCTAGTGTAAAAAATTATAAAAAGGAAAAACTATGAAAAATTTATGTCTGTTACGAGTTATTTGGTCCAAAAACCGGCGTTTTCAGCACTTTTTTTTAAATGCTGTAAGCATTAAAAAATAATTAGTATCTCGGTCACTACCCCAGAGATTTTACTACCAATAACGTTATAATCGCTCCTTTTGTAACCGATTTTTGAGTGATTTTTATTTTTCGTGTTACATGTAAATCGGACAGACAATCACGAGTGTCGTTCCCAATTTAGTGACGATGCTTTATTTGATGAACCGTCGTCTGAGGAATAAAAACTTTCTCTTTCCCTGACGAACTTTCATAAAAAAAAAGAATATGGTGTGACGGAGTAGATGTAGATTCAGATTCTGGCCGGCGACGACGAGTAATTGTACGTCAAGCATTAACGTTGAACGAGTGGGAACTGATTCTCTTACGTTTCGATGAAATGAAAGGCAGTCTGATAATCGAGCTGGACGCGGGAAGTGAAACCTGTTGAGTTCCGACCAACGGTTTACATAATCTACTCACGTCCTTTCATCTTCTTCTCAGAGACCAAAGCGTAAAGCAATCCTTCCACACGTTTATTCATATTTCTTTTCTACCACTTAATTTGACGCGACGTCTAAGCACTTTTACTATAAATTTTTTTAAATCGTTCTCGGAAAATTACCTGGGTCAGTGTAATCTAGGTAACAATTTGTTGACTTCTTGTTTCCAGACAACATTATTGCGCGACAAAACGGAACTACAAAAAATATTAAAACCTAATAGTCAGAATATTTATTTCGAAAAATTACAAAATGTACAAAAAAAATTTAAAACGTAATTTATCAGAAATGTTACATATTAACACAACTGTACAAACTAAATTCACATAATAATACATTAAACTTAAGTAATATTTATAATTCATTATTTTTTTACTTTTTATATATTTTTTATAAAAAATTATAATTTTTTCGTATTAATTAAAAATTTTAATGGAAATAATTGTGTTTATAATTACTTTATGATTGGTAACATTTATTATGAAATTAAAAGAAAGTTGAAAATTTATGATTTGATTTTAAATATTATATTGTTTTACATTTCATGATTCCTTACCAGATTTAAAATGTAAAAAATATTCCATATGAAATAAATTTTTAGAATAATAAATTTTTCTATACACTACTTACAACAAAAAATTCTGTTACCGTACAAACATAACATAAACAACCTGATGAATGTAAATGTCTGCTATAATGCTCGTTATTTATTTAATTTATCATATTAGTGAAAAAACTGAAGTAATGTATAATAGTAATTAATTTATTTTATTACAAAAGTTGGACAAAAAAGTATACAAGTGACGTATTTTTGCTTTGTTCGGAGTCCTCTTCAGACGTTAACATATTAATGATTAAATTGTTTTCGGTCATATAAGTTGACAGAGGAGGTCTACATGCACTTGAACATTATTTATTCATATTTAAAAATGAGGAACATTCTTAATTTGTATAACGTCTGAAAAGGTCCCTAAACAAGGTAAATAAACGTCACTTATGTCCACTTTTGTCCAACCATTGTAATCTTTATAAATAAATGTTTTGACTGTTGGCTATTTTAATTATTGTAATAAGTGAGACATTGTTTTAATTTATATTTTAAAAATATTAAAGGACAGCTTTTCGGGTTATCAATCAGATAAGAGAGGAGTTAAAGCCACGAATTTTTGGTGACAAACTACATGTATTACCTTTTTTTTTTAGGGCAACAGGCTACATGAGGGTAGTCCACTTTGGGCAACTCCCCTTTATTAGCATAGGAAGGGATTTGAAAGGGGGGATGTGGAAGGGTGGAGGAAGGTAGCCAATGGTTAACTAGGGACCCCCGGGCTATATTTTAAGGATCCTACCTGGCATTCGCCTAAAGAAATGCAGGGAAAACCCTAGAAAAACCTGCATCAGGTAGGTCGGGCATTTGGTACTTGTCCCACGCCCTTCCGATAGCGGGAGAGGAGTTTGCTGTGGGGACGCAGCATTCCCTTCTCCGTGCCTCGACCAGTTTAGGAATCAGTTGGCCGACTATTCCAATGGAAATAGCGAACAACTCTTACCGTATGCCCAAGGTCTGTGACCCCGGAACATACACCTCTCAAAACAGGCCGAGGTGCCTCGGCTTGTGGGAACCTTAGTTCAAAAACCGACAGGAAAAGGCATACCCAAAGGTAGCCCGTTCGTATCTCCCTAAAAGGTTCTGCCTGCGAGAGAAAATCCCTCGCAGGTTACCTGCGAGAGAATCCTCTCGCAGGCATTCCGATACCCTACATGTATTACTTAAGTATGCATATATATATAAAAGAGAGAAGTAATAAATGATTGCGGGAGAGAGCTAACCTACTACAATGACAAGTCAACGTCTGAATCGCCTTTAAACAAAGTTTCGCAATTTCAAGTTAATTCCATGTCTTATTTTTCACGAACATCTTTGACCGCAAGCTCTTAACATTTATCACGAAACTTGTCACGTTATTCCAGGTGCGATAAGCTGTGGTTATTCAGTATGTAGGTGACAGTCACGAGTCTTAAAAATATTTAATATGCCCAAATGCTTATTATTATTTATCATGGAAGCAAAAGTTAATCTCATCTGAAAAAAAATCGGTATAAATGGTAGCAAAAATTGAATAATTTAGTTTTACAAATTTAATTTGTAATTCGTGTTATTAGAAATATGATATATTTTGACTTCTATGAGTTTTAAGTATGAAATAAGAATTGTGTTAGCAGTTAAAAAGAGGTTTGTAAAACTATCCGTACAGACCATTTGAATTATGTGCAAGCGTGTCTTTCGAAATTTGACGGCCTTTACGGATATGAAGGACAGGCAGAAAAAGTAATTAGAAATCTTTTGAAAATATCCCGAATTTAAATAAAAATGTGTACCATTCTGTCAAAGAGACGAGAACTATAAGCCCGGCCAAATAAAAAGATAATTGAAATCGTCTCCGTCTACAAGACGGGGTCACGCCCCTCTCCTCGGGAATAGGATTTTGTAATCAGGTGTGATCGCGCCACCCTCTACAAAAAAGTGTCACGTCACTCGTTGTAATGCAATTTGTTAGAATGGCGTGGGCCAATATATTAATAAATTGGTAAAACTGATGTATTTCATTACAAATTTGAAGGACCAATCAATGGAAATATTAAGGTGTTGTCAACGAAAATTTTAGACGGAAATTCTTAAATTTATATAAATCAAGACCTCGTCTTTTACGTCTATTTATAGCACCAATTTATCGTAGTATCTCAGTTTGGAAAATCAACAATATACATCTAGCAGTAGATTTAAAAAAACGAGTCCATTAATTCATGATAAAAATGTCGTCATTCTTGGAATTTCAGTAGGTCACCTTTCTGGTGTTGTCAAAACCCATTTGTAATTGTAAAAATTTATTTTAAAAATTGAAAGTAGCTTATTAAAGGTATATGTAAAAATTGTGGCTTAATTTTAAATGTGACAAGTGAAATGTGGCACCACAGCTCCGTGTGTGAGAGGAGCGGGCGTTCCGGTGCGCTCTTCGCTCTCCGCGGTCCGCTGCGCATGCAATGACCTCGCTCTGCTCGCGCTGTTTCAGGCTGCGGGGCGTGCTACTTCCCCATAGAGCTGCAGGGACACTTCCTCATGCAGTCCACGGCCAGCACCGACGTCCAATATTCCCCAGTCTCCATCAACGCCGAGGCCATCCCCATCTGGGGGCACTGTCACCGCAGGATCGGCGATGACGTCATTCTCATGGACAGGTACCCTCATCTCCTCCGATTCATGTTCTCATCATGGGTCTGGACCCCCGTAATTATTATATTTACAAATATGAAGCACAGAGATGCAACATTGCCCTTCCACTCCACACGATTGAAGTTTGTGTATAATTCAGGACATCACGTACTCAGAAGTCGAATTAGTCAGGGCTATGGACTCAGGACTAACGTATCTCAACAGACGAAACTCAGTTGAGGAGCAGCCCAAATAGAAACAAAATCTGAGATTTTAGTGAGGAGTGAAGCGTGATGAAAAGAGAAGAATATTAGGTGTTTCGTAATCCTCGTTGACTGAACCCTTCTCGACAGCCACCCAGTCCACACATTGTCACCATTACGTCTTTGAACCCATCCCAGTGGCCCAGCCTCTACATATATAGATTGTATACTGCCGAGTCATGACTCTCCATTGAGCTGGTCTCACGCGTGTACTTCAAAGGAGCGACGGGATGTTTGAGTCTGTATCCCAGATGTGCGGCTGTAATTACACACACATGCCAACCCGTAGAAGGGCAACGTGCCAAATTTAGACTCATTACCCCTAATAAACATGGAACGTAACAAACCCTCATTCCTCGTGGGCTTAAATGGGCCTAGTTTGGGTTGCATTTATAATAGCACTAAGCCATGAAGAACTAACAGCTACGTGCAAACATCCCAACTTTAATAGCCCTCCTACACTTTGGCCCAAGCTGGGTTCTATGGTGTACAGAGAGGTTGACTTGTATTGGCCGATATTGGTGGAGGTTGGAAATTGAATTGGCGAAGTTTGGCTTTGAACAGATCAAAGGGTGGAGTGACATGATGGACCATTCATACTGATCCATGTAGCGGTCACCAACTATGGCCAGTTAATGACCCATAACGACGAGAGGGTTTGAGATATTAACCACTCCAACGTGCTCTTAAGTAGGAACTAAGAAAGAAATTCAGTGGAACGTCATAGTACCTTCACTCTAAAAAGGCATCAAGAGTATAGAGGCGGCCGAATGATGGTTGCAAAATTCTTATTGCGTAAGTTGAGAAACACTTCTCAACAGTACGAATGAGATTGACCAGAAAATGCAGTCACGGCTCGAAAGCAAGTTTCTGATGACATCAACGGCGTATAAACTTTCCACGATACGTTATAGTTTAAGACAATTTCAATGAAGATACGATAGGCCGAACTAAGAACGTATGTTAGGCTCATGCCATAGACCGAAGAAACAACACATGACCAGCTCGCAGACTTGTCACTGAGTAACTTTTCCTTGTGTACGTGACGATGACCTGATACAGACTTACCAATTATGTCGTACTGCTGGAAATGGTGTATGGAGACATCGTTCCATTCGTTAAGCGGACCACGGTTCTGCTGCCGCGAAATATATTTTCAGACATTATTTAAATAATGCTTTTGCGTAACATCCGCCGTTCCTAGAAGTACGTGGAACTTATTGATGAAGAATAAAAATTATGTGCGTAGTTACTATAACTACATGAAGATCAATTAGCGTGACAGCTTAGATGTAATCCTTGTACATAAAATATTACTTTGTTTAAGCAAACACATTTTTAATATTGATATTTATCTGACTATAACACAAAAAATAGATATAATGGCCAAACAGTCACAAAATGTTATTAATTGACAATGTAATTAATAGAATTAGATCAATACAAGACTACGTTTCGTCCCTAATTTTGGTGAACAATACTTGAAAAAAGGATAAAGAAGATGATTATTCTGATATAAAATTTATTTAATGATCTTGAATATTCTGATAAATTTGATTTATACACCTCCAGTATTTTAAATGTTCCAAAAATTATTTTATATTAAATATTATATTATATAAATAATATTATATTAAATAAAATAATTTTAAATACATTTTAAGAATCATGGTCTTGCCTCCGTTGCGACCTATATTTTCTTCTACGCTGTACAGGAACTTGCCTGATACGACTTAAAGTGTTATTTTTCAGCTCCGGAGGAGCCAACTGCATTCGCTGTTTCCAAGTGCGGCTTCGCTCTCGCAACGTTCTGCAGGTGCACACGGAAGGCCTGGACAAGTGTTACACCAGCGAAGATGCTGCCGAGGCCAGCTGTCCCGGGGAAAACTCCAAGGAGATTCTACTCTATAGTAAGCCCCCTCCATATAGGCACCAGTTGTTTCAACAAGACTTAATAAAAATAATAATGGCATATTCCCAAGATCTTGTATAGAAGCCACACTTCAAGGCTGTTCAATGTATCAGGGTGTACATTTTTAGTTTATTTTTATCATATTTGCATTATAGTAATATAAAATACATTTGCTACATAATCATTACTTTAGTATGACTTGTACCTGAAAATTATTTACAATAATTTTATTTGAATTAATAATATGCTATAAATTAAGCTTCGATAGTTGAATATCGTACAGCCGCGTGAAATTAGTATGCAACACGATTATGATTATAGTTCATGCTGACTATTTACATAATATTATAATTCTACATCTGAGATGCTTCTATAAATTCTTTTGCTGAATAGAAGTGGCTAAGGAGAAATTAAGTTATCTGAGTTTTAAATTGACTAAACAGTTAACTGTTTAATTCTTTCTGGCTCTTTGTTAAAGAATAATGCCTATCATTCTGTGCAATACTCAATTATTTAATTTTTTTGTGTAGTATACGTTTATTTCTTGTGTTGAAGTCACGTATATCAGAATTGCCACTAGATAAGTGCCTATTTGTAATCACAATAATATTAATGGCACGACACAGTGAAAATATCCCATTATTTAAGAGATTTGTGAGGAGACCTGACATTGTTTTGAGCTGTAAAACCTTGTCTTTGCCTGTCGGATTGCCCCAGAATATAATTCCATCAACAAAACAGAATGAAACTATGCAAAGTAAACTAGAGTTTTTATTTTAAAATAATTGGAATTGTACATAATTCTTACTGCATGAGTTGAGTATTTGATTAATATGATCAGTCCAATTGAATTTATTATTCAGCAGGAGATCTAACAATTTAGTGAATGAAGTATAGTTTGTATTATTACCATTGTTTCATCGTTATTGGTTGTACAGTTGTGTTGTGCGTGTGAAATTGCGTAAAATGTGTTTTGTCACAGTTAATTTGTAAACAATTCAGAGGAAACCAGCTTAGTATATTATGTACATTAGAGATACTTGCCTCTTCTATTTTGTCTTTGTTATTTTTTACTAATATACTAGTGTCGTCTGCAAAAAGTTTAGTTTTATAAGACAAATTTACAGTTTTTGGAAGATCGTTAATGTATAAGGAACAGTAGAGACCTAATTTCGAACCCTGTGGAAACCCAATCTTAATATATCCCCTATCTGCTTTGCATATGTTAACAAAGAAGAATCTTTTAATACCTGCATCTATTTTTAGGGTAAGACTTAAACCAAGAAAAAGAAGTTCAATTAATTCCTAAATATTTTATCTTTTCTAACAGAATTGTGTCATTTATACAGTCAAATGCCTTACTTAGGTCACAAAGTACGCCTAATGGATAGTGTTATTTTATTTAATTAGAAGATTTCATCTGAGGGAGTATAAATTCCTTTCTCGGTCTTCCAACTACCTTCGCCACCCTTCATTATTTTATTTATATGTTGTCATCTCCTCTGGAGTACTTTCCTTATCCTATCCGGACTTGGACGAAAGATATTTCTGAACAAAATGTCTGTTTATAAGATTGATATATTAAAAAATGGCCAATCCAGACAAAATTAGAAACAACGCTTCTTCTACTTTTCCGTAGAGCTCGTCACTTCCATGCAGTACTTTAATATATCATATTTATCTGACTTATTTTAAATAAATGGAACAAAAACAATTCAATAAGCCAGAAATTCATTATAAAAAATTAAAAACATTGTAATAAAACAAACACTACGTTTCAACCCTGAATTTTTGGCACCTCTTCAAATGAATATTTTAATTAAATGATACATAGGTAATAATTAATTACATGAAACATGGATGAACATGAATTTCTAAGGTGAAATTTGCACGCACATTGCGTCCGCAAAGGAGTTGGAAGAAAATTTTTTCATTTGAATATAGGGCAAGCCGCAGAGTAATTGGCATATAAATTTGCCATTTCGAAGTTAATTATTCAGTTTTAAGTTTCTGTAAAAGGTGAAGTGGTACAATTTCTATGCAGTTGCATCACCGTCTAATTACACATCCGTGGGAAATTTACATTTAGTAGTAACAGCAGCAGTAGTTTGCTGCAAAACAGTTTAAGGAAAAGAACGGCGTGCTTGTTTGCGGAAGAGTCGAAAACGGAACCTCCGGAAAAGAACGTGACGAGGTTTTAAGCGGGTCGTTTTGATACCGAGGATAGTTTTCAGCTGATTCACTCCTACAAGATAAGACGGCGACGTCTAGAACTGGAGAGGGTTCGAACTCGGCATTACAATATCGAATTCTCTTAGTCTCGTAGTTGTTCCTGTTCTGCTTCGTTGAGTCACAGGAACGTTCGCAAGAAACGTCGCGTCGTCTTCACGTTTAACGTCACGTTTGGAAACTTGCGACAGTCGGGATTAACTCGCATACCGAGACTGATACGGCACATTGAGAATAGACGTTTCGGAAACGTTAGTCCTTAAAATTAATAACGATTTTTTCAATATGATTCCTCCTTTTAATATGCTAAGCCTTCAAATGATGGAAACAAGAGAACACAACTGTATTAAACTTAATTGCCGTTGTACACAATATTTTGAGAGCTACGGAAAATATTTTAATTTTGATGTGGCATTGAGATATAGCAAGTCGTGTCAGATGCGAGGTAGAAGAAGGAGGGGTGCATTGCCGTCAGTTGGGAACTCCCTCTTGTGGAGAAGTTAGAACCACGCCACTACCATTCTTAAAAGTATTAATTAATTAATTACTGTATATACAGACAGCAGCAAGATCTTTTTATCACATTCTGTACGTATCTCTTAAATTTTACGGATGAGTATTTTGGTGTACAACATATCCTGAACTGAGCACAGTATATTTCCATGCGTTAGTGTATTCAGTACAGTTTTTACACAATCAAGTTGTAACTAAGGTTCGTGTTAAACTGAGCCGCGGCATACTCACCATATCAATTACAGGCTAGTGGGTTATTGGGCATCTTGTCACGACAAGACTTGTTATTTCTCGCGATCTATCATAACCTTCCATATTTAGAATATTACATAAGATTTCCACGTACGCCATACAATGTTACGTGCTCTCAAACACCGCACTCGACGTTCTGAATGGTGTATCGCAGCAACGAGTTTTTGGAGAAACGCATATCCCCAATTAAAAGAATGGTTATCAGCATTTAATTGCCGCGTAACTCCGACGTCTGGGTTAATCACAGATACTGATTAGAGTCGCTGCGTGAAGCAACACTTAGGGCGAATTATGATAGTCACGTTCATTAATGGGTTCATCAAGAGCGAGAGCATCTTTTTATTCAAATTTATTTCCACGCGGAACGGGAAAATGATTTTATGTTTTGACAATTATTTGTACTTAAATTATAACGAATGATCTCGTACTAGGCTCATTTTCATGAAACTTAGGATACTTCATTTTCCTTGCATACATACATATATATTTAATGGAAACTGTATGTTTTATTACTAGTAACCTTGATAGAGGCATTTAATAGTACACTTAAACGTTTCAATCAGTGGCTTAAAGCATGCCAAATTGGACTAAATTATATTGGTGGAGTGTTATATGACAAATTACCACCTGAAATAAACGGGCAGTCTGTAGCATAATGTAAATAAATTATTGCAAAAACATTGTTTCTATTCCATACATGACTATCTGAATCCCAACATTCATTAACTTCAATTGTGTCTGTATGAATTTACTAAATTGCATATTTTATAATTATGTAGTCAACATTAATTTTTTATCATTCTTCTTTTTCTTTAATATTTCTAATATACTTTTCTATTAATTTATCATACTACATAACTTGTCCTATTCTTTCATATCATGACTTTGGATTAATAAATACAATATATACTAGAGAACAAGGGCTTCCCGATAGAGTTTATAATGTGCCTAAATAGTTCTCGGGTTTGCACCCAGGTCAGTGTAAAATCTAAACACAACATTTCTATGGTTTGCGCTGACCTGGGTGCAAACCTGAGAACTACTTAGGCACAACATAAACTCTCAATACAATTGCACATATTTCCGAAATGTTCTGTGCGACTCGGTAAAATAAATAAATTGATAAGTGAGAATGTTTTGGGGCGATAATCTGGATCAGATACCTGTAGTAAGAAGAAGAGACAGAAGTTCAAACACCAACAGGCAATAAAATTCATAGAATAAAGAGACTATCAATAATTATCTTCTAGGAGTCCAGTAAAAATATTTCTGTCTCCTTCATGAGTAATTAGACTTGTGCATTGTTACCTTCACCCATGAAGATAAACTGTCTTCTTTCTCTCTCTTTCATTTTTCACAGGTAAATCAGTATTTTGACTGCAATGAAAAATAACCATTATTCCCATTTTCATTCAAAAATATTTAAGTAAGTTAATACTTCCAAAAATGGGAACCTAAATTGGCAAATCAGTTTAATTAAATTAAATGTATATAAACTACTAAGAAGTAATTAATTCTACTGGTATTAATGCATATTCTGCTTCGAATAAGTCATTATCAGATTTTTTGAAAAATGAAATTTCTGGTAATTCCACAATTTGAATATCTAATTTTATTTCCAGAAACAATGGATCATAATGAGGAACCAATTGTACCTGAATATTGTCCATTCAATGGTCGTTTCACTTTTACTTACAACACTAATGATGCTTCTGAGGGTAGTTTAGAGTGTCCTGTACCCATGTCAGAATTGGATACCTGTCCATCTGGATCCTTTTTAAATTTGCGGTACCATGGATGCTCTTTTGTGGATTACAGTGAGTGACTTCATAAATTTATTAAAAAATTATATATATAATAGTTGTACAATTAAATGTATGTACAAATATTTACAGTATTTTATGAAGATATTTTCTATACTTATAAACATATTAAATTAATTAAAATCACTTATATACTGTGATAACTGAAAAATTGTGTCTGTTATTCAGATGTTACTTATCAATGCTTGGGCCATTGGGAGGGACCATCAAATCAAACATATTTGGCCCTTCTCCACCCAGTTCGGCATCAATACCGCTGTGCTGTAAGTTAACACAAATATCATAATTTGTTTACTATAAACCAAAAAAGTATTGCTCAGAAAATACTCAGCTGCTCAGTGTTAAAATATTAGCTGTTAAATGGCATATTATAAAGTTTCAACCATGTTTATCCAATTGTTTGTTCAATTAAACTGAACAGCTTAAGGTGTTTAATGAAAAATGGATAAAACATATAGGCCCACCGCAGTTAAAAAATACTTAGTTACACAAGGTTTAACTCAGACAGCTAAAGGAAAGATTATTAAAGGAACCTTCACATCATTTTCAATAATAGAGAAGTGGGCAACTTAATTAAAACGTGGTTGAACCTTCATTTTTTTAATGACCATGCAGGACGCCCAGCAACTGCGAAAACCCTGGATAAAATCCTAGAAATATATATATATATATACCTTCCATTTTCTTTATGGATAACATTAAAAAACTAGTTCATAGAAATTAGGATGCAACTGAGTTCAATAAAAATAAAAAATAAAATTTTGTAACAGTTTGTGTATATAGAGGGCAGACTTATGAAAGTTGTATTTATTATTTCAGCTTTTTAGAGAAAATTCAGATGGGAGCATATTACTCTCCTTCTCCAGTGACTCAACATGTAGGTCAGATCTTCGTAGTGCTACTTCTGGCTATGAAATGCTCAGTCTTGCTCCAGTAAAACAGAAAGAATGGCCTGTTATTGCTAGAGACACCATATGCAGGTAATCACTATTAAAATTAATAATATTTTATGGTAAACACTAACTATATATATATATATATATATATATATATACACACACACATTTGGGTAGGAAACAGAGGCAGTGTAGTCAACTTAACTGAAATCAACAAATGGTCCACTTGGGCTGAGCAGATAAATTATTTCAAATTTTCAAGTACCTGAGCCCCCTTTATCAGAGGAGAAGGTCTATACTGAGTGTCATTAATGATATATATATATATATATATATATATATGTGTGTAAGTTGTATGGAAAGGAAAGAGAGAAAGAATTGAATTCCTGCCTGGATGGCACGCAGTTCAGCCTTTTCTTGATAAAGGGGGTCAAGTCCTAAAAAATTTGAACTTTTATTTTTGCACAGCCCGACTGGTCTGACTTTTTATTTCAGGTAAGTCAACTATGTCGCTCTTTCTTATACAAATATATCTTATATATTATAAATTTTTTTTGCAGATTTCCTAGGTCAATTCAGGGAAACTGGCAGCATGTGACTGTTCGTGATAATACCTTCATTTACAAAGATTTTAGCTCAATGAAAACCTACACTGCAAAATGCATTGATGTTCCTCTTCCACCTGACAGATATCCAGTTTATGCCCGATCTCAGTGGTGAGTAACTCAAAACAATTCTGTAACAAGCACTATAATGAGGACAGACTAGACTTCCTGAATGTTGGAAATAATTAAGAATATAATTTACGTATTACTCATACTAGGAAGAGCAACCCTACAGTTTTGGCATGTCAAACTTCTTCTGATTGTTTGTGTAATAAATTATGAAAATATATTAGAATGAATAAAACTATGTAAAATATTAACTTATTATTAAACTTACACATTCCAGTGGAGAAGAAATGTATTCATGTCTCTGGATTAAAAGTCGAGGAATTAATGTTATGGAATATCAAGTGGGTAAGTAAATAAAGTTTTTTTCTAAGAATAATATTCATTTTATAAAATAAATGCATAAAAATTGTATTAATTTTAAAAAAATTAAAGGTTCATATTTGATTGTGCCAAAATAATTTAAATCTTAAAAAGCTTCTCACAATTAATGTGAATTTTTAAACTCTGTCAAATATAATACAATATTGATGTAATCATTAAGTATGAAGTTACTGTGTCTTATTCCTATATTTCATACATTTCAACAATTTATTTCATGTTTAAGGTCAGCAATCATCACCAACCTATAAGAATAGCCTCTGTGCAGAATCAAACTTTAAAGACAAAAGTTGGACAACACAAGGAAGTAAGTTTATTATTATTATTATATTAGAATCTCGCTATATTACATAGCATTAATTATATTTTATAAAAAATGGAACTACTTTAAATTTTAATGGAATAGATGGACAACATTTAGTGTTATAAGCTCGACTGGACCAAGTATTGATCTATGGCAAGTTGATTTTGCTGTCTCACTTTCCTATATAAATGTGTTATTTAATTTGACCTTGTCACATTTTCCTTAAGTGTTATATGTATGTATGTGTATATATATATACACACACAGACAACAAATTTAGATAGGAAAGAGATACAGTGAAGTTGACGAAATCAACAGTTGGTCCAGTTGGGCTGAAGAGTGAAAATATTTCAAATTTCATATATATATATGTCCTTATTTTGATGACATATTTAGTGGACAACTTGATTGCTGTCAAGTGGAAGTATAGAACAAGCTGTTGAAAACCTACCAGATGAATCAAAAAAATTTGTCATGTGCCAAAATTTATCCATAAATCTATCTCATAATCTGTCATATTCAAACATTTATAAAAATTATGTTCAAATATCAGTGTAATTTATTCAAACAAATTTTAACTTTATACTGGTCTTAAATTATAGAATTATTTATAGCATTAATTTTATTTACAGAGATGGAAAGAGTGCAGGAAATGGCGTGTCCAATTTTAGGTGAATATGTTGGATACATCCCTGATATTATGGGTCTTTGTGCTAAACTGTCATCAGATTGCAAATCACCAGAAATAATGTATTACACAGTTTCCAATTGCACTGCTCCAGATATTTATGAAGGTATGTTATAAGTTAATACACAACAAATTCAAGTGGGTAGTAATTTTGCTGATGATTCACATTTTGAATTAAGATTTTCAAGTATAATTTAGAATACCTTCTTTAGGTATTATTTAATAGTCTCACCACATTGTGTCCTACTTTACTCCCACTTCACTTCCCCAGAAACGAACTACAAGACTATATCATGTATTTTATACCATAACTCATATCCAAATAAAAGTTTTTCAAAACTGCTGAAAATAAATAATAATAATAATAACAGTTTTAATTGGAAATAATTTTATTGAGACTATATAAAAAATATAAAGTTAAAATATGTCTATCAATGATAAAAAAAATTATATATATATATCATGTAAGGAAAATGTGACAAGGTCAAATTAATTAACACATTTGGATAGGAAAGAGAGATGGTGTAACCAACTTACCTGAAATCAACAGTTGGTCCAGTCAGGCTGTGCAGAAATAAAAATCTTATTTACAAGGACCTGAGACTCCTTCATCATATGTCTGAACTGTGAGCTGGCTGGGCACAAATCCAAATGTGTTATATGTATAATTTACTAAAATTCTAACCCTTCAGTTAAATTACAGTATTTAATAATTTGATGTTTCTCTCAGGGTTTATGATGGGTCACTATAGAGACACAGCAAAATAGTGACAATTAAAGTTGACCATTTGTTTTTTGCTGTGCCCAGATGCATAGCAGGTTGAATAATATCAGGCAAAGCATTGATCCTCATGGTTAATGGATGGGCACTACAATGATTAACTCTCTGATTTCAGTACTGCTGCACATAAATCTAGCATCTTCTTACTCTTATTATGTTTATGAACACACCAGCTGTTGTTTTTTCCCCCATCTGCTTGGATTTCTAATTTATTTCACAAACTAAGGACATAATTTCATTGTCAGCAGCTGTAACACATACCAGATGCTTCAAAATCATACCAGAGTCTGTCACCACCTTACCCATTTAGTGACAGCTAATTCTTATAACCCCTTAAAAACATTTCACTTGCCTGCAAAAGACACAAATGCTATCAAAATAAATTTACCACATGGCAATATAAAAAATAAAAATATTTTTGTAATCAGTATATTTTACTGATTAATTTGTTTGGGAGTCCATAAATCAAGATAAATAATAATAAAAAATACAATTCCAAAAAGAAGAGTTAATATTAGAATGTATAAACTCAGATCAATTGTATCTTTAATTTGTGTTAGGTAATTAAATATCTTTGTAACTGTTCTGAAAAGATAGGAAAGATTAAAGGTGATTGGGACTTGCACAAAATTGAAAGGTAGAGTTCAAAATTGGTGTCAACATAGAAATTTTCTAAACAATCATCTTTTGTTTTCAGGATCTTCACTTCATTTTGTAGAAAACATTTCCATACTTATTTTTATTGTGGACCTATACTTTCATCTGAATTGCTCTCTTTCCTATCAGTTTGATCTTAAAAATCCATACTTACACACACAATATTATACTTAATTCTTTATCGTGACTAACATTTTTAAAATATATTTTCAGTCTTGACATTGTTTTTCATCCACAATCCAATGTAATTAAACTTCAATATTGGCATTTTAAATCTGAATATACTGATGTGATAATAACATTAAATAAGATTGAACTATTAGTGAAAAACTTATAGGCATACATCAACGAAGGAGAAAAATACGTCAAACTAGTGGAAGGATTTATCAAATTAGCAGTTCTCAGCCACCAATCACACTAAAACCTGAAATGAGGCCATTAAATGATACTAGCACATCAAAAAATATTTATACGAATTATGGAACTGATTTGTATAAAAGTTCTATTACATCAAATTCACCACCTCAACCATCTCTGCAAGATTTTGAAGAAGAATATGATCCATGGGATTTTGCAAAAACTCATGGAAATCAGAACCCTATCAAAGCTACCAACATAAATGTTCCTTATTCTTCAAGAGATGTGCCTTCTATAAATCCGGGGAGTAATAATCAACATAGCACAACTTTTGAAAATTCACACACACAACCCGAATATACTAGAAGAACCATAAACTCTCAAGAAGCAGGATCTGTAACAAGAAACTATGAGTACCAGTACAGACAAGGTGGGGAAAGAAATCAGAAACCAGCTTGGAATCAGTTTTATGAAACAAGAAATGGATATTATAATGACCCTACACCATTTGCAACTGTTACATTCCCTACAACTAGCAAGCATCAGTTTACTACAGTTGATGAAAGGCATAGAGATGATTGGATGAAGAACATTGGTTCAAATAATAGGCAGTACAACAATAATGGTTATCCTGGACAAGTTCATGTAGAAAGAAAAGATGAAACTTATAATTTTCAACATTCATTACCTCATCATCCAACTTTTGTTGGTACTGACAGAGGCAGTAATCCTTATGGGAGAAGTATTTATTTGGAAAACACATATTCTAAAGACTTAAATGGAAATAGACGTAGCTTAATATTCCAAGCACCATTTAGTAATATAACAAATATGAGCTCTCAATCTCATGACAGAAATAATGTGTGGAATACAACAAACCAATATGATAATCATCACAGAGTACAAGTTTCCAATAATCAACATACTACTGTAACCAGCATTTATTCCAGAGAGCATAAACCCAATAGTTATTATTCTGAATCAGTGCCTTATGACAGAACAATTAGTACAACTAATGCTTACAGCAGAAGATATAATCCTTCTTCAGGCACATATGAAAATCCTTCAGAATCAGAGACACGTGACAGGCAAACAGTTCAACCTACAATGAACCATGGTGCTAACCAATATGATTCTGGTTTGCATAGTTATACAATTTATAACAGGAGAGGTGAAGTTACAAATAATACTAATGGAAATTTAAATGGAGGGAATATCACTCCACTCTCAGTTCCACCTCATCATGCCTCTAAGCCTTTGCCCAACAGAAATCAACAATGGAGTGGTGATTCAATAATTAAGGAAATTCCCAATACAAATGATGGATGGAATGGACCTATCAATATTCCAGCGACCAGATATGTAGGACATTACCCCAGCAGTAGATCATCAGGATCAAGGCCAAGCTGGAACCATGCTCAGCCCTCCTATGCTCCAATGGTTGTTAACCTTAGAAGATTTGCAGCCCACAAATTAAAAGGTCTGTGCCTTACATATTGTGTGGCATAATTTTTATACAATCACAGCTATTTTAATTACACCATTTATTGCATGATGCAAGATCACTAGTCACTATCCAATTGGTCAAAAAGCTTAATTCATTTCATGAAATATATTTCCTGCTACTTTAATATTGCAATCACAGGTTCATGGTAGCAACTTATGTAATTAATTAATAATTGAAACTTCCAATGCATGGTAAAGACTCAAATAAATTTTAATGAGCCAAATTACTGATTATTTTATAGTTTTACAAGATTAAGACTAATTTAGGTTTCTATACATTCAATAACTTTCTAAACGTACCTTCCTTGTTATGAAGAACTTTTATATCATTTCTCTCTAAATATCTACATTATGTAACTATCATATTAAATTTGTTCAAAATGAAATTATTTATTAAACTAAATAATATAAAGTTAAATTTGTAATCATGAAATAAGTTACCACAAATTTCATCCATATATATATATATATATATATATAAAACTAAACTTGATCATATATATTCAAGGAGAATAAATTTTATAATCCAGTCACATCAATAATTAAATAATTATTATTGATAAACTCTTCATTTAATCTACTCACATTTAACTGATTTGAAATTTCATTACATTTATGGTAAAGTTAACCATAAACTTTAGCATTGTTTTTAAATATTAAGATTATTAGCCGAAATAATTGAAAAAATATGCTTATTATCTGTCACTCTGCTTTATTTTCTGTTTCTATTTGATAAAATATATATAATAGATAACTGGAACTTTTATACCTCATAATTACATAAATATTTTCAGATGTGGAACTTCACATACATAAAAGTGTGCTTTAAATGCTTTAGTTCTAAATCTGTAGGCCTTCAATTATAGTACTTTTATAATCTACACTAATTGATGCACTGTTTAAGACTGGCGTTGCAACAATTTATTCAGCTGCTTTTTTCATTTGGCACTAATTGCAGTTCATGTTTATTTCATACTGGCAATGGCAACAAAAATATAATTTAAGTGATCTAATAAATATGATTACTGAAAAAAAACTCATATGTGATAATTCACAAAGGACACATTCATATTCTGAAATTGTTCTTATATTTATCTTCTATTTACTACTGCTTATTATAGATTCAAATGTAAAAAAAATATTGATATGCCTGAAATGTGATAAATTTTGGTAACTATTAGTTTGTAAGATATATATAAAGTGAGAAAAGATGTAGCATTGTCCAAATAATTAAAATATTTGGTAAGGACAGGCATAAGTGGCTTACCTAAAATTGAAGTTCAGCATCACTATTCATGACAGGAAGAAGTTCTTCAAATTTTCAGAAGCACAATAGGTCATATGATTGGTTTTCAAATTTCAACTGAGTTGAATAAAATATTTTAAGCTATTTTAATCAGTGATAACTGATGAAAAATTATACTCGCTTTTGATGACAATATGATCAAAATGTATGGCTGCTCAGCAAAGTAAACTGTCTACAATTCAGTATAGTTAGTAAAGTGGATAGATTGTGAAATTTTAATAATTTGAGTGTAAAGAAAGAAGTTTAAATATATTGGACAATATCCGTTGCACTGGTATATTTATTTCAATAATTGTTGACAAGCATATATGTGGCTTTTTTTTAGTATTTAAAGGCATATAATACTTATTACAACTATTTCAGAGAGGGAATATAGATGTATGGGCCAATGGGAAGAAGATGGGTTAATGTTTACTTTCACACAACGCCGAGATGTGGGTACATATGAATGTTTTGTTGGAACCATTACCAGCACAGATGAAATATATATACAAGAAGCTGGAGACAATTGTCAAAGAAATATGAATCCTTTACACCATGGAATGAAACTTTCTAAAACAGGTAATATATCTATTTTCTACCATACTTTTTATTTGGATTTTAATAGTAAAATTTTCTATTGTCCCACAAACTCTTAAAGAACTTTATCCAACATCCTTAAATATATCAAGTCTGTATTAGGATCACAGTATTTGTACACGCCCCACAAATTTGTTTTCTATTCATGCAATAATATTCCATAGATGCTTTCTCTCAGTAATATTGCCTAAAACTTTTTTAACATCTTAATTTCTCTATTTTTATTTATTGATTGATATTCAATTTAATAATTTTACCTTCCACATTACTTTGTAGCATATTTACAAAATATTATTCAATTTAATTACTTATTTATTTATTTTATAGTTTGTATTAATATTGTATAATTATTTTTAGGATCGTGCTTTTCTGGTCAATCAAATCCAACGTACCATACATACCAAACTACTTCAAGGACCACTAATAGGTACACTCCGGAACCAACGAAGCCTTGGAAACCAATAACAGGTTTGATAAAGATGTTAATTTGTTTTTATTCTATTTTAATTATTTATTAGCTTTTATTTTATTGTACTTATTAACTATACATGAGCAGTCTTTTATAATCCATTATATACTTACAGTAAATCTTTAATTAAATCTCTGAAATAACTACTAAATATATAATTAAACAGATAGGTAAACTGCCCAATAGGATGTCAGAATGATAATGATAGGAGGGAGGCAATTATGTCTTGTTTATTTGTGTATCAAGTATTCATTCAAATATACAACACATGAAAAAATATAATTATAGAATGGTTTAAACTAAGAGGATTTTATCGTAGTATATTATATGTAAAAACAATGACAGCACATGTATGGTGTAAAAATATTAGAGAGAATTTCTCCATAAAGAGCAAAATTGTTTCCTTACTGTTCCTTTTTTCGAACAAAACAATCCCAAATAAAGTAAGAATAATACAAATGAAATGTCATATGGTTTTGTGACGATGATCTTAGTTTACTGTAATTTTTCTAGGATTTGTAGTTCATTTTAAATTTAAATTGTTTATACCAAAAGTATCTTTAAAATGTTTAATATGAAAACTTTCTTTGTTGTAGCTCCTCCGAAAACCTACAATGGAAATAGCTTAGCATCCCTTCCAGGAATAACAGTAATTGTTTCCATGCCATTGGTATTTGTAATTCTGGAAACAATAATGTGACAGTACATAATATACATGGAAAAGTTATAGTATTCAATTAAATGTGTGAATGTAGTCAATTGCATAGCAAATGTGGTCTAAAAATAATTGACTTAATATTATTATTTAATTTTGAAAGAAGTGTAATATTCTCAGATTGTTTATGTATTAAACCTATCTTCTCTTTTATACATTTTCTAGTGTATGGATTTTATGTTGTCATGTGTACAGGAGATTAATTTAGAGATTTTTATATTTTTTGTGATAATGTCTCTTAATGAATGTTTGTGAGGAGAACAAAAGTGTATTAGTTATGACTGATTAATACTCCAAAGTTGGCAGCAAATATTTTACATTCATTTTAATTCACTTCATATATGAGTAAGAGTCAGTTTTATAATGTTCAGTTATTAGGTTATGATGTGCAATTGCATTGAAAACTTTAAACTAAAGGTGGCATGCATGTTATAATAAAATTTTATATCTTGTGATGTGAATCATACCAAAGATACCATTGAAAGAGTGAGCCATGCAACACTAATCAATTTTGACATTAAGACAAACATCATAATATTTAAACCTAGTTATTTGTACTTCTAATAATATGGTGATAAGTTTGAAAAAAGACATTCAATGAAGTCACCAATATTCAATAGCAAACCTATTTAATTTATAATAACAGAGTGTTATAGTTATATACCTATTGGATGTTCCTACTGTAGTTTTTCCCTCCAAATATCTTCCATTCTGTTCAAAGTCTAAAGCATAATTTAATATAAAACACTTAAAGAAATGGTGTGTATGTATTGTCTATACTTCTACGGTTTGTTTTTAACACTTTCAAGATTCAAAATGTAGTAGTAGACTTGAAAAGTGTCAAATTCAAATTGCAAGTCTGATTTAGTTTTTATTATTATTATTTAGATATAATGGCTTAATTTTAGGATGGATTAGGACTTCAGTGAAGCATTGTGAATTATGTACATAGTGTGATCTCTCCATCTGTAGCTTTAAAAATACCTTTGATAAACTATATATAACAAATAATGTATATATGTCAATAATAGGTCAGATTACAATCAAAATATTTTTTAGAAAATGAATTTATAAAAGCAATTTTTAAGCAAAATTTTTTCATATATCATAACAGTAAATGCATTTAATAATAATTAGGACATTACACACTTAATGCCTTAGCAGATTAATTTCAATTACTGGAAATTTGTAAATCAAGCAAAGTAAGAAATGCAATATATCAATTAAGTTTATATAATGTAACTGTTGAATTTCAAAATGTTTTTTTAATAAAATAAAAACGAATTTGTAATAACTTACTCATGTTAAAAAGATTGACATATTTCAAAGTGATGGTATATGAGATCATCCAAGCAATAGTGTGGCTTATGAAAATTCCAGGACTTACTAAATAAATAAATATTCAAAATTTTTAACTGATTTAATTGTTTCTTTAAAAAGTACTCTGTTCTACACATGCTTTGACCATTGTGCCTTTGAATGTGCCTCATTTTACATGCTGTTTATTTTTTGTAAAATATATGAAGGAATATTCTGTGAATCAGCAAATCATTTCTGCTGATCATTTATACACATCATATATATATAATCATTAATTATGAATTTATATTACAAATCAGATAATGATTTGATCCCGACAAAATTTTGTAATAAAATCAAGTTTAACTTACTTTGATCCATATTATATATATACTAATAATATGGATCATATTATATATATATACTAATAATATGGATCATATTATATATATATATATATATATATATATATATAATTATACCAATTTCAAGTAATAATTTTCTTTTAGCAATCTTAGCAATAAGAAAATATTTGTATATACAAGTTCTGGCAGAATATTTAATTGGATATTGCTATTATGAAATATCATAATGAACTTTTAAACTGTTTAACCTTTTCATTAGATTACAGTAGTTGCAAATAAATATCAGACATTCATAGTTTTCATCCTATTCAAGAAAGTTATAACTTGAAAGAATTAAAGTCATTTTTATCAACCATTAATTATATGGTAATAATCAATACATATACCAATCGCTCTATGTCAAGAAGAATACTTAACATTAATTGTACCACAATTGCATTAATCTTGTGAGTTCAAAAAATATTTTCCTATTAACTTTATATCTATTGAAAACACATAAATGTAATGGATTCCTTAATTGTTAAGAAATGTACTATTTTATTAAGTGCCCATCTTATGATTTTAATTGTATGAGTCATAAGCTGGTTGTGAGGATGAAAATCATTCATTAGTCAAGACAGGCATGTGCCTATAAGCATATAATCTTAAATTAAGGGTATAAATGCTTTTAAATAACAAGTTCAACGTGAATGTGTGTATATTAAAAACATGTAATCTTAAATTAAGGGTATAAATGCTTTTAAATAGCAATATCTATATGAATGTGTGTATATTTGCATATTACTTATGATGAATTGATTTTTATGATGAAAGGAAGAGTGAAAGCTATTTAGTACTTAATATTTGTTTTGTTAAATATTTTTTCTGTGTAAATAGTGCATTGATTTTTGTATTTTTGAAAATTGTTTTATAATAATATGAATAAACACAGTACAAGAATTACCAGAATTGTTTTAATTTGTAAACACACAAATGAAAGTCCTATCTAAAATAGCATTTTGTAGTATGAGGTTTGTGAACTTTCCACAAGAAAATAGACTATTCTCTAAAACAAAAACACATTGCTTTAACATGTAATATATATCTTTGATTAAAGAAAGTCTTCTGGGAGGAAAGAGAGAGGTGGTGGCTAACTGGAAACTAAAGCTTCGCCATTCAGGACAAGAGGAAGTTCTTCAAATTTTCAGATTGATTGCCTCTTTTTGCAGGAGAAATATTACTCATTACATATGCCAGGTATGGACTGTCATATTTCAGATTATTAGATAAAGGGTGTGCGAGGAGATCTCAGGCGATGCTATTGGTGTATAACTATCTGTGTGGTATTATGGAGTGTTAGGGAAGATTGTAAGACAGGATAAACATACTATATAATTCTGACATATGAATAGCAGACTGGTCTCAGTCATTCATATCCTACTTGTTTAATATTTACATAGTTTTTTATTTTAAATAATTAAGTACATAAATCCAGAGAATCAACTGTCACCTTAAAATTTGAAAAGGATATAATAGAGATTGATAAAAATCTTGTACCAAGGGCATTCTGGGAGGAGTTTCAGTTATTATTATTTGTAATTCAAGAAGCTTATATACAAAAGTTGAACAGGTGTTGCTTAATGCTATGTGATATATTTTGTAAGTGAAAATATTGCAGAAATATCATGATCCAAGCTGAAATATGATTGCTAAGCTTGAAAACACTTTTAACAGAGGTCAATGTTTAGTTAATAGTTTTTTTTTATGAAGAAGTATTTACTATTCACCAATAATAATTTGAATAATGAAAAAGTAATAAATACTTTTCAAGAAATAAAAAGTATTCATTACTTTTTCATTAATATGTATCTATAGATCTCTCATTGCGTATTTACTGTTCAAAATTTTATTCCCGAAATTAATATATTATAATGAATGATGTGTTATTGAGAATTTTTTGGCAGAATATTTACTGTAAATTTAACCTAGCTACATTAAATTTGAGAATTTTACACATATTTCAACTGAAATTATTCAAATATTTCCATGTGAATTTACAACATATATATGAGAGAGGGACTATTTTAAGTGTATGGGAATAGTGAAGTAACTATTGTCCAGTTTTATTATTCCCAGTAATTTCTATATTTAAATAATAACTAAAAGGAAACACTTTTTATGAAATTTAAATATATATAACCATTAATTCTGTTACATGATTGTCTGAACCTAATAAAGTTAAAA
Organism: Zhengitettix transpicula; assembly: GCA_037074705.1. Classification (NCBI taxonomy): domain Eukaryota; kingdom Metazoa; phylum Arthropoda; class Insecta; order Orthoptera; family Tetrigidae; genus Zhengitettix; species Zhengitettix transpicula. Next base: position 59,783,636 of record CM073595.1, on the reverse strand, counting down.
AAAATTGTATGCTTATGTACAGATAATAAATTAAATTGGAAATTGTAATTTAATAGACTTGTGAAGAAATTAACTTAATCTATTTATGGTATCAGGTCAGAGTGCAATGATCTAAACATTAGAAAATTAGTTTACTTTGCAACATTGACAAATGTTACAATTTTTTGGGATATTATTTCAGAGAAAAAGAAACATTTTAATCTTTCATGCAATAATTCAGACTTTGTTTGAAAATTTATTCAAGAAAATCATGCTGGTGAATTTTATAAAAAGACGCACATTATTACTCTTATAAGTCAGTACATGAAAACATTAGTTCAATTTGTGATAAATAAATAGTCTTCTATTGTTCTATTCACAACTTATTCAAGAAACAAAAACAACTTGTACTAAGGACTCCGTAGGTAGTTGTGCAAGTTTCTAAAAAGGAAAACATATTACATGGAAAATGCAGACCAGTCAAAGATCTACTGCAGTTTTTAAGTCACAATTTACTAAGTAAGTTTTGCTTCTGTAGTTCCAACAAAGGAAAAAGAAGAAGAATTGCCCCATTGTTGTACTGGATGGCAATAATGTCTTCACCCTGTACAGAAGATGGAGCTACGACTGAAATACACTTAAAATCGTCTGCATGTGTAGATATATCATGGACCAATTATTTCAAATACAAGACTTTTCTGTATTCAACAGAAAGGTGCCAAGTGTATGAAACTTGACAAGAGGGAGAATTGTGTGACCGTTCGTTGTCGCCTTCAAAATAAATTTAGGACATCTTCGAGTTTTCTGATACGTAATGAAGTTACTATCTATTCTTGGTTCGTGAAATTCCATTAAAAAGTCGTGAAGGAAGCTATCACGTGAATTCATTTCTTTCCAACATAGTTAATCTATGGTAAAAATAATTTTAATGCTTATGTTTTAAAATCTTTGGTTTAGCCGACTAGATTTAAGATCTTAGATTTCTGTAGCTCGGTGGGTTTATTTGAAGTCTTAAAGTGTCAAATTGGAATGCATGTACGTTAATGTAAAATTGGTATATTCTGAGAATTAATAGCATAGAAAGAAATAATTTGCAATAACATAATGGGATTTGAAACTGGTGTTCTAGTTATAGACCCCGGTAGCAATACACTGCGCTTTGGGTTTGCACATAATAAAAGGCCACTTTGTGAGATTCCATCATCTGTAGGTGTAGAGGAACTTTCGAATGAATGGGGAATAGAAAGCTATCAAAATGTAGATCCATTGAAAAGGTACTTCATTGGTGAACAAGAATTGTGTATTCCTCGAGCAGATGTGAACGTTGTCAATTACACGAACAATTGTATGATTGAAGATTGGGACTTGTTTGAACGGGTTCTAGATTATGTTTACAAGAAAGAACTCGACGGTAAATCTAGTTCTCACCCAGTATTACTCACAGAACCTCCATGGAATATTACGCAGAAGAGGGAAACACTTGCCGAGTTGATGTTTGAGAAGTTTGAAGTTCCATCATTTTTCATTATGAAAAATTCCGTTTTGGCAGCTTACGCAAATAAACGCACGAGCTGCCTTGTGGTGGACAGTGGTGCGACTCATACTTCAGTAGTGCCCATACAAGAAGGAAATGTGCTGAAGCAGGGTCTGGCTAAATCACCTTTCGGAAGTTACAGCATTGCCTTGCATTGCAAACATACATTACAGGTAATCTTTAACTTCAATAAACTGCAGAATGTACTTACTGTGATACTATTTTCGTATGAATTTATGAAAAGCAGAATAACTTCAGAAATGTTTCAGTTTGCTTTATTTTAGTTTAAAACAACTAAAATATTTTCTTTAATTTATTATCTTAAGATATCTGTAGTATTGAATTGTTAAAAAATAAAATTTTATATCTTAATTCGAGAACATTTGAAACTGCTGCAAGTGTCTTAGATTTTAAATATACAAATATATTACTTTTATGTCTGATTTTGTCAAACCCATGTGTTTTTATGCATATGTCAAGCTTATTATTATAAGTGGTTTTTCATTGAATCAATTGTGTTTTGTGGGGCATTGTCATATTAAATAAAGTAATACATAGTGTATTTGTACACTGTCAGTTTCCTGTGTTTAAGGTGAAAATATTTTTGTACACTTAAAACACTAGTAGTAGTTTATAAAAGAGTTAATATAATTTATTTTGTTCACATTTTCAATAATTTGTAATATTTCTTGTCTGCTTATCTGATTTTCTATTTACTTCTTGTTTTAAAAGAAGTTGCTTTGAAGTAAAATATTCCATCTTTTTGAACTTCTGTTTAAAGTGCAGCTTACAACTAGCAATTTTATCAAATTTGATACCATTCTAGGATAAACAAGTCTGATATTGAAAAATGATATATATATAGACTGATACATTAATTTCAGAAATGTATTGGTGCTTTATATACAGGTTGTGACTTTTTGTTTGAAACACCACACTATAGCATTTTAGCTGTGGTTTTGTGTTAAATCTATAGAAGATTTATTTTAGGCTCGAACATTAGATTATTTATATTTTACCCCCAATTTTCTAAATAACACTCAATTTTCGATTATCATAAATTTTTAATTGTGCAAAATAAATACTTGACGTATATAAACTTATCGCAGAGGTTTTTTGTCACTAATTTATATAAAAAAAATGATGAGAAACTAATAGTTAAAGTTAAGTTTTCTTGTTATTTCCAAATATTCAGGTAGTATGTTTTGGATTTGAAAGTGTGAAGCATGGCTTCACTAACTGTAATATTAACTATATAATGTTATTGAAGATAGTATCCCATTAATATACAACATTTTACCTTTCGTATCTTGATAAAGTCCAGCTCTGTCTGAATTTTAAACTCGGTTTCATTCATTACTTTTGTGAGATCCAGCGCCATAATCAAAATATTGGATTTTCTGTATTTAGTACTAAAGAAATATTTTAACAAAACATTATTTTCTGTACCTATTCAGTCTAAAGACAACTTATACAATATAGTTCTTACAAAGTTTCCATGTTAACTTTAACTAAGGGTTTGGGGGTTCAAAAATAATTTATCCAATACTGATAACTATTTTTTTTATTATAAAAGTCTAATGTTCTACTTTTTTTTAATTATTATGCAATACATATATGAAACAATAATAGCAAATTATTAAAATAAAAACTGTTAATTTAAATTTCAGTCAATGGGTATTGATAATATCCCTCATTGTATGATAGAGTCAAAAGAAGTAGTGAAAAGCGGAGAGCCACCAAAATTTATTAAAAAAACCAATATGCCACAAGTTACACAATCTTGGTACAATTATATGACGAACTGTTCCATCCAGGACTTCCAGGCAAAAGTATTGCAAATAAGCAGTACTCCATATGATTCAAAGGAGGATAAAAATTCAGAAATAGTACACTATGAATTTCCTACAGGATACAATCAGGTGAGTTGTTAAGCTGACAAATATTTGGTAATGGAGTTGGATTATTCTTTATTTTCTAAAAAAAAATCTACCAATATAACAACTTATAACAAAATTTTAGGCTTACAGTGAATGTAAAAAATTTCTTTCTTTAAAATTTTGCAGGATTTTGGATGTGAACGTTTCTCTATTCCTGAGCTTGTGTTTGACCCAAGTGGTGCTGAAGATCGTGGGGGAGTTAAACAGCCGTCTATGCTTGGCATTGCCTCTACTATAACTACAGCCTTGCTTCAATTTGATACCGAGACTAAATCAATGTTGTACAATAATGTGGTTCTGACAGGGGGCAACACTACTACTGCTGTAAGCACTTTGAGTTTTAAATCATTCTTCAAATTATAATATAGTTTTGAATGAATTTGTTGTGGTATGATTTTTAATCTATGCATGTTTATTATAATTTGGTTAGAAAATTATTCTTGTAACTACATTCCAAAGTACTTGTCAGTCCCTTCTAAAAATTAGTAGCTATGTTTAGTATTTTAGGGCACATGGTATATAAAGACCAGTAAAACTTGTTAATGTAGCAAATGGTTAAATCGTTTCCTTTCAGTATTAATCTGTGCCATATTTCAGTTTTATAACCATTGCCTACTCAAAAAGTATTTTTCTATATAGTGATGATTGACAATCTGCTGTCTGAAACTAAGGAATATGAATTTAGGATCAATGATTCATAAAATTTCGCTTTCAGGGATTTGTTGAACGTCTGCATAATGAAATCGCTATGCGAATTCCTGGGAGTACAAAACTGAAAGTAACATGTGCAAAAGATCCAGAAGACAGACGCTTAGGGGCATGGCTCGGAGGATCTATTATTGGTTCAATAGACAATTTAGAGCAACTGTGGATTACTTCTGCTGATTATAAAGAGAGGGGAAGAGAGCTAGTTTCAACCACGTGCCCTTAAATAAAATTTAAAGGTATTTGAAAACTTTTATTTACTTGTATGATATAATTATATAATATTAATTAGTGGACAGTATTTTTGGTGAATATGATTCTTCTTTGTTTTCATTAAAGTTGGTTTTTCTGAAATAAGTATTATTGCTAACTCGTAGTGTCCAGACTTGCAATTTAAATTTTAATCTTCTGAATATAGAATTATGGACTTAATCAGATATTTACTACAGCTTTTCTGTCATATTGGGTACTGAAATTAAAGTAATTTATATGACAGTTTTACTATTTAAAAATTTTTATTTTGGTGAATACTGGTATGTCATTGTTAAACAAAGGAAAGGGTAACTGAATGTTCAGTTAAGCGTGTCGATTGCTGTTTTATAGCTATATTATTTTAGAATGTATACATTTATGAAAAAAAATACTTCACCAAAATACCAGGATTTTATTCTTGTTTGTTTCTGTCACAAGCTCATTTCTTTTAACTTTAGTATTATATTTGTAATTCAATAAGTCATTAAACTTCCCATTACACAGCCCGAATAAATTGTTTATAATTCTCCTTTGGACACGTCTGATTTCAATTACTTCTGAGATCCTTAAATTAACTTTAGTAAAGATATATACACACATATACCCCTCTCCAGATTCTAAGTAAACAGCCCTTCATATTTCTGAAATGTTCCATAGTTAACTGCTTAATAGATTGCCCTTTAGTTACCTGCTATTTATTTTAAAACATTGAGTACAAAACTGGTGGCCAAACATTTTGATAACATTTAATTGGCAGATGTTGAGTGTATTTATAAAAATGGTATACTCCACAGCTCATATTAGGCTTAGTATTTGGGTTAGTTTGTATAAAATACACAATTGTTTTCAAACTACAGATTATTTTTTTCTTTTCAGGTTAATTCCTTCCATTGATAGAATGATAAAAATGGATCACCAACAAGTGCTTGCTTGAGCACATACAGTTACAAATTTGTTTTTCCTATATTTGTATTTGATATTGATCTCAAAATGCTTCAATGTACTTTACAATTAAAGTAAACAATGTTGTAAATTGAATGGTTTTGTTTGTGTGTGTATATATATATATATATACAATATTAGGAGAAACCATTAAGGAATTTGAACTAATTTGGTGACAAAGTCACATTCAAACTTGGAGTATTAGTTCCAATTCCTTATTGGATTCTCGTAATATTGTATTTATTCTTTAATGGAAGCTCCTAATACTTCATTCCCTCTACTCTATCCATTCTTCCACTAAAACTACTAATTGCCCACAATAAGACTGTCTATATTTGCCTGGTCAGGAACTTGACCCGGTGGCCGAGATGGTTAAGGCATCTGTGTACTAAGCAGAATATGTGGGTTCAAGTCCCGCCTGGGTCAAATGTTTTCAGTCTTTCCTTCTTCTTCCATCCTTCTCTCTGCTTTGAACATAAGCTTTTCTATGTACGTAATTCTTCACCCAAGCATATGAATTCACATAAAGCGCAATCCTCCTATTTCTCCTATTTATTTCTATCCTTCCTCACTATCCAAGTTTGAATGTATATATATATATTAGTAAGGATATGACATTGTCAAAAATAATTGCAATATTGGTATGGAAAGGAAAGAGAGATAGGTTGTGGCTTACCTGAAAGTGAAGTGCTGTGTCGCCAAAAGGAACTGGAGGTTGTTCTTCAAATTTTCGGAGGCTCTCGGCCTCCTCCTTGAGGAAGGAGTGTTGCACCATTCTGTGCACCGGCCGGCTGCAGAGTTTTGACCACCGCATGGCTGGTAGCCCATAAACAATTAACACCCCACCAGGCCACTAACTTTCTCTCTCAAGGAAAGGTCGTGCCATAGGAAAGGTTCGGATAGTGATCATTCATACAAAGCACCCTATGTATACATATATGCTTAAACATACAAACACACACAAACATGCACAGACATACACACTCTTTCCTTTCCATACCAATAATGCAATTTTTTTTGACAATCTAATATCATATATATATATATATATATATATATATATATATATATATATATATATATATATATATATATATATATATATATATATAAATACAAATGTAAAGTTGTGACATTGTCTAATAATTTGTTTGAAAAAGAAAGTGAAACACTGTGTATTAATAATTGTATTTGATCTTAAGACACATTTCTCAACAATTAAATGTAAGAACTTTTAATTCCCAAATTATTATGTTTCAACTTCATATTTATTTTTTAGAAACTTTTTTAAAAGTGTTAATATGTTAAGAAAAAATTTATTACAATGTTGAGAATTGTGTATCTACTTAAGTTTTCAATAAAGATCTGGTTGTCAAGGACTTTTCTGTTTGCTTCAATTTTAAATTTGAATTTTTGGGTACTGAATTTCTGGATTAACATGAAAAATACTCTACATTTTATGGCAACATATCTTACTTTCAAGCAGGATTCCAGGACCGGTCAATGATCATATATTGCAAAGTGAGTTTGTAAGATTTTGTCTAAATGGCATATTTAGTAGAAAAGGATAGTAGAATATTCATATGTTCTATTATATCTATTTAGTTTGTCAGTTTAATTTAGCCCATAAAAGGTCAGCCAGACACCAGAACAAAATTAAGAGCCTATATGTAGTTTTCTTATGGTTCCAACCAGATAAACTAGAAGTCACATCTTTCAATGGCTGTCACTGCCATCTTCAGGTATGAAGTGTCGATAGTGCTAGTCGTCCATTATTTATGTGGACTGGGTGTCCGTGTTGAGGGGGCAAACCCTTCCCTCAATGGTGGTCATTTCTGTTAAAAAGAGACTAGATTTGGAGTACCATAGGAAGGGTATACTTAATATATGAAGAAAGTAAGGATGATGTGTCATTGTGAAATTAACTCATTTGGATAGGAAATGGGGACAGAGAGCTTCTGACTTACTTTAAACAGTTGGCGTAGCCAGGCTGGGAAGAGATAACCTGAGCCCCCCTTCAGGACAGTATGTCTGCTGCAGTCTATATATATATATATTCCACACCCAGCCTGTACACAGTTCAGACATTATCTCCTGATGAAGAGGGCTCAGGCACTCAAAAATTTGTGCTCCTCAGCTCGACTGGACCAACTATTGATTTCAGGTAAGTTGACTTTCCTATCTAAATGTGTGTGTATATCACACAAGTAAGGATGTAGCATTGTCAAAATATCTTCCCATTCAGAATATCTTACACATAGCAACATAGCTTTTAAGTACCCTTCCCCCAGTTCATTGAAATTTTATTTTCTCACGTAGTTACTTTAAGATAAAACAGGATAATGTGTATGAAATGACATTATTAATAAATGGAATGCTTTATTTTCAAAAAGATGTTAATACAAATTATTCAATCTGAAAATGGTAAATGCATATATGTAAACAAAAATTGATTGAATTAACAAAATTGATACAAATGACATGCAAAAGCAAAGGTAAAACAACACACTGTAAAAATTCTGATAAAATAATGTTACAGTTGTGCGTCCATGTCACTTCCAAACGGTGATAAAAAATTTAAGTTCATGTACAAACTGCCTTTTTGTATGCTGTAGTCGGTAAACACACCCACTGAGGATTGTGACATGGACATCAGATCACATATAATAATTGAACAATTTTTATTCAGTTTGTCAAGTTCATCATCTAATTACAAATTCTTAAAAGTTTCAATTTGTACATACTGAAGAACGAGATTTCTTTACCTCCTTAGTGCCGCCTTGCTGCTGAGGCCTTCAAAATATAAAATTGACTAAAATGGACGGAATTTTTAGGCTGGAGCAGTTACACGGCACATTCGTGAAATATACCCTTAAGGTGGATCACGAGCAATCTTTTTACAAAGATTTAATGTAATGAAAATTAAAACATATTCTCATCAATATAAAAATACACTATAAAACAACAAAATATGCAAAGCACATGTGACAATACTGCATTTTTTTTAAAAAAATAAAATCAGTTATACTTTGTAATGATTCTTAAATATGATTAATTTCAATAATCAATGTTGGAATGCATTTAAGTTTAAATTTTTCTTTTTCCTTGACATCTTATAGGACACATTCTGGTATTAGGAGTGACACGTCGGTGTCAATTCTCCTTCAGTCATCAGACCAAAAGTTTAAATTATGCTGCCTGTTATTGAAAATGGAATCTTTGAAATGAATAACATTTCCCATTTCGAATGAGTTATGTAGGCAAGATAGAACAGAATATTTAATACTATGAAATATAATCTCAACAATAGTGACCAGGGAATACAATATTTTAAGATACTTTACACATCATGTACACAATTAAAAGTATGATCTTTAGTAAATGAAGAAAATATATGTTAACATATTGATTAAAATTTGAAATAAGCATTATTGTGTGTATTTTTATAACTCTTGTGCGTTAATAAAAGGCATTGTTATTAAATATTCATATTTTGAAACAAAGTAACAAGTAATGAACATGATACAAAATTTCATTATAAGTGATGTGTGAATACAACACAGGAAAACATTAATGAGGAAATTAGCTTGGTTTTCATAATCAAATATCCAGAAAATGGGTACATTCATAATACATTGTGCAGGAAATCTCAATAGATAATGTGAATATAACTCGTTTAAAACGAAAAATATTATGTCTGATTGAAAATAATAAGAAAGACAGCCAATACAGACAAAAAAGTGATAATATAAATACCACACAATATAGTGGTCTTTCTTATTAATAACTGATTTAAGTCAGTAACACAGGAAACATATTAGAGTATGAGATTCTGTGCAAAGGAATATGTACTTCATATAAAGTATCAAAATATATTGAATTATTGCCTTAGAATATTTTCTGTCTCCTTGAAACTTCCATGATGGAAGCTTAACAAATCTATAAATTCAATATAGTGTATAATATATATATATATATGTTACAATTCATGCAAAAAGCATGACCTACAAAATAAAATTCATCCCTCCTCTTGATTTACACCAGCATCACTTAAATTCCACATAGTGAGAATATTGGGAATCTGCTTAAGGCACTAGACTGGAAGATCAGATATTAGATCAAAAAACTGTATCTTAATTTTTTTTTTAAAAAAAACTAAGAATAAAGCATTTTGTGCACTTTGATTTATAACTTATAAGTATTAGAAATAAATATTTTGTGCAGAGGAAAGAAAAGTACATTAAGTTATTCTGATACATCTGCCATGAGTTTCTTAAATATGGTGATATACAACTAGAACAGAGGACTATTTTAACAAAAAATAAAAATTCAGACAATTTAAGCATCTCGTGGGTGTTGCTACTTGTTCTTTGTATTACACAATGCTTATGAACACTGTGACCACAACCATCACCAAAAATGAACAGAACACACGTACACCACTGTTACCTCTCAGAAGGGATTCATCACCTGTTGAATGACAAAATTGGTAGCCAGTCAATAACAACATAACTATTAAAAACTGAAAAAATTTATACATTATCTTAATGATTTCTGTTAAATTTGGATAGTAATTCATCACATGTTTATAATATGAAACATGAAATATGTGGCATTGTACACATATCAGCATGACAACACATGCTACCCTTCAAAAGATGTCCAAAGTTTATCATCGTTTTAATTAGTCTTCCTATAGATTTTGTTGGATAAATTTTATATAACTGTAATGTGACAAATGGACAGTTCCTACCCATATTAAATTTGAAATCTTAAAATCATGTATCTATGTTGAGGGATACTAGGAAAGTCTTTGATAGGAGGGGACAGAAATAATGTGTCCAGTGATTTGTTAGACTAAGCCAAGCCTACATGAAGTTAAGCCAGTTGAAATTACTCATACCAAGTGGGAGGAAGAGGGGGGGGGGTGATTAAACTGGACAGTTACTCACGTGATGTCAGTAGTGGAGGTAACTGAAACATCATGACTGGCCGTCCTCTCTGTAGTGGTATAGAATCCAAAAACCACATTATCATAATTTTTTTTATAAAAAAGACATACATACCCATTTGAAAAGTGCGAGTTGGAGATGACATTCGCCCATCACCACCGTTGGAATATGCAAGCACACGTAGGTTATAGGCTTTCCCTGGGGACAAATTTTCTACATATGCTTCCAGTTTTGAGCCCACATGTATAATTGTATCATTTGCTGTGCTCATATCTTGATCTATTTCCCACACTCGAATCTAAACAAACAAAATTAGATCATCAAAGATTGAAGTCTTTCCTGGTGTAGTTGTTCAATAAATAGTTCTCGGCATTCACACGGGATTTGCATATTTATATGCAACGTTTCGACGACTAAAAGCTCTGTCGTCATCTTCTAGGCGAAGAAGACAGAGTTTTTAGTCGTCGAAACGTTGCGTTTAAATATAAATATGCAAATCCCATGTGAATACCGAGAACTATTTATTGAAAATTAGATCATGTCAAACCAGAAAAAAATACATGTGTTAACAATAAAATGGTTGACAAATAATACTTAAAATTGAGTGTTAAACAAAATCATGAAATTAAAAAGGCATAATAAGAGAATAAGAAATACGCCCACCAATGTACAATATTGCTTGAGTTTATGTAAGAAAGATTTTACTGAATATTTAAGAGTCAACAATGTGGAGGGTAAAACTGTGTGATTCAAATTGCCAATAATATGCTACAATCAATACACTTTTACTAGGAAAAATTGTGTGTTCTGATTATTCAATAAAGAATAGTAAAATATGAAAATTTAGTTTCAGGTAGGTCTCAAACATGGCATATGGAATAATAAGGAAGAGGTTATGGGGCTTCTTGAAAGACAAGGGAACCATCTTCCTTATTCTTGTATTTTTTTAAAAAAATACACATAAATAGGCCTCTGTATTATGATTATTTGTAACAGGAAAGAAATGTCCGAAGAAAAAAATTCAAATTTTAGATGTATTTTACTGAATTCTCAACTAATAACTAAATTTTCTGTTGCGTTTATTAAAACTTGTATTAATAAGAAACATATACTCACTTTGAATCCAACGATAGGTTCTTCTTCTGGACTAGGAGAAACATAACGCCACACAACCCTGATGGTTGAGGGATTAATTCCATAAACATGAACAGATGACGGTGGTTTCTGTGGAGCCTTCCTATATGTTCTTTCTGCAAGAATTTATTTTATGAGAAAACTCTTAATCAGATATAAATATATGCTGATGGTTGTTGAAATAGCTACATAAGTAAATTAATAAATAAAACATTTCAAATACTGATATTTAAATCAGTAGCCACCTCAATAAACTTAAATTGGACACAGAAAACAGATTTGAAGATATTTTGAGTGTGCGACTAGATGAAAAAATTTTTTTCTCTGCTTTATAAATACTATAAAGTGAAGTTATTTTCCTACTTTATAAATCACCATTACGATGGAACCAGTGGGCAATTAGAAAATTTTACTGCTAAATGACATACAAAAGTGAAGGTAGGTCTAAAATGGTTGACTACCACTGATTTAGAGGATAGGCAACAAGCTGAAGCCTCGTTAAAGAACCAACATTGTCAGTTGAATTCTAAATATATACATCTGTTGATACCTAATAAATTATTATACTGTTACATTATACACTCCTCCACAGATTTATCTAATAAAAAGAATGATATTTAAAAAATCTCATCACCCCACTTTTGTTATAATGATTTTGATTAACTTTTACTTTAGTTACACTCACAGTTGTTTATTCAAATTAATCTCTCAGATTGTCAAAATTAGAGTAAGCAAAAGCCTTTTAGTGCTTTTGAAAATGAACAATATATCCACTTATAATTGATCAAGTTTAGATGGCTACTAAATTCAGTGTAACTGTAAATTCGTTAATATTACCAAGAAATCTCTCGCTTTCAGGGCCTTCTCCAGCTGAATTGTATGCCATTACTTTTACAAAGTAATATGTATCAGGCTCCAGACCCACAACTATTGCCCAAGGTCTCGTGCTGCGACTCAGGTAATATACAGCACTTTCTTCTGCATTTATCTCCTTCCAATACTTCAGCTATGGGACAACATAATAAGTATATTAAATAACTATTTAGCAAAAAGAAATGCATTGATGAATGAAATATTAAATACACAGTAGGAAGGTTCATGTAGAGTTGCAGTTCTAATTCTCTTGGTTGTATCGTGAATATTCACCTAACAAACAGCCATCACAGTTCACTAGGCATGATTCTACTCGATTTTTATTTTACGAAAATTTCAATGTATATTGTGCATCCCACTAAACATATTAGTAATATAAACATTCTATTAATATTGGTAGCATGCCAATAATGAACCATAACTCATATTACACAGCACCATGTTAGACAATCTCCGTGCTACAATTAAGTTTTTTTAGTATACGTTTGAAACAGACACTTTATGCTTTATAATCTTAAGTTGCTTTGTATTCTGTTCATTAGTAGAATACATTTCCATGGTGCTTCCTAGGTGTAAAGAGAATGTGATAGAACAACTGTGTGTTATGGATCAATATTTGAATTATGTAAAAACAAAAAACATTGATTAACAGCAACATTGATTAATATCAAATTTAGTTGTGTATATTGCAAAAAAATATTTTACCCAAAATTCAAATGATAAAAATGGGATATATATATAATACACAAATCAGAATGTAGATATTGAAAATTGTGTAGATAAAATTCCCCGGGATTCCTGCCAGGTAAGTTCACTGAAATCGTACGATGTTTCAATAAAAATTATCAAAAGTCACGTTTTCGACAAACTTACCCAGCTGGAATCCTTAGATTATCTACATTGGGCAAACCTTCAGTCTAAAATTTGAAAAATGTTTCTTACGTATATTTGGAAAGTGATTATTCCAAGAATAGCCACAATGGCTTGCTTTTCCTTGTTTCTTGCTAGGGTGGATTTATCCCAATCATTGTACCTTGGTAGTTATTAGACCCAAACATTGATGATTTGTTAGCCTTGGAATATTACTTGTATCGTTAACATTGTCTGTATGCACATAATGTGAGAATCAAGAAAGTTAATACCAGGTTTTTAAAAGTATTATTTTACCATAAACAAGGTGAAAGAAAAAGGGGATGCGTGTTACACGATGGCACAGCCTACAGATGGAAGTATGGTAAATGATTTTTTTTCCTCAGCGACATTTAAACATGAAATAAATAGCTGTCCTTTACATATTTCGTTCAACTATAGGATTTGTTTTATGGGAACATGTATTCTATTATTATAATTTTCAATTTCGAAATCATGAAGGAAAATCTGTGTGTCAATTTCCTTACCCTGTGCCCAATGAGTTTGCCACGAATATTTTCTCGAGACTGGTCAATAGGTAACCATGAAACATTCAATGCAGTTGAGTTGAATGACCGTGCAGAAACTTGAGCTGGAGCAACACGAGGCATGTCTTCAGCACTGTAGATGGTGACAATTTCTGACTCAGGACCATAGCCTGCATCATTGGCAGCCTTAAATAGAATAAATTGACATAATTGCTTAGAAAATATTTACAGCAGAACAGCTAGTTTCAATAGAAGACAATAGTTAATGTCACTAACATAGGCATTTGAGGAAAAATGAACACCAACCATAATTATTACAAGGTAACAAAATTATAGCATGATTCCCCTTCCTATTAAAAAACCAGATAAAATGCTATAATGAACTGCATTTGGCACCTATCATACTTAAAACATAAATTTTTATTGTGCATAACAAAAGCCATTTGCAACTATTATTAGAAACAATATATTTATGAAAATGACAATAATATTACAGAAACTAAAAATTTCACATTACCTGTACTTTCACATCATACTGTGTGTAGAAATACTCTATTTGTATTCCAACTACAAAGAAACCAATATCTCCATATTCTTTCAGTGATAAAAACTGAAACTCACTGTCACTACCAGTACGACGCCAAAATATTTTGTAATAAATGTTTGGTCCGTTGTGGTTTTCTGCTGCAAGGGGCTAGAAACATAAAAATGTAATTGAACATGTTAGCCAAAAGGTAGAAACTATATTATAGATGGTATCAGTCACTAAGATAATTATTTCTTTCTTATAGACATACCTGCCAAGTAATAGTCAAATCACCAATCTTTCCACCACCTCCACCAATGTTCGACGGTGATTTGTAGGGAACATCAGGAGGAGTATTATGAATGGGCGAAGGTGCAGAAGCTGGACCATACCCACGAATATTGGCTGCAGCAACCTTAAATTCATAACTTGACCATGGTGATAGTAGGTTTTCTATCGCAGCTTCTTTCCGTCCATTGTAACGGTCAATTTCTTTCACAGAGTTTACTGAAAATACAATAAATTATAACACACTTAACTTTTTGTGCACAGTTAAATCATATTACATTTCAAACTAACAATAATTATTCAAAGAATGTAGCTGTTTAATACAAAAATTTGAAAATTTCACTATGTCAAATTGTATTAAAACAATTATTATAGAGATTTACAATGATAAATTATTAAAAGTAGCTATATTTATGGAAAATTCTACAAAATGACATTGGGGGGGTAATGAATAAGGACTCAGATTTTAAATAGATAGAACGAAAATAAACCCAATACAGTCTCAGTGATCAGATTATCCACTCAGTTTAATGAGAATAAATTATTTTATTTAAAAACAATATTAATGCCTATGTAGTCTTCTCAGGTTTCCAACTGGTAAACTAAACTTCAACTAATTTACCCAGTTGGAAAACTGAGAAGACTACATAAATAACCTTCACCAGGAAAGCCTTCACTCTTTAATATTAATATCAGTTTCTTCTTAAATAAATCAAGCAAATCACAGTTACGTGATTTTACTTCATTCATAATTTTATTCATTACTTTCCTTATAGTATGACAAAACCAATAGGACTGTTTAATGTCCATAACATAGTCTTATAACACATATTATTGATATATTTTTATTCTTTGAGTATCCATTTTCTAATTGTTTGATATTATTCAACTGTAAAAGGGTGTTTGTGCGAATTGTAGATTATTTAACAAGAGACTGTGTATTGGGTTTTATTTTCCTTCACGTCCAACAAGTAAAACAGTTTTTCAAAATAAGAAGTGATACCAATTAGTCCAAAAATACACATTTCTTATCTAGAATGTCAATGACCAATACCAAAGAACCAAAATCAAGTTTTTGAAGTCAGGATGGTAAACTCTAAAGGGTCTCTCGTAAGCATATGCTGCTTTGTTAACATGTTCATTCTTAAGGAATACAGTGTTAGCATTCATATTATAATTTTAAATTGAAGCATATGTTTTACAGGCTACCAATTAGCTATTTTTTTTCTCACAATCATAGGATGGATAAATATCCTGAAATATTATAAGTTGATTCTGTACACATTTAGGGCAGTTAATGTAGTTATTTATTTTAATACATAGATGTAAAATTCAACCTTCTGTTAAGTTAATCCATGTCTGATTCCACTTGGTACACCCATATATTGTGTAACTAATTATAGGCTGGCCATTTGTAGCACCATCTGTCCATTGTACAGTTGCAGATGTTTTCCTAACACCCATTACTTGCACACCACCTGAAAAAAAATTCAAAGTTACTTGATAAATACACTCACACACGCTGAATATTATATTACAATATGAAAAAAATGAATATATTCAAAGAATAGGATAATTAATTACTAAGAGCAAATTACAAAGCTTAGATATTTGTAGAAGCAAAGTTCCCAGTCAATTTCTTCGAAGGACATGTCAAAATTTTGTCTACATCTATTTATACTCTAAATAATGGTAAATACCTGGAGGTCCAGGAGGGCCTTCAACTACTATACGAGTTTTTGTTGAAATCTTTCCAACAGCACTTTTCACAATGCATTCATAGTCCCCTCCTTCAGCAAAAGTCATGTTTCGGATTTCCAAATGTCCTCCATTCACAAACTAAAACATAATTTACTCTAGTCAGAACAACAATAATAATGGAATAATATGTTTTTCATAAAACTAAAGCAATTTTTTATCTAAAAAATTACTAACATTTATTATATTGTAATCAGAGTTCCAATATTGGATGAAATTGCTTAATGGAATCTGGAATACTTTATCAATCAAAGTGAAAACTTACCACTCGAGTATTGCTTATGTCATAGTCCCTGATCCTAAGACCATTGTGAGTCCATATGTACGCCACATCAAGTATTTCATCAGTATAGGCCTGGCATTTCAACTGCACATCTCTCTGAACAGCTGTCGCTATTTCTGGCCTCATTTCTTGAATAAATCGTGGGCCTTCTGTAAATAAGAAGATATGACTATAAAATATGAAGAGTGCACAAAATGTTTAGAATGGTTGACTGTGATTAGGAAAGTAACTTACGCAGCACAATGAGTCTGCCACTGCTTTCATCAGAACCTTCTCCATTTTCTGCTGTGCACGTATAAACACCTTCATCATTTCGACTAACTGATCTTATAACAAGATTGCCATTACTCAGTATTTCTCGTAGGCCTCCAGAACCTGTGTATTCAAATTTAAACAAATGAAAGTGACACAGAATCACTGACCTTTTCACGTACTATTTTACATTATAAATCATTTATCTCAGACTATCATAATTTGATCTAAATAAATTCTTAGCACTCTTAGTTCACCTACATCTCCAAATCAGGCACTCAAACAATAGTATTACCAAATTTATTGCCACATTCTTTAATGGAATGTTTTATATTCTTAAATTTTTTAAGAATGCTACAAAAATGCAGTTTTAACTAATATATAATTCTTGGTTTTGTAAGGATAATTAACTTCAAAACATTCAATTGATGTAACTAGTTATTTGTCTACTTTTTACATCTTTCGTTTCCATGCTGATAATAGACTATTTCGTAATTTGTTTAGCGCCTTATTATACATTATACTAGGCACTGACCTATTATAGCACCATCTTTCTTCCAAACAAATTTTGGTCTTGGAGCAGCTTCTGGATTACAAACAATGGTGACATTTCCACTTTCAGCTGCATATGTTTCACTTTCCAAAGGTCTCTTCTTAAATGTAGGTTTGAATGCTGAAAAAATTCACACGATTGAACAAATAATTCAGGTGAATGGTATATTTTATATATATATATATATAATGACACTGCATTTTAAACACAGTGAAAAGTCATAAAATAATTTAAATGTAAGTAATTGGTAAATAAATTAATCAATATTACTGATATAATAAATTCAAGTTCAAATTACATATATACTAATATATCAGTGGAAGTGCATCTATTAAGCTTTAGAAGAGTACAAACATATTATGACTGATAATTCCTAAGGTAAGAATCATAAAATTTGCAAGCACATCAGAAAAACTATTTCAACAGATAACTTCCTCAGCAAAGCAATTTAGCAATGTGGAATTTTGGAATGGGATTATTATGTGATTTAACAAATAATATATCATTTAAATGTAAAATTATTGGTACTTGAAAAATAAACTTACAAAGAATTCGTAGCTGAGCTGACGAATACTTTGTTTTAAGTGGATTTTTTGCTTGACATTGGTACATTGCCTGGTCACGTTCTGCTTTAAGATATTTAATAGTCAGAACATTGTCCACTATGTTGTAGCGGTCCCGATCTTCAGGAGGAAGTTTCTCTACTTCTAAAGGCTCTCCATTTCTGAGCCAACTGTAAGTAACATCTGGTATACCAAAAGCTTCACATGTCCAAGTTAAATCAGAATTATGATCCATATGCTTGTCAGTGAGAGGAATTGTAAAATTAGGTTCAGCTGAAAATAAAATCAATAAATTTAAAGTGCTAGAAACAATTTATTATTTCAGCTTATAAATAATACATACATACATATAATCAAAAGGAAATGCAAAGGAAAGTCAATTTAAATCATTATAGGAAATAAGGACAGGTGCTGAGTTATCTTAAATCAAAAGTTGGTCCAGTCAGGCTATTCAGGTACCCCTCCCTAAACCATGGCCAATTAGACATACAAATGGTGCTGTTTAACAATTGTAGTGTTATAAACAATGGGGTCACTAAGAAAAGAGAGGGTACACCACATTATAAAACGTAGTTATATAAATCTGTCATGGGATTGTCTATTAGGCACTGGCAGTAAAATAACAACAATTTCTGAGGAATTTTATTGTCACGTTACCCATGTGTCAGGACAAGTTAATTGGTGCTAATGGTGTGAAGTTAAAAAACTTAGTCAAACAAGTATTTTTTTAAATCAAAATCGGCGGTCACAAGTACGATACTGTATTGTTATTAATGAAGGACTTAATCTACCCAATGATACTAAGCTCTGATTTTATTAAAAATCATGCTACAATTATTGATCTTAAAGAAAATGTATTGAGGTATACATCTGGTAGTAACAATTTTATAAATACAAAGGCAAAATCAGAAGTGAACTAGATAATTAGTACAGGGAGTACAGACAAGAGATCTGACTCCAATTTTTTCCCACATAATAGAGTTTATAATTAATATTAAACATCACAAGGATATTGACAAGTATTGATGTAACACTTGCATATTTGATTGTATATTAGATGAGTGGGCAATATCATACTAATCATTATGGATGGTAAAATACCCTGTATTTTCCCTTTAGAGGAGTGGGCTATGTAACGATATGTCACATTTTCATGTTATTTAGTTATAGATAATGAATCCTTTAGTTAAGATAATTTAATTCGTAGATTGGTTTATCTGTTTGGGTTCCAATGTATTATTTAACTTGAATTGATTAGTCAAATAGATATATATATATAATTGAAACTACAATTTATTTAAACATATAAATGATTAATATTAAACTTTTAAGCATTAATACTGATCCAAATAATTAAAAGATATAAACATTAAAAGTTACCAAAATAATGGAGGTTGATAAACCATTCAAAAAAGATCTTAAAATAATCAACAAAAAGTATGTACTTTAAATATAAAACATTCAACCTGAGGCAAGCCTTAAACTACTTTTCCTTCCTCATTTTAAATGATACTATAATAACAAACAAATTGTTTATATCCATACCTTGAATGGTGAGAGTAACCTTCTTGGACATAGAAGCTTTATCATTGTGAACTTGGCAGATGTAATCACCTTGATCTTCTACTTGCACCCGAGGTATTGTTAAAACTCTATTATAGTTAGAAAAAACAGCTCCACGAGGCAAGGGTGCTCCGTTACGTGTCCAGTTGTAGGATGGTACAGGGCTAAAAATAAGGCATAGTTAAAGATGAGAACACAGTTTTTTTATCATTCTCAAAAGCTTAAAAAAAATCTTATAATACAATATTATGTAAACAAGGAGAATAATATCATAAAATATAGTCAGTCCAATAGGCACTGATATATTAATTTTATTTCTTTTTCAAGGCAGGTAGTAGAGATGATTGAAAGCATTGTACCAAGAAAGTGTAGGCTTAAAGAAAAACACTTTCTGAACAGCAAATTTTTCATACAATCACTCTGTTAAAGTTGCATTAAAAATAATGAATCTATTTAATCTGAGATATAATTTATCAATGAACAAAAAAATAAAACAATCATCAGATTGGTGAATGTATGACAGATAAATCTGCTATATTTGCACATTAGATAATACTCAATAATTCTAGAAAGATATTTCTCATCAGAAAATTATTGGTTCTGATTTCATTTAATTGATTGTTGACTTATTTCAACAGGATGGCAAAATTACAGGCTTACTAAATGTAATATGTATTGATAAAATTCAATTAGTTACAAAATGCCAATATTTAAAATGTAATTAAATAATCATTGGCATTAAGACTTTTAACTGACTATATAATAAAAAATCATCAGGAGTTTATGATTATAGGATAAAATTGTTAAGGTAATTTCAAATTACCACAAAATTGATTTTGCATTTACATCAATTAAGTTTTTACAATATCCTACATTAAAAAATACTCACTATCCAAAGGCAACACATTCCAAGCGAACTTCTAATCCAGCAATTTGAGCTTCAGGAAATGCCTTTGGAAAGTTGTTGGGAAACACCAATTGTTGAAAATTTGCTACAAATAACCATAGAAAAAGTTAATTACTACAATATATTGACTGTACCCCAAATGGCGACAAAAGAAATACTAATATACTCACAATTTGAATTTACTCTTAGTTCAAAAAATGGACCGTTGCGACCCTTATCTGAAACTCGGCTGATGACGTTGCAACTGTAGTTCCCACGATCTATGTTTTCCAAAGAAGAGAAGTAAAGTGCTCCATCATATGATACAAATACCCTCTGATTTTCTTCAACAAAATTTGGGAAAAACTCTCGTGCCCAGTAGAAATTAACTCCTGTAATATACACAACTGTTGGTAAACATCCATATATAATTTAACAATTATTATATACAATATAATATAATTAAACATCCATATATAATTTAACAAAATTCAACATTAAAAATTCAATTCCTAAGTTTTCAATAATATGATCTACAAATATTACCTGGAAAATTTAGAGGTGGGTCACAAAATATACTTTTGCCCCAATTTTGATTCCCACTTTCAGGGGAACGTTTCAAGTTGAACTCTCCAATGTAACCAAAGGAAAGCTGGACACTCTCAGAAACTATAGTTCCAAATTTATTGGTTGCTTTACAATGATATGTAGCTCTATCCTCAATCTATATCGATGAAGAACAAACAGTTATAAATCAATTCTCATACATCAGATTTGATACAAGGATGGATATATATACAGGTACTCTGATTATATAAAAACTATTAGATATTTTCAATATATGTTTTGGAATGTTAGTGCTCACAGGTCAAGGAACTAATTATTCTCTTATATATGCATATAAAGAACTTTGTCCTAACTTGCATGTAAATGCCAAATAACAATTTCAGACAACCCAACCACTTTCTCTCTTGAAAGGGAGATAACATTCTAATAAAGAAAAATATTTTAACTTTCTAAATAACTTACTTTCTTAGGATCATTGATAATAAGGCTACCTCCACTGACAGTGTAGCGACGATCAGTTAGAGGATCAATTTTTCTTGCAACTAATCGATCACTTTCATAATCTTCTCTGAACCACTCGTAAGTTGGAGTAGGGTAACCACCAGCCAAGCAGCTGTAATAATGCACATTGATTATAATCTTACTTCCTTATTTAAAACTAACTGCAGTTAAAATGCATTATTGCATAATACTTTTTGAATACATATTTACCAACAGAATCTGCAACGTCTCATTAAGTATATAACAAATTTTCGATATAATTACACAATTTAAATATTTAGAAATTTCAAACCTTAAGGACACATCATTGGATCCTTTCATCTTATAAATATCATAAACAATGTCACGTGGTTGTTTGATGAAATATGGGCCCCGATCAATTTTTTCAGGGTCATCTATTTCATTTCCATACTGATAGGTACGATCGTCCACTAACAGGTATTGCAAGCTTGCCCTTGGTGCTTCACATATAAACAAGAGTGGTTCATCACCATTAACTTTAGCAAATCCCCATCTTTTCAACTGATTGGAAAAGCTGCAAATGATAACAATATCACTTACATTATCTGTGAATTATGTTGAAAGATTCATACAAATAACATATAATAAGTTTTGAATTTGGATATTAACATATACATTTGTTTTTAAAATTTATTTATATTCTACATTGCAATTCAGATCATATTTATTTTAATTAATCAAATTAAATTTGTAGTTTGTTTTCAAGACACTGCCTCTTGGTATGTTTTAAAATAATGTTCAGAATAAAGTCATCTAAAATATCATATACATGAAGAATTCTAAGATTTCCTTATTATTTCCAAATTTTACAATGGTATTGACAATTTTATTTCCTAACACAAAGCATATTTAAAAATAATGGTACACTAATGTTGAAAGTTAATGTACCTATAAACTAAATAGTCTTTGTTGAATGTGGATTCTTGTTCAGGAAGGAAAGCTGCATCCATGTTTAATAACTGAGAATTATCTCCATCATTTATCCAATAGTCGGGTCCTTGCTGGCGTGCACTGGTATACCAACGCCTATGTTGTGGATCTTGCCATAATAGTTGATATGTCAGGAAGCCATGCTCTTCCAAGTTGCTTACACTCACCAAATCAGCAGCATAGGCCTATAACATAAAATTGGGAATAATTACTGTTTGAATTTTTTATGACGTAGTAAATTTTCAAATGTACAATAGAACCCAACCATTTGACTTTTAACTTTACTATCTGCCTAGACTGGAATGAGGAAGATGCAGTTGTCTCCTGAGGTATGAAGAAAATACCTTCAAAAATTTGTATGATGTATTCTGTCCAACCTCAGGTAAATTGTGTACACCCAACTTTTTCCTCACTTTTATCTTGCGATAAGGATGTGGTCATCCTCAAAATAATAGAGATAATTTGTATGCAAAGGAAAGAGAGAGGGCGGTTTATCTGAAATTAAAGTTCAGCATAGCCACTCAGGACAGTCCACAGCTGGTCAGCGTGTGGACTGTAAATCTCTTTCCTGAATAAGGGCACTGATTATCCAAAAATTTGAAGAACATCCTTCTGTCCCGAGTAGCTACGCTGAGCTTCAATTTCAGGTAAGCCACAAACTCTCTCTTTCTTTTCCATACAATTTTTCTTAATTATATATTTAAATATAACCTGTTGAAAATAACAATACTGAACCCCTTTTTCCTGCTTAAACTGTATCTATAAATCACAATGTTCTAAATCTTGTTTCCTATTACAATCAGTTATACAACTGTATCATAATATCTATGTGTATTAATTAACTGACAATGTCAGATCATCCTAATATGTGGTTAATGGCAAAGGGGGCTTTCCCCTTTCTGAACCTATTGAGATAAAGGGATTTTTAGTTTATGCTTCACATTTATGTCAACATCTATCCCAGAATTCTTTCTGTTGCTATTTCTTGAGCGTTGAATAAACTACACTCAGACTATTGAGAAGATGGACACAGACTTCCCTAACCCCGAGTTACATAGTTTTTGCCAAAAATGTGGGATAGCCCACAATAGATAAATGTGGGTATCCAAATGAGTTTATTAAATTTACAATGTCACATGATCCTACTTACTTTATATATACATACAATAAAAGAGAGAGATTAGAAAAGAAAATTTTCTGGGATGAGTGATCATATTTTACACAATTTGCTGTGTTTGCATGAACTTATCCAACAATAAAGCATGAAATACCAACCTGACAATTTCGTCTAGCATCATTCCGAGATCGTAGGGGCGATTTGATAAAACGGTAACAGGAATCTTGGAATTGTAACCAATACTGGGGACATAACTGTTCAAAATTCCTTTGTGTGATACATTGCTGCACAATGCATAGAAGAATGACCGTGTACACAAATAGCTGAAAGTATAGATGACAAAAGAATTATTGAAAATGGTAACAACAAATTTCATTATAAAGATAAGAGAATTACTGCAATACAAAAATTCCTAAAATGTAATATAAAACATAATACATAATTTGAAACATGAGATCATCGACAAGTGCCTATTTGGATCTTGCTATAGTCCATGTTACATAGAGCCAAATGTGTGTGGTCCTTCAAATATAGATTTGGTGAATAAAATTATGGAATTTCACTCTACCTCTTTTTATTTTAAGTTTTCATGTTCAGTATTCCATATTTTTTGTGTTGTCTCATCTGTATTATTCAAGGAATTTTCATTAATATTCTACAATCATGCCAACCAGTTCACTTTGCTTAAGTTCCTTACATATAGCTTCCATATTTTTTTCATTTATGAAATTACACTTGCATCACGAGATTTCCAGGTTAACTTCAACATTCTTACATTATGTTCAAGAATCCAGTTTGTTATAGATTTGGATTACATACACTAAACATAATTTTTAATGAATATTCCTAAGAAAAATAGTAAGGAACATTCCTATTACAGCATACATAATCTCCCTAATATTCTTTTTGATATATATGTACAAATTCAAAATTTTATTGTTTTTTGTTCTATTCACCATGCTGGCTTTGAATAATTTGCTTTGCTTGCACAAACATCTGTATCACATCTTTTTCTATTTTTGAAGCAGTAATAAGATGACATATTTGTCTGTATCTAGTATTTCAATCCAGCATAATTTATTAAACTAATCATTTTCTAGTTATTTAGAACCGCCAACATTTGCACCTCTTATCTTTTAACTATACATATTTCCACAAACATTACCTACATTTACACTCTGAATATACATTTAGCATTTATTTAATTAACACCAAATTATATTTTTTTTGTGAGACCACTAAAGAAAAGCTATCTAGTCAATAATTAATCCATTCAGCATATAATCAAGAAAATATTAAGACCATAAACAAATTAATAAATTTTCAAGTTTCTTTTAATATTTGGAATGACATTTTTTTCTAGTTTGTTTATTTCTCCCAATTTCCTTCACAGTTCTTTACTATTACTTAATTACTGTGATGTAGTTGTCAGATTCATTACCACACAAGTGAGGTGTCAAGTTTGAATCCCAGCAAAATGTGTATTTCTCAATCAATTAGACAAATTGCAGAATTCCTATTGTTGCATTTCCACAGTCAAATGGCATATCAAACCAGCAGAAGATAACAGTAACCTAGTGCCATAATAATTTACCAGGGAAAGAGGAAAATTCAGTCTCAGGGCTGAATCACTAATCAATCATGACTGTGTAAAACTTAATCAATATGAATCATAACTGGTCATATCTTAATGACAGATAAGTGATTACATTACCTGCATGTTTTATGAGAGTTATAAAGATCCTTCGATATAGATGAACTTGTATCTCATGCTTTCTCAACCTGCAAAATAAACCATATCTGTATTACTGAAATAGATAATAAATTAAAAATTTGTCAAGTTATTAATTTACATTTCATAAACATCAACTTCTTTTATAGCAAGTATTTCACTTTGAACCAACAATAAAACAAAGCTGAGGGATTTGAAAGACAGTTTTGAATTCATGCATTATTTTCCTCTATTATTTACTATCAGTGTGAATTTCACAGCATTAACAGTGCATTCAATTAAAGTAGGCTGCAAGTTCTCATTTAAAAATCCATAAAATATTTGGTGTAAACACATACTAAAATATACAGAAAGCAAAGCAATAACTGAACTAATGTGCTGTGATATAATTTTCAACCGAAGCATTTTCCATTGATATGGCCACAACTAAACTACTTCTTACCAATAGTATCAATATTTCAGAGCTTAATTACTTATATTCTGAAAAAATATTGGTTTTGTGGCATAAACAATATTTCAGCACAAGAACGACATAAAATGATTATCACTCGAAAACTATAAGCTGTCAGATAATATTTAATCAGTTTACACTAATTTATTAAATACAAATCCTAATTGTTTAAATACAAATATCAGTGGACAGATATAATTAGTCATTAATACTGCAACATATTTCAATAGCCATGAACCATGTACCACAAGTTAATTAATTGAAGCCGTACGTACGGTTATAAAAATTTGAAATAGGGAGTGGTACTTAGAATGATTCATTAAATTAGTCACGCTATTTTTATTATAAACAATTATAAAATAAATGTATTCAGACCTTTAAATTATTTATTATAACATCAGTCTTTATTTGAATACCTTATAAACACTTAGAAATAAATGAACAAGAATTACAAAAACATATACAATATTCAGACCAAGAGTAAACAGACTGTCACGTGACTAAAACATGAAAACCAAAGATCAGAACTGGAATATTCTGAATCTATGAAAAATTCAATGGTGTTATATGATAACATTTCAGGTCAGTGACAGGTTTCGTAAATCTAATAATGTGTCTATAAAGTTTAATGGTTTTCGTTTGAATGTAATTTAATTCACCATAGTTTGCGACAATTAAGTTTTCAGAAATGTTTCTAATGTGTTGCCGCAGAAACATCAGGAAGTTGTAGAAGTAATACAATAAATGCCTGAAAATATAAGGGAACATAGCAGATTAAATATTAAACCTATATGCGAAAATGTTCAATAGCTATCTTAACTATATAATTCTGTAAATTTAAACCTTTGACGATAAACTCTACTAATTATTACACTACAACTGGATTTCGATGCAACTTTGGTTTTGACAAATACAGAATCCTCGAAATAGAATCATGGAAACGGTGCTATCACGAGGTTAATAATTGACTGCATGAAGTCTCTAATCGAAGCTGTCAAAACGTTGATGAATTAACAATTCGCCGAGAATAAATCGTCATGAAACTCATAAGTAAAAGAAGAAAACACGTCGAAGATTTTGTTAGTATAAGAAGAATTGATTACAGTTCTATGAATTTTTGAAATGAAAATTCTGACATAAAATGGATAAAATAATGTTATGCGTATGTGTTTAACGTTGAGTTTTACAACAAAGGGTCAGGACGGATTCGCACGAGTGGTGGGTAATTTGGCGATATTGGCTTTAGACGAGATTGATCATAATTACATTTAATCCGGCATATCTGACCCCAACAATTGTGTAACCTACACCTGACAGTTTTTATATTCTCGTGTATCCCTCAAGTGAAATGATTGTACCGGTTCATGTAAATCTTCTTTAATAACCTTATAATACACAATTGAATGCACATGTTACAACACAAGTACAAAGAATACTTTATACGGCTACCAATTATTAAACTCCAAATATTGGCTCTCCTGCCAACCAAATACACACTAATACCCATTAGAAGATTATGTTTCTCGTCCCAGGCAGTTTGGTGTGAAAATGTGGTTATATAGACAGGAGCCGACAGTACAGAAGTTAGTTGTTACGTAGATATTAAAGGAAGATGAGAGTAATTTGAAATGATTGACCTTGTAGATGTAAGAGAGGAAAATGATTCCAGTTGACATGTAGATGTGAGAGATAGAGGATTGTGAAGCTGTTCCTTCTCGAACGTTCCGGACAATAGAATCTATCCTTTGTCCAGTGGACAGCAGTTCCCTCGGATCAACTCCTTTCAGTCGGTCGCGAAAGCCAGTAGTGATGTGTTAAATGGTGATTTCTTAGTAACATGTTACTCGGTAGCAGTTACCAGGAAATAACGTATTCCGGTAATAGGCGATTTCAGTAACTTTCTTAACTGCACCAATTCTAATCTCCTTTGTTCTAAACGTGTAGACACGTAAATTTTTTTTTATCGTTACAAGGAATAGAGTTGTTTAATGTTTGCAATATGAAATCATAATTTGAACCTAACGAATAAAGAAATGGAAACTAACAAGAATAAAAAATTCTTGATACTGCATACAACAAACTATTAACATTTTTAATCACAATACAAAATAAACAACACTTAGAATAACAGTTAATAAATACATAAAGGAAAACTTCAATTATGAAAAGTATAATAATTTTAGACACTTTAAAGTAAAATAAAATTAAATGTACATATTTTTAAGTAAATTAACAATGCATAACATTTCTATTTTTTATGCCACAGGTACTGAATTAAATAAATAAAACTTGAATTATACAGTGTCACGATTCTTGGATGTCTGTAATACCCATAATTCATTCGGGACAGAGAAGGGTTAAAAAGTCCCTTGCACACTGAGCAAAAAAGCAAGATTCCAGCTCTGATTCTCATTCCTTGATCCTTGGATTCTGGGACGGGTTCGGATTGTAGTGTGAAACACTTTAATAAAATAACTTAATTACCGGAAAATCACGGTTCAAGAGACGCGTTACCGGAGTCAGCGTGGTTCACTTCATCATCGCCAACAAGGGCGGGCAACGCTCCGTAACAACCCAGATTGCTTCCTTGCCCCTCGGCGATTTGCAGAATGTTGGGAGTGATTAAAATCACGTATTAGTATCAGTAAAATGTTACTACGGTAACAATTGGATTCTAGTAGTGATGGGCATAATCAAATGATCCGCTACCGAGTGGTTCTAATAATCGAGTAATCACTCATTCACCCACGTTCCAAAAACGGGAACATTTCGGAAAAAGGCGGTATATGATAGAATTCTTACAACTCCTGTGACTTCTTCTATCATTCAGGTGAAGCAATACTTGGGGATGTCACTAACTGATATATGTCTCAATCCGTTTCATTTCTCAATCATGCCTTCTTGTTTTGCGAAAAGTAACTTGTTGTGTTGAGTTTCTTTGGAAAAATGTAAAAGGTTTGGAGTAGACATCTTGTAAACAGATAAAAATGTTCTACAGTTAAGGAAAATATTCCCATAGAATTATAAATTCTAGTTTTCAAAAATAAAATTGTGGTTCTCATTATGTGGAAATGGCTCCATTTTCTTTTGTCATATACAGCTACCTGAATTGAGCATGTTACGTATTCACAAGACAAGTCAATTTCAAAAATTTTCTTCAGCTGTTGGAAACCAGAATGCCATGTTAGTACATGCAGATGCAAGCATAATATATTTTGGACTGAACTGGAGCTGGGTGATCAGCATTAAGAACACACCTTGTAACCTGTATCATAACTAACTGTCCAGAAAGAGAGGATACTCTGAAGGTACCTATATTTTTGTATATACAGCATATTGAATGTCAATGGTATTTTTAAATTAAAGTACTAAAATCGCTGTCACTATCGGGAACTGAGCTCTGTGAGGCCTACAGACTGGTGGCATGCTAATACTATGAACTGATACCACTTCTCCCTTGGAGTAGATTTTTTTCTGTTCACACTAGTCTGCTATTATTTCCTCTCTAGTCTACTTCATATTTGGATTTGAAATTTGTTGACAATGGCATAATAAAAATTGTAGAAATACTTTCAAGTATTCCATTGTCTGTGTGTAGAACAGTATAGTTGACAGCTGCTGAATTGTAAGTTTGTAATAGGAATTATGCCAAACAGAAGAACAGAAAAAATTGAATGAGTGAAAGTGAGGGTTTGAATTACTTCAAGTTAAGGTAATGAGCAAGATTGAAAATTGAGTAAGATGGAAATAATAGTTCAAATTCTCTGTACAATGAGAAAACTCTGTCTACAGAGAAAGAGAGGAAAATTTAGAACTAGAACATTTAGAGAGTTAGTCATTTACTTCCAAATGGTGTATGCAAGCTACCATTCTCTGGCTCTAAATTCTCCTTTCTTTCTATGAAGACAAACAGAATTTGCTTACTGCTAAAAATGTAGCTCTCTTCCCCTCTTTTCAACAACTTTAATTTTCTCACTGCTCTGTTTCAGTCCACACTCTATACTGTAATTTCCAAAATTTCAATTCCTCACTTCATTCTTTGCTTCTGTCTGTTTGTCGCAATGCCAATTTCAGTTCTTCTTTACTCTTCTACTAGAAAAATCTCATTACAAGACTTCAATCTCATGGTTACCCATTCTCCTTTGAATTTTCTTAAAAAAAAATAACTAGTATGAAATTTGACTCCTTTTTTTCCATTTCCATAACACTTTTAGCAGCTGCTGTTTGGTTTTAGGTAACATTATTTCCTCTTTCCCATTGAGTACTGGGTCTTGTCTAATCAGAAGATTGGAATCTCGCCATATTGTTTCTCTGCCACTTCTAAATTTGGATGTGTTCCTAGATACTAATTTCTATATCTGCAGAGCAATTTTCTTGTATTTTATTGTTACTGCCTGAATTGCATGTTCAGAGAATACTTGACCTGCGATACAAAAATTGATTACTACATGACCCATAAAGGAAATGTATTTTGTTTAATCACTTTTATTTTATGAATGTTTTCAAGTTCTATCATAATAAGCAATTCCTCATTGTGCCAATTCTAGAGGAATGTAAAAATTCAAATACAAAGTTTTATCATTGTCTCACGTTTGACATAATAGTATGAATCAATCTGAAATGCAAATCCCTAATATAAAATATACTCCCCTCCAACAATGTGTGAAGTTGCCCATATTTTTCTGTCATAGTAAAACTACATTAGATTTGTGGTAGTTAACTTGAAAATAGTCTCATTTCAAATAATTGTATCTTGTCATTGTGTTGGGAGGTCCAGATAAAACTATCTCAAATGTTTTAAGTAATATATTTTATTTTACAGTTATGCCTTGAGGAGCGTGTAGACGGGGGCCTTTAAACCCTGGGTCCACTTGCTCCTCAAAACACTTGACTGGGAAGCTGAAACGTCTCTACACTGAACGGAAAAGCTTTTTTTTCAAGTTAGACTTGAGGCAATTTTTAAAGCCCTTGGGGTGGGCCACACCTGCTACTGGAGCAGCCAGCCCAGCTGCTTCTGTAAGAACTAGAACTTATTTATATTTTTTCTAAAAAAAAAGGAATAAAAGTATTATTGAAAATACATCACTGTTTTCATAAGTAGGCCTATATGATAAACATTCTAAACTAAATATTCACATCAAGATTAACAATGAATTAAACACTTAATTTAAAGATTTTAATGAAATATTTATCAATGCAATGTTAAATCACAATGGGAACAAATGTGGACTTCTTATAACCCCAGCAGGAAACCAGTCAAAATCATCGAACAAAAGAAAATTTAAATTAAAACATCTCAGCTAACATAATAAAAATTGGAATGGACAAGAAAACTCACCAGCAAACATAGTACTCCATCCTCTACAGCAATATGGAAGCATTCTGAAAAAGGAAAGATTAAAATTGCAACAAAATGTTAGTTTCCTTTAAAATTTAAATTTTACATCTCTACAAAGTTGATGAGGCTTCACTTTTACTGAATGAAATTAAAAGGCTATTGGTCAACTAATCTACCCAATTTTAATTCCCATTAATTGATCAATGAAATATGAACATGTAAATAAAGCAGAATACAAAGCCCACCAGCAAATTCAGGCAAATTGCCCAACCTGGTATTCAAAATAAAATCAGAGTAATTGTTCAACATTTGTATAAAATATTTACTAATTTATTAGTGAAAGAATTTAACTACAATAAGTTAATTTAAAATTCAGGAAAACAATTTTAGCCTGGATCTCAAGTATAGTCCATTGTTGAACAAGAAAAATTCTCCCTTACAAAATATCTTTAATTAAAAGTTCAGGATACAAATAGAATAAAAATATAATAAACTATAATCCTTGTTTTAATCATCCCTTATGTCAATTTCAAGTGAGGAAGCAGTGAATTGTTAAGTAGGTCTATGTAGTAAATTGTAAATATCAAATCTAGTACAAAATCATGTACAGGGGTTTTAAAAATTACCTAACAAATTATATTTAATTTATATTATAAAAACATTATTCCTTTTCTGAAGGTATATGTATTGGTCCCAACATAAATCCTACAGAATTAGTCACACAATAAATGTCTTTCTTTGTGTAGGAATGTATGGTCGGAAGTGACGCGTTGAGGCACGAACACCAAAAATGAGACATAAAAGAAAAACATTTATTTACATCATCATCGCAAAGTGCTCCTTTCCTTTATTGTTTACAAGAAATAGTCAAAATTGCGAACTTTGCAACTATTCGCCAATCACTCCGACGCTACCAGAACCGTCTTGTACGAACTGTATAGTCATTCTTTCGTTTTGAGATATTGTAGGTTGCATAGCTAGTTTTCGGTGTTACAGATGACTTCTCGGATGATTTTGGCTCCACTCGCCTTCTTCGTAAAAGTATTGCGGTGCAAATTCCTCGGCGGCTCTTTGGGACTAGGCTGAACCCAGTAGATCAATGTAAGTCCAAGCCAACCTTGTGGTGTAGGGGTCAGCGTGGTTGCCTCGAATTACAGAGGTCCCGGGTTCGAGGGCGAGGGCATGGATGTTCTCGTCAAATCAGTCCCCCGACAAGGAAAACTTAGTTTCCATTATGAGTCGTTAATAACCTGAACTGTTGATGCGACTGTAAATACATCCATTTAAAAAAATTGTAAGGCCAGTTTACAGACTCACATACAAATATTCTGACTGGAAGGCGCCATCGCTGTAATTCATGGAGATGAAATATTTAGACCTATAAAGACAGATGTTAAATAAAAGAACCTAATGTTCCAATCTCATTTTCATTAGGGTTGCCAAGTTTAACCTAAAACTGTCCGCTACTTGAATATACCTACATCACGTTTGGATTGAGAATTCGTATTTTATGACGTTATGATCTCACTAATCTGTCGTAAAGTTATTGAAGCGGATAAGACGCAGTGGTGGAAAGACATGAAGTTTTTAGTAAGTACGTCTGTAAATTTTTTAATGGGCGACTTGAAGGACAATTCAGGTATTGGCAGGACTTCGTGGGTTTTCTGTAAATTTTGGTACAAGAACCCTTAGGGAAGATTTTGAGTGTGGAAACTATTGTCAGTGTGTAATAATTGTGGAACCTCGTTTTAATAACGAAATCAGAGAAATTGTAAGAAAATGGGACATGACATTTAAAAACTTTAACCTTACAGAAAGTAAAGTTAATCGCTTAGTAAGGAGAAATTTAGCAGTGGAAGTTATTAGAAGTGAAAAACGTAAATATTTTGAGTGTCGGATGGACAGTTGTAGAAGTGATAACTTCCCTTTGAAATATTTTAAATTTTCAATCTTTATTTCGGCCAGTGGAGCAAACTTTTTGTAAGTTGTGATCCACAGAGTAAGAGTGATACGCACTTCTCGGGAAATCAAATGGCCTCATTTGAATAAAATACGTTTATTACGTTACATAACATGATAACTGGAAACTCAAATCAGCATTTAAAATAATTTTAATTAATATCTGACTTGGAAATTCATTTCCTTCACAATTTTAAAAATCAAAGTATTTTATTGTAATAGTATGGTTAATCCCCGTTTTTTAGATAAAGTATTCGTATTTATGAATTGAATTAAAATTGAAGTAGTGCCTCAAATTATACGATAACTGATGTATATATACAGTATTTAGCTTTATTTAGCGTGTAGTAATACTTTTAGAAATTTTGGGAGAAAGGTTTTTCACACGAAAATAGAAATATATTGCATACAAATATATGTACGTGTGACAGTCCTTCGCTTTTAAGTCACTAATGAAAGAGAATACGGACATATTGTCTGGACAAACAAGACAACCACCTAGAAAATAAGAAGCATCCAGCTTATGCATGATGGGGTTTCAGCACTGGTCAATGTCTCCTACCCACGTATAAGAAGGAGAGGACCTGTTCCATGACTGACACGTTCCCCCGAACCCAGTCCTTTGGATTTTTACATGGGCCACCTAAAACAGACATTTCTAATGCAGAGACACTTAATCGATGTGTCTCGGACGCCTGCGAATCCGTTGGTTAACTGTGTAGAAGCATTTGAAAGCTAATGATTCAACGAGTGGATGCACGTGTACAAACACGCAGGCCATTTTAAATATTTATTATGTGTTTCTGATTTGATTACATTTGAAACGCATACTAATAAGCCGATAATTTTTATCCTTTTTCCCCAATTTTTTTCTTCTTTCATTAATAACTAAAAAGGGAAGGACCGTCGGACGTAAGTCTTTCTGACAATTTTTTCTAGTTTTAGTGTGAAAAACCCGCCCTTAATATTGTATATAATATATATATATATATATATATATATATATTGTAATAAACTATCTAATAATTTTATTTTAATTTATCAAATTTATTTAAACCATTCACTAAAGAGGAAACTACGATATATAAATGGATTTAGTAAATTAAAATTCAATTTTAAATACAGAAAATTATTACAATTTAAATTTAATTAATCTTTACACACAATTTTTATACATTAATTCCACGGCTTTTATGAGACTCTTGAAATCACTAGGGTCGCTTATCGGGCCTCTAAACAAATATAGGTACCCGCAAAGAAAACACAAAATATTTAAATTAATTTACAACTATTTTAATTACCTTATTCCTTATACCTTATACAAAAAAAACTAATATAAGAAACCTGACGGTATTGAATATTATACAACGTTTACAAAATGTTTTGTTATATACCCGATACTGGAGCAGTTCTTGCATCATACCAATTTTTCACTTCAGCATTTACCAACCATTTACTTCAGATCACAAATTAACTAAGTGATTTTATTTTCACTTAACAGGCCAGAATTTACATAGCACAGTTCAGTCAGTACCATGAATTCCTAACATCGCTCACAGGATCATTACATGTTATTACAATTGTTTAACATTCAGGCGAACAGGACCATTGTCTACTTTCTAATCAAAACTTATTTGTTTGTCACGTTGAATATTTAGACATGGTTTAAATTTCCCTTAATCACCAGCAGTTTTAATAATCTTTCTTATACTCGTCGACTTATATTTGCAGGTCAACAAGAAATCAAGATATTCGTTTACTGTTTGACCGTCACTCCCAGAGTGGTCTTGCACACACAAAATTTTCAACATTCCACACCGGCGCGCCCAAAGTCTTTTTGTCGACAACAAAGTCGTCTAAAATAATTTCACCTGACATTGATATTCATATATATTGTGGTAATTAAGATGAAATAATTAATTACTAAACAAAAATTTGGACTCGCATTG
This sequence comes from Zhengitettix transpicula, assembly GCA_037074705.1. Lineage (NCBI taxonomy): Eukaryota > Metazoa > Arthropoda > Insecta > Orthoptera > Tetrigidae > Zhengitettix > Zhengitettix transpicula. The sequence continues at coordinate 59,748,691 of CM073595.1, read as the reverse complement.
TTAACGCATAAAACACACAAGTCGTACACAAGAATGTGGCAAGAATGCAATATTTGTGGGTATTGTAGAGGATGGTTCGGTAGACGCGCATAGCAGAGTCTGTGGGGAGGCGAGCTCCAGTAAAGTCGTCTTGGAAATATAGCAGCGGACAGACGAAAAGTATAAAATCCAGAAAGTGCCTGGATACATGTAACAACAGTTAAAACAGTTAGAACATTTTTTTTAATTGCAGTCTGTGAGATAACTACGTAACATTCAACGCTAAATATTTAGAGTGTTGAGGCTAAATTATTATATTCTCGATTCAGACCACGTTCGTCAATTTTAGGAGCCCAGGTAACTGCATCCAGCAGTTGACAAACTTCGGAACGAGTTAGTAATATTTCTTAAACGAACAGTGAACCAACTTTTGCAAAACTAAAAGTGTTGATTAGAGTCAGTGGATAAAAATGGTCTGTCTATAAAGTGCAATAAATGTGTGTGTACGAACGAGACAATTTCCTGGAGTACCAGAGACAATAAGGTAAATTTCCACAGAATTACTATCTGTAAACTCATAAGTAAAGATATTGTCTTCAGATTTCGATTTTCGGTCAGAATTTAAAGTTCATATTTTATGTTTTTGCATTGTAAAAAATCTACTGATGAATTAAGTCCATGATAGCTTGATAAAATTTAATTGTTAACAAGTATTTCTTTATTAAAGGCCCAGTACACGACCCTGAGATATAATCATTTTATTGTAAAAGATTCATTGATAAACTCATTTGATAGCTTAATAAATTCTAATTGGTTTTCTCAGTAAATTTGTTTAATTGTCATGTTGCATTTTAATGGAAGCCCGATTACTACAATATATATATACAAAGTGTCTAAAAGTCATACATAAATCTAGGCTTTATCTACTGTCAGTCTAAATGATTTTGGGCACACTAAAAGTCTTTTGCACGTTTTATTACTAAATGCACATTACTATTTACTCAGCACCACAAAAATATTTAGTACTAAGTCGGTTTCTTACTTGATCATTTAATAACTGAAAAATATAATTTGATAAATCTAAGATAACTAGCCTATTAGAAAATCAGAGCGAGTTATATGTGTAATTTTATAGATATAAACATGTTATTCGTGTAGATACAAAGAATTTAATGCTTTCAACTTGGACTGACGCGTGGGTTTTCTCTGGAACGTCGGAAGATGAGTTGATTTTAACTGGCGCGGTGGCTCATCAACATACTAAAATACGTTGAATTAGATTGTAAACACATTTTAGGCGCCCAAAAAAAGTTTTTCAAACTTAAGATTCAGAAGATTAAGAAACCTTTAATTCTTTCGTACAAGTCATCATGAAAAATAATTAAATGTACCTTTGAAAGTATTTTGACTGAAATTTTGTCGAAAGTAATTCGTACAAGAAATTCCTCGAATATTATAGCATATATTCAATTTACTTAGCTTCAATTTTGAACGGTGCAAAAATTAATTTTGCTATCATTTCATATAGTGTACAGTTTTGGTATCTTATACTTTGCATCGTGCCATACCAATAAATTGTGAAATAAATTGAAACAATGGGATTATAGACTAGTCTCTCCTGTTGATGGAAAGTTTGAACATGCTATGCGGGTTCATGCTTAGCCGAATCGATTTCTCGTACCAGGCTAAGACATTATCGCCCGACGACCTCCCTGCTTCTAAAGCATATTTCTGAACGCACTGGAATATTCAGTTCTTCTTAACCTAGGTTGTAACCTATCTTTAAATATGACTACGCTTATTCCATTAAATGCCATAATCAAATATGTTAAAATAAAGAGCGATTATCTATTGAAAAAATTAGATGAGATCTTCGTCAGCTCTGTAATTTATTAACAGTACAAGTCTAGGGGTGAAAGATAGGAAATATATACTGTAGCGTGATTTATGTACATAAAATAAATTCAATTGGAAACATCACTTCCTTTCTTTGCAACGAGTTTGTCGATGTCTGGTGAAGATTTGTTCACTGTCATTCGGACGCATTTATCGAGGTGATTGTCAGTCATTATGTTTCTGTATTTGTTTATTTTCAAGAAATTCATGTTCAAAAAAACGCACACTCGCAAAGGTAGCTTGATATGAACTGTCTTCACTTCAACTGCCACATGGAGCAACGGTAAATATGTTTTTTGGGGGTATAAGTAGCCATATTTGGTTCGTTGAAATTAATTTTAGAGTGATATCAATACGTACAATTATTAATTCAAGCTCAAGTACTGACTTGTATTTGTACAAATGTTCAGTGACGCTATCAGAAAATTCTTCTACATTTACACGCTACAATGCAGTAAATTGTTGCGAGCAGTGCAATTTTATGATGTCCTTAAAGCGGAGATGAAATTATTATCGTAACTCGAATATAACTTCTGGCACCATTCTGATCTAAAACGGCTGTGAACATTTTTGTTTTTCAAGTTGCTTCTTCAAGACAGAAAAAAAGTTTTTACGTCTTCACTTCTTAAGTTTGCCTTACAAAGCTCCAATTCAGCGGAAAATGATTGTATGCCTGATATCATTTCCAGTAACTCCGTTTTCTTCCTCTGTAATTTGCAACTTAGTACATTCATAGTAGCGTCTCACTGTCGGCAAATGTTACAATAAACATTTATATACAGACGAAAAACAAAATTAAGAAATATGATAACTGAACATTTCGGGGATTCCTTATTTTTCTCTTTTATCTACCAACTTTCGCGAGCTACCGTTCGGTGAACCCTGTTTTAGATAATAAGCACTCTATCCAGAGCTTGCGAAGACTTTAACCGCGCCTATCAGACGGAACTTAACGTAAAAGACTCCGAACTAGGCAAGCGTAACTGGTTGATGTCGATAAAGCTCTATGTTGAGGAGATCTTTTAGCACTGGACGACAGCGGAGCAACTGGAGACAGCCGCAGAATCACGTTTGATTTTTACAGGAGATTTGGTTACCCGTCGTGAAGTGGGAAACAAAGTTGAAATGAAGGAGCCTGAGAACGCAAGACAGAAAGCGGACTCGCACGCTAACAATTCATCTGGACGAGTAGGTCGATTGTCATCGCCAGGGCTTTGGAGCGGCCAGTTTTTGAGTTGCTCCGCTCCGACATAAAAGTATTTGCTCCAGCTCCGCTCCATATTCCAATTAAAATATTCTTATAGGAATTACATTAATTTTTTCTTTCATATATAAGTGCGCATAAAACATGTTTATTTTCTAATAATTTATTTATTAATAACATACAACCTAAAATTTTACAATCAAATACCTTTAAACTGCAATACAATTTAAATTTAAATAATTTAAAAAATACCATATATTGTTTGTTAATGTCAAGAAATAAAATTGGAGACAGCAAATCGTCCTTCAATGACCGCATATTATCACTTTAAATTAATCATAATCCGGAAAATAGACGCTCAACACTTGTTTGAGAAGTTACTACACTTAAAGGGACTCTGCATACTTTTCCGGATAATCATCAATGGCTTCGAACACTTTACCTTTAAACGCCTAACATCCTCTATTGCATAGCAGTCTTCAATATGTTTGTCTATTACGTTGTCATTTTTTTTATAATATGAATTGATTAATTATTTGTTACTGAACATGTAAACCTAATGACGTCTGGGGTTACAAAAACGATTTTGGATTAATAATAATTTGACCGGAAGATTGACTAACGCCATGGCATCGATGTCGAAGAAGTTTTTAAATTTATGAGTTTATTTCCTGGTTTCTTATCTTCGCTTACAAACGGCCTAATTTGTTCTAATATGACGCCTCAATTTAGATCTGAATTTTTTCAAGTAGTTATAATAAGTCAATCTGGATAAAAAAAATGTATTATAATAATAAATAATTATAAAATACGCACAGCAGCCGAAGTTATTTATTTATTTCTATATAATTGAAACTGCAGTGTGGGTTTATTAAATTATTTTATTACAGTCAAGTATTTATACACCCCAAAACAGCGAAATAATAAGATATTTCAGTACGTAAAAATTGTTTGTAAGATGAAAAAAATTGTCTTGAACCTTTAAAAAATGAATAATTACTAAATAATGTTCCTCTTAACTAAATATAATTAATATTCCAAGAAAAAAGCACTGAGAAATTGGGGTTAAATGGCCAATTGAATGTCACAATTAAACTCACCGACATCCATTAACCTGGATTTATACTTTTTCAAAATCATCTTCGGAATCTATATTTATATGTGAGAGTTAATCAGTTGAAGGTCCGTAAGCGAAATAAATTAGTAGTTTCCCGATGATTCGCCAAGTTTATGTATAGGACCTGTCATGTTAGCTGCATTATCTACATAAATAATTAGTACATGGTTTTCATCGATTTCAGATTTTTTTAAGTTTTTTTAATTTTATTTTTCATACATATAGAGTTATGTCTTCCTTCAGTATCGACAATATCCAATTTTTTATTTCAGTTTTCTGGTTTTTCTTATTCCAAAATTGTACATGATGGTAAGATAATTTCTATTTCTGCGGGTTGCAGAATATAGCTTTAAATAACTTAATTGTACTTTTAAGGTTTGTCTTAGATTGAAGCGAGCAGACTCTTATGTGATTATTACTAAATGACGAACAGCATCCTGCTTTGTCGAAACACCAATCTTCTGAGATATTTCTCTAGCAGTCCTTTGTTATTTAATGTGAAGTCCTCACTCACAATCAATACTAAACTACTAATCTATCTCTCCATCATCTACCCCATCTGGTTCTACGCCTGCCCTATCTGGGGCTCCACCGCTAAAATCCACTCACAAAAGCTCCAAATTACCAAAAACAAAATCCTTCGCTCCACTGCCAATGCTTCGTGGTTCCTAAGAAACTCTACAATCCACAAATACATCCAAATCCCTACTATCAACACAATAATCAACTTTCTAATCAAAAGTACCCTAAATCACCCAAATCCGACCATAGATTACTTCCCCCGCGCGCCCACAAACCGCCGTCTGAAACGCAAACTCCCAATAGGCCTCATACTTCCTTGAAAACATTCTGGCACTTCCTGACAAATCCTCTTCACAACAACCCCAATATAACCTCCCTGCCCGATAATGCCATTCTTTACCCAACACTGCAAACCTTTACATTCATAGCCAAGCACCCATCTCATCTTCCACCCCAAACCCCTCAGAACTACAAATCAAGAACTCAAGGGCTGGAAAGTCACTGGACTTTCCACCTACACAAGTCAGCATGTGAATTATTTACTATATTTATTTAAATAAATTTATGAACCAAACTGTATAATCGCAAGATAAAAGTTTTTAAGAAAAATGAAAAAATCCAAAGCCCTCAACACAGCAATAGCCATAGCCATAACAGTAGAATTATAAATAGATTTTGCCATTTCCATTGACATACAGATTCCTTTTACCACATTATTATTAATTACGGTTTTATCTCGATTCAATTGAGCCAAATTTTTATTAATACTATTGACACCCACTTTACTAGACAGTAAAATTACTCACGTTAGTTTAATTTGAGATAACTTAAAGATAATAATTACCGAAGTAATTTGTTTCTAGATTGGAGAACTTTATAAGGTTCTCTGAAATGCATAATTAACGCAGATCATCGGAACAGCTGTAATCTTGTCTTACAAAGCATATTGATTCTCAATTATACCCACGAAATTAGGTGATACTCCACACGAGCTTCTTCTCAGCCTCCCCGTTTACTTCTAGCCAGACGTTCAGGCTGCAATGATTTGATTTCCTACGTCGATTCCAGTCTGCAGTGTAAATAAGCGACGCTTACAGTCTGATAATTGTGAAGCTCAGAACCGGGGCTGAGACGAGCGTGTTCAACAAGTGGTAACCTCTTTGATCTCGGCGTGTTGCAGGATCAATACCCGTAGTTTCCGCCAGGATATATGAAGCCTGTCCAACCCACCGACAACTTGCAAACTTTAAATGAGCTGCATATAAGAGACAACGATATTACAGATTAAATACATCTTATTCAAGAGCAGTAATTATACTTTCGTTGTCCCGCGAGTTAATCCTCACGAGGAGTGGTCGATTTGTCTCAAAGAATGCCATTGCTTGACGAGAAAAAAGAATGCAGAAAATAAATTAAGGTGAATCTACAAAGCCTACAACTAGAATCAAATTCACTAATTCTCACTCAACATTTTTTCAGGACAGATTTCTTTAAAAAAAATTCGCGTTAATAGAATTCGCAAAAAAAGTGAATACTTGTTCAAAAATATGAACTATGAACAAAAATTCAAGAAAAATTATTAGATTCGTTGGATAATCAGATTTGGATTTATATTTATTAGAGATCGACCATACATATAATGGCTTAAAAATACTCGCTAGCAGTTTCTGACAATATACTCGAAAGGTTTAGTTTCAGTGAGACTTGAACGAGAAGTTATGGTATTAGCATCTTGGACTTCCTTTGTTGATTTTTTTTCATAAGAACATAATACTAAAAACTTTCAAGCCTTTTGAAAAATTTAGCGTTCACACAATTATAACAGAAAACTAAATTCTAAAAATAATATTCTATTATTGCCGAACTTTTATTTAATTATGGTAAAAGTAAAAAATTCTAGAAAGTCAGATTTTGCACACAAAAATTAATATAAACATATGTACGAAAGCTACTTTGAAATTTACTCCATTTAGTATTGTGAAAACGCATAAATATTGCACGTAAAAATATAGAAAAATTTTAGTATGAAATTTAGTAAAACACTGAAATTGTTTGATTTAATGCACTTAATTAATAAAAGATCATGCACGCCCAGTTCTCACAACGAAGGACTACGGGTCCTGTGTTAACATTTATTCGACTGCCTTGAAATACTCGTGGTACGAGTTCTTGAAATGCTGAAGATTGTAAAGCACATCTCCAATCAGCTTTCAACGGTGAAAATTACTTCTTCACGGGACTTAATTATTTTAATAAAAATGTTGAAATCTCTTCGTATAGAACGGGCCCATGATATTTATATTTTCTCTGTATTTATTTGTCATTTAATTTGAAATTTAATCATAGTTGAAGTTAAACAAAATTAACAATACAAACGTCTGTTTCTTTATGGAACTTTTATGGAATAATTTATTATTAAATTTTACAAAATGAATTAACGAAGTTTTGTATTTACTACAGTTATAAACTTGTGCGTTCAAGCGTTACAACAATTTTGATGGAATATTCGAATGCATACGAGTGTAGCATGACAACAAGAGAGGTCGATTCAAACCGTGGATCTGAAGCTTATCCAAAGTGCTTGTTGCGGCATACTGGGTTAAAAGCTGTCTAGTCCGATTAGCAGAGAAAGCTGCCCTGCAATTTTCTTGGTGTGCTTCGACTGTGAAACAATGCATGTATGTAAATTTACAGGAATTCCATATTTATAACTTATAATAAAAATATTTAATGATATATCAAACTACTAAAACGAGCGATACGAATATTATATGGGAAATACTAACTCCATGTAGAAAATACATTTTAGAAATTATAAAATTCGTAATGGAAATTACATCGGCTTTCATTAATGAGGAATTAAAACCTATTAAATTGTCAACCTCCAGAGAGTAAGAATATCAGTATCTACGACATATTTGTAAAAAATTGTAAAACTCTGCTAGCCAATTCAGTCAATGAATTCGTAAATCGGTCTGAACCTAATGCTTCTTTGTTGCCTTGAAAGTACTGGGTAATAAGTTTGAAATTGATACAATAGACGCTGACACTGGTCATTTTATCCATGCTAATAATTGTCTCAAAACGATATCTCCAATCTGAAATTTTGACTGCTGAGTTCCAGGTACCAGCAAAATCCTTCGAAAATGTAGTGTTACTTGTAATGCGTAGTTTCTATTCAAAACAATTTTATTTAAACACCCTTTTCATTTAATCGAACTATTTTGCATAATTTTTTATTAATGTATTTTCCTATACGTACTGCTTTCATTACGCTTCTTTTTCTCATTAATGTAATTTATGTTTATGTATTTAAGGGTAAATTTGTCTTGTCCAATTTCCGCAATAGACGACTAACGGAATTAATAAATACATCTAAATCACGAGTGTCGAAGAAGACTCCGGATTGATACTCGTGAAAGTGACAATAACAAACCCGCAATGACTAATTACATTAAAGAAGTCAGATTGTTGGCATACATATCCGACGAAATACTACAGAATTTTAAATATGAACAATTTTTTCTTGAGAGGTATCCTTCAGCGTTAATAACACTCGTATATCGGGAAGTATTTTCGACTTTACATAAATATTTCATAGAAACGCGCATAGATTGTACAATCGCTTTGACACACAATTTTTTTTTCCTTTATAGTGCAAGTGAAACGTTAATACACAAATCTTTTTCCGGATTTTATTCTGAACAATGAATTAAACAACATTATAAATATCACGGTAATTGGCGACTGAGAACTTTGTCTCTCCAACTTCTACGGGACTCAAGACAATGATCACGCTTTTTATGTTTTGTGGCACATAAAATATATAGCTGACGGAGAAGCTCGTAATGTTTTATTTTGCCAATCTGAGGTTTCCACCGGATACTTCTCGAAACAGAAAAACGTAAGCTACAAGTGTACAGCGTTGACAATTAGTTTTTCACAGAATTAACGATATTCAAGGAATTTAAACATAACTCACGCAATATTTAATTAATGTTAAAATAAAATACAATATTACGATTTAAAACCGAGACCTTTGCTGATAAGTAACATCCGACCAAAATTTCCGCGAATTTTAGCTTTTAGAAATCATCTAGAAGAAAAATAGACATATAGACGTAGATAATTCCAAATAATGCCTCCATTATGGTTTTTTTTATTAAATAACTAGCTGGGTGCCCGGCGTTGCCCGAGATGACATTTATCCATAACCCCCGAATTTTTCGTTATTTTTATGTAACGCAACTAAATGTGTTATCGGCCGGTTCCATTGTTTAAAAATTTCTACCCCCGTCCAACCCCGAGCAAAACTTAATTTTTTCACAATGAAATTGAGCGACATCCATAACCCCATAATTGACTCGAATCTTGGTCTATTCGCGTTATTTTCATGTAACGCTTCTCAAAACCCCACCTCTAAGCGTGCTCCCATACCATGCCCATAGGTGTTGAAATTATACACAGAATTGATTTAGTATTATTATGAGTCTCATTGACCCCGAAAAATATTTATTTGGCGCAAATATCGACAGGTTAACATTTTTGAACATTTCTACGCCCGCCCACGTCCGACCAGCCCTCCCACCCACAACCAACTCCGCGCGCTACCCAGGTTGCCATATATAAATTCAGTGACATCTATAACCTCGATTTGTCTCGAATCTATGTTGTTCTCACGTTTTTTTCTTGTAACTGCCCTCCACCCCTACACGTTGGATCGTGTATCGATGTCGACAAAGTTTTTAAATTTATGAGTTTATTTTCTGGTTTCCTATCTTCGCTTACAAACGGCCTAATTTGTTCCACTATGACGCCTTAATTTAGAACTGAATTTTGTCAAGTAGTTATAATAAGTCAATATGGATGTATAAAATGTATAATAATAATTAATAATAATAAATATGCAAGTTGCCGAAGTTATTTATTTCTATTTAAATGAAACTGCAGTGTGTTTATTAAATTATTTTATTACAGTTAAGTATTTATATACCCAAAAACAGCAAAATTATGTAATAAGATATTTCAGTACATAAGAATTGATTGACTGCAAGATAAAAAAAATTAATTCTCTTGAACTTTTAAACCATTAAAAATTAGGAGATAATTATAGTGTGTGGCATTTATTGTACTAAATAATGTTCCTCTTAATTAAATATAAATAATATTCAAAGAAAAATGCACTGCGGAATACAGAGAACAACGACTCCATTTTGCTTAGTTCTGGGTAAACGCCTCTGACCAAGGCGAGGCAGGAAGAAGGGGCAGGTGTGACGTAGACAAGAAGTTCGCCAACTACTAACGCCGTCTGCTCCCCTGATGTATCGAGCTCCGTGAAAATCAAACCCCATGTTAAGTCGTTAGTACGAACCAAGTCCCAACAGATGTCATGAGCGCCTCCTTTTTGAAGCGTTTCAATTTTAGTATGGGATTTCGTGATTTTGTCGTGCGGGTTGCTAGTAGAAGTAAAGAAGGTGTCTTATTCCACGAGCAGGTGTCTCAGTCCACGAGTCTAAGCACCGCCCCTAAAGCAGGAGCTCCTCCATTTTACATGCATCGGCACAACTCTGCCTGCCGTTGCTTACTTGGTCTCTCTATTTCTCTCTAGCCGAGAGGAATGAAGAAATGATTTTGAATATATAAATAATCGATAAAATTTAGATAGTCACTAAATTAAATTAATAATGTGGAACTTAAATTAGAAATTTTCGAAATTAAATAATTAATTTATTTTTATCAATTTTTTTATGCGGAATGATTTTGGCGTTCCCATATTCATCTTTTTCATATTCCATAATTAATTTTTTAAATCAATAATTACTATATTTACAAATGTAAAATTATAGTCAATCATTATTATTTGTTCCATAACTTTTCAATTAAAGGCCATAATTAATACCCATAAACACAATTAATTGGCTTTTTATAATGAATAATAAATTATGTTAATTAAAAGCAAGTAAATGATAAACAAATATTGTGTGATAAGTAATAATTGGTCTCTTATTTGTTACGTTAGTTATGTAATTATTTTACTATTAAAACACGGGTTTTAACTACGTATTTTAAATTTAAAAACCAATAAAAATAACACACTGTGCCCGCATTGAGCCTGATGCCATGGTGAGCCTTGTAAAACCAAGATGGTCTACACGTATTTTGTATGATAATGTATGTTTCCTATTATTGTTGTTGCATAATAATAGAAATTAATTTGAAAATAATCTCCTTAATTTTATTTGTACTGTGTGACGCGATATACACGGAAAATAGCGACGTTTTGTTAAGTAAATTAATAATCGCGCCATTTTAAATTTAACAAAATACGACTGAAAGTTTAGTGTTTTTGAAATATAAACTGATTAATTATTTGTTACAGAACGCCTAATGATGTCCGGGGTTAGAAAAAGCGTTTTTGGATTGATAATAATTTCATTGGAAGACGCCACGGCATCTATGTCGAAAAAGTTTTTAAATTTATGAATTTATTTCCTGGTTTCCTATCTTCGCTTACAAACAGCCTAATTTGTTCCAATATGACGCCTAAATTCAGATCTAAATTTTGTCAAGTAGTTATAATAAGTCAATCTGGATATGGAAAATGTATAATAGTAATTATACTCGTATAACATCGGTAGAAACACTATCAATCTCTTTGACCCCTAAAAATTTTTATCCGCCTAAAATATCGACTGTTTTAGATTGTTTGAATGTTTCAACCCCCGACCCTATGCGTGCTATCCTCTCATACCAAAAAGGGTTGTAATTTTACAAAAAAAAACATAGGTGAAAATACTATCAACGTAATTGACCCTGATAATTATTTATTCTACTCAAATATCGACCATTTAACATGTTTGAAATATTCCATCCCCGTTCAAACCCTTTCCCCTGGGTTTTAAATGGCCACTTGAATGTCATAATTAAACTCACCGACATCCGTAACCCTGTATTTGACTCCAATATCGGTTGTATTCCCGTTATTTTCTTGTAATACCTGTCCAGCCCCACACCTAACGGCGCTCCTTTCCCATGATATGAGCGTTTGAAATTATACTCATAGAACATCGGTATAAACACTATCAATCTCTTTCACCCCTAAAATTATTTATCAGACACAAATATCGGCTGTTTTAACATGTTTGAATATTTCAGCCCTCGTCAATCCCCACTCCTGGGGTTGGTAAATGTTTCTCACCCCGACAGTGTTTGTTTCCTGGTCGCAAAGAACACATGTATGAAATTTGTTCCACCGGTGTATATATATATATATATATATATATAAACACTCTGTTTTATTTATTAGATACTAGCTGGGTGCCCGGCGTTGCCCGAGATGTCATTTATCTATAACCATCCATAAGACTCCAATTTTGGTTACTTTTGCGCTATTTTTATGTAAAGCTCCTCGAACCCTATCCCTAAATGTGCTCACCTCCCATGCCGAAGGCGGATGAAGTCATTGACTAAATATATCGGCCATTTTTACATGTTAGAAGATGACCACCCCCACAAATATGCGATAATGAAAAAGAATGTATTCCACGCAAAAATCGGCCGATTACATTGTCTGAAAATTTATTCCCCCGCCCAACACCTCCCAAACCCGTCGCGTTACCCCCCCAGGGTTGTCACAATTAGATTCAGCGACATTCATAGTCTCGGAATTGATTCGAATCTCGGTTGTTTTTGCGGGATTTTATTTAACGTACCTCCACGCCACCCCTAAGCTTGCTCCCCTCACAGGGGTTAAATTATACACAAACAACATCGGTATAAATACTTTCAAAGTAATTAACCCCAGGAAATAATTATCGCAAATATCGACCGTTTAACATGTTTGAAATTTTACACCCCCGACCACTCCCGCTTCGGGGACTTAAACGGTCAAGTTTAATGTCATAATTAAACTCAGTGACAATCCTGATAGTTTCTGGTTTATTTTTATCTAATGGTACTTCCACGCCAACCCCTAAGGGTGCACCCTTCCGAGTTCGAAAAGGGTTGAAATTATACACAGAGAACATGTAGGGAAATTTTATTAATCTAATTCATCCCGAAATATATTTAATTGACGAAAAAACAGCCGGTCAACTCATCCCAACACAGCCGATACCCGCGCGTTGTCCAGATTGTCATAAATAAATTCAGCGACATCCATTACCTTCGATTTGACTCGAATCTCGGTTGTTTTCCCGTTATTTTCAAGGAAATTAATTAAACTCAGTGACAATCCCGATAGTTTCTGGTTTCTTTTTATATAATGCTACTACACGCCCACCCTTAAGGGTGCACCCTTATGAGTCCGAAAGGGGTTGAAATTATACACAGAGAACATGTAGGGAAATTTTATTAATCTAATTCATCCCGAAATATATTTAATCGACGCAAAAAACAGCCGGTAACTCATCCCAACCCGGCCGATACCCGCGCGTTGTCCAGATTGTCATAAATAAGTTCAGGGACATCCATGACCTTCGATTTGACTCGAATCTCGGTTGTTTTCCCGTTATTGTCAAGGAAATCCCCTCCAGCCCCAACCCTATCATGCCTACAAACAACATCGATAGAAATACTATCAACGTCAATGGTCCAGGCATTTATTTATTCCACGCTAATATCGATGATTTCACATGTTAGAAAATTTCCATCCCATCCACTCCCGCCCCTTGGGGCTAAACGGGCAATTTGGTGCTATAATTGAACTGGATGACATCCATAACCTTGGATTTGACTACAATCTCGGTTGTATTCGCGTTATTTTATTGCAGCGTTCCTCCACCCAACACCTAAAAGTGCTCTACTGATAATCCCGACCCGCTTCTGGGGGTGGTAGACGCGTCTCACCCTAACAGTCGGTAGAAACACTATTAATATCTGTGACCCCTAAAAATATTTATCCGACTGAAATATAGACTGTTTTAGCATGTTTAAATATATCAATCCCCGTCCACCCCCACTTCTGGGGGTGGTAGACGCGTCTCACCACGACAGTGTTTGTTTCCTGGTCACAAAGAACACGTGTACGAAATTTGGTGAAATTTGATCCACCGGTATAGATTTGTATTCTCCACCCCAAACGCTAGGAGTGCTCTTTCCCCAGGGTGTAGAGGTTGACAATTATATTCAGATATCATCAGTGGAAACACTATAAATATCTGTGACCCCTAAAAATATTTATCTGACTGAAATATAGACTGTTTTAGCATGTTTAAATATTTCCACCCCCGTCCACCCCCGCTTCTGGGGGTGGTAGACGCGTCTCACCCCGACAGTGTTTGTTTCCTGGTCGCAAGGAACACGTGTACGAAAAAATTTGGTGAAATTTTCTCCAGCGGTGTAGATTTGTGTAACGAACATACAAATATACAAACATACAAATATACAAACATACAAATATACAAACATACAAATATACAAACATACAAACATACAAACATACACTCATTTTTATATATAAGATTAAGTGTAATAATTATTTATATTAAGCCCTTTCGTTCTGGTAGAAAAGTGATTAATAATGGATTGATTTATATGGTTTAGGATTTTGAGAACAATTGTTCTAATAATGTAGATTACGTGGATAATATTTTCATTGAAGTTGTAGTAAACTAAATTATAAACTACGGTGGCATGTAGAGTTTTTGTTACATTTATTTGTCCGTGATTATTTGTTGCTTTATTTCTTCACAATAATACAACTTCAATTACGGAATAAATGTAAAATTATGTTTATAACAATTTAAAATATAAAAACTTTTTAAAAGAGTACAAAAAGCAATGGTTCTGAAACACTTTTATTTTTGATTAAACGTCGTTATTAATGGAAACAACATAGGTTAAAATAGTATGAAAAACACCACCCTTAAATCTGCTACTTTCCCGTGGTGGAAAGGGTTGAATTTTTACTCATATCACATCGGTAGAAACAATATCAATCTAGTTTACCCATAAGCACATAACATTTTGGCAGTTTTAGAATAATAGACAATTCTCACCCCCAGCCCTAAGCAAGCTCACCACTAATGTCTAAAGGGATTTATATTTTCAACAACATCCGTTGAAATAGTATTCACGTAATTCTCCTCCAAGAACGCGCAAGAACTGACTATTTATCTTCCCTTCCAACCCCCACCATTTCGGGTTAAATGGGCAATTTAAAATATTTATCCTGAGTAAACTCACTGACATCCATAACCTTCGATTTGACTCCAAACTCGGTTGTATTCGCGTTATTTTTCTGTAAAGCAACTCCACCCCAAACCCTAAGGGTGCCCTTTTCCCAGGGCGTAGGAGATGAATATTATATTCAGATAACATCGGTAGAAACACAATCAATATCTTTGACCCCGAAAATATTTATCCAAATCTAATACCTGCTGTTTTAGCATGTTTAAGTATTTCAACCCCCGTCCACCCCCGCTTCAGGGGGTGGTAGGCGCGTCTCACCCCGACAGTGTTGTTTTCCTGGTCGCAAAGAACCCGTGTACCAAATTTGGTGAAATTTGCTCCATCGGTGTAGATTTGTATTCTCCCCCTCTAACGCTAGGGGTGCTCTTTCCCCAGGGTGTAGAGGTTGAAAATTATATTCAGATATCATTAGTGGAAAGACTATAAATATCTTTGACCTCTACAAATATTTATCCGACTGAAATATCGACTGTTTTAGCATGTTCAAATATTTCCACCTCCGTCCACCCCCGCTTCAGGGGGTGGTAGGCGCGTCTCACCCCGACAGTGTTGTTTTCCTGGTCGCAAAGAACACGTGTACGAAATTTGGTGAAATTGGCTCCAGCGGTGTAGATTTGTACTCTCCACCCCAAACGCTAGGGGTGCTCTTTCCCGAGGGTGTAGAGGTTGAAAATTATATTCAGATATCATCAGTGGAAAGACTATAAATATCTTTGACTTCTACAAATATTTATCCGACTTAAATATCGACTGTTTTAGCATGTTCAAATATTTCCACCCCCGCTTCAGGGGGTGGTAGGCGCGTCTCACCCCGACAGTGTTGTTTTCCTGGTCGCAAAGAACCCGTGTACCAAATTTGGTGAAATTTGCTCCAGCGGTGTAGATTTGTATTCTCCCCCTCTAACGCTAGGGGTGCTCTTTCCCCAGGGTGTAGAGGTTGAAAATTATATTCAGATATCATCAGTGGAAAGACTATAAATATCTTTGACCTCCACAAATATTTATCCGACTGAAATATCGACTGTTTTAGCATGTTCAAATATTTCCACCCCCGTCCACCCCTTCTTCAGGGGGTGGTAGGCGCGTCTCACCCCGACAGTGTTGTTTTCCTGGTCGCAAAGAACACGTGTACGAAATTTGGTGAAATTTGATCCACCGGTATAGATTTGTATTCTCCACCCTAAACCCTAAGGGTGCCCTTTTCCCAGGGTGTAGGGGATGAAAATTATATTCAGAAAACATCGGTAGAAACACCATAAATATATTGGTCCCCTAAAAATTATTATCCGACTAAAATATCGGCTGTTTTAGCATGTTTAAATATTTCAACCCCCGTGCATCCCCGCTTCTGGGGGTGGTAGACATGTCTCACCCCGACAGTGTTTGTTTCCTGGTCGTAAAGAACACGTGTACGAAATTTGGTGAAATTTGCTCTACCGGTGTAGATTTCTATAACGAACATACAAATATACATACAAACAAACATACAAACAAACATACAAACAAACAAACAAACATACATACACTCTCTTTTATTTATAAGACTAGCTGGGTGCCCGGCGTTGCCCGTGTACTTATCACACAGAGTAAATTTTATTTATTTGAAGATTAGATATCTGGGTGCCGGGTGTTTATATCTATAATTCTGAATTTAAATTTAATTTGTAGGTCTAGCTGTGATTTAACCGACTTCAACAGCGTCAAAATTTTGTCCATTTGCTTTTTACGCCCCTGGGTAATGGATGATGACGGAATATTAATTTAAGGATAACCGGAATTATGACTCTGTGTATGTTATTGGAGGGAAGACGTTTTGAGAGGTTGCAAAATTTCTTTAGTCCTCTAACAATATGGAATGTATACATTGTATATATAAAATCGTAAAACAATCTCGACGTCATTGAAAAATACACCGGGTAGCTTAAGATAGTCAAAACTGTGGGAGCACGCAAGAAAATATAAAATTATTGGGGTACCTTCAATAAAATAGACATATATTTGTTAAAGGAAGAGTTACTTTCTGTAGCTCAAGAAATCGAAGATTATTAGTGGTACCCTAATAGAATGATTATAGTTATGGAACCTTGACTGAGGAAAAGTAATTTTAATTCCGGTATCGTAATAATTCGAAAAGTACCTCCCGTATGTTTAAACAGTCAATTGTACTTCCGGTACTTGACAATGTATAAAAGAATTGCAGTTGGGTAAAACAAACAAAATTACATTGAGTATCTTAATTAAATCGGAAATACTGAGGGTAAATTAAAATAGTTAAAAATACTCCCGGTATAATAAGAGATTAAAAAAAATCAGCCAAAATATTGAGAGTGAATTAATACTGACGATAGGGTAAAATTTTTAATTTATTTAGGTGATTTGTGAGACTGTAGACTTGTCGATACAGCTTTAGGTAGACTTAAGAGAAGCAATAAAATTGCTGGAATTTTAAGAGTGTTCATAACTGCGGCACTATAAACAAATGAATAATACTATTGACAACTTAAAAGTTGAAAAATAAGGCAGGTCATACTTTCAAAAATTGTAGGAATTGAAAAGGAAAATGAAGTTTTAAAGAAGGATACAGGGCAATAGGAAATTGTTGATAAAAATATCAATAATGAAATTAAAATTTTAATTATTCATAGCAATTTATAGGAAATTGAAGTAAAACAACAGGTTATAAAAATATATATTAATAAATTGTTTATATTTTCATAATTATATAAATATGTATTTTATTGAAACATATATAGTTCAAAATAAAATATAATACTCAATGTGGTAATAATATAGATGTGATTACTGGCCTACTACCAAGGTGCTTGAGTGTCTAATTTAATTCACAGGTATTGCTCCCAGACATAATTAGTTTAAGAGCGGATACTTGTGGTGATCTGCACTATAGCGATAATAAAACCATAAAAGATATTAATTTTTTTTTTTTTTTTAAGAGGGATAACAGTGGAAATCCTTCATGGACACCTGACAGGGGTCCGCACCTCTCAGGTAGTGTGAGACTCTTACTCACTAAAACCACTTAACCCTTTGAAATCGACTTTGTTTTTGTCCCGCGATCGTCTAAGGGCGGTGTCGATTCTAAATTGCGTCAGGGCGTCTCATCATTGTTCTTTCATTCTTCCGGCATCGCGCTTCTTAATCTCGAGGATTGTCATAGATTTAATGGTTACTGATATTATCAGTTGTTCCGTAAACTATAACGTAACATAATTAAAAAAGTGGAACGGGAAAAAAATGAATAAATCGTTACTAACGAAAAAAAAACTGTACGTATGAAAAAATTAATGTATAGAATCAGAGCAGAGGAAATGAGTCCAAACACTCCGTAACGAAATAAACCTACTAAATTCAGCTTATTCCAGAGAGTCGGCTGTCGGTGCTCCACAACAGTTTCTAAACATAATTCTCCAAGGTATAAAAGTTACCGGCTGGTGAGTAGATTAAATTCAAGTGCAATGAATAATTTAATTCTTATACCTGAAAAAAATTATAATGTCTGTAAAAAATATAATTATGTTAATTTTGTTTAATTAATTACTTACAAAATTGATTATAATTGGCACATAATTAATATACGCATTTCGTACGCGGTAATGAAAATAGTAAAAACATAATAATTTAGTAAAGTTCAAATCAAATAATTTTTGTCGTATTTAATCCAATTTTTTTTAAGGAAATTGTGGAAAGATTTTATGTTGTACCTTTCAATAACGTTTGTAACATTTTATGATTCCTTTGGCTGATAGTTGGAATTCTGGGCGGTATTTGAGGTGGCTTGATGCGAAGGGCTATTTTACTGTAAAATATTTTTGTTAATATACATTTGTGTTAAATTATTAACTTCCAAAATTGAATATGATTGGCAATTAAATATTACACATATATCTTATTCGGATTTGAAGGTAATATAAAGAAAATCGTTTTACTAAATTTAAAACCATTTAATTGTTTGTCTTAATCATACCAAAATTTAATTTACCTTTCAATAACGTTTGTAGCATTTTATGATTCCTTTGGCTGATAGTTGGAATTCTGGGCGGTATTTGAGGTGGCTTGATGCGAACGGCTATTTTACTGTAAAATATTTTTGTTAATATACATTTGTGTTAAATTATTAACTTCCAAAATTGAATATGATTGGCAATTAAATATTACACATATATCTTATTCGGATTTTAAGGTAATATAAAGAAAATCGTTTTACTAAAACTATTATTGATTTTAATTATTAATATAAATTGGTTTGAAACAAACTTTCGTAATGAATTATAATTTAAAATTTAAAATATTTGTAAAAAAATCTCTATTGTTCTTTTTATTAATTTATATACTGGTGATTGCTAATATTTGTTTTGTTACCTTAAATGTCATTATGATGATGCAGCATCAATTTGCGTCTTGTGAAGTCCCTCTCATGTGGGATAGTATAATGCTAGTCTTCATTGTTTATAAATTCTGAAGTGGAAGGTGTTAGAAACTGTAGACTATGTTTTTAGTTTCGTTTCCTGGAGCATGAATGAATAAATTCTTAGGTGATCCGACTCTTGAGCAAGCTACATATAGTTGACCGTGGGAGAAGCATGGTGATGTCAAATTTACTCCGCAGAGCTTAATTGATTGTCCTTGCGACTTATTGATTGTAATTGAGAATGCAAGTCTTACTGGAAATTGCAATCTCTTAAAGTTAAATGGCAAATCTGTTGGAATTAATGGTATCCGTGGGATAAATACTATTTCCCCCTCTCCCTTTCCTGTTAATATAGTAGCTTCGATTACATTTTCAAGCATCTTCTTAACACACAGTCTTGTGCCGTTGCAGAGTTTTGGAGGGTCGAGATTCCGTAGTAAAATAATCGGTGAACCTTCTTTCAGTAAGAGCCTATGGGGTGGTAAACCAGGTGGATCCAGTGAGTTTAGGAACTCTGGTGGGAAATTAACCGCCTCGTCGGTATCTATTACTGTATCAATAGAGTTGTACTCTGATACGATGCCTGGTAACATGGTAAGTATTTCATTGTTTATTTCGTGGACATCGTCGTTTTTAGGAGCGAGAATGGCTCTTTCTCGCAACCAATTCAAGTTTTGATAGTTTTGTTGAACTGCCGGATAGACCGCCTTTATTAGGTCTGAGATGGACGACACCAGATTACAAAAGTCGGTTGAGAATTTTAGATTACCTGAATAGTCTAGGGGTAACCTACCTTCTCCCATCTCTAAAAGTTTTTTTGAAAAAGCCTGTGCTGCGTCATCTCCGAACTGCACTCTCATATTTTGATGTAACGTTAACTTTTGCATATGTCTCCACAAAAAGGACTGTTTTAAACATGCGTGGATTTGATCAGCTGGTGTTGCGTTTGGGATGATGGGCAGAGTTTGACGAAAGTCTCCACAGAGGAGTACGAGAGTCCCTCCCATGATGTTCTTATTTCCTTTAAGGTCTTTCATAGTGTTGTCAAGGGCCTCGAGAGATTTCTTGTGAGCCATAGTACATTCATCCCATACTATTAATTTACATGTTTTCAGTACCCGAGCTTGACCACTTGACTTGCTTATGTTGCAAGTAGGAATTTCGTGTCTCGCTATGTCTAGCGGCAATTTAAGTGCAGAATGGGCAGTTCTTCCTCCATCCATCAATGTCGCTGCAATTCCTGAAGACGCAATGGCAAGAGCAATTTGACCCCGAGACCTGACTTCTGCCAGAATTAAATTAGTCAAAAATGTTTTCCCTGTGCCACCAGAAGCATCAAGGAAAATAATACCACCGTTTTCTTTGAATATATTGTGCATTATAATTTCGTATGCTTTTCTCTGATCCTCATTTAGAAGAGGTCTGTTTTGCAGGACATAGGAAGTAAGCTGCTCCACATTGTAGCTCTTTTCTCGGACGCAATCTGGGTGGAATACGTCTTCTTGACTTCGTAATGGCTGAGGCATGCCGAGTTGTTGCATTGTTTTATTCGCAATGGCCAGACATTTATTTTCTAGAATAATCAAAGCCATATTGAAAATATCTGGACCAAAAGAAATTTCTAACGTCGGATTTTCCCTCCGGACTTTGCGGAGTATATCTTCACATAATGCCTCCTTATAACTTTCCCATAGAGTAACAGGATTCGACGGACTGCACATAGTGAGTATTATGGCAAATAGATTTCTTATTTGGTCTGGCATGGAGATTAATTCGGCTTCTCTCATTGTGTCATCCCAGCACTGGTCTGTTTGTAAGAGACCTAATTTTCGACAGGTTTCTCTGTATGATTCGCATAGTTCTCCATTTACTGTTTTTAGGTAGGCAAAAGATGTTGGTCCTCTAACGTAGTGAAGAAGCATCCTAAGAAAGAAACATTCGGCGTTATTGGGATGAACTGTATACACACGACCCAAAGCATTGCTTGCATGTACATCATGTCCAGGTACTGACTGGCCTAGTTTTCTTTTAGAGAAAACTTTCCTAGATGAATTCCATGTGTAATACCGAGGTATTTCGGGATACAATAAGGTTCTGGCGAAAGCATCTTTCTGACAAAGTTGAAAGAATGCAGTTAAAGTTGTGTTTGGTGGTTGATCAATAACTTTCAGAGCAGTCTGTGTGGTGAAATAAACTCGTTGACCATTTTCTAAATGAACACTAAGGTGAACAACAGTAGGATATCTTTCATGTATGGGAAATCCTAGTATTCGCCAAACTGCTTCGTTGCTACTAATGTATCTGCCCAAGTGATATTGAGTCACTTCATCATTTGTTGTGTCGTTAGTAATGCAAAATGAAGCCATATCACTACCTTTGTTTATATACTTGCACACGTATTTGATGGATTTGACACTGTTACAGTATTCGACATTGATGTGTGCCTGAAACATTCTCGACAGCAGTGGGGAATAAGGCACTACCCATCTATTGTCGATTTCTATTTCGGTATTCTTGCGTATCTTGAGTTTTGCCGTGAAACCGCCATCTTCTGGAGATCGCCGTCTGTACAGAGGATATCCATCACTTCCGGTTTGCGTGTCTTTAATAAATTTTCTTGGATATTTCTTAGTACACCTTCCGTCTTTCATACAAGGACAATTTCGATTAAGATTGCCGCATGGTCCGTGGATCATGTTTGAGGTTATGACAATAGATAGGTCAGGATCTTGTGTTGGGTCAGGCAGTTCAGCTGATATAATATCATCAATTTGTGAGGGATGAATTTTGTCCTTCAACCATATTAAATTGTGTGAATGTGGCAGTCCACGCTTTTGCCACTCTATTGTGTACATCCAACATCTTGGGATTCCAAATACATGACCCTTTGTTATAACGTCCATTAATTTCAACTGCTTTAGTTTGAATACTCTCGCAATCAAGTCATGCCGATCACTGGGTAATTGACCATTGGTAAGTATTTCCTTGATCTCAAACCATGTAGGATTACAGGTGAAAGTGATAAATAAGTCTGGTCTCCCGTATGTCTTTACGTACGTCATAGCATCCTGCGTGTATTCGTGCATATGTCTGGGACTACCAGTGAATGTAGATGGCAGTATGACTAAAGAACCTATGTTTTCAATGTCCCCATCATTTGTAATAGCATCTCTGAGGTGAATGTATTCTTCAACTCTGAGTTTACGCTGATTTAGACGAATATAAAGAAGACGTTCAGTTTCGATTTTTGCATACATATCAACTACGAATTGATGAAACAAATGCCTGCAGTTTAATATATGGTTCGGTTGAGCATCTCGAACCATTAGACGGTATGCATAGAAAAGCATCGCTGAAACTTTCTTTGTTGTTGGTTGACCTGTTCTAGGGTTGACCAGTCTGAGATTAAAATGATATCCTTCTTCACCACGGGGAAATATGACTGGGTATTGAAGAGAATCATAGAATCGATGTGTTTCGGAAATACGCTGTAGTGAATGACCTCGTCGTTGAATTATGATATCTCGACGATCAAAGCCATCGGCTGACATAACCACTGCTATTTCATGTCCTTCAGGAGTATTAAAGCGCCGTTCGTGTTCTCCAGCCGGTCTACGATCTGCTCGTATGACAACTTTATATTCATCTGTTGGCATATGTTCTAATGCTGTTTTGAATGTTTTTATCAGATCGTTATGCTCATGAAACATTGTTTGTAAACTTGACACTATATGTCGTCTTGTTCCTGAGATGTAGCCGCACCTCTGGTTAGTTTCCGTTTCATCGTTTCCTATCAAATATATTTGTAGAAATTTAGGTTGTTGATCAGACAGTGGGAGCAACGATCCCGCTTTATGATAAATCTGACCTTGTACTGTGAATGTTGTTGCAAAGCCAGGATTTTCAACAACTGATGTTGCACCGAATGACGTCATTTGGAAAGATGAGTTGTATTTCCTGATATTAGTGAGAAAATGTTTGGATTCTGCTGTATTTCCGACTGTGTATGTCAACAGTTCATGTGGTGGCGTTTCTAGGTTGCTCAGTTTTACT
Organism: Zhengitettix transpicula; assembly: GCA_037074705.1. Classification (NCBI taxonomy): domain Eukaryota; kingdom Metazoa; phylum Arthropoda; class Insecta; order Orthoptera; family Tetrigidae; genus Zhengitettix; species Zhengitettix transpicula. The sequence goes on along the minus strand of CM073595.1, from coordinate 59,725,303 downwards.
TTTCCATTTTTGCAGCAAATACCAGCAGTTTCAGATTTAAATTTTTTTGCATGGCAGTAAGTACAAACTGTTTGCATTTTACCTATAGTAACAGTTGGATGGTGTGTATAATCTTTAAGTGGATCATAATGGAATGCTTCTAATTTTAGGGTAAAATGATGTGCAGTCCGCGATCGTGTGGTACTGACTCTCAGATTTTGAAGGCGGGTTTTGCGCTGCTGTTCGGTTTCCGAACTTCTAGATGTAGTTGTTCTTTTTCTTAAATCTTGCAGTCTGGTTTCACGCTGGTGTCCGGTTTCTGAACTTCTAGATGTAGTTGTTCTTTTCTTTTGATCTTGCAGTCTGGTTTCGCGCTGCTGATCGGTTTCCAAACTTCTAGATGTAGTTGTTCTTTTTCTTAAATCTTGCAGTCTGGTTTTGCGCTGCTGATCGGTTTCTGAACTTCTAGATGTAGTTGTTCTTTTCTTTTGATCTTGCAGTCTGGTTTCGCGCTGCTGATCGGTTTCTGAACTTCTAGATGTACTGGTCCTTTTCTTTTGATCTTGCAGTCTGGTTTCGCGCTGTTGATCGGTTTCCAAACTTCTAGATGTAGTTGTTCTTTTTCTTAAATCTTGCAGTCTGGTTTTGCGCTGCTGATCGGTTTCTGAACTTCTAGATGTAGTTGTTCTTTTCTTTTGATCTTGCAGTCTGGTTTCGCGCTGCTGATCGGTTTCTGAACTTCTAGATGTACTGGTCCTTTTCTTTTGATCTTGCAGTCTGATTTCGCGCTGTTGATCGGTTTCCAAACTTCTAGATGTAGTTGTTCTTTTTCTTAAATCTTGCAGTCTGGTTTTGCGCTGGTGTTCGGTTTCTGAACTTCTAGATGTAGTTGTTCTTTTCTTTTGATCTTGCAGTCTGGTTTCGCGCTGCTGATCGGTTTCTGAACTTCTAGATGTACTGGTCCTTTTATTTTGATCTTGCAGTCTGGTTTCGCGCTGCTGGTCGGTTTCCAAACTTCTAGATGTAGTTGTTCTTTTTCTTAAATCTTGCAGTCTGGTTTTGCGCTGGTGTTCGGTTTCTGAACTTCTAGATGTAGTTGTTCTTTTCTTTTGATCTTGCAGTCTGGTTTCGCGCTGCTGATCGGTTTCTGAACTTCTAGATGTACTGGTCCTTTTCTTTTGATCTTGCAGTCTGGTTTCGCGCTGCTGATCGGTTTCCAAACTTCTAGATGTAGTTGTTCTTTTTCTTAAATCTTGCAGTCTGGTTTTGCGCTGGTGTTCGGTTTCTGAACTTCTAGATGTAGTTGTTCTTTTCTTTTGATCTTGCAGTCTGGTTTCGCGCTGCTGATCGGTTTCTGAACTTCTAGATGTACTGGTCCTTTTCTTTTGATCTTGCAGTCTGGTTTCGCGCTGCTGATCGGTTTCCAAACTTCTAGATGTAGTTGTTCTTTTTCTTAAATCTTGCAGTCTGGTTTTGCGCTGGTGTTCGGTTTCTGAACTTCTAGATGTAGTTGTTCTTTTCTTTTGATCTTGCAGTCTGGTTTCGCGCTGCTGTTCCGTTTCGGAACTTCGAGATGTAGTTGCTCTTTTTCTTAAATCTTGCAGTCTGGTTTCCCGCTGCTGTTCGGTTTCCGAACTTCTAAATGTAGTGGCCCTTATTTTTTGATCTCGAAGCCTGGTCTGGCGCTGATGAAGAGGCTCTGATAGCCTGGTTTCCGCAGCTCGCTGGCGTAGAATGCGAAGCCTTGTAATTCTATCCTCAGGACTTTCATGAGCCCGTTTCTTTTTAATATTTTTAGCCGTTATTTGTATTTGGCCAATTGCCTTACGTTTTCTGGGTGGCATTTTTGTACCAATTAATACCTTTAAAGAGTAATATTAAATTACTATTTATAGATTAATATATTACGTTTATGAAAAAGAATGTAACCCTTTTTATAGTAAAACTAAAAACTACCAAAACCACAATTCTTATTGTTATTGAGATTTAAAATTTGATTTCGTAACAAAAAGTTATAAGTTTGTGTAAAATGATAAAACAATTAAGCTGCTTCGAAAAGGATATCACCTCGAAAACGTTAGGTGAAAAGAATTCATATAAGTATAAGCATAATACTCGTGTATCAACACTGTTTGGGAAATGTGTTCTAATTTGTCCATTTTCTATATAGAGATGTAAGAAGAAAATGCTCACGTTAGTATAAAGTTATTACATAGAGTTTAAACAGTAAGTATAAAATAATAAAAATGAAATAAAATTTGCAATATTTACGGAAATAGAAATTAGGTGTGAATGAGAGAAATTTTATATAAATAACGAATTGGTAGATAATATAAAATGTGGAATTAATTTTTTAGTATTTGTGGAAATACGAATTGATTATTAATAATATGGACCGTAAATTAAATGCAGAATTTATAAGTGATACTATAGGTATTGGAAAATATAAACCAAGGATTACATTCGACAATTTGTGTAAATCAGGAATTAGAAATAAATTATTAACCTTATAGATAAAAGTAAATTGTGGAATAAAATTTGTAGGTTTCATGGAAATAGTAGTAAGCTACGAATGGGAGTGACAGTAAAATAAATACATAATTGGTACATAATAACACAGTAAAAGATAAATTGTGAAATTAAATATCTGTTATTTATGAAAATAGGAATAGAACATGATTGGAACGGACTCTAAATTTAACGCTTATATGCTGAAAAATATATCTGATATACGAAAATAATAACTAAAGAAAAAATTTGCAACATTTATAGAAAAGGGGAATTATATATAATTGAGACTGACATAAATTGAAAGAAGAATTGAGAGCTATATATCCACTTATAGTAGATTATTAACAGTGGAAGAAAATTTATAGCAGTTATAGAAAAAGTTTGCACTTTGGAATTCAAATGACGGTGATACGATTGCAAAATTTATAAGTAACTACATTGTTCTTCGTAAGTATTAAGTAAGGAATGAATTTGTACAATTTGTGGTAACAGAAATTAGAAAAGAATGGAACGAATTCTAAATTCAATAGAGAGTTAGTACACAAAATAACATTTACTCCAAAATGTAAACTGAGGTATTAAATTTGTTGAAATAGAAATTACATACGAATGAAACGCCCTTTCAAATAAATTTAGAGATGGTAGGTACTATAACAGTTATTTGAGGATATTAACTGGGAAAGAACATTTGTAGCATTAGTGGTACGAAAAAAGAATTAGGGACACGATTGACCGAAAATGGAAACCATAATTTATAGGTAATATAAAAGATTTTGTAAAATATAATCTGCAGAATTAAATTTGTAGAATTTGCGGAAATAGCAAATAGAAAAGAATATAAATTGAAAGTAGAGATGGTACATAATATAACACTTATTTGTGAATATTAATTCCGGGAAATTTTTTTAGATTTGTGGTAATAGAAGACAGGTAGGAATATGAATGAACGGTAATAGAATGGCCAAATATTGTAATAGTTTTTTTAAAAATATATGAAAATAATTACATTAGCAGAAACATTCTATGAAGAATCCAATTTGAAGAATTTGTTGAAATAGCAATTAGAAGGGAATGGTACGTACTGTAAATTAAATGTAGAGACGGTAGATAATATAACGGTGATTTGAGAATATTAATTGGGGGACAAAATTTGTAGGTTTTGTGGTAATAGTAGTCAAGTAGGAATATGGATGAACGGTAATGAAATGCACAATTAATGTAATAGCGTTTGAAATATATATAAATAAAGAATTAAATATACAGAAAAAAAGGTAATTTGTATTATATATGAATGGAACGTACTGAAAATTAGAGATGCTAGATAATATAAGAGTCATTTAATAATATTACTGGGGAAGAAAATTTGTAAGTATTGCGATAATAGTAGACAGGTACGAATATAAATGACCGCAAATGGAGTGCATTAATAATGTAATAGTTTTTTTAAATATATATAGAAAATAATTAGATTTCCAGAAAAAGAGGTAATTTCGATAAGATGTTAATGGAAGGTACTGTAAATTAAATGTATATAGAGTAAATAATATAACAGTTATTTGAGAATATTAAGAGGGGGAGACAATTTGTAGGTTCTGTGGTAATATTAGTCATGTAGGAATATGAATGAACAGTAATGGCATACACAATTAATGTAATAGTGTTTGAAATATATATAAATAAAGAATTAAATATACAGAAAAAAAGGTAATTTGTATTAGATATGAATGGAACGTACTGTAAATTAAATTTAGAGATGCTAGATAATATAACAGTTATTTGAGAATATTAACGGTGAACGAACATTTGTAGGTTCTGTGGTAATATTAGTCATGTAGAAATATGAATGAACGGTAATGGCATGCACAAATAATGTAAGTGTTTCTGAAATATATAATAAAAAAATTAAATTTGGAGAAAATGAGGTAATTTTGATTAGATGTGAATGGAACGTATTGTAAATTAAATGGAGTGGTGGATAACGTAACACTTATTCGTGAAACATGTACTACATGAATAATTTGGAATATTTATGGTAAAATTAGTCGCATACGGTCATCAATGACCTCAAATGGAATGCACAATATTTATATATAAAAAAATTTTGGAACACATTATATGAAGAATTCAATTTGTATAATTTGTGGAAATAGCAATTAGAACTGAATGGAACGTACTGTTAAATAAATGTAGTGACTGTCGATAATATAACACTTATTTGAGAATATTAAATGGGGAGAAAATTTTTAGATTTTGTGGTAATGGTCAGGTAGGAATATCAATGAACGGTAAAGTAATACACAATTAGTGTAATAGTTTTTTAAATATATAAAAAAAGAATTAAATTTGCAGAAAAAGACGTAATTTGGAAATGGATGTGAATGGAACGTACTGTAAATTAAATGGATTGCTGGTGGATAACATAACACTTATTCGTTAAAAATGTACTGCAGAAATAATTCGGAATATTTATGGTAAAAGTAGTCAGGTACGGTCATGAATGACCTTAAATGGAATGCATAATATTTAGATATAAATAAATTATTGGAAAACTTTATAAGAAGAATTCAATTTGTAGAATTTGTTGAAATAGCAATTATAAAGGAATGGAACGTTCTGTAAATTAAATGTACAGACGGTATATATAAGAACGTTGATTTGAGAATATTAACTGGGGCAGAAAATTTGTAGGTTTTGTGGTAATAGTAGTGAGGTAGGTATATGGATGAAAGGTAATGGCATGCATAAGTAATGTAATAGTTTTTGATATATATAATAAAAATTAAATAAATTTGCAGAAAAAAAGGTTATTTGTATTAGATATGAATGGAATGTACTGTAAATTAAAATTAGAGACTGTAGATACTATTACAGTTATTTGAGAATACTAACTGGGGGAGAAAATTTGTAAATATTGGGATAATAGTAGTCAGGTAATATATAACAGGTATTCGAGAATGTTAAACGGGAAAGAAAATTTATACGTTTCTTGGTTAGAGTAGTCAGCTAGGTTTAGTAGTGACGGCTAATTGAATGCAGAAATAATATGTAATGTAATACTTTTTGAAAAATATTAAGTAAATAATTATATTGATAGAATAAATGATGATTGTAATTATAAGTGAATCGAACGGACTGTAAATTAAACGGGGAAACTTGTAAATAAATGCATGGTTGGTGGAGAATGTAACACTTATTCGAGAATGTTAACCTTTTAAAAAAAATTTGAGTGATTTATACAATTAGGAATTAGGTATTTCTGGGAAGGACTTAAAATTGAATGCGGTATTGGAGTTTTTGATAACACTTATCGAAAATATTAACTGTTGTAAAATATATGTACCTTTTAATGACTGTAAATAAAAATGGAGAAGTTTTAGTAAATGAGTTGTAGAAAATTGTAACTGTGGAATTAAATTTTTATAATTTGTGGTAATTGGAATTTAAGTGTGAATATAACGGACAGTAAATTAATACATATTTGTTGGATAATATAAACGTTATTTGAAAATATTATATTTTTAAATAATTTGTATCATTTATGGGAAGTGTTGTGATGTAGGAATGAGAAGAACCGTAAATCTCATTCAGAATTTATAGGCAACATAACAGATTTTCTAAATAATAAATGTGGATTTAAATTTGCTTCATTTATTGAAATTATAGTTAGTTAATAAAGGGTCGGACCTTACTTTTAATGCTGCGGAATTAAATTTTTTTGATTTATATTAACAGAAAACAGCAATAAATTGGATGGACCGAAATACAGTTTAATATATGTCGATCGTCTTAGGTTAGAGGATGTCTTTGGAATAATAATAATTTCCATAAATATTATGAACACAGCATATTGGACAGATGATGGTATATGGAGATATCATTGATAAGTGAATTCAGAAAAGAATGCAAATAATTTTTCGTTCCTGTAGAAGCTTTTCCGGAATGAATGTTGAAGTAGCATTTAAAATTATCTTCACTATGATAATTTGTACATTAAAATATTTCGTAAATCTATTTTTCTCATAATGTATGTGAAGAAAAATATTTTTAAGATTCATTTATTGGATGAGTCAAAACATGTGAAATGGAATATAGAAGGAAACAAATAAATATTTTGGCAGCAACGAAAACAGTATTACCATAGGTAAAGTACGAAAAATATTTTCTAAACGTGCGATAAGACAATATAATACACGAATTATGTTTGATGAATTACGTTTTAGAATAATGTAGGGAATAATAGTATAGATAAATGACGATGAAAATAATATTGCGGAAAAAATCAGTTGCTTAATCCATTGAAAAACAAACACTGATAATGAAATAGTTTGTGGGTTGATAACCGATCCGTAATAAACGTGCAGCATAATGATATTCTAGAATTTACCTTAGAATTCATAACATGCAGAACAAAAGAGTATTTGTAAAATATTCTTACAAACGCAAACATAGGGAAAAGAATTTGAGATAATGTCGAGATAGTGCAATACCATAAGTGAATAGAGAAAAATTCATCAAGCACTGAACCTAATATTAAGAAACATTGAGGTTGACTACTCGCTGGAATATCGAAAAGACATTACAACATTGAAAAAAGATAAAACGCCATTTTGAAAATTAATGTACCAATCTTACATGTACCAATGTTAAAGTAGTTGATATGACTCTTAGAAGAAGTCAAATAAAGTAAAATATTACAAAGTTGAGGAAATTATGTATGAGGGGAAGAAGTTAAGCATGAAGTTATGAAATAACAGCAAATATATGGAAATGAAATTTTGGTGTAATGAGAGATAGTTTGAAGTATAGAGAAAAATCAAATTATAAGGAATGAAACAATTTAATTACATATCGTATAATTATATTAAGGTAAAAGCAGTTGGAAATGAAAATAATAATATAAAAGGGGAAATGGTGACGTGGAAGAAACTAATTTATGTTATAGAGTTATAAAAATGCTTGAAAGTTGTTGAAGAGATTTATCAGAAAAAGAAATAGTTGAATTGATTTTAGTAGCTATAGTAATGAAATAGCAGTTAAGATTAATGTAAAGAAAATTGAATTTACGTAGAAGACGACTGTCGTAGTACGAGTGGAAGGTCAATGCTCTTAATGCGTTGACTGCCGAGAAGAAAATATTTTAGTGTTCGCTAATGTTATGGATAAACAAATTGTGAATGAACTTAGGAAGTGAAATATAATGGAAGGAAAATTGTTAAAAGAGAAATTTGTGGAAATAAATAGAAATTGTTTTTGGGACGTTTGAAAACTTGGAATAATGCAGTTTTCAGTTATAAAAACTATATATAAACCATATATGAATTACGGACGCGTCGTATAAGAAAATAATTTGAGAATTTACTTCAATACTTTATGACTTTCAGGATAAAAGATTTGTGTACAAAATTTGAGAAGGAATATATTGGCAATAAATGTAAATAATGAATGTAGTTAAAGATGATAACGCAAAAAGAATTTGAATTATATATTTAACATTTATAAAGGAATAGGAAATGTTACAGTCTGTGTATTACAAAAAGGAAATTTCACAATTGATTTTAATGTATGATAAGTTCGAGAATGAATTATTTTTTTCAAAAGCTGTATCTTGATATAAGCATGATATGAAGGAAAATTTTGGTAATATAATATGATAAAAATGCAGAAATATAAAATTTGTGAAATAGAAACAAAAAAAACTCAAGTAACAACAGTACGACGCAAAAACATTCAATTGCAAGAAAATATAATAAGGGATGTAGGAGAAAAGTGAGTTTTTCATTAAAGGAAATATTTAATAAGTTGCAGAATTAATAAATAATGTCTAAATACAGTCAAATATAGGAAACATTATTTGTAGCATGGAAGATAATTATACATATTCGAGTACTCGCAATTGTTTTTACACGGAAAATACGGATGTAAAATTTAAGCATTTATTTAGTATATTTATGTGTTCAGTAAACTACGGATTTAAATTTGTAGGTATATATTTACAATATTTAAGTGTTTATTTGAAGGGAAGAATAACTAAAACGCAAAGTAGAATTTATTTATAGTTGATAAATTTATTTATATATTTCTGTTTCATGTGTAGTACTATTTAGTGCCTAATGAAATGTCGTTACAGAAATATAAATAAATGATAAACGAAAAGTGCGGACGATTATTTGAAATATTTCAGAATTTAGAATTCTTGTGATATGAAAACAAAGATTTTAATTTTTTTAGTTCATAAAAAGTTGAGACTACAGGATGAAACAATATAGACATTATTTTAACAAAAATTGTGACATGGTTTACTAAAATTCGTATAACTGCACACATAAATGGATGAAATTTAAATATATATTACATTTAATCGTAAATTAGTTCAAAGCAAATGTTAAATGGGAAGTATTGACATTATTCATATGTTTAAAATGTTTGTTCAACTACCTTAAGGGAGTGTGGCTACACTGCAATGTGTCGTCTTTGAATTGTATCTGCGGTGTCCTTAGGAGATTCGTTTGTAGCTGCTGCCGAGGTTGTAAGAGAATCCTGTGAAATTGGGAATGAAATGTGTAAAAAGTACGGTAATTATTTCAAAAATATTATCATTTGAAATTAACTGCAAATAGAAAATGTTTTTTAAACATTTTTTAAAGAAAAGATCTAGATTTTCAAATAATGTACTGGAAATTAATAATAGTATGTAATTTTACAAAGTAAAGCATTGAAAACATAATTACAGACGTGAAATATACGTAAATTATTTGTGAAATTACCTGAAATGTGTTTATGTTCCTTAGTCAATTTTATTTTTGGAGTCGGTGGGAAACTTGCTCGTAATACTTGCTGAGACAACAAAACCTGAAAGAAAGAGATAAAAATACAACAAATGGTTGGCCTACTTGCTGTTTGGTTGCAAGAAAACGACAGGTTGCCGGTAATATTGTTTGATGTTTGCGGCTGCTTGTAGAAAATAAAATCTGGAAAAAAAAAATATATTGAAAAATGTGGAATGTGGTTTGATGGCACAAAATGCTACTATGTAACCGTTTGTGAAAAGGCCCACAAAAGCTTCTGTAAATTAATCGATGGAAACCAGATGCGTTTGGAATGCTTCTAGTCAATCGACTGACAATTTTTTGTTCTGTTTCAGCTTCCTAGCGTATTGGAATTAGAGTGGGGTTGCTTCAACAAAATATCAACCAATTGTAGCTCTTGCTTCCTTGAAACAGTAAATGTCGGCACATTTAGTTTGAATTATTTTCTATATGGAATGGCATTGGCTGGTTTGATTCAAAAGCAAATAACACCCAATCATGACTCCTGTTCCGTGGAACAACTAATGTATCCCCTTTAAAAGGCGGTGCTTGGAAAAGGAATTTATAGGATTTGGACATATTTTCGTTTTAACGAAGAACTTGTATTCGCTTTTAACGGTTTTCTCAACATCTGCAGACTTACGACCTGCCTTACTTCCCGGAAGGCCTATTAATAAACGGCTCAGGCCGATCTGCTGTGGGAAAAAGCATTTGAAATAAATAAATTTTAGTCCAGAACATGAAATTAAATGCGTAGAAAATCAATATTTTAATGTTCGATAATATAATAAAGTTTTCGTCTTTTGTTCATTGATAATAACAATTATATTTATAAATGAAGTGTAATAATTATTTATATTAAACACTTTTGTTCTGGTAGGAAAGGGGTTATATGGTTTAGGATTTTGAGAACACTTGTTCAAATTATGTAGATTACGTGGATAATATTTTCATTGAAGTTGTAGTAAACTAAATTATAAACTACGTTAGCATGTAGAGTTTTTGTTACATGTATTTGTTCGTGATTATTTGTTGCTTTATTTCTTGTCAATAATACAACTTAAATTACAGAATAAATGTAAAATTCTGTTTGGATACAATTTATAATATAAAACCTTTTTAAAAGAGTTTAAAAAGCAGTGGTTCGGAAACACTTTTGTTGTCCAAGAAACGTCGTTATTAATGGATACTTTTATATGGAATTACAATTATTACAGCATGTGTTTTAGTAATTTAAAGTACGATGATAATATTTTATTCGTGCTTAAAATATTCGATTTCGTTAATCTGATGTGTCCTTTATTAATCCTTGTCCGTAATTTGATTTGAAATATTGTATAAATATAAAACTCTTTAAACCTGCATAAATTGTTAAAATAAAACCTTTTTATGTCAGTGGAAAAGAATGTGGTTTGGAAAAGAAATTTAAAAATGCGGAAATGTTTCGTCTTATGGAAAAACTGGTAAATACTTTTAACAGTTTCCTCAAGATCTGCAGATTTACGACGTGCCTTATTTCCCGGAAGGCCAATTAGTAAAAGGCTGAGGCTGATCTGCTGTGGGAAAAGCATTTGAAATAACTAAATTTTAGTTCAGATGATGAAAGTGAATGCGTAGAACATCAATATTTTAATGTTCGATATGATAATGAATTTTTCGTCTTTTGTTCATTGATAATAATTGTAAAACATTCGATTTCTTTACAGCTGACGTGTCCTTTATTATTCCTTGTCCGTAATTTAATTTGAAATATTGTATAAATATAAAACTCTTAAAAGCTGCATAAATTGTTAAAATTAAACCGTTTTATGTCAGTGGAAAATAATGTGCTTTGGAAAAGAAATTTTAAGATGCGGAAATGTTTCTGTCTTATGGAAGAACTGGTAAATGCTTTTAACAGTTTTCTCAACATCTGCAGATTTACAACGGGCCTTATTTCCCGGAAGGCCTAATAGTAAAAGGCTGAGGCCGATCTGCTGTGGGAAAAAGCATTTGATTTAATAAATTTTTGATGAAGTTTTCGTAAGTGTAATAATTATTTATATTAAGCCCTTTCGTTCTGGTAGAAAAGTGATTAATAATGGATTGATTTATATGGTTTAGGATTTTGAGAACAATTGTTCTAATAATGTAGATTACGTGGATAATATTTTCATTGAAGTTGTAGTAAACTAAATTATAAACTACGTTAGCATGTAGAGTTTTTGTTACATGTATTTGTCCGTGATTATTTGTTGCTTTATTTCTTTTCAATAATACAACTTCAATTACGGAATAAATGTAAAATTATGTTTATAACAATTTAAAATATAAAAACTTTTTAAAAGAGTATAAAAAGCAATGGTTCTGAAACACTTTTATTTTTGATTAAACGTCGTTATTAATGGAAACAACATAGGTTAAAATAGTATGAACAACACCACCCCTAAATCTGCTACTTTCCCGTGGTGGAAAGGGTTGAATTTTTACTCATATCACATCGGTAGAAACACTATCAATCTAGTTTACCCATTAACACATAACATTTTTGCAGTTTTAGAATAATAGACAATTCTCACCCCCAGCCCTAAGCAAGCTCACCACTAATGTCTAAAGGGATTTATATTTTCAACAACATCCGTTGAAATAGTATTCACGTAATTCTCCTCCAAGAACGCGCAAGAACTGACTATTTATCTTCCCTTCCAACCCCCACCCTTTCGGGTTAAATGGGCAATTAAAAATATTTATCCGAAGTAAACTCACTGACATCCATAACCTTCGATTTGACTCCAAACTCGGTTGTATTCGCGTTATTTTTCTGTAAAGCAACTCCACCCCAAACCCTAAGGGTGCCCTTTTCCCAGGGCGTAGGAGATGAATATTATATTCAGATAACATCGGTAGAAACACAATCAATATCTTTGACCCCAAAAATATTTATCCAAATCTAATACCTGCTGTTTTAGCATGTTTAAGTATTTCAATCCCCGTCCACCCCCGCTTCTGGGGTTGGTAGACGCGTCTCACCCCGACAGTGTTGTTTTCCTGGTCGCAAATAACCCGTGTACGAAATTTGGTGAAATTTGCTCCAGCGGTGTAGATTTGTACTCTCCACCCCAAACGCTAGGGGTGCTCTTTCCCCAGGGTGTAGAGGTTGAAAATTATATTCAGAAAACATCGGTAGAAACACCATAAATATCTTGGACCCCTAAAAATATTTATCCGACTGAAATATCGACTGTTTTAGCATGTTCAAATATTTCCACCCCCGTCCACCCCGCTTCAGGGGGTGGTAGGCGCGTCTCACCCCGACAGTGTTGTTTTCCTGGTCGCAAAGAACACGTGTACGAAGTTTGGTGAAATTTGATTCACCGGTATAGATTTGTATTCTCCACCCCAAACCCTAAGGGTGCCCTTTTTCCAGGGTGTAGGGGATGAAAATTATATTCAGAAAACATCGGTAGAAACACCATAAATATCTTGGACCCCTAAAAATTATTATCCGACTAAAATATCGGCTGTTTTAGCAGGTTTAAATATTTCAACCCCCGTGCACCCCCGCTTCTGGGGGTGGTAGACATGTCTCACTCCAACAGTGTTTGTTTCCTTGTCGTAAAGAACACGTGTACGAAATTTGGTGAAATTTGCTCTACCGGTGTAGATTTGTATAACGAACATACAAATATACAAACATACAAACAAACATACAAACAAACATACAAACAAACATACAAACATACATACACTCTTTTTTATTTATAAGATTTATCATTCTCTTTCTCAGCAATAAAATTAATGCGCCTCATTAAATAAAAAAGTGGTTGAAAGTATTGATTATATTCTCATTTGTAATAGACGTTTCTAAAAGTTTTTAATTCGACAATGGACCACTTCAAACTAATTTGTATTGGCTAAGAGCCTATTAATATTTACAAGTATAATTTAAAATTCTCCTAGATTTTCTTCATATCTAATTTGATCGCTTTATAATATTTTTAAATGTAAGTAGACATTGTTGTAAAATCCAAAATGCGACTGTTTGCTTTAAAATAATTAATATTTGCATGATCAGCTATTTTAACAATATTCGTCTCAAATACTAATAAATATTAGGAGTTATACGTTTTAATGGACTGATGTAGATGGGGTTGTTACAGATGGGGTTGTTATTTTCAGTCCAAATAATTTATTTTTCATCGTCATATCAGAAGAGCTTTCGACATTCTCCTCATATTCATTTGAAAGAACTTGATGGAAATTTAAAGCAATTTCGAGTAATGGAATCGTAAAAAATACGATGTCATTACTCCGAATTGTTTCGAATTTCCATCAGGATCTTTCAAATGAATATGGGACGAATGCTATATATATTATGTCTTTGTTAGGGTAAAAAAATTTAATGAGGGGTTTCCGACGAACTAGATAGTCGATTTGGCAGAGTTGTCATTGTGCCTTCTCGGCAGGTAGAGCTATCGTTTCCCTCATCAGGATCCATTTTACAAGAATGGACTGCTATTGTGGCCTACTCACGGCCGAAACAAACAGCTTAACATAGTATCCATCAGCTTCAAAAAGGTATACAAACAGAACTACCATGGAACTTAACGTTCATTACGAAATTGTTGAATTTTGTCTATACTCTAAATAATATGTAACCAACCGAAAATATTGGGATATAAGTTTTATTATAAATAAATAGAAACAAAATTGAAGCAGAAAGAAAAAAAAAATTTACTCAGAAGCGCTTTAAAATTTTATTTGACATTACCTACATGCGCTACATATTTGGTTACGGGTGAAATAAAATTAAAAAGAAAAAGTTTCCTTAGTAGATAATCAATAAGTAACATTTTTCGAGCAGGTGAAGTAATTGCTACTCAAATAAAAAAAGAAGAACGCTTTCAATATCTTGTCTTGTGTAAGGAATGTACTTAGTGATATTATAACTGTCTTAAAATTGCAATTACATTTTACATTTCAACGTTGGAGTGAGCTCTAATATTTAACTGTTACTTGAATAAAAACATAAAAACACTGTCAGAAGCTATTTTGACGGCGACACAGTAGAATGGCCAAGTTGTAGCTCAAAATCGAGCTGAAACCTCAATAATAATTAACATGTATTTATTGGACTGCCGTGGAAGAAATTCAGCGATGAAACGTTGTTAATTTAATAAATTCTATTTTTTTCTGACTTAAAATTGGCTGATGTGTATTTATTTAAAAGATTTTATCTTCAGATTGAGGTACCACAAAATTTGTAACCATTTCCTTTTTTTTTCTTTTCACGCCAAAAAAAATTGAAAATTGATACCTATATATGTATGTATTCAGTCACATAAGTAAAAACTTCTTATTTTAGTCAAAAAGTTTTGAAACTGAGAGGTTATATGACAGGTGAAAGGTTTAATGTGAAAGGTGAAAGGTTTAAGGTGAAAGTGAAAGTGCCAAAGTGAAAGAAAGAAATTTTAAAAAATATATTGAAACGAAGGATTCTTTGTTTAATAAACAACTTAATTAGTCGTTTAAAATAACTGATATATTTTTCAAAACTGACCTAAAAATAAAATAATATATCATCATCCCAAAATTATTCTAGTCAATGCGAATTTTCTTGGTTGAAACGTTTCGGCTTATTGATTAAAATTCAGGGGAAGTTTTCTTTCATTAGTAGTTGTGTAATAATAAATTACAAGTATAAAAAATATTTTTAAAAAACCTTCGTACACAAGAAAATGTGTGTGATTTAGGTTTGATTGAAAAACAAATTTGTGCAACAATATTATAATAATATATAAATATGTATTCTGTCTAATGATAAAACTAATAAATAAATTCACATCACAATTTGAAGTTAGAAAAAAAGGAGAATTTATTAAATTAACAAAGTTTCATCCCTTAATTTGCGATCTCATCAGGTTTAAATTTATAATAATAATAATAATATAATAATAAACACATTAAAAATTCATTAAACTAATTTAAAATAAATATTGATAATACTATAATTGATTAAACCCTTATTTTACATTAAAATGTCACTATATTAAATAGATCGTCAAGAGCTTTCGGTTTTTATTAACCATATTCATCTGCAAATACTATACAATTATTAAGTACATTATTGGATTTAAATTATGTGTATACCATATATTAATATATTACGTCACTGAGATTTAATCATATTTTACATTCCTGATAATTTAATTAAAATATTTTCTTAGGCCAACATTTTTGACATGGTTATATATCACATACTATTATGTACAATAGGGTAACATGTTTAGTGTTTAATGGCCGTGTTACTTCCTTATCGATATGTCAAGGATATCGATTGGCGACAGAATAATTGCAAATGCTTCAACTAAAATTTTTTGCGTAATGCTTACCGATATCATCTATTTCATTTCTAGTCTGCATAGAAATTTTATTATTTTCGTAAATCTATATAATAAAAAATGATGTATGTATTTATATTAACCTTTATACAAATTTAAACGCGTGGACAGATTGCAACAAAACTCGGTACACATATTCAAAACAACGAGGATCTCGGGGTGAGAAACACCTTGCATAAGTGTGGAAAGAATTATAATTAAAAAACGTGATTATTAAGTGTTAAATTACTGCGCGCCAAGAGACCGTGACGTCACGCTCGAGAGAGAGAGAGACGTTACTACGAGGCGACTAAAGGAAATAGTTCCTTTTTCCGTAATAAAATAAATCAGAAATATTTTTTTGTATAAAAAGTAAAATTTTATCCAGTAATACTCCATCGAATGATAATAAAAAACAATACGAAATACTTAACGATCCTTGCGGAAAATGTAAGTTAATTTTTGTGCCATATTAGTGACTCCAATACGGTCACTATTTGATTACATTCTGAATGTAGCTCATAATTTAATCTTTCGTAATGTGTGAAGAATAAGGGACAATTAAAACCTGCAACACTCGAGGTTTATATTTACGTATATTGAACCAACTTATAATTTCTTTTTTCTTTCAAATATAAACAAAGTTCTCCATTTTATTTCATTACTCGCAACAGGCAATATTCGTTTCTAAGTGTTCTAGCACAGTTTATTCATTACTGATTTTGGATTGATTCTTCTCATTAAGTATATTCATTTTTCTACGGTATATTTAAAGACTTCACTTGTGTGCGTTAGTTGAAACACTGATACCTTCGAAAAAATATAAGACTAGAAATCCTTATAATAAAAAATCGTCACATACCTCAAGAGGTTTTGGAAAACACAATCTACTTTTGAATTGAAAAAATACTCTGTATCACTTGTTCCTCTGCCACCTGAACCATTTAGTCCAAGTGCACATTCTATCATCCTATTTCAAAATTAATCTCCTTTTTCTCAAAATCGGACAGTAGAAAAGAGGAAGAATGAAGCCAACTATTGTTATTAATTTCACAGATTTGATCAAGATAACCTTCACATTGTTGACGGTTTGCATGCCGAAATTGGATAAGGGGGTTGTGAGGAATCTCTCTACACTTGTCTTTATGGTTCCCACAATCAACATTGAAATTAGTTTGCCGTTATTTGTATGCGTCGGGAGATGATTAGTTCTCAGCGAGTTGGTTGGTGCTGCGGATTAGCTTTACGAATCCCGGCCCTTCAAACAACAATATTGCACCAAATCTGAGACACCAACAGTGCATTAAGAATATGAGGTATGAAGAAAGAAGCTGCGATAATATAGATATGTCACACATTTTACAGCGATTAGTTACGCATGTAAATTTAATTATTTAATGGCACAGGCAGGGGAATAATCAAGTTTTTTTTAAAAAAAAATATTGACGAAATTTCCTTTACTGAGAAACAGCTTTACTTGTCTTTTTACCTTTAATTGTTTTACTAGTAGCTCTAAAAAATTGCTTTTACTGTGTAAAACCCATAAAAGTTTCGTGTGACATTCCGGTAAGCAAACAAAAAGATAACATGAAAGTACAATTTCTATGAATTATAATCACTTTATACGATAAATTATATATATATATATATATATATATATATATATATATAGTATGCATGGTTCATGTTTGGAGTTGTCAAGAAATTGGCAGCAGGGGAAGTGGTTCTTTATAGCGATGCTACATGAAGGTTTTTCTACTAGACAATAATGGTCTAGTAGAGAAACAGCGATAACATAGATATGTCACGCAACTTACAGCAATAAGTTACGTATGTAAATTGAATTATTTAATGGGCACAGGTAGGGGAATTAGATAGTTTTTTTTCTTATAAGATTGACAAGATTTCCTTTACTTTAATAGTTGAAAACATTAATTTATAATAATTTGAATTCACGTGGCAAACGGGAAACAATTATTTCTAAGAAAATACTAGTCGTCGTCGGATTGACTTACCTACGCGTCATTAGTAACTTTATCGTCCTATAAGTTTTGATTGGATAGTGATATCTTCAATAATTTTTCATCATTAAATCTGTACGACCTAGTGAACTTCATCGGTTAGAAATATACAAATTGTTAGAAAATATATTTTCAAAGTTAATAGTCACTCATTCATACGTATTATTTTTATTCACTATTTCACAAACTATCTGCTTCCGAACCAAACGATACGAGAATGGCCCAATTCAGTCAACTTTTTCACTCGTTAGAGCACTCAATGTCCGTATATTGTATGTATGCCTTATATTTTGAAAGAACCAGAATAAGATGTACAAGAAAATTTTAGTTACTCTAACTTTTAATATAAACACATTGAAGAAGGAATGGACCAATTTATACAGGAAATCTGTTTAAAAATACATATATATATATATATATATATATATTACAAAAAAGTGATTAAAATGAGTTAGAAGAATTTGTCAACGCTCGACGGCGATTGGTAACCAGTACAACGGGGAAACGAATAACGCAAATTGCAACGTGGAATTCAATTATGGTGATAAGAAACTATCATGAAAACCTGGAATCCTCGGGTCGAAACCGTAGAGGTGTCAACTTTGGAAAGTAGAGAAATTATTTTGTTATTTAAAAAGTGTTATTTTTTAAGCTCTGTGATACATCATCCCCAGCAAACATTTTTACTAGGATAACTATGTAATATAATAATACAACAGCGATAGTGTTACCAATACTCCGCGGAAATTGACCCGACCCGTAATATGCTACATTTCAAATTACGTCTGCATTGATAATACAATAGCGCCAAATTGAAACACATTTCTAACACGTATTTTTTCTTCGTAAAAATTTTAAATAAAGTTTATTCTATGAACATGCCACGCATGATGACTTTGTTGTATGTTGTATGGTCCACAGCACTGAATATGGAGTGGAAATTTACGGGTAGTGAAAGGGAGGGGGGGGGGGCTTGAAACGGAATACTGCGCATGCGAATTTCTCATTCCAGAGAGAGCGTTGGGCGTCACAGAGATAAACTAGAGATAGAATTAAAATTAACGGGAGCGAGTGCGCCCTGAGACGGGGAAGTTTACAGTATTTGAAAACGAAGCAGGAATTCACACTGTTAAAACATAATTAATATAAAAGTTCTTAAAATTATGAAAAAGAAATTCTCCTTAAAAATATTTATGTGCTGTATCACATGGACACACATTCACGAGCCGTCACTGGCAATTACTCGCCCAATTAATAATTGGCATCCAACTATAGCATTAATTACGAAACCATTCTGTCAGGAGTTAAAACTGAATATTTTGAAATATGAAAACTCATTAACTGTTTATCCAACCATAAATATTATGGAGAAATAAAAAATTCAGGTTTAGAAAGCTGTAGGAACGTGTAGCATTTCTGGTGGGTGAGTCGAAGGGAGGCAAGGATTATGAGGGAGCAGACACGGATTACGATACAACGGAAAATCAGACTGCAGTCAGAATTTTAGGTGTAACAAACTATTGTGGGAGTTATACATTTCTAGGAGGCAATATGTTTCAGTAGAGTGAACCCTACTGTAGTACATGTGAACAACTTGCGTCACGTTCTCCACTAATTAGACGACTAACTGTTATTTATTAACTACTGAAACCTCAAATCCAATTAACCCATACGAGCTTAAGCCGGCCAAACTCTAAGGACTAGACTAGAGTCAAATTTCAGGGAATCGTAAGCATCGTACACAAACAACTTTGTTTCCGAACTCATTTATGCCGAGAGTAGAGTAACTGGAAATGAGCAACAATGTAATGTTGTACACCCATCATCCTAAAGAATTGACACGGTAATTTTCACATTTTTAAATATTTATATGAATTTACAATTGAATTTCGTAATAAAGTTTTATATAAATTTACATTTCATTAATAATTTTATTTTCAATAATAATATGAAGGTGATTCTCACCTTATTGTTAGTCACGTACGAATTGACGACATTGTGTCGCCAGACACAAATCAAATCGGAAGAAGATTTAGAAGCGAGAAATACACGCTCATGAGTGTTCGCCGCAGAACAGCTTGAATTCGACTGAGAAAATTATTATAAATATATATATATATATATATATATATATATATATATAAACCATTCCTTTAAAATATTGTCTCTAATATAAGAAAAACTGAATATGGTGACCACTTTTCGATAGTTTCTGATGAAATGACTTCTCGTTAAGCATTACCAAAGCAGTTGATACAATGTTATTACAAAAATTAGTACTTTTTATAATAAGGAAAGCGTTTAATTTTGGTCAAATTAATGTTAAAGGATTCAGTGTTTACGCAAACACCTTGAGCATTTCATAATTTGATGGACAAGACGTTCTGGGTCGTTAAGTTATGTATCTGTATGATCAAGGGAAACACCATGAAAACAGTCTATGAATTCTTACCATACTTCATTGTTCACTTCCTTTATTTTGGACTCCACAATATTTATTACCTTAACTAGATAATTGCAAATTCAAGGAAAGTACTTGATTTCTACCATTACTGCGTGATCGACAGTCGTCACCGAGATTTAAGACGGTTAATTAAAAATCATTGTTATAATATTTCCACCGATTTAACTGAATGTAAATTTACGAGGCAGTGTAGATAGACGAAACAAGTAGACGATCAGAAATCCGCAACACGAACAGCGAAAGAGCTACTCACATTAAAACTCTTTGTTCTAAGGCAGGTAATAAAGTAGTTACTTAGAAGCGTTAGACATCAGCACATGGCACATTACTGTAATTGGGATGCTGTGCTTATCGAGCAGGAACACCAGACGCGTTCAATGGTCGAAGATATTATCGATTTCACTTTCAAACAAAAGCCAGGCAATGGGATGAGGAACAATTGCAAGGAACGCCTGTTACACGACGGGATATTGCGCGTTATATTCGAGACCGGAATAAAATGAGGCACCTAAGGCCGTTGCAGACGAATATTACACAAACATAAGGGTAGTTAGATTAATGGATCAAGTGTCATCAAAGAAAGACGTATAGAGGATTTCTATTTTTTATTTCATAAAACGGGATAACGTACCTTTAAACACCATTATTTTCAGCAAATAACAGACATATACATGGGTCAACAGCTTGAATAAGAAAGGAAATTCAGGATTAAATAAAAATCAGTACATTACAATGCTATCAGAATTGTAATGTTCTCACATTTCAACGAGAAATTACGAAATGTTACAAGCTATCTATTGGAAAGAAAAAATTCTGCAAAAGTAAGAAAATTTGAATAAAAAGAAAAGATATATTGAAATTATTTCTAATATAAAGTTAGCTTTACAAGTAACACTAAATATGACCGATTAAAAAATTCATCAACAGAATCATATGCACCGTTAATGATAAGAGTTTTACATTTCTTTACAAATTGGTCGCAACTGCTTACGTTTTTTATGGTTCAAGACAGACGAATAATTTTTTTTTCCGTTAAGAATTTAAATTTCTTTCATAAATCAAGAGTTTATAGTTTTATACTCGTGGAGGTATCGTAGAGGTACCACATAGATTTCTATTATGTTTTACGAATATTCGAATTTCCAAAATGTATGTACGAGTTAATTTTAAAATTCCAAGACTGTTCACAAGAGGCCTACAATTATCTTTTCATTCCTAGCCGCATAACTCCCTTATGTGCCTTAAAAATTCCGCAGAGAGAGAAGGACGTCTCCAGTACGTAATGCCACAGTAGTGGAAATATTCTTAGTATATAGTTTCTGCTATCTTGATGTCCATTTGCTACATTAATAATCTGCGAAAGTAAAAAACCAGTTTTCGTTAAGTCGAGTTCGATAGCAACTAACAGGTATTTTTTTAAAGAAAATATATAAACACCGCAGGTGTCGCAGTCTCGGCTATGACGATTAAAAAACTTATATATTTGCCCCTACCACCACTGCGAGTTGACCAGGTTGTCATAATTAAATTCGGCGACATCCATAACCCCGGATTTGACTCGAATCTTGGATTTTTTTGGGTTACTTTTATTTAAAGCCCCTCCACCCCCACCCCCGATGCCGATAGATGTTGAAATTATACATGGAGAACACCTAGAGAAATATTATAAATCTGATTGGCCCCGAAAAATATTTATTCAACGCAAATATCGGCCGATTTTTCATGTTTCAACAAACACACAAACAAACAAAAACTCTGCTTTATTTATTAGATGAAAGTGATGAATTTATTTGTAAACAATAAGTTTCAGGGAATTATAATTAATTTTAATAAGGAGTTAAGTTTATTAGAGGGTGGACGATATAATTTTAAATCAGCGGAACAGTTGGAGGTGGCGATTCAAATTTAAAGTTGGCGCAGTTGCGTCTGATTGTTTCCGTGCAGCAAGGGTTTGCTATGTCTGGCACACGTTACTCGCGGTGCAGTTGATACAACTACGCCGTTGCAAAGTTTAGTGAACATACTTTAATTTTTATTACTAAATTAATATAAGTTGACTATACCTTTTTCAAATGGAATTACACGTCACAGAACAAAAAAATTAACGATTCTTTATAAATTAAATGTATGTCTATTTTCAACTAAAAAAACAAATTTTGCATATAACTGACTGAATCTAGTCGTTCCGTCACAATATATGGATTTATCATTCTGGTAATTATGTTTGTAATTTTATACTCGTAAGGTGTTTGTAATTCCTCGCAGAACACTAATGAAATTAATAAATGAATTTACGTCAAGTGAAGTATATTAATATTATTGCGTAAAAATTAACAATAATAAATTGAGTTCACCATCATTAAATAATATGGTTTCCCATATTATATATAGATTTTAATGTATAATTAATAACTCATTTTAATGTTTTTCTTGAAAGAGATGCGGACATATTTAATTATTTTCTGACCTGAATTTATGTTCATCAGAAAATTATATGTATATAGTGTTAAATTCATTATCTATATTAATATATGTATCTGCCACCAGGATAATTTACCATTTGTGGAATAGAATAACACATACATCTGTGGAACCAAAGAATGCAGTTGAATTCTGTATAAAATGAGAACAATTTATGAGAGTATTTAAAAGATGCTACATATTTGTCTAATAAACCGATAAAAGACTGTTGTACTTTACTATTAATATTATAAATGATAAAATCCTTCAATCACAGTCACATATAAAATTTATTTAAATGTTATTTATTTTAAAATGTCAAGATTTAAAATTGCACGTCAGTAGCCTTCGGTTACTTGAACCATTTCCATCTGATAATTTAACTAATTTTAAATCCTGACATTTTAAAGTAAATAACATTAAAATAAATTTTGTGTGTGACTGTGATTGAAGGGTTTTATCATTTATAATATTAAGACGCTACATATTTTAATTTATATCTGGAAAGTTGTTCATTAACCGAGCGTGTGCATTAAAAAATAATCAAATAGAAGAAAATGTTTAGATAATATCAAAGTTACCAGAAAATACAATTATAGTCAGATTTAAACGCCACAAACCAAACTGGCCTCTAATTTCAAAAGCTGGTTATTTTCTTTTCTTTTACGAATAATCGTATCTCTCGGACCGACGAACAATAATGCTCTCAAATTTAGTCTCTTTGAAGTGTTTACTATGTATTTTGTTACCCTTCTAGTAGTTGTATTTTCGTTTTGAACTTTATTGTTAAGTGAGTGTAATAATAATTCGATTAAACTCAAAACGAACCTAAAAACATTACCTTCGACGTAACATGATTGCAATTTGGCAATACGCGCATGATTGCTGATAAGAGAAGTTCTGTTTTACAAAGTTGAAAGCAAGCAAGCTCTCGAGGATTAGATTATCGGCTACGCGTTATGCCACAATGCCTCCAAATAGAGAATCCAGATTCGATTTGTTCGTTGTGAAGAGAATCCGTAACACGAGGTGACGCCCTCACTCCCTCTCGCCCTTTCCTCGTTGCTCTGAAACATCGGTTTCATCAAAATTCTCATCAGCTGTAACAAATGGACGTCTACAATTCCATCAAAAAAAAAATAATTCGCTAAAAATTATGTCAATGCGATTTTATCATCTTCGTACATTAAGCTATCTTGTGAAAACTGAACAAAGTCAACGTGGGTTATAGACAATCGTTTTGACGATTTCTGCATGAAACGTAAATATTTAGCAGTATCACTCTATCCTAATCAATTATATATATATATATATATTACCTGAGTGGGTGTCAAACGGAGAGAAATGTCCTTCACAAATAGACATATTTGTAACTAACTGAGTTGATCGGCGTTGCCCGGGTATTTATTTAAATTAGACCGAAGAAGGAATTAATTTGTCACTAACCTCTTCATAAACATTTCATTTAATCAGCATCAATAGCGCCAGTGCTTACAACATTTACCTATTTACATTAACCTTCCCGACCTAACCCTTCGGCATCTAACTTCAAATAAAATAAGATAATGACTGACGGTAATAGGGAATTCTCCAACTACATAAAATGAAAGTGTATAAAAATAACGACGAATTAAAACAGTAAAATATACTCGATAACTTAATAAAGTGTAAAAGCCCTTAAAGGAGTAATGAATAATGAAATACAACCTTTATCTAAAAAGTTGAATCACCAAATAGATCTCTAACAATTGATTCCATACCATTTTAAACTTAATCCTTGTTTGGAAATTTATCAGATTCCAAATTTTAATTTTTAAACTCGTATGTTTTACAATAGCACAAATCCGTCAACACGTCGTGTTAAAATTACGAGTAACTGAAAACTGTAATGGAATAGTTGTAATAATGAGGAAAGTAAAAATTACTTTTCACAATAAAACAGGAGCTGGTTATATTGAGGACGATATTTGTCAGTGACTACTGCGCATCGGGGAAGTTTGTTTTCTTTAGCATCCCCGCTACGTATTCCCAGAAGACTGGAGGACGCTGATATAAAGGCATCCTGTCAGAGAGAGAGAGAGAGAGAGAGAGAGAGACTCTTTGTGACATTCTCATAAGTTAGACAAAACAGTTATATTTTTATTTATTATTCATAAACAATTGCATACTACAAACATGGAAGACAGCGTTAAATACGAATGATTATGGTTTGAAATATTGTGGTGCAATTATTCTGATGTTTTATTATTTAAGTTTAGAAGAATTAACATGGAACACAACTCGGGCATTCATTAAATACAATAATATCCATTGTCTTCTTGCCAAACGTCTGGAAATTTTCACGTAAAATATCGAAAAACGGCAAGGGAAACAACTTTAGTTTCCATAAAGCTTTTAAGTAATTATTTAATTCAAATTTGCAATTTAATGAGCATGATGAATTCAATTTTGGGATAATATTATTGGGTCGTGAGAATGTTAAGGAAAAATATTACAATGTAGTGATCTTATTTTCTTCTCAAATCGGGCAAGGTAACACCAGAATAATATTATCATAATGTTAAATGTTAATGCTGAAACTACTGATTTAACGTGTGTAGAATAATTCAGTCCCCGATGAAAGCAGTTAAACATTTATAGAATATAAACGCGCATATTTAACGAATACAAATTATATATTCGCAGAGAATCTCTTATTCGGATTGTTTGCCGCGTTTCTATTTTTGTACTAAATTTTTTAAGGAATACGTGTAATCAGATCAGTTTAATTCAGAATATCAGGTAAATTGTCGTTTCACAACTTCCTGTCTAGTATTTATAATAAATAAAACGCCAAATATAATTATTTATTATGTTTTCATATTTTATGATAGTAAATTGTCTAAATATTTATTTTTTAACTAGTGTGTATTGAATATTTTTTTAATTCTGTAAATATTATACTATAAGTAACGTTAAAGATTTTTTTATTATTACTGCATGATACTTTTAGTTATGTTGGAAAGGGAAATTTGTGTTCCCGATTTTTTATATATGTTTCTATTAATTTTTAATTGTTATTAATTGTAGCGTCCAATACGTATATTGTAATATTATGTAATGGCGTATCCTATTTCCTCATAGGACTAACGGAATAAATAAAACAGATTAAACCATTATGATTATTCATCATACGGATTAATGTGGGGTAAACTCGCATAATATATGAGTGAACTGTGGAGTCTAGCTAGAAATAGACTTGCCTTGTTGAAGAAAGGCACACCTGCATGTTGTTACACGCAATTATTAACTGTTCGTCGGGTTCTCCAAATACTGCTTTAGGCAATTATACCGCTTCGGTAAGTATTTAATGTTCTTTTTTTTTTGCAATTTTATGGAGCGTGGCAGGTTTCATGGAACACTACAACTCGACCATACCACACTATCAGAAGATTTACACAAAGAGAGTTTGTTCAAGACTACACCTCTACCACTCTAAACACTCTATAAACAATAAGTCCTGCATAAGTGGTCTTAAAATTTTAATTATCAGTATACCACCTGTTGAGGATACGTAAGTCAGCTCCAATTAATAAATGATTACTGAAGAGAAAAATCATCAATTATTTATACGTATAGAATCAAGTTGTGAAAATTTATGTTTCCAAGATGTGACATAGTCAAAATAATTAGGTCATTTGAATATAAATCAGATAAAATTTTTACAAATAGACCTGATACAGCTCAATCTGCTACACGTATTAGGAGAACGACGTTAATACCGAAAAAACATATTAAACCAGGATTATTTTAATTCGGGTATGTCTTTCGGATTAGCAAACTGGAGTCGCAAATATTTAAATTACAAAAGCGAGCCGTGAGAATAATAGCTTCTGTGAATTGGTGTGCAAGTTTGTTCCGTATTTTAACCTTACCCAGTTCATGTATACTCGAAATATTAAAGTTAGTTTGGTGAAACATAGGTACAGTTGCAATAAATGGCACAAATAATCTGCACGACACGAGACATCGTTTCCAACCTCGTTAGAGAAACATCGCATCAATATCTTTGAATCCAGTGTTCGTTATTCCGATATAAACATATATAATAGTCTCCCAAATGATATAAAAACTTAAAAACTCGGTATTTATTTATAAATCATTGTAAAAAATTGTTAATTAATGTAGATTTTATACAGTTAAATAGCTAATCGAGAGGCTTAAGTAAATTATTGATTTCCGTAATAGTTGAGTAAATGAGTATAATCGTGCGTATTGAATTATACTTCCGTTATGTTATTTCATTATATGCACGACGTGAATCACAGCAACAACTGTGTTGAAGAAACGCTGCTGCATGGAAGCCATAAGGAATAGAATATCAGCATTGTTTAATTTACACCTAAATCATGTTTAGTGTTTAATGATTTTTATTATGATGAATGGTTAATATGTATATATAACTACAGTAACGTGTCTGTCAATGTTATAAATTCATTAGGATGTAGAGTGTAATATGGTTATATAATTTAGTTTGTAATTTACGTATTTAGACGTATCATATAAAGAAATATAAATATATATCTGAATTAGATTTTCTGTTTATCGAAAATAGCATTAAAGTGTAAATACAAGATTTTCGGATTAAGTTAGACTTAATTTTCATTATCAATCTGCTACTGAAACAGTACAGTCACTTAAAGAAATAAAAGAAAACCACACACAAATATAAAGTAATTAGTAAACGAAATTTGAAACTCCAAATACTTTTTCCTGTATGACCCCTAAATAATGTAAGGCATTTACTATTACGTCATCGGATCACAAATGAATTCCCTGGTGTCACCCGCAGGATTTCGAGGCACGTTCCCAGAAGAACGCGGACAGACTCTAAAATGATTTAATCGTCATGAGGACGGAACTTTCTTTGTTTAGTAGCTCGCATAAACTCAAAATATATTTTTGCCCATTATTTCTTTTTTACCTAAATTCCAGGAAATATAATTAAAGCGAATAATTTGGACTGATACTTTTTCATATCAATGTGTCCACCTATGTTTTAAATTTATAATACGAATGACAACCACATTGTGACTGTAGGGCTTCAAAGACAAAAAATACACCTGTTCTGTCAATAGTTTGCGTCGAAAGCAATCTCTAACGCTACGAAGCGTGAAAAATGTTTTCATTCCGCGTTTGAAGTATTTCCAGCTAGTTTCGAAAAAGGACACGACGGGTAGGAATCCTAATGGTTATAAAGCAATAAAGTAATGTTCAGATATAAGCAAAATGAAAGAAATATGAGTGACAAGTTAATTTCCATTCAAACTAAATGATAAATCCGATCAATTTTTCTTTGTAATATATGCCTGTTTGGAACTGAAAATTCGTCCAAAAAGCGACGAATTAACTATGCAAAAGCGGATACACTATCAAGGATGGACAGGGAAAGCAAAGAACCGAACATTAAATTAATACTTCGTAAAAGATTAATTTTTTCTTGGAAGGATGTAACATTCTGAAGTAAAATAAATGTTTCTAATGATGAGACATTTATTTTTGATTTAACACAAATAAATTTAATTTTGGATTCTTAACAGTGAACGGAAGCAACTCACGCGTCAGTAATGGATATTTGTTTATTAATTCACCATTTAGTATCAACTAGTTGCAAACCCAATACATTCTGAACAATAATTATCAAGAGAAATATTTAACTCTTTAATAGTATTTTTTTTCTTCAGTATTGTTCACACTTAGTGGATATGAAGTTAAAGCAGAGGTTCTTTGTTATATATTTTGGGCGTAAAAAAACATTCCGTGTTCAATTTAAAAATCTGGAAAAAAATCCCAATTGTAGAAGCACATGCATTGACGTTCGTGATATCTTATAAATCGGCATTACGTATTACTAAAACCTGTAACATACTTTGAGCGAATACAACTGAACTGAATATTTCTAATGTTTAATAAGAGTGAGGACAGTTATAAAATTTTCTCAGCGGCCTAAACCTTTTGAAACGTGTGATAAGCTAAACGTGAATGCCCGTATTGTGGACGGATGTCCACATTTTATTTACAGACTCCAGGTGCAGCAGACCGATAGCTGTCGCTTTTAGACTACACCAACATTTAATTTGCCAAAGAAGCTGCGGTA
Source organism: Zhengitettix transpicula (assembly GCA_037074705.1). Lineage (NCBI taxonomy): Eukaryota > Metazoa > Arthropoda > Insecta > Orthoptera > Tetrigidae > Zhengitettix > Zhengitettix transpicula. The sequence goes on along the minus strand of CM073595.1, from coordinate 59,696,567 downwards.
TGAATAGAAGTTCATTGAATTTAGCCTGTTTACTTGCCCCTAGCGTCCCAGGTATCCGCCATTGACAACACCGTATTTGTTGAAATGAGACTTCTTCCGGCGTAAATCCTTTGCGAAGTGAACTAGTTGTCATTCAGGAAACTTTAAATGAATTACGCATTCATCATACAAATTTCCTGGCCGAGAAGAATAACTGTTTTAGAATCAAATTAATCCGGGTCATACGTATTTGAAATGACTTTGAAGTCAATTGAATTCGCAGTTCAAACTTGAATGAGACATTCACGCTGTAACGATAAAAGTAATTTTAAATTTAACAAAACTTATATTTTGTGTTGCTAAAAGCATTCAGATGTTCATTCAATGTCTGTTTTTTAAGCGAAATGAAACGTTAACAGTTGTATTACAAATACGTTATATCATAAAAACAAAGAGCGTTTAACTCGCAGGAAAAATACAGTGAACGAGAAATACAACAAGAAAAAACCCATATATATAGAAATTATAAAACAAAATGAATAAAAATATAAACTCTAATAATTAATAAATTTAATTTCAAAATTAGTCGTGTTAACCCGCTTCACTCATTTGTTATTTCGTCCCAAATATTTGTATGAGAATTCCTTAACATGAAACATTAATCTACTTTCAATTACTTTGCATCTTTTGGGTAAGAGGAGAAACTGTAAGCAAAGTGCATTTATTCGTTACATGCTTTGAAATACGAGCCGCTGTCGTACCGAATATCATCAAAAGTGTATTGAGTGTTGCATTCGGGAAGGGGCTCTCATTTTATTTTCTTGCGACGGGTGGAGGTATACATAACCGTCCATGTCAAAGTTTTGAGCGAAAAACTGACGGAGTAAAGAATAAAACCTAATCGTACACTATTTTTTATCATAAGTTACTCTAAGTAAGCCTAAGACTCAAATTGTCCAGAAAAATATTCAGGAATTCGTTTGTTGCGGTCTGGGAATTTTTACAATTATACGGTAAAGTCTTTTTTAAAATTAAAGTTTTCTTCGTTTCTCTATAGAATTAAAAAGGACGGGAGAATATGCCTTCAAATTTTATCGTTCAGAAATTTTATCGTATTTTATTATTTTTTAAACAACCCTCGTTTGTATGTTTTTTTTTGTACTGAAGCATCTTCTGTAAACTTTTTGTATATTAAATACAATTAATTTTTAAAGGAGTTAAAGTGAGTACATCAAATTAATATTTTAATATTTCATTAATATTTACATACTTTTTACGTAAATTTTTCGTCACTTCATTTGGCTTAAGAACAACGACGTTTTACTTTACAGTCATCCTGTTACCCGTTCCAGTCTAAAGTTGCATCTATCTAACATGACGTAACGTCGAGTATACAGTGTTGCTAAGGAGAGTGAACTAAACTTGAGCAAAGCTGTTACCGGTACGAGAAGCTTAAAGTCTTTGAATTTACATGTGCCACGGGTAACAAAATTACGTACAGTGCAAAATTTTGACGCTGTATAAATTACAAATTTTAATTTGATATAGGAGGATCGTGATTAACCTACTTCCGTAGGGAAACATTTGATCAGGAATATATTTGAAAGGTGTATAAATTACATTTTGCTGATATAATAGTAAAATATTTTGTAATATATTTGTTGAAGCGTAAATGTATATTTTTTAAAATGTCAAAGTTGTGAACATGTAAAAATGTTCTGTTGAGAACACGATTCGTTCTAACACGAACGATGGATAATACAACTATTTCGGAAAATAATTCTTAAGGAAGAATTACAATAAAATTCTGTCCAAAATTTCTAAAAATTTCATGAAACATGTTTCTTTTTAATCACGAGAAAGCCCTGGAAATATTGCCTTTAATATTTTAATCCTATAATAAAAATGTCAATTATTTTCTGCTGTAAACGATAATTTTACGATTATTGGTTTGGTTAAATTCGTAGATTTACCTTTCTTTCGAATTACGTCGGATTGTATGTAGCTATAAAATAAATCTGTGATAAAAAGTAATTGTTTAAGAACTGTAAAACTCTAATTTTTATCCCCTAATATAAAAAATATTAATACTAGCTTGCAATAAACATAATTAGAAACAAAATTGTTATTATGAAGGTCAAACAGTTAGCGAAATGTGAGAAGTTAGATACTTTGATTTACTTCCCCGTATCTTACATTCAAATATCCGTTCATATTAACTTCTTTTGCAATATCATGATAATGGATAGTATTGATCTGACTGAAAGTTTTAATGAGTGTCTTCAGTTGAAGAGTATAGCAGTTTACGAAACAGTTTGAAGCACCAATTAAAGTTTAACATGAGCCCAAGTAAGGATAAACGAAATAGAGATGTTGCAATGCAAGTTAAATGAATTGTAGTCTAATATTGATTGTATCACGTAATTTCTCCTGAATTTTTAACAAAAAAAATGAAACTATATACATATTACCTAATATTGAAATGAAATAATCATAATTAAAAGTAAAGAATGGATAAGACATTTCTGCTTGTATTGTGCAGAATAGAATACACGAGTTTATTAATTGAAGCGTTACCACAAGATTATTAATTTTCTTTGTCGAACATATTCCGCAATTTGTCTCGGAAACAAAACTACAAAAGCTGTGGAGATTCGATGATAATAAACTGAAGAAAAGTTACAAAAATTTCCTTTTCTGAAGATGTTTCGCGTTTTATCTCTGAAATGAAGCACTACTGTAAATGTGGATTTGGGAATAATGGACTGACATTTTTGAGATGTGATTAAAATAAACGAAAGACAAAGTAATAAAAAATATGATTTTTATTAATGAATATTTAAATATTAATCAAAGACACATTTTACTTATATTAATTTCAATAATATTGAGGATGCGATGTTTTTCAGGTGCTGTAGTTTGAGAGCTAACAACATTTTGATGGAGTTTATTTCAATATTTTATTAACGATATGCATTCGTAATTTAAGTAGGAAATTAATGTTAAGTAACACTAGTCTTGTCTTTATTCACGCAAAACACTTTGACACTAATCTACTCACCACATTACCCTGATTTTTTAATTTTTTCCTGTTAAAATGAGTTGAATGAAAGAAATGACATGGATCGCAGCAGTCCACATGGACAAGTCCGACCTCGCCCAACGAAACGAGGAAAATTTTTAACTCTACTGTCCACTCAACGTCACGTACCACAAATAAACGCCACACTCACCAAACACACAGGGGATAATTTTTTACTTTCCCTATGCTCAGTATTTGCAACACATTCCACTATTCTCATGAAATTTTGCTTAAAGTAAATGAGAGTCATGTGTTTCTAGGTAACGCTTTGGCATTTGTATCAGGCTGAAACAATTTTAATCATTAGTTCAATTTATTGGCGGAAACCGCGGAATTATTTGAAATAAAACTCGCTCCCGGAAAATATTTCATATATTATAAATAATTTTGCGAATTACCACAAATATTTTGTTGGATCCCAATTAATTATGCTCGAAAAAGCTAATAATATTTATTATAAATGTTTGGGTAAAAATCTGTTCGTATATATACATATATATATATATATATATATATATATATGTACAAGAAAAAGGATAAAAATTCTTCAATTTAAGAAAATAAGAAAAATAAAACAGCACATTTAGACTTTACAGATACACAGCAAGCAGAAAAAAATGCAATACCATTACAAAGAGTGCAGATTTAAAAATATTTCTAAAACGAATTAAAATAGATCTACAGAACATTGTTTATTTTATTTCAACAATTATACGAACCTCGTATAGTCATATAGTCTGGTACAGAAATATAATGAAAACTTGTTTAAGTTGTATTGACGTTTAAATAATATACAAAATTAATAGACGACCTAATACAGATATGACACGACATGCAGCTGATCCATATTCAACTGAAATGATACAACTTTGCGATTATATTGTATTTTTTTTTTTAAAAAAATCCCTGTTGGAACTCACAAAAATTAAGCAAAAGCTCAATGAAATTGAAATTACAGCTAGGTTATTCATTTATTGACCACTTGTTATAGAATTAAGTTATTAAACTACAGTTACAAGTGGTTGGGAAACATTGAAGCAGTTGTTTCAACGATATGCGATTCCTATTGGTGAACTTGAATTTATGTCACATAGCCTACGCATACTCATATCAAACGTATACAGCGGGAATGAAGCAGTGTTGAAAGCTACAAAGGCGTGACGTGTTTTAAATTTTTTTACAGAGAGTTAGAGGAAAACCAATAAATCAACACCTGTCCAGAGGAAAATATAGTCATTTGTAGAAATAAGAAATTTATACCAACGCATTCGTATACATAGCGAAATGCCTGCTGGGAAATTAAGTCATTCTAAAAAACGTTTCCATTATACCTTTCAAATACGGGTTCCATAAATATCGGCATCAAAACAAATTATTCAAACCATCAAATTACCAGAGTGTCTTTATATCAGATAATAAATATTTAATTTTATTATATAAGGTTGTATGTGCGTAGCAAGAGGGGTTAATGGATATAATAAAACACAGGAGTTTATTAATATTAAGGAAAATAAATAAGAATAGAAATAGTTATTCATTTAGATAATTCTAAGTTATTTGTAAATAACTAACAGGATTCGTACTGGCCCTCGAAACGTGATATCGCTCGTCACCTGCATCCTTTGTTGAGGACTATTAGTTTAGGCCTTTCCCTTGGTGAGATTCGAGAACCATGAGGCGTACAATTTCTCTTCCAATTAAGAGCCTGGATTTCCTGATTTCTTCTCCCTTAAGTGGGTACTTAAATTTTCACTCAATCACAACTGAACTGAACACTCCTAAGCATCTCACAGACAAGTAGAAGCATTTCTATAAAAATAAAATATTGAATATTCGTCCGTAAAGGAAACCACACAATTCAGATTGATATTTGTGAATTGTGTCTATTACATAAAATTTGGGTTATATAATAATTAAAATATTTGAAAAAATTTTTCATTTTCAGTTTCAAATTAACACTCGTAATAGAAACTAATAAAATTCCTTACAACCTAGGGACGACAATAAAATAAAAAGTCACAGTACATTTAGAAATTTTATTTAACGTGCAATTAAAATGGAAACAAAACATGATAACCATTCCTAATAATTCTTTTTATAAATTATATGTACCCACATAAATATATATGTATAATATTAATAACTGTGATTATCCTATCAAATGCTAGTTACATAAAAATATTAAATAATCGAAGTTCTTATTTATTGTGCCAATTTTTCATTCCAATATGAATGAAATTTTCGATTAATTGAAATGATACTTATTTTATTACCGTTCATGAAAATATACTCAAGTTACTGGAATATATTTTATTGTCACTTACGCAATAAAACTGCTGAAAACTACTTATATATTTGTCAGCTGCAACGAGCTCATCTACTTAAATTATTAAAATTAAGAACAGCCAATTTTCTAAAAAAAACAGAGCCGCAATATCAAGTGATGTTTTGCTTTGTCGTGTTACTCTGGCCTCCATTTTCGTATATTTGCCAAGCAATTTCCTGTTGTTTCCAAAGTCACGGCTCTGTTGTGGAAGTCACGTACGTCAATTACTCGCATCCTACAAGAACTACGATCCATTAGTGCATTACAATTATCTGGCTATGCAGAGCTTTAATCAGCCATAAGCTGATGGATATTTTACGCGGAACTCATCAATCGTTTGTTTTTCGGGATTTGACCGCCGATAGCATACAATAATTTACTAATTATTTACAATTTAATCCGTGTTACAGAGAACTCTACCAAAAATAATAGCCAATTAAGGACTAATAAGCGAAAAAAATTAAACACTACACCGATCTTTTGTTTTAAATTTTCAATGTATTGTCTGAAAAAAACTGATTAAAAATTAATCGATTTTTGTTAAACACAATTAATCTGGAATTTTTTAATCAGTATTTTACTATCTTTAACATTTTCCTTTAGGACTAATTAAAAAAACTAAATTCAATGTATATTCCAAGTATTTTATTAAAGTCCACTTATAAGGGTCTGTTGAGGTGATTTTTATTTATCTCGGTAACTTTCTCAGTTAAAAATACTAATTTTTGACATCAGTAACGCACAACATATCTTATTGTACTGCTGAAGAATTGAGACGGGCGTGAAAACTTGTAAGTGGACCAGATGAATATTCCCATTTTATATGTTGAACACTGAATAAAGTCTTCTCGGGCTTCTAACCGAGTATTCGCCACATTTCTATGACGTTCACTGCCAGTGATCGTCGCGAATACAATTGTTTACTCGGTTAGAAGCCCGAGAAGACTATTCATTCTCTATACCGAGAAAGTCTACAATGAACACGATTTTTAATAAACAGACAAAGACGCGAAATCATTGATTTGTCAGAAGCACTCATATAGGTCTGATACTTACAATTAGTATTATGGTATTTTAAGCTCAAAAACTTCAAACATAGTTTTGGCTCGAGAAAGGAATTATTTGTCCTTACAACTACAACGAACGTCGTTACAGCAATCCAGATAGATTTTTTTGAATAAACTGTTTCCTCATTTTATTTTTAAACTATTCTTTCCATTTATTTAAACAAGAAACATGGGTACTATTTTGTTCAACGCCGATTGAATTAAAAACAGTTTAAAATTTTCAACCATTTTTCGAAAGCTTCTGGTGTAATTGACTGGCAATTAAATAAAAAGTTGCCTGTTCAATAAGCAGGGAAAGGAAGAAGTAATTTCCTGTCACCAATATCTGTATATAACGACAACGAAGCAGTGGATGATTCATACATGCACCGGATTACACGGTGTGCAGATCCCTTTGACGAATTGATCAACTAGACCTTGATCAACGTTTAGCGAACCTGTAATCTGGCATGGAACAAATCAATCTACTGGGCTATCCCCGTGATTTGTATGAGAGATGTGACGTTCCCTGCGTGATTACAGTTACGTGGAATCCATGATTGGTGGCAAGAGGTCCAGCTCCGAACTAAAAAGATTTGTCTGCAGTCATCATCACCTTTGACGTTGTTCTCCAGCTGCCTAGATGCGTTGATAACATCTCCAAATCAATGCCGTATAGCATATTATTCTTTCTTACACTAATTCTATCAACATGGTTACTAGTATGACTTATTTTACTTTGCAATTATAGTCAGCATAAATCAATTATATTAATTATAAATTATTAAACATATATGCGTAGTCTATATCGCTATATTTGAGTTGAGTTTAATGTGTAAATACAGTAAAAATTTAGCAAATATATAGGTATGTATTTCAATAGCAATCAGGTCAAATCGTGTTGTGAGAAAGACGTGTATTACACTGCGTTGAAATGAGATTTTTACGAAGAGGTTCGCGTATAAATTCTGTAATAGGCTTATAAATCTTTTATACACCCTATAGTAGAATACGGTGTAGTATTCTCTAGAAGAGAAACAGAAAAATCTGAAAAGCATATACAACTCAGCGATTCAAATGCGCATGAGAAATTTCAGAAATCAGATTGAGAATCGTTCCCGGACGAGTCGTAGGAACGTTAGAGTACTTATACATCAATTTATTTCCTTCATTAAATTGTTTTGAATATTAATAATATTTTATGTCAGTATTTTGTACACTAAAATCGGAGCTGTCAATGATTTTGAAAGATTCCCGTGGTATAATATTCGTTTTATTTTTCAAATAATCCTGTACTTATAATATCACAAAAATGTTTTAATGTGAAATATGTGAAAACACCAGTAATGTGACTTACAATAATTATTGTAACTCAGCCAGTATGAATAAAGTGTTCTCGGGCTTCTAACCGAGTAAACAAATGTATTCGCGACGTTTCAATGACGTTAACTGCCATCGTCTTCTAGCAATAGCAGTATTGCAGTGACCGTCGTCGAAATGTCCGGAATACAATTGTGTACTCGGTTAGAAGACCCAGAACACTTACTGCATTCTCTACACCGAGAAAGACTCCGATTTAACCCAGAAATAACTTAAAAACAATTAAACATAATTGAAATGTCTCCGCTATTATACCCATTATTTCGTGAACATTTTTCATACGCTTCAATGGATGAATTCCTTTGTTTATAAAAATGTAAATCACACCTCTTGCAATATTTTCTATTTTTGAGTATTCATCATAAACAGCTTTAAATCAGTGTTTCTAATGAGGTACGAATGAAAAACGTATCAGCAGGATGAACTTTTGATTGGGTACTGTTTTGTATTTATTAAGGCGCGAGATTTACCTCAAACTTCAAAATAATTTACATAATAATTGACGTCATTTTTCGTTAAATCTTCTATTTTTCAAAATTCTACATAAATTGAAGGTAAAAGGCCTTTCAGGAACAATTTTTAAATTTCGTTTCTCGCAGTTATATGCCTCTTATTTTTTTGAATCCTGAAATGGTTCCAATTTAAATTTTACTGTTACATTTTGTACATGTTTTGTTTTTATTGATTTAACCCTGATTTATTTCTACATTAATACGTTAAATGTTATTTGCCTTTGCTTTTCTTACAAAAACTCGAACATTCTGTAATTTACGTAAGAAACTAAATTTTATTTAACATTATATTCCAAAGTTGCTGACTTTTATTTGACGTAAAATAAAGATGATAAGAGTGATTTAAAAAACCGTAATTTTATGTTTCTGTTTTAAGAGAGCTGAACTACGCAGTTCCCATGCGAAACATTTCCCTGGAGTCGTTAACTATATAATCGGATTTTGTTAAGTAATGGCTTTATTGACTTGTAAGAAGGATTTTAGGCCGCAATATCGAGCGATAACTTGTATCGGAACAAGATTTACTGCCAAATTACACTATATTAAGAGTGAAATATTTGAGGATAAAGGCTTGTTAACGGTGATTCAAGTTGTGAAAGTAACAACTTAACAATTTCTAAAATACGTATCTGATTATAAAGACAAATTCAACGTCAATGTTATATGAAATTAAATGTGTAAATACTATTTTTTCAGTTCCGTGGCTCGCCAGTCTAAACGAAACAGCAAAATCGTCAAACAGAAAATTATCGCTGCGTCACAAATTTTAAAGCATTGTTTCCAATAACAAAACATTTTATCATTAGTTGGACCGTTGTAACTGTATCGTTCATTCCCGTATCTCCTGAAGCAGCACGAAAAATAAATCAGTTTTTAAATTTACTGAGTAATATTCAACTATTAATTTATTGCTAAGCCTTGTAGTTAAACGAATAACCCATCGGTAGTTTTAAATACAAGCTATTTCAAAGCAAATAATTTGAACGCCATTCTACATGAATATAATTCTATTCATAACGGGCCGAGTGACGTTCTCTTCCTTTCTACGAGTTACTAACTGGGTAAAATTTTATTTAAACGAAACGATTTAGTAGTTATCAATACCATCATCGACAGGTAAATGCCGAAGGGTTTTATTTTATTGATTTAATCACTACGTCAATATGCCAAAATCTGTTTATCACTCACCAATAATGTTTTGAATTAATATGAATCGGACGAAGAGCTTGTCGGAGTCAGTTATTAATTACTAACATTCATACAATCGTACTGAATAATATATATTGAATGTATTTGGAAAATAGTGTAAAATGAAGGACATAATATTAATTATTAAACCAGTGCAAATATTTTTGATTAAAAAGTTTAAACTGTCGCTGAAATATTTTTGACGGATACGTATTGATTTTTTTGGATCTTATTGGTACTTTGTTTCGTAATTTTCAATATGTATTATTGTTTGAAAAACGTCAGATTGTAATTGTAAGTATTTATTACACAATAGAATCCACGTACAGTGACAGTAAAAATATGTTTAATAAAACAGCTTCGTCGAAATAGAAGAATCCTGGAAAACGGCTTCTACGAAACAGATATAGCCCTCAGACCGTTCACAAAGGCGGCTAAATCAGATTCTGTCTATTGGCGGTCGCAAAAGAAGTCGGCGAAATTAATAGTGGACGTAGTTTGAGTTAAAAATGAGGGTTTATGCTTTTTATAATTCTATATTACGAGTCACGACTCGGCCACAATTTTAACTACTGCGTTTTACAAAGAATAAAACCCTTGAAGTGGTTTTATTTCAGCTTGGACATGAAAGTTCCTGCTTCGTTCATTTAGGACAACACAATAAAGCCCCGCTTTGAAAGGAAATAAAAACAATAATCCAAAATAATAACAAGCTACTTCTTTATTACGTAAATACGGACGCAAACTTCAGCTCCAGCAAATGCGAATGTGTCTATTGTAGTGTTGAGACAAAGCTCCTGTTACGCATCATCGTAAGTTTATCCTAAAAATATACACATACGGCTGAATTTCCAATTTCTTTCCATATGGAATAATAATCAATAATATATAGTATTATTTACCAAATAATTCTGTAACACTATTCTAATTTCAACAATTCGCAATGGTTTTACGTACTCAATTTTTCGTATTTTTCAATGTATTACTTTAAATATTATATTATTATGCAGAATAATTTTAAATCTAATTATTACAGTTATGTGTATTCTAAGGGTTCTCGAAATAATATACCCATGTTTTTTCTTACTGTGGAACGGACAAACTGACGCATAAAAATTCACAAAAATATGACTTCATAATTGTATTGATTATTTCTAAATATTAATGCAATTTCAGCAAAGAGAACAATTCGTTCCAAATAAATTAGCATACACTTTATATTTTAATAGCTGCAAACTAAAACGTATTCACTTTAGCTTATTTCCATGGACCGAAATAAACTAACTTTTTTGAGGTTTGTGTTCGACCGTAAATCAAGCGGACAATGATATATTTTTTGAAAGTGTATTCGAATATCAAAATCATTAAAATTTCCGGACGAACACCACTATTTTCGGAAACTTTTAATTTGGATTTGTGATACGTTCGTAATTAGAAGAAGCACATCATCACGCTATTATGGTTTTCTAATTTATTTATTATGCTTCCTTGTAAGGACAATGGAAATGTGAACACCAAAAAAAAAACTGGCGAAGAATGCAACAACGCTTCCTTACATTAGCTTGACTTGTTCCAAATTAATTCATAAAGTGTATGAAAATGTTAAAAATAGTGGATTTGTTGAGTGCAAAATTTGAGACTAAAATTAAGTACGAATTCACCATATATTGACGCATCTGGACGAGAGAAGCAATGCGCGAATGCAATCCTCATTTCGTTAATGACTTTCTCAAGCTAAGCTACTTTTTAATTATCCTTCAGAAGTTTATCCGCCTATCGCCACTAATTATTATACGTCGCTTGGAGAATACATATAAACTCAACATTAACATAACCGTTACGGAAAGAAGTTGTAAAAAATGAAATAATAAAATACATTCGTTAAGAACATATTTTTTATAAATTAATATAATTAATATGTATAATTTTTTACCATATTTTTGACAAGAACGGAATAAAAGTGAACCGTTGCTTCTATTTTTAAACGTATATCTTCATCAGAGACCTTCTGATCCACGTTGAGCGATCAGATTGAGTACCAGAATTGTGAAGCCAATGAAAAACATAACAATTAAGAAAGTAAATGAGAGGAAATTTTCTACAATTTAAACAACGTTATATATGTTTCCTTTCAGTTAAATTCCTTTTTATAAATGCATATAATTTCATATCTCCTTAATCAAACTTCATTTCCACCTCTCCAACCATACAGACAATGGAATACCTGAAAAATATAAATTCATATCCTCGATATGTAGTAAACAATCAGATTTAAAATAATTATGGTGAAGATCCTCGAAAGAAGAAAATAACGGGAGTATTCTGTATAAGAGGGAACTGACATTATTTCTCTTTTTGTATTCTGAATTCAATATTATTCCTATCACTGCCTTTAAATGCCTACACCAGTTTCTAAATATTCCGAATACTTTTGTTTTGATTTTATCAGACACTACTGTACGTGAAAAAAATGCTCTTTTTATTATAAATTAAATGCACGTATCATAAGTATAACAGATTAATGTGAGTGTAGACTAAATACATGATTTACAATGTAGAAATGTGGCGACAACGTTTATTTTAAATTAAATTGCCATTAATTATGAATTTTCATAAATAACCATGCCATATTTTTTCCCCTCCACCCTTCACCATTTGAATTTTCTGCTCTAACAGAGACAACGAAATCCATCAAAACACGACCAATGTCAAATATCTTCATATTACCTCAATATCTGATCTTCCTAATTTATGCCTCCTATGTGAAGATTCTTTTACCCTCTTCACTACTTAATTTGTGATTTACTCTCTTTTACCCTTTACTTTTCACCTATCTCGTTTTCTACCTCTTTCCCCATCTTATTTCTTAACCTATCCTTTAAAAAACACCGTTGGATTCTTGATAATACATTTGTTCCCTTGAAAATTAATTGAAATTATATGAACCCTCAGGATTGACTCATAATGTCGTGAACGGTCGGTTATACTTTCAAGAGGGTGCGGCGAATTGAAAGAAAGAAAATAGCGGCATTATGTGAGAATATCGGCCGCAGTACATGCCATAGATCAATGTGGTCCATGGGAGAGCCAAGGCAAGGCGCTGGCGTCGCTGCGTTGCGGTGCGGCGTTTCAGTCGTGTCCGCGACGGCGACCTGGCAACAGCGCGGTGCCGAGTGCGCCTAGTCGTGCAACAGGTGGCTTCCTGCATGACAGGTAGGGTCGTCAGATACCCGCAACCCGAAAAAATTATTCCCTTGGGCTACCTAAGATAATTCGACTCTCCGCCGTCCCTGAGACTCGTTTCAGTAAAGTCTTCGCCAACGACGAGAGAAAGTGCAAGCGCAAATGTAACGCTATTAGAGAGTGTACGATCTGATCTTTGACCTTTACTAAGTTCATTCGGTCCATCGAGGAAAATTCTTTGTGCGATTCCGCTCGTCAACAATTTATTATATCCCACCATTTTGTTAAAGGAAAACATTAAAATAGAATCATGTAATTACTTAAATCCTAAATTTCCTCTGTGAAATCAAAACTTCGAAAGGATTTAATTTCCAGTTTATATATTTAAACGTTAACCACTATATCATTCTTTGAAATTCTTTGGATAGCAATTGACTTTTTCATATAAATATATATTTAAGTATTAATTTATATATCATACAAATGCTAACAAAATAATTCCTTGGCATACATTTATATGAAATATTTTTTTATAGAAATCTGCCAAGTAATTGCGAGAATTGACTTGAAACATAAATTGAAAATTATGCATAGTTCATTATTTAAGAAGTATCATTTGGGCAATGTATGTTATTAATTATTGTAAAAGAGAAATACGTGTAGTAATAGTAACTAGAAACCATACGTATACTATACTTTTTTAATATATCTCTATAAATTCGTTAAATTCCTCTAGAATATTATCAGGAAAACTATATATATATATCAGTGTATGATTTATGCTGTCTTCCCATTTTCAGTCAACATAATAAGTGTTTAGAGGGCCACTCCCTGTTAATTAAAGTTTTTTTATGCAATGTTACGTCGTGTGTAGCGCGGAGGACAGAAGCCCGGATACAATATTGCATGCGAAAAACTCTCTGTGAACCTGTTCTGTGATTATTACGTTGTAATTTACTTTTGCTGGCAACCGTATTATTTTTGGTGAAATTGTTTCAGTACATGAAGCCAACAACTATATGGTTAAAACAATTTCATGACAATAGAAAATTGGAAATTACTTTGTCGACATTTGTTCCCTTTGTATGTTTAATGTACAAACATAGTAATAGACGCCTTATTTTTTCGTATTAATATAGATAGTTCTAACTTGTCATGTTTAATATAAAATGAAAAACACGTTTTAAGGAATGCTTAACGCTCATTTTCTGTATAGAATTAATTCGTTTGGTTAACTTTTGATATTTAATCCGGGCTATGTATTCGTTACGTCATTGTTCTTTATGCTGCGCCCATGGCAGTTGAACATAAATAATAGAAAGGCACGTCGTGTGTTTATATTTCGACGAATCATTTAACAACTAGGCTTCGTTTTTTAGTGATTTTTTACCTGACGCGGATATCGCGTCGTTAAGACTCGGGATAATCCGTAGTAGAAATTGCATTCTCATAAAACTGAGCTAAAGTTTTCATAACATTTCATGCAAGGTTTTGAACTCCATTGTCGGGGTGTGGATAAAAATTTTACACCTCTCGGCAGATGCTTCAGAAAGATAGGCAGTAATCTATCATGAATATAGCCAAACATAAAAAATTTCAATATGTTCATTCCTGCATATTTTTAAAAACTGATCATTTTTAGATTATTAATAAAATGCTAAGGAAGTGTGAAAACATTCTATCAGTCAAAAACTCTATTTAACATTTTATTTTTAGTGTTCGGATATAAGAAAATTAATTGATGGTTTGAATAATTCCTACTTTTAATTTGTTTTTCAAATATAATATGCTGTATTGACAATGTCGTAAGGCAATATAAATAATAATAATGGGATTTACTGTCGGAAAAATAGGAGAAGGCAAAATTATATGTAATAGCATTGAAATGTAAAAGCCGACATAGCATTCTCCCTCCCCTTTAGACTGGAGTGAACTAAATAGGTCCATTATCGCCTGACTATTCAGTCTGTCTTGCTAATGTCCTTAATTGTTCGCTCCAACGTTCTCATTTACTTTGCGTAACGTTAATTTTCTTATTCCCAATCATATTTTTGTAGTTCGCATTTTCCTAAAACAATTTTTTTTTATAAAAGCGTTTCAAAAATTAAACTATACTTTCCTTATTTCAACCTGCCACTTCGTCAACATTATCGTTGTTAAATTTCATAACACATCAAACGTATACTTACGACCGCACATTATTGTGGATCGGTTGTCTTTATGTGAAAAATCGGTAATGTATAGTTTAATCGTCAAGTCAACGAAATATGTGATGAAAATAAACTAACGAATTCTTACTCTTGGGAAGAATTGTACCGTGAATTATTGAATTTTAATTCTGCAAATAAGGAGGCATACAAACTACTAAACAATTATATTTATATTCTGTTATGTAATTTAATTTAACTTAAGTTCGGATGCATTAGTAACCGCAAAATTTTCAAACAAATTGTTGTAATTCTAATTTTTGTAATATAGATTTCATTGCAAACACTGGAGTCCCCAAAATACTGTTGCGAATGTTGAAGATGTATTTTAGTTGTGTTTCTTTGTGTATTAAACCGTTTTATGTATAATCTATGAGTATCCCCCTCGTCACAAGAATTGTGCGCGCCTTCCTGAATGCTACAAGCAATACAAATTTAATATCGAGGGTATATTCGACTATCGTGCTAAGATTTCCCGATAGAGGATAATTTGGAAGTGCAATACTCTTTAGACACTTTATAATAGGATGATATATAAATGTAAACGTTTTATATTTTCTCTAAGCATTTTTAATTATCAGTAGAAAACTATACCTTCTCATTTCTTTTTCGCCTAACCTTTTTACTACTTACTTTACCGATTTGAATAATCAGAAAATTTCAATCTTTAGATGAAGTTATTTCCGCGGTCCGCTACTGGCCTTAGTGGCCCTTGAACTTCCTTGTTTACTGAAATTTAAGCTGCTATGTGACTTTACCAAACGCCAATCGGACTCGGCGCGTCTAACAGAATTTTAAGAGAGACCATTGAACCAGGATATAAAAAACTTAGGTATTTCAAAGAAGAATGGTTATAAAACAATCATTATTAAGTTTCAAATTCAAATAGGTTTAAAAATATAATATATTAAAATTCAAATAGGTTTAAAAGTATAAAATATTCGCAAAAATTATTTTTTCACTTCGATGAATGTATTTAACAATATTAATGAAATAATATCAAGCTCTCTTTTAAATGAGCTGCCTTATTTTAGGCGATTGACGTTCAGTAAAAAAATGATTTCAATGCCGAACTTGAAACTATGTAGCAGTCTAATATTAACGGTTGTTTCGCCATTAAGTAGACATATTCCAGACATGAAATATCCATATACTTTTCAGAGACTTATGTACCGAGATAACGGGTCCCATACGCAAAATGGAGAATTAACTCCACAATCTTAAACGTGAAAATAGACCTTTGGTTACGACCATCGTAATAATGAACATATTAAACCAGAAAGATATTAAAAAATAATTTAGTGCCAAGGATAAAGCAACCTTCCACAGTCTTCGCATTTCGTATCCCATTATGGAGCCAGTGATTCATTAAAGGGAAAGGAGAGTGCTAGGTATGGTGTTACACGTCTACGGGCAGCTTTATCTGAAACAGTAGTGTCGGTAAATTCGCTAGTCGGTCTAAAGAGATTTACAGCTCGAATGAAGAGAAAAATAACGATTTCAATTGTAAATCAATAAGAAATATTTAAAATAGTTTGATTTAGAAACATTGCTTAATCTAATTTGCTGTCGGGAAATGGTTAAGATAAATAGGAAAATTGAGATTTTGTTAAACAATCATATTTATATCTCCTGAATATAAGTTCGAAAAGATTGTATTGGGAATTACAGACTTTCCATGCTTTGAATTAATATTAATTTCTCCTGAATAGGAAATCCTTGTAGCAGCACTTCTTGGTATTGTTGCCGTCAAGGATATAGTGTTTTGTATATTTTTTAATAAAAGTTTCCATACAATGGAAGACTGAACTAATTATTACCGTGAATATGAGCAGATACGTATTCTTACGTCTAACGTCTTTAGATGAGGTATCCGTTTGAAACGTCAATGAATTGCAAGGAGACGGAACAAACGAACAAACGTTTTCCCTGTGAAGAAGGGAACGCTGTTTGCCTTCGAAGCCTGTCACGGAGTCGCACCGATCTAAATAAAGCTGAATAAAGCTCTTTCGTAAAGTATAGAGGCTTTTTGAACTCAGAGTTAAGTTTAAAACGTTGTAATATCTAATTTATTGACTACGAAGTTCATGTTGTATTATGGATACTACATATATATATATATATATATATATATATATATATATATATATATATATATATTTGTGTGTATAACATTTTCCGACTGTTATTCAAGACTTGTAGGAGAATTCAAGGCAATAAACTATCAGAGCCACACATCGTATAATGTCACATCTAGTTGCATGAAATTGTTGGTTATTATCCTGATAATACATACGTATGGAAAACTCGACGGATGCAGGTTGACTACCAATCTTAGTAAAAACTCATTTGCCGACTAATAAAAATTAATTACAACGAATGCTGCATTAAAATGTAAATAAATCGGAAGATGTTTGAAATTGTGTTGTACAAAGGACTCAGCATAACAACGCGCAAATCTACGATATTTTTCGTCGCCGAAGCCAATTGTCAAGGGACGTCTGGATTCGGTGATTTATTCGGGCGGAGGGAAGTGCTGCAAACTCTCCTGAGAAATGGGAAGCTGACATAATAAATTAGACGTTTATATGCACCTACACCTAGACAGTCATTATTTCCGAATATGCAAATCCATTTTAAAATGTCACACAACCTTTTCTAAAAAGTCTTATAATCCGAAAATTCTATTTAATTACAATGCTGTGATTTCAATTCCTTGTGGTAGAATTAAAAAATAAATTATTTTCCAGATTACTGCATTGAATGTGGAGAAACAAATTTTTTAACGGAAAATACAGATTTAGGGATTGGTTGAAATGATACACGAAATTTTTTGAAGGAAGTTGTTTGTTTATATTTATTTTCCGGTAGTTCTCAAATAATAAAATTGGATTCACCACAAGGATATACATAAAATACGTAGCAATACGGAACTGTGATTTACATAGATGATTATTTATATTTTAAAAAAATAGGGAAACAAAGGGTTTTTATTACTGTAAAAATGATGTCTTGTAAATGCATATTTCTTAAGACGCGCTCGAAGAATCGCAATTAATATTCGCATAGATTAAATTAAGGAGTGAACAGAAAAGGAACAGGAAAATGTAAACAATTTATAGATGGTAACCTTCGTCCTGCACGATTCAAATTTTCCATCGGAAAATAGTGAAACATAAAAACAGCGTACAAAAGAAGTTTAGGTTGTCTGTATTGGAAGTTGTATGTTTCAAAACATGATCTACTTAGCCCAAAAAGTTTGTAAGGGGAATTTTAGAGGACCCTCTATTTTAATTCAGCATGAAATATTGCTGTTTAATATTTTACTTAAGGTTCACCGAACGAACGATCGAAATTAGTATTTTATATTAAATTCATTCTCCAGGAAAGTTTGTATGTGAATTAACCTGTAATTGTGACAACTAAAAAAGGAAGACAGCTGAATGTGGAAATTCTTTCTGTTGAATCTTACGACTGCGAAAGTGCTCAATGCGGTGGGCGTGACGTAGTTGGCGATGTCTGAATAGCGTAATTAAAAATAAAGCTTCAACCAGGCTTGTGTGTTATGTAAGTAATGAAAATTTTTCAATTAATATCAGCTTTAAGATGTATTATGTATAGTAGGTAACTCAATCCGGAGCTGAATAAGTTCCCTCGTTCATTATAACACTTTTAGGTTTCTGGTTTTAAATACTATTGCGTGATTTGAGGGTTTCGAGAAAAATGGAACGATAACAGTTCAGAGTCATAGAGTAACGTGTCTGCTATTATGAATCAAGTGTAATTAATTCTTTGGAAGCTAGGTTAGGCGTCGCTAAAGTAGAAGATAAAATGAACGGTAAATTTAATCGAATTCGCCACTATCGGCAAAACTGACAGAGGCGACGTAATTAAAGCTTTGCTTCAGAAAAGCAGTCCACCCCACACGTTGCAGAGAGGGCGTGCAGATCTAAATGAAGTTTCGCATCTCCGAGCAAGCGCCAAAGAGAACCTTTTAAGCGCGAAGAGAGGTCCCAGTCTCAAGAAGAAAATGTCGTTCTCACTCCTCGCGCGTCCCGGAATCAATCATTAGAAAAGATCCCATATTTCTTCGGTGGTCCGAAAAGGAAGCGGGGAAATGAGTTTGATTTTAAGACTGAAATATCTGCCTTACTGTTCATCGCGGACGCTGTCTCCTGGAATAAGTAGGGCCGAAAAGTATAATATTAATTGTCTGTAATTGGACAAAGCACGATGATAACTTAATTTATAATATTCAGAGTACAAATGGGATGAACAAAGAAAAATATCAACAGTACTCACATATTTACCTATCAATGAACTCAGACTAATGTCTGATTTAAATCAGTTACAAACACCATTTGGATTTATATCTGTGTGATTGTATCATACCGACATTTTTAATGCGAAGTAACGTTATTCAAACGCTGCAATCAGGCCTACTACATGGTAAAAGCGGCATGAAAAGCAAACATTTCAATAAACAGTTCACATTATTCAATTGCGACAGTTCGAACAACGTTACGAACTTACATGAGTATCGGACAAAGGCATTATTTTTTTCTCCACATGTTGAATACAATTACCAACTCTTATGACGGCTGCATTCCTGCGGTGTAACGTTTTTAAATTCAATTTAAGCCATTCATGATTTATAACCATTATTATACAGGTACCGTTTATGGCTATGTTTAAAATTCACGAAGCAGATCGGTCAGAAAAAGAAAACCTATATTAATATTTGTACGCGAGGTGTCGAAAGCGAGCGCTGAGAATGCGATTCAAATTTGCTGCGTACTCTGTATCAGCAATTCCGCCTGTGCGTCGTCAGCTCAATTATGCGTGCACGGAGATGGAAAATGATCTGAACGCGCTCTCAGTCAATAATTGGGCTAACATATTCTCCCGCAGTAATCAGTATCGTTTACCAAAACCAATATAAGCAAGGACGGCTTTTACGAAGCTTTCGCATTGAGTAATGCGGGGTTGGGAAATCATATTTGGAACCCGTTTGATTCTCATTGTAACATTTATACCTACATATTCTTTTTCGTGCCTTTTCCGTTCCGTGCATCCATATATCATGAACGTATTTTTTAGGGTTTTCCATCCCTTAAAATTTTACAGCCTTTATATAATACTAGCTGAGTGCCCGGCGTTGCCCGAGATGTCATTTATCCATAACCCCCCCGATTTGTTTAATTATTTTTAAGTAACGCAACTCGACCCTCCTACCCCTAAATGTGTTATCGGCCAGGTTGCATTGGTTTGAAATTAACTAAATTAAATTAATAATGTGGTACTTAATTTAGTAATTTTCGAAATTAAATAATTAATTTTTGTTTAAATTAAAAACTATTTGTTTAATTTTATTTATTTTTCTGCAAATAAATTGTTTCTAAGCGTAATGATGTTGGCGTTTCCATATTCATCTTCTTCGTGACCCGTAACTTTTTTAAAAAAAATCATAAGTACTGTACTTACAATAATTACAAATGTAAAATTATAGTCAATCATTTTTTTATTCGTTCCGTAAGTCTTCATATAAAGTCCCATAAACACAATTAAATGGCTGTCTATAAGGAGAAGAAACAGTAGCTGGTGTCTCATGCAATATTCACGTGCATATCTTGTTCTATGCATCTTAAATAAAATAACTTCCTAAATAACGCACAGACGGAATTAATTTTAATAAGAAAGACAGCTTTCCCCGTGTAAATTATTAACTAATTGTCTCACGGTTACATACCAGGTTCTGGATGTTGACCTTCTCCAAGGCTGTCTGCAGCCTGTGTGGCGCTGCCTGACGTCTGCGAGGTATACCATATATGGTGGTCGGACGTTGCTGCGATCTGATTGGCCGCTGAGGATCGCCTGACATTTACTACGCGACATGGAAAAACATGTGTCCTGGACGCTGCGGTCAGGCGATCCTCAGCGGCCAATCAGGTCGCAGCATGTCCAAACACCATATATGGTATACTTCGTAGACGTCAGGCAGCGCCGCACAGGCTACAGACAGCAGTTGAGAACGACAACGTCGAGAAATCTCAACCTGGTGCGTATCCGTGAAACATTTATTAAACATATAAATTGTTACTTTAGCAGACGATATCATAATATACATATATATGTCACACAATGTGTCAATGTTTAAATTCGAGATTAATTACACTGTGACCAAGCAGATATATTCAACGTTCAATCAACATGACTGAGCAAACGTTGAAAACATCAAAACAAAAACCTTCCTTCTACTCACACATCCTGAAGATGTTACATATATGTACAGAAACGTTTTTTGTGTTGTTAATTGAAGATTTTATGATTAATAATTATTTTAATTACAAAAATCGTCTGTTAATGGCCGTTAAATATTCATTAATTTGGTTTTATTAAGTCTCTGCTTTTATGAAAATCTGTATCTTCAGTATTTCAACTTATCTGTTTAATTAAGTTTTTATCCTCATGAGATTTTGATCTTTTCCTCTTGCGGGACACATAATTTTGAATATCCTACTATTCATCATATATTTATATACCTCTTTCTGCATTGGAAAATAATCTCGATTGTATTTATCAGACGGAAATATCGACTGTTTCCCAAACCCCAAGGGTGCTCTTTCCCCAGGGTGTAGAGGATGGAAATTATATTCACATAACATCGCTAGAAACACTATCAATATCTGTGACCCCTAAAAATATTTATCCGACTGAAATATCGACTGTTTTAACATGTTTAAATATTTCTACCCTCGGCCACCTCCACTTCTGGGGGTGGTATACGCGTCCCACCCAGACAGTGTCTGTTTTCTGGTCTCAAAGAACACGTGTAGGAAATTTGGTGAAATTTGCTACACCGGTGCAGATTTGTATAAGGAACATATATATATATATATATATATACATACATACAAACAAACAAACAAACGCTCTGCTTTATTTATTAGATTGTAAAGTTGTTCTCTATATCTTCTAATAAATAAAATAGACTGTTTGTGTGAATGTTCCACGTACAGGAGAAAATATGAGCAAATTTCGTAAAAGTGTTTCTCTATAACCGAAAACACACTGTGGGGGTAAAAGACGACTATCAACCCCGGAGGCGGGAGTGGAAATTTTCAAACATGCTAAAACTGCCAATATTTGCGACGAATAAATATTTTACAGGGTCAGTGAGAGTCACAGTGTTCCTCCCGATGTTCTTCTACCCCATTCTGTATTGGAGAGGAGTACCTTTAGAGGTGGGGGTGAGGGGCGTTACAAAAAACGCAAAAAACAACCAAGATTGGAGTCAAATCCAGGGTTTTGGATGACGTTGAGCTTAATCATGACATTCAAATTTCCGTTTCACCCGCAGGAGCGGGAGTGGACGGGGTTGGAAGTTTTCAAACATGTTAAAACTGTCGTTATTTTCGTCGAATTACTATTTTTCGGGGTCAATGAGATTCATAGTATTTCTTCAGATATTTTTATGTTAATTTCAAAATAAGAGGGGAGCACCTTTAGGGATGGCAGTGGAGGTTCTGGATGTCGCTGAGTTTAATTATGACAACTCGGGAATTTCCGGGCACCCACCTCATATCTCTCTAAAATAGAAAGCAAGATGTTATTTTATTAAGGACTTGAAATTTAACTGTTTCTAATACTACTATAATTAGAAGTTCATAATATGTATTTTTCGTGGAATAATATAAATAATGTATGAGATATCTGAAATAACTTGAATCTCTAGAACAGTTTCTGATATAGAATCTTCAAATTTTCTCTATAGCTTTCGACGACTTCTCACATCAGTCTAAGAAAAACAATCACTCCATGTTATACACAACTGAGGATCTTAACACATGTGAAAATCAATTAAATTAATAGGTATTATATAGTGTTTTCTAAAATCACGGTATCATATTTACAGTGTATAAAAACTTAAGATTTATAATACATTGTGGGTGAAGTAGTACTGTTTTAATTCAATACAAAATTATTTTAAGGAAGCTTTTTTTTAAAAAAATTATGGTATAATATATCGAGATGTCTGTTCAAAATTTTACTTTTTCTAATGCAGTATGAAAATTTAAGAGTTAACGCGGAATAAGTATCAAATTAATGTCTGTTATATTAGAACGTGAAAATAGCCAAATACAGACAATGTTTGAATTAAAACCAGTAATTTTGACGTGTGAGCCGTTCTCAGCTCTCGCAGTTGGAAAGGAGAGAATAATATTTTATTATTATTTCTCTGATTTTGAACTTAGATTCCGACAAGTCGAGCCCCCTCGGTTAGCTTTTAGAAGTGTATGTTCCTTGGGCATACGGTAAGAGTTGTTCGCTGTTACTATTAGAACAGTCGGTCAGCTGCCTCCTAAACTGGTCGAGGGAAGGAGAATGGAATGCTGCGTCCCCACAGCAAACCCTCTGTCGCCATCGGAAGGGCGTGGGATAAGTACCAAGTGCCCGACATACCTGATGCAGGTTTCCTACGGTTAGTCCTGCATCACTTTTAGGTAGCAGTCGGGTAGGATCCTTAAACAATGACCCGGGGCTCTAACGATTTTTCATTTCATTTTTCTTATGTAAAACTAAATTATGCATTACATTTTATTTGTTTTCTACATTTGCGTGATGGCGGGCGGGTACCGCTGTTCCGGAAAAGGAAGCGGGAGTGGGAGCCCCTAGTGTATAGTAATGACGATGCACTCCCCCTATTTTCTGAAGAACAGACTAGAGACTATTTTTGATTCTATGCAGTTTAACAAGGGGATGGTTTGTAAGAGACGTAACTTCTTCACATATGTTCTGGGACACAAATGCCTCCTGCTGTGAAGTTCGTGATTGTGTTGACTAGCTGCGAGTGACAGTGTCATAAATCCCTCAAGCATTTGCAAGGATTGACAGAAAGGACGCTTCAGTTGTTCTGACGTCAGACTTTCATTTGTTTGTGACAAGTGATTCATGCTGAGAGCCTCTAGAAAAAATATCGTGCTCTATTTAGCATATGACCATTTGAAAGAAACACTTTATTCTCTAGGAATTTTGCATATAAAATTATCGTGCACCTAAACTATTAAAGTAATAATTTTAAAAGTCAATAAATCGAAAATTGACTTTAGATTAATTTTCCGGGTTAGAAAACAATCGTATGGCGGGAAATTTCGTTACAGCGAGCGTTAAATGTTGCGATTCCTGTGAGATTAAAACAGTTTCTATCGGGAGGATTCTACGTGCCATTCAGGCGGTTTTATTCGATGTTAACGTGTTTTCCAGTTGATTTGTCTCAAATAAACGTGTAACCGGATTCGAGCTTTTCGACTCAGTCTTTAACTTTGCCACAGCACCGATCAATCGCTCCGAATCGCGCTGATTGAGACGACTTCTGAGTCTCAGTTGGCCATAATAGCAGTTTCAGGTAAAACATAAACGGCTCAGAATGAAAACGCCACGCTGGACACATCACTGGACAAAAAGGAAACACCATAGTGAAACTCCATATTTCGGTTACGGAGCAAACGGCATAACTAATTCCGTAATCAAGACATACACGTAAAACTGCGGCCTGAACTTTAAATACGTCGTGAAGAATGTTTAACGTGTCTGTAAAGTAAATTTTGCGACACGGACGTTTGTGATTTTCGTATATGGGGTCAATGTAGAATTTAAATAACGGAACAATATTTTTGTAGACTCGAGACACATTACGTATATGTAAACGAAATAATTTGAAAATATTATGCAATTAATATTCAATTCAAATTTAAGAGTTAAATGTAAACAATATTAATGTCTGTTTGTTAATATTCGAACGTGAAAATGTTCAAATAAGGAAATATTTAAATTACAAACAGTAATTTTGACGATGTTTCATAAAATACGTTTCCAACAATTGTTGAATTTATTTGCTGGACTGCAGAAATTGCATGTATTCTTCCCCATTTATTTATCTGCAAACAAGGGTCTTAATATCCTTATTTCAATAAATAATTTATGAACGTGGGAACGTTAAGTGGACCAATGACGCTACCCCAGGTAGGAAATTACCCAGCCCCAAAAAATTTACTTCTCATTTAACTCAATGGCATTTGTCGCGCAAGATAAAGAAAAAAAATCATTAAAAGCGAAATAACGCGGTAATATTTTAGCGTCGTAAATCATTTAATTTGAACGGGTGAAACTCGAGAACTGGCTGCGGCAAGCTTCTTTTTCCGACAACTACAGTATTTTCTTTGTGTGGGAATAGCAGCGGATTAACACAAAGCGTTCCCGCTTTTTCTTCTCCTGGTCACTTGTTTCAGAACTAGAAAAACGATTTTGCCAATGTGGTGCAGTCACGTGTTTTCGTGCTTAGACTCACGGAAGTTAATTTTCGGAGCATGGAAATAAATGGTTCAATTTAGTTACATCGTAGAAATTCAAAACGATATGAATGACTTCCATGTCTCTCGAACAAAAAGATAAATTGAACGAGGAATTTTCTTAATGCTATAATTTTTAAACACTTACCTTCAATGTTAAGTGCATTACAAATTCACAACCTAGAACAACCGCTTCCCGCACGCGGTATTCTAATAACAGTGCAGGATATAATTATGAGCGATGGTGCTTTTGTAGCTGCTCCGGATGTATTCTACATGACTGAAATTCTGTCATAAACAATCCTTCGATAAAGCATTTTTTTCTCTCTGTTTTGGACTTGAACAACTTACTGTTACCCTAATATCAAAGGATTAATCGTTTGAGCAGCGTCCCAAAGGGTAGGTTTCCTCTAATGAGTAGGTTAAGCGACCGTGTCGCAGTCGATACTCTGACAGGCCAACAACTGAGGACCCTCCAAGTTGAACCCTGATGAGAGCAGAGAGGCTCTAATCAAATACTGTATCCGCCATTATGTCCTTTACGTCCTCGTAACTAGATATCTCGATTTGATGGAATTACGTTGCCGGAAGGACAAGAAGAGAGGGGGAGAGGGGGTTGAAGATGTCGGCCACAATCTCAGGTCCAGCCTCCCCCAAGCACTCGCTCTTCCAGATAACGTGCCGACTTTTTGACTCGCCATTTGTTTTAAAGAGATTCCCGGCGAAGTGGAAAACAAGAATGTGAAGAAAAATTCTTCCAGGATTACCATTTTAAAAAATCGCAGCTATTAATTTACAGCTCAGCAAGAAATCTTGGAGTATAAGATTTTGTTACACATATTTCACTTAGGTCTTTTCAAGGAACAATTTCCGAAGTAACAATAAAATAAAACCATGCATTAACATATCTGTTGTTATTCACAGAAAAAGAAAACGTTCGCCAACTCTTGAATAAAGCTGAATTATTATTAAAGTGAATGTATTATTTTTAATTATATCATTTCTACGTTTTGTTGTAACTATAGACGCTTTATTTAAATTTTACACGTTAAAAGATGAAAAAACATGAAAGGAGGGGTTAGACAAATCAATTTTAAAGCTCATTTGGTGTAGGGGTCAGTGTAACTTTCACAGAGGTCCGGGGTTCGAATCCCGGGGAGGGCATGGAAATTTGTATGCAAGAGAAGCTCTCGTCAAATCAATCCCCAGATAAGGAAAAAATGAGTTTCCGTACTGAGTCACTAATAACCAGAGCTTTTGATGCGACTTTAAATAAATCAATATAAAGAAATAAATTTAGATAGGTACTAAAAATGTAAGTTTTGGAACAAAAATACGATGTGTTTTTAAACGAATCGCTAAAGGATTGGAAGTACTGGCAATGCATTTAGCCGCTGTTAATTTGAAATCAAAATTGTTTACGAATGTTATTAAAAAAAATTGAAAATTTAATAATCACAACGAATCTCTTATGTGCTCCTAGTTCCGTTTCGAAGATGGAAAGAGAAAATGGTCATCAGCGTAATTAACATAAAACACAATATTAGTATCAGTATATTTCATTTCATTTTTCCAAAACTAAATCTTCCACGCACTGCCTTCTACTTCGCCTCTTAATATAAAATTTATTTTTTGCATAGCGAACGTGGGGGAAGGGGGGGGGGGCGCAATTTATCGGGGCGATGTTGACACGACCGGAGCTTGAAAATTATCGCCTTGCCCTCCTTCAGACGATCTTCAATCTATCATCCTCTGATGGCTTCTTGCTATTAATAACGCTAATGCACCGGCTACAACAAGCGCGCGTATTTATTTATTTCGCATTATACAATGTACGCTTTCAAGGATCTGTATATCATGTCATGCTCCAGGGAAAGAACATAATAGAAATTTTCTCCTGAAACTTTAGAGTACACATAAACTAATAGCAAATAAAAAGTTTCACGAAAGTAATATTTGCGAGGTTTCGTTAATGAAGCAACCACTGGCACTGGAATGTTGTGATAGTTGCCTAATATGTCCCCTGCAAAAAATTAAAACCACCTTTATTTAATTATTAATTTTGAAATAGTAAAAAACAAGAATAATGTACAAATTAAGAATAAACCGTGGCTGCTCTTAATATTATCACCACATTTCCAGACCACTCGTTATATATAGCTGTATATAATTACTGTCATTTACAACGATTACTTTTTATATAAAATAATAGTTACCGTGTGACAGTCGGTTTAAAAAGCACTATAGTCGTCGCCACGAAAATTTAATAACAAGTACCCCTCCCCTCGCCCAACGTTATTCTGCCAGATCGTGCAATCCCTCACTACATACTTAGTTGGACGTATTACATTTTCTTGGCGCAGACTATAGGTACCTTTGTACGTTTTATATCAACAGCATTTATATGAACGTTTAATTTATCATGTTCTTTGTTTTCAATTTAATATTTAATTAGAGCGCAGAGTCTAGAACTTTTAAAAAAAATTATTTTCCCTCCATAGATTTCACTCCCCCCTTTTTTTTCTCTGAAGTTTTCGTATTTTGTAGTAGTTGTTGGTTCGTATAAAAAATAACACTGATTTCTGGACAATATAGTAGTTTAAATAATTTGATAATCCCCTTCTCTGTTTCTAAAATGTTCTTGTAGGAAGATAATTTATTTTAACTGAAAAACCGATTTCAATAATCAAATAATTTTTTTAGAAAAAAAAACCGTTAATCTTAATTGAACGTTTCTGAGATACTGCATCCACGGCAAGGAAATTAGGCGAAGTCGGAATAGTTCGAACTGCCTGCCGCAACCTTAAATGAGAACACCGCAAAAACTTTAATCCGCCTGATATCCTGGCCGCGACTATAGTTGTTTACTTTCAAACTATATAAAAGCTGCAGCAGGAATTAAATTACAAAAATACGTAAGTAGGCATGGAGGATTTTTAGATTCAATAAAAATACTCATTTCGTATATTGAGATGAAAGTAAATTCTAAAGTTTTAATGTAGTTTGGAAATATTTTGTTGTTGATTTTAATGAATACAATGTTAAAAGCAAAACAATGTTAAAATATAAAACATACGATGATGATTCGGAGTTTGTTTCAATTTAACAAGGAAAAGGTGCACTACGATATATTATTATAAGAGAGTGTGATGTAACTTTACATATAATTTAGGAAATATGTGAAAGCATTCGCATTGTATACTGTGTCCGTTCGATAGGTTTAAGGTTAATGTTGTTCTTGAACGCAGATTCTTATTCTCTCGTGAAGGATCACGACATATATCAACCGAGGGTTCTTTTAAACGAATATGAAATATGGAGAGGAGGAAGCTTCCCAAATCCCAAGTTCACAAACATGTCAACGGAGAGCTGTAGGCAAATTTGTCTACGTCTCGAAATGAGGAACTACATTCTCCTACGACCAGCTGTGGACTGGAAACCTCGAATGGATTTAGGAAGCAGTGCATTTAGAGGATTAGCAAAGAAACATTTTAATCTGTGTATTGGCAAATGTTTTTAATAAATAACACGATAGATACAATGTATTCAGCTGAGGTTAAGAAGCATACGTTCTTGATAGAAAACTTGATACATTCAAGTATTATGAGAATGATTATTCAGCAGTTGTTATATTAAAAATTCGTTTGATCTACGATACTTTTATAAAGAGTCAACAGAATATGCTGTTTACGACCTGAGATATTCCAAAATATATAATACTCATTTTTTTATGGGAATTTGTTCTTGTTGGCCATTTTTAAATGTAAAGATTTGGAAAGCTGTATTTCGTTGCACATGTCATAAAATGCTATAAAATACTGCTATGCGGAGGAACTCGTGAATAAATATATTCAAAAGCTTTTATGTTACAATTATAAATATTTTAATCGTAAGTTCCATTAGTCAGTTGAGGAATTCTTATACTGGTGTAAATATATCAGACTTTGTTTCTTGGTGATCAGAAATCGTTGTCATGGTTCATTTTTATGGTAATATGTTGTTTAATCTAGATTCTGGTTTCTAAAAAAATGTTTTGTTTTCCTACCTATGCCGTTTTTTTAAATTTGATAAAATAGTTAAATTGTTGCTCCTAGATACTTAAATGACTGTTGGGAATTATTTGATTGTAAAGAACCAGTGGTTAAATATAGAAGGAAAAATCAGGAGCTCATTAGCGACGCGATATTTGTGACGCCGGAGCGAAATAATGTTTGACAGTTCTTGCTTGAAATTGACCTGATCTATTTGTATGGTTTATTCGTCAGCTTAATGACTTACCTTTTCACCATAATAATCAAAGTTTAACAATAACGACCGAGCACAGTTTGGGGCGTATCGTCAGTTCCACTCTCACTAAACACAGCGGGAATTAGTTCTACTTACGGAACATCGACTCAGCGGCATTTTAATTAGGCATTTACGGCTCGGAGTTGTTAGCTCAATATTTCGAACTAAGTTTGACTTTCCAGATGTCTAATAACAATTCAGTGAGATTTAAGACGTCAGTGGGAGTAATTACGCGGCTTCAGAGTAGTTAATTATGTCTCAATAATTGCAACTTGGAGCGAGAATCACTTGGGTAATGTCATATATTTGTTCCATTTTTAGAGACTTTACGATTGCTAACGGGCGTAATATTAAATTATGAAAACATTACCAGATCTAACTGTGACATATTTTCTTAGTTTACAATTTTTTTCTGGCTTTTATAATTAAACTAGTCGGTTGCGGCGTAGCCCGGGTATTTATATATATATAAGTCCGAAAAAGTGTTAAATTCTACATTAATCTATTACTCAATATGTGATTTAACCTACCTTTGCTGATGGATTGCTAATTTAGTCAGAATATTTATGGAACCATAAATATTCCCGATACCACAAATTTCTAAAAACAAAATACTCTTAGGGCGGTGAGAGAGTCAAAAATATTCTTGGTACCTTAACAGGTTTAAGAAATATACAGGATACCCTAATACAGTAAAAACAGGACGTTCTATAAGTATATTGCTCCACGTGTTAAAACTTGTAAGCGGAACATTCTTTTCCCCTTCCACTCTACACTTCGAGTGGTTGAAATAAAACTTATCCGGAAATTTAAATGTCATATTTAAACTCAGCGTCATCCATAACCCCGGATTAGACTCCAATATTGGTTGTTTTCGCGTTATTTTTATGTATAGCCCTTCCACCCCCAACCCTAAATGTGTTCCCCTTCCATTACGTAAAGGTTTTAATTTATACACAACATTCTGGGAAACACTATCAATCTCATTGACCCCGAAAAGAATTTATTCGACTGCAATATCGGCTGCATTAGCATGTTTGAAAATTTCCACACCCGTCCAAATCCTCGTCTGGGCCGTCGGAGTGGTTCGAAAGAAACACGTGTACAAAATTTGGTCAAATTTTCTCCTCGGGTGTTGATTTGTATGCGGAACATACAATCATGCTCATATTCACACAGTCTATTTTATTTATTAGAAGATTATGCGGTATTGTGTATTAATACAATTAGATCGAATACAGTTTCTTCCGCGGGGCATGTATGTAGAAAATATTATTTTTCATTTATAATTCTTTGGCATGTAGTGATTGAGAAGCAACAAAAATTTCAGTTATTGTAAGCTGCCTATGTTTCGTGATATTATTAATAAATTACTAGATGATAAGCTAATTTATGACAGGAATAAATAGACAATAAAAATTTTTAGAACTGTTTAAGAACAAATTTATGTTTTATTGTTCTTGAGATTAAGTTCATTTTTTTACCTTTCGGTTCATGCTCGGACGTTTCGTTTTCCCGTCTGAAATAGTTACCTCACAGTTCCTGACGAACCGAATCAAAGGTCATGCAAAATTTCAGATAAGTTGATCGCCGTAAACCGTAGGTCAGAAGTCAGTGTACACTTCATGCCGAACTGAATCGGAAATGGACAATTAGGGCGCAGGTTACTGTCACTCGATATATTGCTACGAAGTCCCTTGCGAAATGGCAGCCAGAAGCTCCTCGTTAGTGAACATTCACGGAATGCGAATATGTTTTGTGGTTGCACGAGAGCGTAATTCAGATAAACGTTGCGCACATTATGAGCATCGACCGAGCGGTTACATCTTTCTGGAGGCAAACATTCGCCATTCGCAGCGTTTCCGTTCCGTACGTTTGATTATTAGTGTTGTACTCGAAGCAGTTCGCGTAGACGCACCCACGAAACCCAGTAAGTAATGACGTATTTAGAAATATAATTAAGGGCATATTTACAATCTGTCATATTGTTTTGACTTGAGAGGAAAATATTAAAAGTTTTGACGTCTGTTTTGAATGAATAAAACAATTGATGGCCTTATGCAGACACTTTTATTTATATTATCACGACGTTTCGATACCTTTTTGTATCTTCTTCAGATATTTTCTAATAATTTACAAATGATTAGATTTATAGTATAATTGTGCAAAGTAAACAAAGACAAGCTAAAGTACACAAAAAGAAACCGCTGAGTCTATGTATTACAAATTAATGTAATAAACTAACACAACTAAACAATTAATAAGTTATGAAATTCACAGAGTTATGAAAAAAGGGGTCCGAGGCACACAATTCACTTAACGCTAACAAGATTGTAGCAAGACTGAATGACATGATGTAGCTTTGAGGGTTTGACCTGACATCTGGAGATTTAGTAATACCCGTCCTGGATCTTGGGGATTTGGTTCGTGCAGTAAGACCATCTTCAAGCTTCAGTAACGTTGATAAATAACTTATGAGTAAATAAATGGAAACACAAATTTACAGAAAAATAACTTACAGGTAAAATTTATATTAACAAAACAGAAAAAAACAATTTAGAAAAATAAGGAGTTGTAAACATTGCTTAACTTAATTGTATCGTTGTGAGAATTGAGTGTGTTTTTTGTGCCCTTTATGTGTATCATTTCTGATAGGTTCCGTTTGTATAAATTTTGTTCAACATCTAACACCTCAACATTATCCAAATCGTGATTTTTGTCCAATGTATGCTTCGTTACTAAATTGTGGTTGGCCGTTTTGTAATTATTCTTATGCTCTTGTAGTCTTGTTCCTAATGCACGCTTAGTCTGACCAATATTTTCTACAATTAAGTTCGCTAAAATTAATTTTATAAACTACATTGTCTTGAGAATATTTATCTATTTATTTACCTTTTTTTAATGATTTTGTTAATCTTATTGTTTATTCTGAATACAACTAAGAATCTGTTGGAAGATTTTTTATTTTTTCACTTATTAACAAAAACGTGTGAATTACGTAGTTTAGTTGTGTTAGTTTATTATATTAATTTGGTAAGGAGTTTGTTGTTTTCATATTGTGTACTTTAGCTTGTCTTTGTTTATCTTTTACACTTATACTATAAATCTTATCATCAGAAAAATATTTAATTTAAATAATAATTATTACGTCGGATTTAGAAAACTAAATATATACAGAAGATGTATGTGTTCATATTAAATATAAGTTTTGTTAATTTTTTTCCTGTCTCCTATTCAAGTCAATTAACAAATAAAAAGTTTATCTTTCTTCACAAAGGATCTTGCAAAATGAAACTATATAGTCTTTGAGGATTGTATTTCTCGATAAAAATAAGACAAGAATAAAACAGGAAAACAAAATTCTTATATATTTTTATTTCATAATTTTATGTATCAAATAAATTCATTTTTCAACAAATTGATTTATTTCGAGTGAATAATAAATCGATTCACTCATTTTATAAAAATGTAGACACTTCCACACGGTAAACAAGGGACGGATTAAGGACACAAAATCTAAAATGTAACATAAACTCCATAAACTTAAACTGTTTATATTAAGTTTTAAAATAATATCATTTTCCGCTACTCCTGATTTTTTTTTAAAAAAAATATTTTTTAAGTCACACATTATTAGAGTTTATGAATTAGGATTGTGAAGAGGGCTTAAGGCTGAAAGATCCTTCATTAAATGAATTTAAGTGTTCCGAAACTCTAATTATTTGTAACTGATAAAGTTTTATTTTTCAAGAAATATTCAACAATATTTTATTTTAATGAATGTTTTAATATAATGTAAATAATTACCATTATCAGATAATTTTTATAATTCCAAACAATAATTGATCTTAAAATATTTGTTGAAAAGAACGTTCCCGTATAAATTTGTTCCCTCTTCAGGCTATTTAATCGAACGAAAGAATTGTTTTGACGTTATAAACGTTTTCTCATTCTAGCTATGAATAATACTTGTTAGGTTTCGACGGTAACGGAACATCCAACTTTTTGGTATGTGCTTTAACTCGTTATATACAATACAAGTTTATTTTTCTGAATAAATCCGATAACTAAAATTTGTAAAAATCACAAGTGCTGAAGGGAATATTTCACATTACAAAATTATATAAAATTTTTCATAAATAAAATGTATGAAACAAAAAGATAATTACTCAAGGGGCATTCGGGTCAAAAATAATAATTCAAAACACTAGTTGATATGAAATTTTTTCCATCTTCAAAACATATTTTGTAGTTAAAATTAAAAAAAATATGATTATTCTCATAATTATAAGCATTTGTCAAAAATTACGTAAGTACATCACTCTTATTATATTAATGTATATGTATGAGACGACGACGCAAACTATACTGTCGTGTTAAATTGGAGCCCACTGAAAATAAAAATGATGCATATCTGTTTAGGCTTAATATGACAGTTTAATATGTACAATTTGATTTTTAGCTGTATTCGATTGCTTCAAAGCCATTAATTTATACAAATTATGTTGTTAAAATATGAAAATATAATTGTAACGAATTCGTTAGTGTTTTAATATATAATATGCAGTTGAATTTGGATGCGAAATTTAATTACCAATGAAAGAAGTTGTTTATCTATGATTAGAGTTACTTTTTGGATGTAGCTGTATCGGATAAAATAATTATGGTTTCATTTTGGTCACACTGTTATTGCGTTTCCTACTTATTAAAGAACCTACGTTTTCACCATTAAAATTTGTTACTTTTCCTTTATTTTAGAATTTTTTTCATACATTTAGCTATCTACCCTGTAGTAGTTTACAATTAATTCAGCATAGAGAAATATTTTAGCTGCGAGAAGGTAAGACAATTTTTTCACAAAAAAGACAGCAGTGAGACAGAAATGTTTCCTTGATTAACGGTTGGAAAGGTAAATAAACTACGATTTAATTAGCATAGTAGCTTAAAAATAATGTCAGTCCAGTCTGAGTTAATCACTGAGCTCCATTATTCATATAATGCGAGGGAGCGTTTTCCCTAGAACTTGACACGTAAACGGGAGCCCTACGAACCTTCTCAGGTCGCTTTACAAGCACAAAACGAAGATCCTCGCTCACTTCGTCTATTGAATCAGGTGTTCGCCACTTTAGAATGGCGTCTGCCCACACCAACGGAATGATTTCGTATGTAAGCCACTTAGAGAATGTGCCAAGTTTTCATTGTTGGCAAAGAGAAAGAGAGTGAGAAGACGACGTAATTTCTGCCAATAATGATATTCCCCTCGCCTTGAACGTCTACTTCTGTGTTTCAGTCTTAAACTTCGCGGCAGCCTCAGAAGAATCGGAAGAGCTTAGGGAATTTAAGGAGAGGAGGAAGAAATGTGGAGTAAAAAATTGATACATATATGGTCTATAATTTCCGTGTGACTACCATTTATCCAGAAAGTGAAAAGAAAACGAATATACGAATTGAATACTGTAAGCAGTTTTGATAGGCTGATGAATAACTTGCAGAAATCGAAGGTAATGTGTAACTTATACAAACAGAAAACGGATATGGTTGTTAATGGAATCTATAATGTAATTTGCTGTTTATGGGAAATATTTGGCTTTTATCGGGTTGGCGTTCGGGTAAGTTCCGGATATTGCGGAAGTCTTGAATGTTTGTTTACAATAAATCAAATACAGCTGGATCTGCTACTGGAAATGTAGTAATAGTTCTCAGAATTAACTTATCGGCTTCAGATATTTTGATTACTGTTCGTTTAAACGCGTAGAAAGATACTGGTAAGGCCAGAATATGATCTTCGTGTTTATGAAAGTTCCTGAGTTTATTTATGACATTCAACTTGTCGTTTAACCCCTAGGGGCGGGGGTAGAAATTTTAAAACATACTCGCGTCGGATAAATAGTTTTCGTGGTCAAAGGGATTTTCAGTATTTATACAGATGTTTTCTGTGTATAATTTCAACCTCTTTCGTCATTGTAGGGGAGCACTCTTAGGGGTGGAGATGGACGGGCGTTTCAACAAAGTGATATTGGAGTCAAATCCGGGATTATGGATGTCGCTGAGTTTCATTATGACAACCCGGGCACACCGCTAGTGTTAAATAAATGTCAACTATAAGTCGAAACCTAACTTTTTTAAACGTTCAATACTGAGTATCTATAGTTAGACTGTGCAGGGAACCGAGGCCGGACATTATTAGAACGTTGGGTGACGTATGCCGGTGATTTACAACGGAACTTGTAACGTTACAGAAGTCAGACGATTGGTGCGGTAGGGTCCTACATAAGAGAAATAGGATACTATCACAAGCGGATTGCATGAAGAAGAAAATCAATACATATGGCAATCCTCATATAGCATACAATGTTAGTCGACGAAGGAAAAAATGTATAATTGAAGGGGTGGAGTACAAGTATTGATATGATAACTATATGCCAGTGGGAAACAATTGACTTAATCAGGCAAAATGTAGCCGAAAACTTATTGATATGAAGATCGAATGTGTTGTTCCGATCCGCGCATGCGTTCCTGACTGAGTTTTTCTTCGTTGCTATGAAATGATGCATATCATCTCCTTTCATTTTCCTTTCACGATGCTGTGGTACAGTCCGACCTCTGACATTTTCCGGCCTGCTAATCATTGCAAGAGTAATTAAACTGGTCACAATGCGCTTTGGATCAGCCTGCTTTTAATTGGAAGTTTCTTCCTGTTTCCTTCTTTGTCTTAACACAGGCGACGTTAGCGTCATGGTATTTAATTACGTCCCAGCTTCTTAGACGAACGTCAAAGCAATAAACTTAGTTTCCAGCAGCAGTTAAAAAATTGACACGTATGTTGAGACACTTCACGAGGTAATCGCTCAATATGTTTCGTCATTAATGTGTTAAATTTTTGTATCACGAATATAATAAATATCTCTTTCTTAAATTGTATTATTATTTTCACATATTAGTTATTTTTTAAGCGCGTAATTTCCAATTTTAAAGTTAAATATTGTGCTTCTTAATTTCTATACCGATCTTAAATATGTACTGACATTTATCAAGCGTATTTAGATTGAAGTACTTTGTTCTGGAGACAAGGCTGAACTTCTACGCTACACGACAAAAAAATTGTACTCAACAAGTAGTACAGCTTTGGTACGGGAAGAATATTCTACTCGGTGATAACCTTTGAATCTCCTTCAATTACAATTTTTCTATCGTTTAAGAAAGTAATATTTTAGTTTTCAACATACTGACTGCTTCGTATCCGAAATTCCATCAATACGTAATATTGGACGTGAAGCTTTGTTAAGTTTTATAAACAGCTCTTCACGGAACAATATTACGTGTTTCAGACGACTCAATTAATAACGCATTTACATGTTGACATATAACGTGAGGGTTTGACGTTGTTTACTTAATAATTCAAATAATTTTCTTTTCATAAAGATTATAAATAAAATTTCTGGTGTCGATATGAGATAGTATGTGTTTTTTAGACAAACGAGTAGCATACAAAATATTTCCCTTGGATTCCCGTTAACACTCACTATGTATTTCAAGAGGAAAATAATTTTGTTTCAACATATTTCACTTCAATGAGACAAAATTATATTTTAGAAAGGACTATTTTGCGTGGGTTATTTGTCTGTGTCCATAAAATGAAGTTGTGGTAACTCTCGTTCGGTCGAGAGTTAAATTATTACTACTTCATAAATTGTCGAGAAGTTCTCAAAACGCTGATGTTTTTTAGGCTACATTATTTTTGAAGTTAAATATCACATTTTGTGGGGATTTTTATGCATGTATTGCAATGAATATTCGAATTGGGAAAACTTTGCGAAAAGTGCTTTACACTTTAGATAGCTTGTTATAGGAGCAGATATTTTCTTTCATATCCAATAAGAGTTTAATAAGTCCCCCGTTCTAAGGGTGTATTTCTTATTACATTCTGGAAGGGACGTCAATTTTTCTGATGAGGAATGTATATATATATATATATATATATATATAATTTAGAATAATGATAGAAGGATCCAAATAGTTTTTCATTTAGAAAAATACTCCTAGTTAAAACGTTGCCTTTAGCATAATGGTACAACTGAGATTAGGCGTACTAAAATAATATTTTTAAATGAAATGTCACTTAAATATATTAAATTCATATATATAGTATGGATCAGGATAGAGGGAATCAACACGGTAGCGTTGCCACAGGTACAACATACTCAAATAGAATAATCATTATAATTACACTTCGTTCAAATAGTGAAATATTATTTGTCCTTCCGTATGTCTAAAAAGGCGATCAATGTAGACTTTTTATTTTTTTTCGCATCATTTTGATATTGATTTATGGGTTGTAGATGCAAAAAAAACCTTTTTAATATTCCAAACGCACATTATCTTCAGTAAGTCAAAACCAATTTCCTTGTAACGTGTGACTCAAATGGATAATTCTCACTGTTATCGTCTATCATTCTCTCAGTTATAGACATTAATATCACAGGAAGCAGCTCGCCATTACTCAAACGAGATACGAAGTCAATCGTCATACACGTAGACCTTTTCAGATTGATGGACGAAAAACTGTTCCAATAACTGGAAATTTATTTTAGAGATCCAATGAATGTATTCAGACCTTAAATGTCGAGATAGTAGTCACTCTACATCGACGTTGAATATCGTAAGTTTCCGCCTTTCTGAGTGTTCTGATTAGTCAGAGTTTCTATGCTTTTTGAAACAGTGGAGC
Organism: Zhengitettix transpicula; assembly: GCA_037074705.1. NCBI lineage: Eukaryota > Metazoa > Arthropoda > Insecta > Orthoptera > Tetrigidae > Zhengitettix > Zhengitettix transpicula. The sequence goes on along the minus strand of CM073595.1, from coordinate 59,658,303 downwards.
AATCTCTACTTCCACACTGTATTAACCTATAATGCACTTACTCTTCAGGACGTTATACTATTTCGTCGCTTTCTACTTCGTTCTGATTTGTCTGTCTTGTTTCATGTATCTCTCTCCATTTTATTGTTGATTTTTTTATTTCTGTTGTAAATAAATTGTTTTCTTTTGTGGTTCCGCCATTTTCTCGCCTTTTCTTTCTCTTTACTAAGGCATCGGAGTACCAGAAAAAAAAATTATAACAATATTACCACACTATTGTCAAGTTTGATAAGCTATTATTCTTAAAATTTTATTGAATATGTAAAATGAGTTAATTTTTCTTTCTTACTTTCTTTATTATCGGATTAATATTTCTGTTTTTATTTCTATTAAACTAATATATTATAGTACCTTTTTTTAAAAATGTTATTAATAAATGAAATTGTTTGAATGAAATTACGAATATCCCATTTATTACAAAACGATGAAATACAAATAAAATAAACCTCCAACGATATGCTTTTATTTGCATTATAAAAGCATAAATATGCATAAAAAATACTGTGTGGTTATTTTGTCGTCGTTTTTCGTATTAGTGGTTGTTGCATTGTGTTGTATTTCTCGTATCCTCAGAAAAAGATCAATTCTCTGGTTTAGTATTTTACTGTAATTTAGTTCACGATATTTATACGAACTAGGTTTTCTGTATATTGAAATATATTTGACTTTCTTGGCTCAATATATGTTATTTAAAAAAGATAACAGATTCTTTAAGTGGACGATACCCTGCGACAATATTGTAAATTTAATATATTATTTGATCGCAAAATAATATGGAAAGACAAGTGGCTTAGAGTAGATCTTAATTGTTAAATGGGCACAGAAGGGGGGAAAGCCGCTAAGAGCTTTAATGCAGATAATCCCGCAGTCTAGTTTGTTTTCCGTCAGGACGTCAGGTGCAGGGAAGAGCTCTAGCTCGTCTAAATAACGGACGCGCTAAGATCTCATTCAAAGTCAGCCTATTACATTGAGGTACAGTTTACGTGTCTATAAACACTATTTAATTACATTTATAAACCTATAAAATTATACAATTTATAATTTTCCTGTATTTGTTTCTTTGGTTTCCATTATTTCTTCCTATTATATACGATGTTCCACTTCATTCTTTAAATTTTATTTTAAATAATTCATCAGCCTACCTCATTCAGCTTACATTAGAAGATTACACCACACGTCTATGTCAGAGGGATTATTATTCGGCTGTTTCCTTATCTGATTGAGAGCAGATGTAAGTGTGGCTAAATTTTAGACGAAGTTCCACAGGCGGAGATGGAATGAGTGCGAGACCAACGTTTTGATGTTGTGTTGTGCAAACTCTTAGGTTGTGGAGACTATTTGATTTCATAGGATAATGTTTGACGAACATAACAACGAACGAGAGCCAAACAAAAACTACAAAACTGTATTGTAATTCAAGACCATTTACCATGGAACTTTATGAAATATTTCTTGCTAATCGTTAATTCATAATTGATTTCCTGTGTTGTCCGAATATATTAGGAACATTATATAGCAATAGTGGAAATATTTACACGAAGTTGTTATAAAGGTAAAATGATGAAGAGATTGCCATAGATAATTTATAATAGACTTTGTTATTAATAACCATAGATATTTTATTTATTTAATTAGACAGCTATACTTTTACTATAAGGGAAGTATAAAAATTTAATAAACATTGAATTTAACTTTAATTGTTACTTTATCTCTTCTTTTCTCTTAAATGTTTTATTATAATGTCTCTCAAATCTATAGAACCAAGTTTTTGGAGTTTTATTATTTTATGATCTGAAGAAATTAGCTTGTTAGGAAAATGAATATTACAAAAATATTTCTAAATTAAAAAGTGAATTAATATTATATTCCATCAAATGTTGACACAGTTTTATAAATATAAGTGTCACAGATTATAGATTACTATATGGTTTCTAGTTTGGTTCTTACTACCTCTACGAAACAGTATGAAAATGCCGGAATTAATTTGAATAATTATCTTGAGATAGATGCCAAGTGTTAAAACCATTTTCTTGTTACATAAAGCCTGCGTCATTACACAACTAAAGAAGCTAAATAGAATATGAGGATGAATGCGTCTCACCTATCATAGAGTTACACCGCTATTCCACGGTTTTAAATTGAAAATTATCTCTTTCAAATGAAGCCTTTTTTATATAAAAAACGTAACCAACATATATATCATTTGACTAAGAATCGTAGTATTGGTGCCCTGGGCAAGTAATTTAAACCTCACCACTCTCACGTGCCAATAGGTACCACCTGTGACATACAATAATATTAATAGAATTAAAATTTAACACCGATTCAAGGTGTTTCTGTGAACAACGAACGGCGGCTAGTATAAACGAAAATTATACTCCCTTCGTGTAGATGGGTATTGCATTGTCTTGTGTAGGGAGACTTTGCGTGCCATCTTTTTGTTTTGAGAAGTAAAGCAAAGCTGACCTTAAAATGAGTCATTTATGTATTTTTTTAATTGCTCCAGCACATCCAATAATCCCACTTCAATTTATCATTATCTGTGCATAGTGAAATTATTAAACATAAAATATATACATATTTGTTGTATCTCTATTTAGGAAGCTATATTGACTTCTGCCCCGTATTAACGCTTTAGTTTTCGCAGTGAATTATCAGCCAAAGTGCCTGTAGCTTTGGCGCTTGACAAATTCTGGAATTAGCGGCCTAATAATTTTCGGCGGAACGAATGGCATATGTCCTGTAATTAATCCCATTTAAGCTTCATCAATATTTCAGTGACGCTGTCAAATCTTCCATATGATTCAACCACAAGCCTGACCTCCCGGCTCTGATATGTCCGCGCCTGTGGCCGCTCAAATTAGGGCCTATTTTTTCCTCTCGCGTGTTCAAAGGATACGCTGGTCATTCGGCAAACCACAATATTTGAAAATTTATACTTTTCCGGCCAAAGAAGAAACATAGTACAATTATCAGAGGTATGAATTACCAAAGGTTTATATACTCACTATGTTTCTAGACTCTAATAAAATATTTATGATCAGGAGGGAGCTACCTGTTTAGTATAGCACATTTTACTAAATTTGGAAGGAATTACACATTTTGAAAGCAAGTGCCGAATATAGTTTGACAATTGCGGCTCACGGAAGTCATTCTTCATGCCTTCAACAAGTAAACGAATGTGAATTAAATAATAGGACGTTAATAGTCTGTATAAAATACTTTAATGAGAATTTTACGATGAATTAAATAAATAATAATGGAATAAGTAATAACTGAAAAACTTTTCCTCATGATTTATGTGCTTCTCTATAATACGGTTTGATAATTGTTTTGCCGAAGATGATAATGAAATATATAAATTCCACAAAATTTCTATTCGATTATTATGAGTTGGCTTCAATTAATAACAATTCATTATAAAAATATTGTCAGCATTAATAGGAAAAGTCGGAATTACTTTTATAAATAAATAATATCACACTTCTAATTTCTGACCTCCCCCCCTCCAATGTTTGGTTATATAAATACAATCGTTGCATTTATTAGTAAGTTGTTGAATGTGTCCCTTATATCGCATGAGAGTAAAACTCGAAGCCAATCCTCAGAAGTCAAATTAATTTCAGAACAATGTTTCATTCTATACTACAATGTCAACAGTTTCTTAATTCAATTCAATACGCTTAAAGTGCTGGGAAGTGAGCTGGTGCAAAGCGATCTCAACAAACGTTTCTGGTACACGATTTGGCAACGGATTTCAAATAAACTCAGCACGTTTGCTCAACTGTAATAATTTAAAAGGGTATTTATATTGATCTGTTTGCATTTGAGGCACGGAGAGTTGTGAAGACCGTGAGTGCAGCTTCGCTGACTAATTACTGCCGGGTTAAGGAAAGGTAAACACCGAGATTATGTTACAATCTGAAGAGATTTGAGTAATTAACGCACTCTGTTTTCGTACCATACGGCCTGTTGTTTTCTGAATACCAAAATAAACGCTGTACTTAATCTAAGCATGATCAGACAAACAAGAAAAGATGTTGATGGCACACATTACCAGAGAATAAAATACTGCGGAGGACAATTCATTCAATTTAAGTTGTCCAAACATTCAAACTGTTGAAAAGTGACTGCTTAATAGGTATCGTTCCTATGATTAAAACTATACGTTTCTTTCACATGAAATACACGTTCGCGTGTCGATATGTTAAATATATGTATGATCGTTATAGATTAATTGTAGGCTAAAATAATGTAGATATAGCTGGTCTGAGTAACATTTCTTATTTTTAGGAAACTTTTATACAAAATTTTGTGTTGGGAAATGATTTTCAATTGATGTTACTGTGCTTATAAAAGAATCATTATCGGATTTAAAAATGAATAGTAATACCACTGTAACAAATAACACAAAACAGCCCGTACACGTGTGACGTCTGATAAACATATGCACTACGATCTGTGTAGTTCTGGTCTTGGGACTTTCCACTGAATTTGCTGACCCTTCCCCCCCCCCCCACACACAGAAGATCTATATCGGCTCTTTAGACTTTTTGATTTTTGGTAATTCAACATTAAGAATGAAATAAAATGCAAATTAAAGAGATAAAAATGTGGAACTAAAAGTATGTTTTCTGAAAAATTGTATTTATAGACGACGCATTGAATTATTCTGATCTATTTTAAAATAAACGGCGTTCCATGTTTGCAGGTTTTTCTTTCTTCCCGAGGACAATACCTGTGTATTTCATCCTCAGGGAAAGGTATTTTACATTCCATCATCCAGATACTGTTAAATCGCTAAATAGAAGATACAAAACAACCAAACTTCATTTTTCTAATTAATTAATCGATTGTTAAATATTCTTTCATTATACCCGACTGGAACTTTTACGAAATTGAAGTTGTGATACGTCGTGCAATGCTCTGGAAAATGATAAAAATGTCACGCTTCTTGGAAAAGTTCCATGAATATATTAACTAATAAATAAATGTAAAGTGAACTTCAACAAATATATATTAATATCATTCAAATTTAAAATTTCACGGTCTGGTTTATAATTCTACTCTTGTAATCTCAGATAGTAACAATTTATGTGATGCATACGAGGGCTTAGATGATTATAAAGGGAAATAATAGAAAAACTCCGGCCAAGTTACCAAATGGTAACTTAGAAGCAATGAATTCTGGCGAGCACTGCGGGACGGTATCGGTAATTCACTTTAACTTTAACAAAGTTTTGTTTCATACAGGGAGTGAAAGCTATTGCCTACAATTCTATGGCCAAATTATGGCGTGAAACCACTTAACATGTTATGTAAACTTCAGATTTACTCAGCGGCTATGATATTCAGAATATAATTGTTTAATTGGTAGCACGTTGATAATGAGTCAGGTTATTGCTAAGCCCTCGTTTGTAGTAAGTAGCGAGGAGCTTCTGGAAGCAAACCCGCAAAGTCTGAAACATTGTCTCCAGAACTAGTGGCCTCTAATTCCAGAGTTTCACCGCAAGGAACAAGAATACGGGTCTTAACTCTAGCAGCCGATTATCTCAATGGAACAGACAGTGCCTTCTGACAATAGCAAACAAACACGCGGAGTAAATAGTGATGAAATGTTAATACCCACTAATTTCTTTCACTTTTCAAGGTTTAATATGTATTTATATATGTCTATTTTACTAACTCCTTAAATTAATATTTTTATTATTACTTTTTGTTTAATACTTATTCTTAAAATTCACGTGTATAGTGGGATGTAATTCATATCTTACATTAATCAAAAGTACGTTCACCTGATGACTATGATAAATATCGGTATATAAACTTTGTGTTGGAAACATAATATCACTTTCTTAACAACATTGAACCATTTTGTCAATAGTAATTTTGAAATCAGTAATTGGTTAAAGGAGACTGTTAATAATATTTTAATGATAATAAAATGATGTCGTTTGGGCCACGAGTGATTCAAGTTTTTGGGAATGATTTCCGGTGCAGAGATAGCCCCCTGAGGTAGGATTCAGGATCCAGAAAACCCATTTCCTGCGCCTCGAAGCTGCTTGTGCAACAGGCGTCTGCACAAAAGACTGCATAACTTTCATGGCAAATGGTGCGGCCCCTTTCAAACACTCCACATGACGTCCAGCCCGTGTCACCCTCGTTTTTTTGTAAAGAAGAATATTTCAGTATATAATGTGTTAGTTTACGGCCATCACAGCTGCCAATCGCGGGTAGTAAAAAATAATACACAGAAAATTTTTCCTCAAAATCAGGGTGATGAATAATTACTTTTCTAATGACATATGTATCTTAAAATATATACACTCCACGAATATTACTAAAACGAATAAGTGGGATAAGGAGAGTATATGTAAATCGACGCAGCAGGTTAACTTACATCATTAAAATATGAAGGAACGAACATGTTTTAAAACTGGGCCGAGGTTGAAAGCCGATAACACTTTATTAATGTGGTATACATTATTAAGTCACAAATTTGTAAAGAATTAAAAACATTATGTATAAATGGCTCTGATATGTGAATTTTAATTTTTTTTCGGAAAATTTTAAGGTAACTAAGCCATTTGTGAGACGGGTAGCATAACTTTACGAAAGGCCCAATAATTGTTACCGTTTACTATCTTGAATGTAAATGATTTCCCAATTGACATTAATCAGCGCCTGAATTTAATCTATAGGAGAAAAGTAAAGGTCTTTGAATGTATCAGAAAATTTTTGGAAGAGGAAATGTTTAGCATACGCAGATATTTGTAAACTATATTTAGATGAAATAATTGAAACAATCCATGAAATCAGCCAGGTACAGTTGTTTCTGGTGAAGAGATCCACAAATATTATTGGTCTTGTGGTCCGGTTCATAATCAAGGTCAATGCTTTCCCCTTCGTCTCCACAAAGGAACGGTATCCAGTCTAATGATCAAGGGCCGCCAAATTCCTTGAATGGTTGTCTGACCCGCAGTATTTACACAATGACGATACAGAATATAAGTCGACATATTAAAAGAAATTTTAAATTCCTGAAGCTACACTGTTGATTGTTCATTTTAGAATATTTTATTCATACACAGAACGTATTTCCATAATGCCCTGATTAGTGTCTCCAGGAAGAAGTGCCACTTCCTTTTTCTCGGAAAATTTAATTTACCGGAATGAGGGGAACTGAAGTCAGGCGGTGTGTAGTAACAGCATTGTCAACGTCGTTACTTTAACAAACTAGAGAGAAGCAGCTGTATAGTTATATGTATACAATGTCAGTTTGTACTAAGTCGAGGAATTAGGAATCATTAACAGAACTATAAAGAATAGAGACTTATTTAACGTTAAATTGAGTACTTAACGCTGCAGTTAATTTATTATTTTGTTTCAGCATACAAGAAATAGAATATTAGAGCCCCCAAAAAAATATAACACACAATTTTATCATTTAAAATCACTAATTTCTCGATTTTAGTCCTGTAATGGGAAATGTTTCACAATCTTAAGTCAATTATCGATCAATTAGGGATGTGGACTTATTTTAAATGTTTTTAACGCTGGTTCGATTATATTTTGGTAGGTGATAATTAATTTATGCAGAAGTTATTCGAGTCTTCGAAACGACCCTTCGCCAGAAAATTATTTTAATACGAAGACTAAATATTTACGTCTCATTTCTAAAAAAATCAATTATTATCTTTTATTTGACAGTAATTCAAATTTAAATAAATACTTACGAACTGTAGTCCGATAACGCTAGTATCTAGATGTTCTTAGATATTTTCTAAGGTGAAGTTATGCGTGAGTTTATATATTACAAGTACATCATTGTCTTAGATACTGAGATTAATGTTACACTGTTTAGTAAAATACACATTAATTTTTTTGTTTCTATCGTAATATACGAAGAAGGAAACATTATACGTCTACCTGTGTTTATAACGAGAAAGTATACTCTGATACCTTCCACTAAATTGCAAAGGTTTGCAGAAAGGCTCCCGGATTATGTATCAATTTTCTGCTGTCACCCCCGCAAATCTTTTTCCAGGATCCATCAACCTTCTCCGTTTCCCTCAAGGAAATCTTAATATGATTTGATCGCACGTGTGTATTCCTGTCACTCTGACGAGAAATATTTGAACTCTCTGCAATGGAAACGGACATATATATATTTTCAAATTTTATTCACGTTTATTGTATTGTAGTTTGAAATGTTTAGGAAACTGGAATAAGTTTTTAACTAATCTTTGATTATTTTTCAACGGTAAGATTGTTATGATGTTACAGAAATCATATAGAATTCTTTATGAATATAAAGTATTTACTATAAAACAGTATAATTATTATTCGGATTTTATTATTTATTATTATACGTGGACGTACGTCACTCGCTGGTTAAATGTAAATGACAATTGTGGGAATTACAGCAGGAGAAAATCATATAATGCCAATATTGCGGGTTCACAAGTAAATGCAATCCTTTTAGTACACGAATATAAATTTCTTTATATGCTACAAGTTATTTCGTACCTCAAGTATGAAGTAGACGTTTCAAACGAAACTGACTATTAAATTTGAATTATTTCTTATAGTTTTATGGATGTCTTTGGAAATACTAAATAAAAAAGAAACGTCACTTCCTATAAACCATAAAATCTCTCATTGTAATATTTACATTGCACATTATTTTCTTATTCGATATATACTTTACATAGGAATTATTTCGTTAATAACTGATTAAAAAAGTGTGAGTTATTCGTGAGTGCCTCATAATTGAATGTTGAGCTGGTGGATATGAGAGGGTGGCTTAAAAATTCCCGCCAAGCTTTCACACATTATCCAAGGATTCGGCAGTTGATCCCTTCAGAATAATCGAACGTCGGTTGTATTTACACCGGCTGATATAAGGTTGGAGTGTAATTATAAATCTCTCAACGTGTTCGACGAATTAATGAAGTCTATTTTAGTAATTAATTCGAATTCTATTAATCTGTTCTAAATGAACGTAAATGTTTTGAATTATAAATTAAATGACAATGGTATATTTAGTTCAGAGACAATATTTTGAGGTGTTCTATTCCGTTTGCCTCCATTAAAATCGTGAATTCTGTTTTTTTTAAAAAAGTCTCAATTAAGTGATGACAAATTTAATTACTTTATTTTTATACTGAATGATTTTAACAAGGAAATTAGGTAAATTTATTGCGTAATATTTTACAAAAAACCATCTTTCCTAAAGAATTGAAATTTAATAAATATATATAAATTTTATCCATTACTGCCTGCCTTGTTTATCCGTTCGGTAATGAAGCAACGTAACAGGGGATAAAAACTGCTACGTCAAAAATAGTGAGACTTTGAGTTGGGAGTGCAAACATAGAAACCTTAGCACGGCGAGGCCGCGTAAATAAACAGCAAACACGAGTTAAGCTGGCTCAGACAACTTCTGAGAAGCGAGCAGATGTTGAAAATCTAGGGTACTCGGCTCACGCGTCTTCGGTGTAAATCCACTTACAAACAGGATAAACTGGATTCATTTCTAACACCAGTTGCGCGTCTGCCTGATCCATACTATACCTCCAAATTAACTGGTCCTCACGTGTCGATTTAGCTTTACTGCGCAAATGACGATAACAACAACTTCGGTCACACTACGGATAATGCGATGGTAAACAGTAAGATTCAAGGAATATAACTTATTCGTGAACAACTCAGACTATTGCACTATTATTCATTTTTAAAGTGACTAATCTATATTGTGAATTTGTGCACTGTAAGAAAATTTCTTACCATTATATTATATTATATTAGATATAATATAATGTTGTATTTAAAGTCAAATTAATTTGTGTTTCTTCGTCACAAGAAAGTATAGTACATAATAAAATTTACTGTAGTGTTTATTTATGCAATAATTTATTGGCAATAATTCGACGTTTGTTAAACATTATTCGTTATACCTCAGTAAATATTCCATATATTTTGAATAAATTCAGTATAGGGCCAATATGTACATGTGTACAAAAAATTTTTAGCTTCCAAAATTTTACAACTTTTGACAAGTCTTGTTGTTTTTATATTAGAGAAGTACCTGTAATCACGAAAAAGTGTCGCGTAGAGCGAGAAACTGTTGTTTAAGACGTGACTGTTGGATATTAAAATAAACACAGTACAGTTTGGAAAATAAATTACTTAAATTTAAACTAAAATATCTGAATATCTGAAACAAAAAATGCCCGTATGTCTAGAGTGGTTTCTGAAGTGCAAGCACGTTTTCTAATGCAGTGCGTGTGATAAGTTTAATTCGAAACGAATTGAATTTAAGCGCTCAGAGTTGGTGGAATTAAAATTTAACCCTCACTGATCGATCCAAAATGCCCGTATGTATAGAAAGGTATCTTAAATGCATGCAGGTTTTCTAATGCACTGCATGTGATAAGTTTAATTCGAAACGAATTGAATTTAAGCGCTCAGAATTGATGGAATTAAAATTGAACCCTCACTGATCGATCCGCGAGGTGGAAGGTTATAATAACTGAGCATGTTCTACGTTGCTAATTGTAGGCGCGCCAATCAAGCGCTGCTTCACTGACATGCAAATTGATTTTCAGTATCCGTCGAAACTTTTCCTCGATTACACATTAAACATTTTTTAAATTGAAAGATTTTCTGAAAAAAAAAAAAGATTCCTACGCATAACTTTGTAGGGAATTCCAGCCAAATCGTGTTGTCAATAGACTCAGTAGGAATTAAGAAGAAATTAATTGAAATTTGCACAAAGGGTTAAAAACGAACCGCCATCGACGATAGAAACTCAACGTAAACATAATCATCTTAATCCCTGAAAGATTCTTCAGAAACAAGTTACGAAAGACTACTTGATTAAAAATTCATTATTCCGCTTTAATTTCCAAACATTAGAAACCTATCAATATATACATATATACTTATTTGAAGATCAAGAACTATAGTGCTGTAAATTTTTAAAGACAGTTTCTGAAACAAAATGACTTTAGATTCGTAATTGGTACCAATTTATGATAAATAAAAAAAAATTCTTGCTGGTTTTATTTTATTTTAATCGTATTCTCTGTTGAAATGTAGGTCTTCAGAAGGATTTTATACGTCTTCTCAATATTCTGTTTCCTCTATGCCTTGAAAACACATTATTGCAGAAGATCGGAGTCGGATTATTTTACCGTTTCACCTCAAACAATCTTCAGATTATCTCCAGAAACTAGACCAAGTTGTTTTGCCAAAATGTTCTTTTAACCTTTATAAGGATTCTAATATTTTTCCTTATATGCGCTTATATTATTTATGTATACACTGTTGATTCTTGGAGGATTCAATTATGATTAAATCTATGGGAACACAAATAAATTTTATAATATTTAAAGACGTTTTACAAAATTAATTTCATATTAAATTTGTACGCATGTAAAACATGTGCCTTATAATAAGATTTTCATAGTTGCCGATATCAAACCGACCAAATATAGGCAGTTAAAAAATAAATTTGTGATAAAAATACTTTTAAAAAAATACGACTCGGAAATAAGTCTGCATGATTTTTAAATAATTTAACAATTTGCAAATAAATTAGTCAAAATAAATATAAGGAATTTACACTATTTGTATATTGTTTCTATTGTTATTTGATATATATATATATATATATATATATATATGTGTGTTCCTTAGTTTATTTACAGAAAAAGTTTTCTTTCAATGTATTTTTGAGACAAAAATATTATATTCGTTTCTTCACATTTTTGTGCTGTTAATACAGGCTATTTTTTTATAATTAACATTCTTCCTTACATATTTTCTCGCCTGTGTACATCAAAAAAGTAATTATTGATTGTCGATGTAAATTTTAATTAATGTTATGGTGTATTAGTCTAATAAAGTAATTTTAAAACAATAAATCGTAAACGTCCATTGTTTAAATGGTACTTCCAATTTTGAAGACAGAATGGAGGAAGGCAGATACAATAAAATTAAGATAACTATACCCTAAACTGCACTGGCGATACACTTTTTTATTTAAATATTATTTTGAGTCGCATTGGCATCCAGGCGATTACTCTTATCGTATTGCAGGTAGTCGACCTCCTTCCCCTTTCTAATGCATGGTCTAGATTTTTCCTTCCGAATCAAAATCCTGTAGCTCTTCCCTCCATTTTACTTTCTTGTATTTCATATCAGGTTGATCTGTCTTCATGCGATTGTATCGCTACTCGCACTACTGAACTCTTCTCATAATCAATGAAATTTAATCTCCTTATATTGCAGTTTGTTCTTTTCATGTCACCTACAATCCTATTCCAAAACATTTCCTCCCGATTATAAAGGTTTGAAAAACATTTAAAGTTTCATTTTCAGTATGTGATGAAATATTCGAGGAATTATTTTAATTTTTACATTTACATCTAATCTGTAAAATTAGCTTATGTAAGTTCCTGGGAATTTTTATAAATCTTCACATCTGCTTGTTTTGTCATCTCCGTAACCTTATACCAATGTCATCGTGATGGTTCATGAAAAAATAAATTATTGCTTTAGAAATAATGTAATTATTGTATTTAGTTAAATTTAAGACTAAACAGTATTTATATAAATTTCGATTTAGTGTTTAAATATTTGTCAGGTAACTTGTAATACAGGAAGCAATGATTGTAAATACGAATTATACAGTTATTTTAAAAAATGTATGACACTATTGACCAGGAATAATTTATATAATTTATACGAAACTATCAAAGTGTGTTTTTAAATTCAGATTTACTAAATAGCCACCTAACTTATAATGTCTCCATGTGAAGTGCGCTAATGATTTATTTTCCTGTTTGTATTTACAATTGATAACGAGTTGGAGATAAAGATTTTAATATTGAAGAAAATCTATTTTGTTTGTTTTGTTTAGCATTGTGATATTAATTCGACGTAGATATTCGGCATTAAACACCGGCAGTTTAATCAAGTCGTATTAGTCAAATTGACACGTTATTGATTTGGAACAAACGCTATGTGCTCATTTACAATAAATATTTTTGTTTCTCGGTGTGCAATTGGAAAGCATCGTTGGCTACATAAATATTTCATTTAACACAGTGTGCTAAATACAGTTCATTTTTAAAATGTCAATCAATGTCGTTACTAATTGCAGTTTTAAATTTCATTATATTGGCTCCTCCTTTTAATTCAATAGTCAATTAGAATCAATAATTTCAATAATCATTTGTACCGTAATAATAGTGATATTATTTTGTTCGTTAAAATTGGACGTGACACACGTATATCGTTATATTTACTCATCTATGAGTAATTATAGTATGAAGCCAAATGTATCGGTATTAATAATCATGGTCTAATAGTTATGATTTTAATTATGCAAAAACATACTCAATAACAAAAAATAAGGGCGTCCTTAGAAAATGAAACACGTCTTACACCTGTGCTATGGAAATTGGTTTGATAGAATCAATAGCTAGTTTTGTATCAATTAATGAAAGAAGTTGTGCTCCGGATGAAGGAAATTTTAAACAACAAAACCACAAATTTGAAACTTTGACAACGTATTACGGATCTAAAAAATTTAAGGTCGGTAGATACTCAAGGCTCGGTAATTGAATTGAACTGGATCATCTACAGAAAGGTAATAAATTAACTAGATACAATTGTATTGTAAAAATTGGGCTAACGAAAACAAATGGAAATTTAGAAAAACATTTCAGTCTGGGTTAAAAAACATTTCGAAAAGTAATCCAGAATATGGTTACAGTGGAAAAGAAATTTCTATGGTGGCGGGGTACAAATGCTAAGCATATTTTTTGACAATAATATTTTGTGTTGGATCAGGCAAGTGAGCCGGGAGAATAAATTTGTAGGCCTTTGTTACGAACATTTGATGTAAATTTTTAACTTAAAATTTAAATGACATCGAATAAGATTCTTCTTCTCCGCGAAAAGCTTACGTGGTAGTCGGGTTGCATTCTTGAATAGGTTTTCTAAGGAGTGGAATAATATGTAGTCAGTTATTGTTTATGGAGGAAGAATCATGGCCCATAAAACAGTATGTTATGTTTGAAGGAATTACACTGGAAGGGATGATACATTTTAAGTTAATAAAACGTCTAAGAACTAATAAATCTTTCATGATTCTTTAAATCATGATAAATTTCTTGAATCACGTGGTTTCTTCTGATAAAAAAGGCAGAACTAAACATAGGTCACTATGCCTAAAATTATGTAGGAATCGATGTTGATGCCTCTTTCCCACTTCCTTTCACTCCAGTACTCAGCCAAAGGAATTTTCAAAGCAACCCGAATATAGATAATTTTGTATCTCACTTCATTACTCTTCGCTCATTCGTATTATTAGGCCTTAAATAATCTTACGCAAATTCTGTAAGTCGAAACCTTAATTTTCCTTTGAACTGTTTCCTTCTCTGTGTCGGCTGGTAAACGATTCCATCCCTCATCGTTTTGTTTATAAAGGGTAATTTCGCTACTAAGAGAATGTTACAAAAACAGCAATTAGTCACGTATGCCGGAGACAAACTTAATGACTTCTGTACGCAGTGCTTTAATGAAAATAAACTTGAACTCTCCGGACACGCTGGACACTTGTGTCAATAATTCGGTTTCATGGAAATTGGCCAATAACCGATCCATATGTCACGGACACCATTTTATTGCGTTTCAGTCAACAAATAATTCGTCCATTAAATTGGTACGGCCTTTGGAAGGACAATTCTGTCAGTGAAGAAGAGTGAAAATGTTGTTACCACTTCGCAAGACGTCTAAAATTATTTTAAAATAATTACGGTACTTCCCTTCTCTCATAAATTTATCTTGAGAAAGACATTTATAAATCTGACAAAGTGTTTCATAATCAGGTTTTTTCAGATATACCTAATTGAGCTTCTTAAACGCAATTTTAGCTACTCCGGGATTTTCTCAAAACAGTGTTAATGAAATGCCGTCTATCGCGAGACAAGATGACGCCTGCTTGATGATAGAAGCTGCTCCAAATCTGTCTCTTAATCTTAAAAATGAAGTGTTTTTTCACAGCACATTTCCATTAAATCCAAGCTTAGCTTCTTATTGCATTTAACTGACTGTACTTCTCAATTACCCCATAGTAAAAAATAAATCGACGGTAATGCATTTCAGGTGGGAAATATACACTTTTAATGGACATTATCAAGTTTGTTTAATAGATGAAAGAAAATTAAAGTTGGTCATATTCATACAGGATAAAAAAGTTACTGTATTCTGTTTGTCTATGACAAACTTTTAATTTCTCTACACAGTTTTAAATTAAAATAGTTCCATTTTTCTTGAAACTGGCGCTTCAAAAATACAAGTTTGCAAGAATGATTTTACCTTCTTATAACCAACAACTTATATAGTTAAAATTGTTTGTCAGTGTGTTTTGTACGAAATATAATCGTACTTCTTAACTTCACTAGTTTTAATATAAAAATACATTTCCATATAAATCCGAGCTCGTTTTTATAAACAACTTATATTTCTCTAGCCAGGTTTATATGTGTACCAAGTGTGGAATGTTTCTCCCCGTTCTTAATAATTTCGCTTTTAATTAATTTATCAGTTCAATGAAATTTGTAGTTATGAATCCGCCGCAAGAGGAGTTCAGAAAATAGTTGCGTCATTCTTATATGAACCTAATCATTCATGAATTATTCCTCTTCAATGGAAGAATATAAAGGAACAGGAAAATAGAAAAGAAAATTTCCAAAGATACCGAAAAACTTTCACTATTAGGAATAGTTGCTTCTGAACAGTAGATTTTGGTTTGCAGCACCAAACCAAGTATAACTGAAAATTTCTACAAATAGTAAAATACATCCTCTTGCATACATTAAACAATAAAGCACCGTAGCTCACCTCGCATTGTAATGTCGATGAATCTTAATGGAAAAGTGATGACACAAGTCGTAAATATGATTGAACCGGGCCACATACCAAGAGAATAAAATTTTCGCGTTATCCAGGTCCAACACAACACCTCTAAACATCCATCATTCACCCAGAAATAAATACTAATTGAACTATTTGTTTACCGTGATTAATTTTCGAAATCCGCTCACGCCTATCACACGTGTTCGCAGTTTGAAATGTAATTTGCCGAGTGAAACCCAATTCCGTTGACAATGAACGCTATCAAACGACAGAAACTGCTAATGGTGTCGGTCGGCTCAAAAATCATTTTGCATCAGACAATGTAAACACTCAACTGGATAAACAATTCTCTAATATGCTCATACACCTTGCCAAAATTACGAGTGAAAAATCGTTGTCTACGCTGATGAAGCTAATTAAAAAAGCTGTTTAGCAATACGCTCTAGTAAATATGTAACAGTTTAGAGATATTATCTGCAAATGGCTGATGTTTCAGTTGCTATAAATCAACTTTGTGAATCAATTTTATTTATTAATAAGTTGTGGCTAATAACGCCATTATTATCTCATGCAATTACAAACGTTCGGGAACATTATGGGAGTCGATTTTTTAGAAATAATTATTTCTCGCATTGAATTCTGTAAGTAGAGATTGTTAAATTAGCAAAGAAACATATTTTCTGTAACATGTACGCAAGAAAATATTTGTAGAATTCTTCTAGATACGAAATTTGTTAATTTATTTAAACACAGTGATATACCATTCAGCTTTAAAATAAAACAATTTCCAGAACAGGAGGCAACGTATACTATTCATATGTAAGTTTTAATGGCTACATTAAATTATTTATTAAAATTTGCAACGAAAATCAGCAGCTAAGACAATATATAAATTAACTGCTTTTTAATTTTTTTTTTGCTGGAACAAAAAAATCATAGTGTCATTAATTATCAACGTTTTCAATCACCGTGTCGATCGTTCCTCAAGCTTTCTGATAGGCCGAGGAAAAACAATTTTTTTGTTGGATCAGACGATTTAACCTGTTATGGATATTTTAATATTCACAATGCGCAAATGGTTTGCCACTTCATCAGCAGCCACTCTTCGGCCATTCAGAAACTACACGGAGTAGCCCAATGGTTTCATCAGAAGTGGATGTGGCTGGACGGCGACCCCGCTTGTTCAACCGCTTTATTGTGCTTTAAAGTTTCAACTACTGGTATATCAGACAGAAGATAACGAATTATGGTACGTTATTCGTTTGTGGTGTAGAGCAGAGCGAACTATAGTTATAACGCTGTAACCTGCCACGTGCGACCCTACAGACGTTTATGCCATTACTTTGTAACTTACACTGGTATTTATACTTTTATAAAATTTAAAATGTTGTATATGTGCAAAAATATTATTTTACATAATTAGAATTGTGTGTTCAAGAATTAACTGTCTACTATTGTATATTAAAAATAATAAACAATAATTTGTTCTTCCATTTTGAACAGCCAGTAAATATAAAAAAATATACATTGGTAAGTTTAATGGAAAACCTAAATAACAATCCCGGATAGCACAAAAGATATCAGAACTATGATAGAAATTACTCGAGAAAACAAACTTCCAATGATTTATAGAAAACTGACCTTTATGAACTTTAAATTGGATCGTCAGGAAATACCAAAAGAGAAGCTTTTATAATGGGGTTTTGTAGAAGAATATTGAAGATTAATTACAATATAAGTTCTTTTAAATGTTTACTGTGACACCAAGAGTTTGGTGGAAGCCAGAACAATATTCAAAACGAATTTAAAAAAAATTGTAATATCCAGAAGTAATTTTTCTTTAATTCAGCGGTAGAAAAGTGTCGTTGTAAATGTTTTATTTTAGGTTTGTGAATCATGTAATTACTGGCCAATGTTGTTACCCTGGCAATGTATTTTCACATTACAGAAAAGTGATTGCTAACTAAATTTACTCAACGGTTCCTGAAATATAAGCAGAGTTCAGTGTTTATGATCATGAATATTAACACACTCTACGAAAAAAATTTGAACTTAATTTTATAAATTTTTGAAATAAATTCTTAAAAAACTGAAGGCTCTTCCATGCTGTTAATGTTTCTTTTGGGATCATGATTATGACATAAATCGGATACTGAAATATTTAGAATATAATCCATCATAAATATGGCAAAGTTTTACATGAAACTTTCTTCTCTTATTAAAGTTCAACGGTGGAATGCCAATTTAAAGCTCCAGTGTAATGCGATTTCTCGCTAATCACCTGCTTTAATGAATAAGAGTTTCCCCATTGGGACCTTGAAGCACACTTTCATTTTGAAATGCGTAGTATAAATAATTTGAATGAAATTGAATACGAACCATTCATCTGACAGTTTAACATCCTGAAACTCCTGCAACAAATTAAGATTTACGTCTTGATTAATAATCTATTTATGCGCGGAGAAGTAAATTTCACATTTAAACTAGAACGAGACCTTACGTTGAGGACGTATATTTAAACAAAACTCGGTTTTTCTCTTACCTGATATACCGTAAGTTAAAATTCTTTGTATTACAAAGAAAGATTATAACGATAATAAGTTAATCGTATTCCACATTGGAACTAAGTATCAAACATGTTTGAATATGGCTTGCAATTTTGAATTGACCAAATTTATTAATTTAAAATTACTTAACGTGACGAGATTATTCATTGATATTTCAGGAAAGGGAATACCAAATATCCAAAAAATCGACCAATAAAATGACCGTATTTTCCGACACTCCTCAAATAAGCACAAATAACATAATTTGACTTTTACGGTAAACTAGCAAATATTTCTTAATGAAACACACTTTATAAGCTACTTTATTTGAATTTTGTCATTAAGTATTACTAAAATGTCCGTTCTCTACGAAGTTAAGTGGGTCACTCAAAAAATAAATATTCAATTGACGATTTGTTCACCGAGACTCGTTAAAACTGGAAAAGTACGACATTACGAAATAATGCAATGATAGAAAATCGTCTCACAACAAGTAATTTAAAGTCATACAATTTTTCAAATTTAATTTTTTACTTATTAAAAATACATTTTTATTATCACATGTCCGACAATTATTTCAAGATGTTAAATTTTTTGTTTCATGAAAAATATTTCTCTTCATACATGGAAGATAGGGTTGCATGGGCAAACTTTAATTTTGGAAAAGAAAGTAAGTAAACCTCTCAGTGTCATGGTCTGGCAACGTTGATGCGATGAAAGATTCATAGAATTGATCTGGTGTGCGTTGTAAGGGGAGTCTCTCTCTATATCAATATAAACCATCCCCTTCTTGCGGTTTCCTGCACTTCATATTTATCCAACATACGGAAGAACACGAATTTTCAATTTTGATCTACTCTCACAATCATATCTCAGTTTCTTCCGTGGTTCCTGTTTTCGTGTCTAGCGAGTTACGACGTAATGTCCACTAAACGTTAAGAAAATATTCTGGGAAGATATCCCGTAGGCACGAGGTCATGTCTGATGGTTAGTTGCGCGCAGAGATTTCTATTGGAGAATTAAAACATTGATACCCAACACTGTTTAATAGTTGTATCCATACGATTTAATAAAAAATATTATATTATTATTAAAATGATTATAATCTCCTTTTACAAACTATTTTTCAAGTTTTATCGTGTCTCAGGCATTTATATCCTTAAATGCGAATTCTTTTTCCGCTTTCATTCTTCGATTCCTCATTCTCTGTGACAGCTATTAAATTGTCATTATGAACTCATAGCTTCCAGTTCATGAACCGCCATCTTTCTTCCCAGCTATAGTGGTTTTGAAATGGGAGCCGTTCTGGTTTTCCGCGAATGACAGCAGAGAAATAGACAAACGTTGCCACATCGACTCACTTCCCCTTCGCTTGACCAACTGTCACAGGCCTACGTGCTTCCCTCCTCACTCAGTTTATCACCCCTCTCACTCACTCACTCAAGTATAACATTTACTTTGTAATAAGTGATATGATTTCAACTAATTAATACTGTAACACAGTAATATAAAAATGTAACAGTGTATTCAGAAAATAATCAACTTAATTACCTTTTACTAATTACTAGGCCAACGGAACTTGTATTTGTTTTTCTTAAAGCCATGGGAACTTCAAGGACGCACCAATATAACAAATACACCGCCTCTCACAAGCTAAGAAATCTGACAAGTAACAAGTCAATAATGAATGACAATACACCTTTACTGAAGCGCAGCTGCGAGGACAATATGCAGTGTCAACGTCGCATGAAATTGATTCGACGGCACAAGGAAGAGTTTCAAAGTTAAATCGACTCCCATTTGAAAAGAACTATAGTTGTATTTCCCCTGAAGCAATACTTCCTAGGTAAAAAAGGAAAATTCAGTCAGGTGGACTGTAGAAGGTAACACTAAAAGTTGCCCTTCCAGTATTCGACCATTTAAAATTCGATGAGTGTTTCGATGTTAACGTACGACCGTATAAATATAATGAAAAATATATTTTCTATTGATTAAATACAAAATTATCCAGGTAATTCTCCCGTCTTGAAATATCGCCATTCTGAAGCCCGTTTAACAAAGATTCCCCGACAGCATATATTTACGAGCGTTCAAAGCTAAATTACCTCGTGACCATATTGATTTAACTGGGTAGGCATTGTCTTGCCAGTTCCACTTTGCAGCCCCTGCATTTGCATATTTTAACATTTTAATTCAAATATCGTTCCACGGCGCAAAGTCATGAATAAGGCCACAATGGCACCCAGGGAGGCTTATTACGTAGTTCCTCATCACTTTCAACAAGATTGTAAGACATTTCAATAAAAGGAAGGTGTCAAACCGCGAGAGACTGTGTTACTGCGTCATAAAGTCGATTTAGTGGAAGAGACAAGACGCGAAGCGTCCTAACATTCTAATAGAATATGCGTGACGACATGCAAATCCCTGTAGCAGTCATATTCCCATGAGAATTCTTTCTATATTTCCTGAATTGAAAATAAACAATCTCACAGACTTTTCGAGCCCTATGACACGTAGCCATATATCTTGAATTAAGCCCAGAATATACCGCAACGTTCCAGAGAAGGAAATATGACGAATCTACGTTGTGAATTCATTCCCCCAATGCACAATAAAGTCTGATTTTTTGCGCGAATTGTATTTGAGGACATATATGCAAAACATCTAAACATTTTCCACTCACTGAGAATTCTTCTGTCTGTTACTTCAATATCGACATTACAATTGAATTCGGTTCAAAAAATAAACAACAATGTCATTTTAAAATTTTAAAATATTTAGATTAATAATTATAAATTTTGTTTTATTTCCTTCAACGTATGAAATAAATAGGAGTAAAAATTTTCACTCTGATGTACACACTTTATGAAGACAGTTCGTCTCATATGCTTCAACAAATAGACAAAAAAATTAGAATCTAACATTTTCGGCAATTACTTACGTTACTTGATACTCCTGGACAATGAAATACAGTATGTGATGGAAATATAGGTTATTGAGTATAACAACTAATAATCGTAGTGATTTTCACTTGGAAAATAAAAATTCTGAAGCACAGACTTGATAAATCCAGATTTAAGGTAGTAAAGCATATAATTATTAATATATAATTAATTTATTATATACGTATAAAGGGTTAAAGAAAGTGCATGCCTGAACACAGGAAACTTGAAAATGGATGGGCAAGCGAAGTAGTTGATGAGCTGATGTCCGTGAGGCGAGACGATTGCTAGGGATGTCTCTGGATGGGCCGTAAAAGAGAAGAAATAGCTTCGCAAAGCAATTCAATCAACACCAATCCGGAGGGACTTCGTATATCACAGGAGCTTACCAGCATATGGATCTGATTTCATACACGAATATAAAAGCGCCGTCGACTCACGTATGCTCTAGTTACACGTCTGATGATCCTCCGTTATAGCTACACATTCAATGTAAATAGAATGATGTAATTCTTAGTGTACATAAGAATTTGATTTTACTGTCAGCGTTTTTAGTTAATTGCTTGACCCTTCCCTATATATATTTATATGATATAGTTTGGAATGGGCGATTTCTCGGTAACGCTATAAGAACTCAATACAGATAAAAATATTAAAAACCAATAGTCTTATACCTTTACTACTCTTCTCCACTATATAAAATTCTATCCTGACACAACACTTCACTAAAAGAATTAGAAGTACTTTTAGACACATTTCTATGGTCGGAAGTGGAAATTTTCAAACATGCTCAAATAGCTGATATTTTCATCGTATAAAGATTTTACGGGGTCAATGAGATTGATGGTGTTTCTCTCAATTTTTTCTGTATTGGAGGGGAGCGCCCTTAAAGGTGTGGGTGTAGGAGCGTTACACTGAAATAACGCGAAAACAACCGTTATTGAAGTCGAATCCGGGGTTATAGATGTCGCTGAGTTTAATTATGACAACCAAGGCCCCGCCGTTCACCCAGTTAGTAATAAATAAATTAAACCGCAGAACTTCACAATTTATTTAGAATATATATGAATACTTGTATCGCTTGACGATTTTTCTGTAACATTACAGATATTCGATGTATGCTTAAATAAACATTTACGTTCGTAAGCTTTGTTTTCATTTTTATCGCATTTTCCAATAAACAGACTAATATTAATCGTAGTTCTAGTTAACATTTTTGATATGTTAAGTTAAAACATTTGTATTTAGCGCGAGGAAGTGTTTTTCCAGTACGGCTTGTAGAAGCTTCTAATACGAAATATAATTATACATGGTGAACGGAAGAAATGTTTTGCAACAGATAAATCTTTAAGGACAAAACTTCCCAAGGTTACAAGAGCCCTGTGGCGTTCCTTATTGACGCGGACAAAGTCAAGCTTTATATTAGCGGAAGTAATTTCGATTGTCTTTCATAAAAGATTTTATATTGTATTTAATTTGTTGTCTAGGTTCTATCTCTAATTCTCGAAAGATATTAACGAAGAAGCAGGAAGGAAGATAAGGGATTGCTTAATATTTTCCCGTATTTTTAATGTTATTCCTATATTGTTTGTTTATAATCAACATTTATACGTTTGACGATTGAAAAACATTTATTGCTTCATTTTTTCCCATTAGAATTATGGTTACTGAAAAATATTCATTTATAAATTTTACGTTCTGTAGGAAATCTCGGAATTTGTTAACATTGCACTTGTTCCTAATTGTGAAGTTGGATAACTATCAAATATTGGGACAAGACAATTTAATTTCTAATGTGAGTATGGAAAGAGAATAATATAATGAAGTACACCAGAAATCGCAATGTAATTTTTTTGAGTGTTTTCATTACAACTTGACGTTGTATGTGTCCCTGTTCAAATCAGCGCGTGTCAGTTAAAAATTTATTAATCAAAGTATGAGAATGGAAAAAGGTCGACCGGACCAGGAATTAAAGCCGGGACCTTCCGCTTGCCGGGTGGTCGGTCTTTCCCCCCCCCCCCCCCCCCCCACTGAAGTATCCCTTTCGACTCCTGATCGCGTGCGAAATTCCTCCAGACATTAAACCTAATGCGGATCACCTACAATTTGCCAATCACAGTTCTTCCTTAACCTAATTCTTGGACCTGAATGAATTAAGGGCGGACTTTCTTAACCATGACATCTGTGGCCTGATGCACTTGAAAGTTTCTCTATATTCCTGAATTGGAAAATTTATTAATCTTTCATAACTATGAGTTTATTGGAAATGATTTTAAGTGGTGCTCGGTCTCATAAAGAAGTCTGAATTTCTCTATCGAAATATAATTTTACTAATGCATCGCTTCACTTCTCTGTACAAAGGAGTGTTCATCCACTTGTATATGCAACCAGCGTTGCAGTAGGACGATCGCGCTCTGGGACCCTTGTCGTTAAAAAAATAGAAATATTTCGAGGAATCACTCAAATTATTTCATAATTGTGCCTGTTTGAATACTATTGTATTTATTCTTTCTTTCTCTTTGGAACAGAAACCTTCCAGATCTTCTTGTATTACGTTAAAAATGACAGAAATATAATTCCTTTCTTACACTGAGAATGTTTCCCGTAAGAAAGGATGAAAAGAAATATTTCACATCAAAACCGGAGGTAATTGTGTGTTCATTACATTACTCGTATTGTTTTAAATATATGTATGAATGAAATCTGTTCAATGTCGTGCACATGATATACGTTGCTAGTTAAAATTTATCACATTTAACGTGTCGCAACTTTTACGAAATATAGCCATCGGAAAACATATAAATTTTGACAAAAAATATGCGGAAGATTCCGTAGTTCTCCCATTCTACAGGCAGTTTTTGATAATCAAGAAACTCGAAGTTGAGGTGGGACGGGAGGGGAGGAGAAAGAGAGCGGAGATGACACGAAGAAAGGAAAGGTCTTCAAATAATGAAAACATCTTATCGCAGAAAGGAGAAAAATCCTTTTGAAAGGTAACGAGTTGTTCGTCTTGAAGGACAGATATTTGATTCACATCCAAAACATTACGAGTCCCGTCACAGGTAAATACATGATTGAGTATAATCTAAGAAAGTGGGCTGTCACAATATTTCGAAATTGAATGCTTGTTTCATTTCTTTCCATTCATGAAATTTGCCTGCGAATTTATTAAAACCGGCAAGTCGACCTTTTCCATAACATTGTAATTAAATTATCGAATTCATAGCTTGAAGGAAGGTTTACAGCGTTATTTAGCTTCCCAATAAGCTGACGATTCTTTATTTGCAGCTTGAATGTATCGTAATTGTTGGAATGAAAGTATGCACAAAACATTATTCTAATCAAGATGCTTGATCCAGCAGTAAACGTGCGGTAGGGAAGAATCGGATCAATACACTTAATTTACATAATGAAGAGTAAGCGACTCCTTACAACAACAAGCTCCAAATATTGGCGGAACGTAATTAAAACAATACATTTCTTGGAGCACGATTTACTGCTTGATATCTGCAGACAGTTCGAAGCATCCAAGACTACGAATTCATCCAGTGTATTTGTTTCCGTTTGCACGCTCTACCTCTGTTTTTCTGTGCAGCCGTCGGTGATAAGAGAATGAAGGCGATTTCCTTCCGTGTAGTAATTATCTCTACGCCTCTGGCAGGTAGATCGCTACTTCGCCATTCCGTAGTCATTGTTCTAGAGGCAACGGCGAAACCGCGCACTTTGATAATACGCGAAATTCGAAGCAACAGGTCGCGTTGATGTTGCTCGAATAATGCTGGCTTTTGTGTCATAAAACGTCATAATATTCGCAAATCATTTAGAACTGTATTACGGCTGCTTATAACGAGGTATAGCCAAAAATTCCGTGGATCCAGAAATAACGAACAACAAATACAAAAAGAGTTGCACTTAATCAGCAACTTCAGTTAATATTTTATCATTCATATTTTTTATTGTAGGTCAGTTGTATAAATAAAACGTTATGATGGATGGTGAAGCGTGACGATACTACATTACGTGAAAATCTGACGGTATAATAAATAAATCTGTATATACCGAGCAAATTTGGATCATTTTTCTAATTTTTGTCTCGTTTCCTTCAACGTATGGAATAAATGAAATGTGTGATAAATTTCCTATCGGTTGTACACAATTTATTTTTTTCAAAAAATGAAATGAAATGTTACAATTTAATATATTCGGCGATGATTAATTTGCCTGGAATTTGAGAATGATGGTGATGGAAATATTCGACTTTTAGTGAAAAGTTTAGTAATTGCAGCTCAGACTTGGCAATTTAATTATATATATATATATATATATAGTTCGTCAAATGGGTAAACTAAAGATTTTTATGACAATTACAATACAAATAAGTTTACCTCCGTAATACGTTCATTTGGCTGAAATACGATATATATAATTTAAGTGAAGCCGAAACCCAGTAAAAAATATTCATGCTCCGATAATTCATACTTTGGTTAATTTTTCATTAAAACCAGAACTACAGAAAACATTCTGAGTTATTTATTCCCTTACAGTATTAAAAACAGCCTTTTTGAAATAAAATGTATTTCTGAGAAACACCATGAAAAATAAACGTGTATCTGAAAGGAAGACTTAGCTATGAACATTCACAATGTTGAAAAATATGGGGACGCCTAGGATTGTATTAAAATGTTGTAGTCATTGTTTTCACAGGAATAATGTAGACTTGATTTATTTACGTTTGAGTCGTTATTTACTTTTCTGTAGTAAATGTAACATAATTTTCATACATGTAAAACTGAGAGTAAACGTAATTCTTTCAAATAGTTAAAATGAATAATAATATTCATAAAAGTTCATTACAAACATTAAAATATGAATTTAATTTAAATTTAATGTTTTAATAACAAATTAACACTTGGAACCGGTAATATCTTACTGGAAAATATTTTTTTGATAACTTCATCACAATATGTATAGTATTTTTTCTTAGGTAAAATATTTTAATCGATGATGTCATTGATAATATTTCTTTATAGTCAGTAAAATAAATTATTTGGAGGAGTTCCGAAGTTAAAATCAATGAGAAATATTTTTGCTTGCGAGAAAGAAACAAATTATAAATATATTTGAAACAAATTTTTGGGGGCAAGAAATTAATAAGTAAATTTTACTCCAATTTCCTGAAGAAAAATATTAATAAAAAATCGGAACAAACATTAAAATATGAATTTATTTTTAATTTAATGTTTATAATATTTCATTATAATCAACAAAATAAATTATTTGGAGGAGTTCTGAAAAGTAAATAAAAAACATTGAGAATTACGTTCGGTTCCGAATGAGTAACAGTAAATTAAAAATATATTTGACACAAATATTTTTGGGGGGAGGAATTTAATTAAGTACATTTTAATCCAATTTCCTGGAGCGAGACTCCAAATGGCAATTTTGCTTGTTTTACGAGGGCGTCAAATAAACAAATGTATTTGCCGTTTGTGGTGATATTTGCGATATGATGGGACTAGGCACTTGAGCTTTGCTTGTATTCGTGGGATGAAAGCCAGCGGCTTTATTGAGCGGCTGATAACCGACGTGTAGAAGTTGGTCATTCAAGTCGTAATGGACTTTATCCCTTCAGCCTCAATTCCGCAGCCACGACTTTCTCATTCAGCGGAATAGTAACAAGTTCCGTTATAGGACTGACAAACAAACAGGAGAAGCATTCATTAACATCTTATTATTCCGTATTGACGTATTACTTGTTAAATGTGCCACGTTCAAACAAATTTTTCGATCTTATTCATGTGAGAACAAAGTTAATAACAAAATTAAAAGTCAACTGTCACATGTAACACTTGCATTATATTCTACGTCTTTGACTTTTTACCAGTATGAAAATAATATAGCCCTTATTCTCGCATAAACCAGCAGAAATGGTTCACGCTAACTATTATATAATGATTTATGATCGTCTCTGTAAACTAAGCGAAATTTGAATTAGGACTGATCGGTACCACTTACAACTATTATTTTTAATTAATTTTATATGAACCATAAATTTTGAAGTTCATCACAGAAAATATATATGAAAAAAGTTTATATATTTTTTGCGCAATTCGTGGCGATAAATTTCCTCTTTTCCCGGAAGTGTTTCCAATTAAGTTTTTATTAGTACTTTGATATTATTTTTTGTGTTATTGTTATAAAGATCATGTACTTTTCAATAACTTTATTTTAAATACAAATTTTGTTTTGCGTTTAAAGCCAGATACAACGTATTTACAAATAATAATAAAATTTCGAATAGACTTTATTCCAAATGTGGAATAAAATAAAATTAATGTTCAGTAATTTGCGTTTGTGCACCTATTAAATTATGTATTGGAATAATGTTACAGAGCATTTTGAGATTAAATTCTTATTGAAGGTTTTAATAAATTAAAGACATAAAATAACTACATTTTTTTCGTTTTATTCGGTTTAACGACTAGTCCAAGTTAATGACTAACTTCACAGTTAAAAATTGTAATTAATTAATATTCTTCCGCGTGTATATCTCACTATGGACAGGTTTCACAAATAAATTCAGAAATTTTTATGAGCTAAATTTAAATCAACTTGAAAGTAAATGCAGCATTTCAAGGAATGAACGAAAGTTAAATAGACGGACAGTAAAAAATTTATTTGTTTTACATAACTCAGAATTGTTGCCTGATATGAGGATATTTGTTATTCTGCTCTGAAAAATCCGTTATATTGAAATATATTTTTTTTTACGAAACGCGTATTTTGATATTTATAAAGGTTTCTTGGGGTAAAAATTGGAAAAGCGTATAATAAGGGAAACTGAGCTGATAAAGATTATGTAAAGATTTTCTCGCAAAAGGAACATTGCAATTTATCTTTTATTATTATGGTGATTTCATTAGTTTTTGGAAAATACGTAAAAATTTGAGCATTTGTCTTGGATTTGTCATCTATCGGGAGGATAGCTGATAGTAAATATACTTTTAAAATTGTCGGGACACGCATTAAGAAATGATGAATGAGTGGCGTGCGTTCATAGGACTAGAAAGTTATCGGAGGAATTTAATAATAATATTCAAAAATCTTTTCTGAAAGTGTTTTCGGACCTTTCACGTTAACTTAACCCCTGCATTTTTTGAGTGCCTCCGTCAATATGTTAAAACGTAGCTTTCACGATTCATAAAAATCTTTCCGCTCGGATATAAGTCGCTGACATTTAACGACAGGCGGCGTGTTTATTTTCTGCTGTATTTCGTGTACGTCACCGTTCATTTTCCTGGATCCCTGTGGCACCATCATGAACTGCGAGGTCCATTGTTCGGAAAGGCAAATCCATTCCGCCTACGTTTCAACACCAAGTCATTTTCTTTCGATCATAAATGCGAAACAATGTGCTAATCCCTTGTATTCAGGGCGAGCCATTGTTATTTAAATCGTCTGAATTGAAAATTCAATTACCAACTTCAGCGGCTGGAAGCGCCATTCTCCATTAGTTATAAATAAAGTTACGTGAGACGATATTCCTGTCTTTGTGCTAGTTTTAATGAGAAAAGAAACGCTTCTCGGTTGCAATTTTATGATTTGGACCAAATTTTTTAAAAAATTAGTTTTCCTCGTAGATATAACGATTGTAATCAACCATATTCAGGAAGACACACGGGCATCTTATAGTAACTGAAAAAAATTCTGGAAAACATAATTAAAATTTTAACTGTGCGTTGTTAGGTCTTGCCAGTAAGGTAGAGTTCCAGTTTTTTTACTTATGGTACGTTAAACACAAAATAACAGACTCTGACCTCATAAAACATCCACTTTCTACGTTTCAACGAATATGTTTAACACGGAATTGAAAACAAGTGAAACTGACAGAATTAATTTTATTTTCATAAATGTATTAGAAAATTTATATCCAGTGTTTTAATTATGAGAAAGAAAAATGCATTGAGGAAACAGAGTTCCTTATATATTTCTATAGAATTACCAAAGCGGAAGTTTTTTAAATTATGTGCTGCCTTTTAATTACTTCACGACTACAACCATGTGACGGATTTTCATCTCTACTACTCTGCGCTACATTTGGCAACACCGCAACCGATGTTAGACTTTTCCCTCCAAAAGACGTCTTTATTGTTTTCTTCGTTGTATTCCGAGAAACTGTGTTTTGAAGACGTTATCGGATTTATTCTATAACTAGATTTTCACTGCATTTCAGTGTGTGGAACGTCGTCGCCGTCGTCGTAGTTCTCAGAACTTTGTTTGGATTCAATTTTTTCCTACGTTGATATAAGATTTAATACACGTCTCGAAATGGCACGAACTTTATTTTTATGTTACGGCAGTTAAATGCTTGGAGAACTTCTCCACGAGGCAAATGCTTCTTTTTTAATTGTCCATTAAAATCCAATTATCAACAGGAGCTTTCGGCCCACACAACTGACGATATTCATCTGAAAAGATTTACATAAAGATTATTGGATTATAGTCTTTCGTGCGTTATGTGAGAGTTACGTTGAAGGTGTTTGGAAATCTACGTCATAAAATACGCTTCCATGATTATGAGACGCCACATTAAAAATGTATGCTTATGATCTATATCCTAGTATTTAAAGATATACTTACATTGTCGTTAAACGAAAATAGTGAAATAGTATAAATCTTTGTTTTTTTTGCCACTCGTACAAAATAGGTTCCAAGGACAAATAATCCTGAGATTAAGTTAGCACTTTCCTGACGTGAAATACAATTCCTGGTATCAAAATAAGATATTTTTTAATAAAGAATCTAGATGCTAATTAATTAAACTTAAATCCGTTATTTATTTTCAATTATTGATATAATTATAAAAAATAATTAATTTTCCTTAAGTGTTTTTTAAAAATCAATAGAATAAAATTTAGAAAATCCGTTCAAACATATTTTAATTTAATATATGAAGAATAAAGTAATTATATTAACATCTGCTTTTTAATAAACGTAATTACCACAGATGATCTCAAAAACTCTCATTTAAAGTTCCAAATAATAAAAGGATATTACAAGAAATATTAATTCACAACGTAATTAAAAAATAGAATGGATGATTTTGGATAGTGAAATCAAAGTTAAGTTTATTCCTCTTAGACCCAATGAATTTTAAGAATTAACGTCATCACTTTTGAAAGTATGTTATTGTTTTTTATTATTATTACATGAAAACACATTATATATATATATATATATAAATTTGTATTTCCACAATATTGTTATTAACATAGAATAACAGACAAGTAAAAAATTATTCACATCAAAGATAACAATAATTGTAGCACATCGCAACACATTGTGGATAAGTGGAACATCACACTTACAAACATAAACACAAACCACGGACTTTTTCTAGGAACTGGACGACAATAAATCTGACCTTTCGTCGAAATTGTAGGCAGTGTATGAAACAAACAATGAAAAGGAGCAGAAATAACAAATTGAAAATATGCAGGTTGTGAAATAGTATTGTTTATATAGCAAACATGAAGGGAAAATAAATTCAAGTATTTGGGAAACCAACATCTATTCAATTATGACTCCGTTGTTTAAGCTTGTTGCAAAATAAACATTTAGTAATTATTATTTGATTCAAAAACTTTGAAAATTTAAATATTCCTGTCAAACTTAAATATCTTCAAATCAAATTCAGTTTTTCTGAAAGATCCTAAGAATGAAAACCTGTTGTGTTTATAGTTTTACGCCGTGCAGTGGAGAGTGAATGTCAGAGGAGAACAAAAATAAAAGTTGTCCTGTTCCATGGAGATAGGACGCGTGTTTAAATGTGGGGGGAAAGCGATCTTTGCTTTTGCATTCGTTAGTCTAACTACATTCACCACTTGTCTATTAACTATGTAATATGATATATATAACAATAGAAAGTTATACAGTTTTAATCACTTCTCTTGACAAACCTTTATCCATGGACTGTTGCACTGATGTAGAGCCTCTCTAATATAAGCCAGGGTCGTCCGCTATTTTTAAAATATGTAATTAAAATATGCAATTAAAATATGCATCACTAAGGAAAACAAAATATACTTTTAATTGTTTTAATAGAGAGATGAAACACTTCTTTAAAAATAAAGGTATTATTTTCAATTACAACGGAGTTACATAAAATTACAAAAAAAATTGATTACAGCGGGTATTAAAATTGAAAATCACTTTTTATTTTATTTCGGCCTTTTATTCTTCAGCTGACTTAGATTCAAAAGATACATTTTGTTGTTTTCATGTTTTTCACATCAAGTGAAAATTGTTTTTACGAATCTATTGTACGTAATTAAATTGCGTTTTTCAGCATCCAAACGTATTTTTTTGCGTTAGCAAAACTAGATTATAAATGAAGGACAGCCCGGCTCATATTAGAGGGGAATTTAAAGTGTTACAAATGCTTTAGGCATAAGCGTAAATCCGTGCAAAATAACGTACTACGTAAACTCAGTTTTGATACTTGTAGACTCAAGGTAATTGTATAGTGTCCGTCGATTTATACGGAGATACAATTGAAGATTGTTTCTCGTTGGATTAAATTCTATCACTCGTTGATTCCTTTGAGGATGCAAGATACATGAACAAACCAAATATCTCGCTTCTGCCAGATCCGTCGGCTTACAGTCCACAGACTGAGATAGAAGACGAGTGCAGCTTCCACTTCCAAGATTCCAGTCGGAACGATGACCAGTCACGCGACGCGCGACTCGTCTGTTATTGATTTTCATTGGCTCTAATTTTACACAGAGTAGCGAATAAGAAATTCCGAACAATATGCCGTCGTAATTTCCCACTTAAAAATTGGTCGTGCAATATTGGTCGCACCTCATAGCAGGTTTGTTTGATTCGAAAATTTCTGTACTTGTCAATAACAAGAGGAATGAGCTAAATTTTTCCGTCTGATAGGCGTGGGGGGGGAATTATAAAAGTTTATTGTCGCTAGCTATTTAATTGTTGGGGAAATAATCGTACGTTTATTTCTCGCAATCATTCACGTGCCTAATTTACGTAATAAAATAACAGAGTAATTAAAATCCAATACCTTCTCATAAGAATAAAATAAAGGCGTTATGCTGCCATATTTCAAAAATCTTCTGTGATTATATTAGTTCTTACTTCTTTTGTGTCTGAGGCTTTGACAATACTATACTAAGAAATCTCGTTAATTTCAAGAATAATGCCTTTAGTGAATATTAACATCAAATATGTTTTTTATTTTGAGTCACATTAACCTGTAAGTCTCACACAGAAAATTAATTGACTTCCATAATTTTATGAAGTTATAATAATTGTTTGTTTATAACGTAAAATTATAATATTTATACCGAATATATAAATTGTAGTTACATTATTTCTGTTCTGCTGGTGCAATTTTGATTTAACTATTTGTTTTTTAATTCCGTGTAATAATTTATTACACGATTCTATGAATTGTGAAATTATGAAAAATGTTCGATTGCTGATTGTATAATTTCGTTGGGTTCTCTTACCTGCTGTTTGTATTTTTGATCTTGACAAAAAATATTGTTGTTTGGTTTTTTTACTGTCTGATGTGAATACGTATAGTTTGAAAAAAATGATGGACGGCAACGTTCAACGTAGTATTTTTCAATAATCTAAAATTTCACACGATTATTCATATTCATGTTATTAATATCTACCATTTAGACGTTTGAATGGAACAATATTCTATCATTTCTAAAAATTCTTCTGAAATCCAAATCTTCAAGTTGTTTGAGAAATTCGTACTTCAGAAGCAGGCAGGTCTCTTTTGGTCACGGTGATACCGACACTGCGACAAGAAGAAATGAAACTGCACGTGCCGTTACGTGGAGCAAATTGGCTTTTCCGGAGCCGCTGTCATCTTGGCTGATAGCATATTATCCGCTTCCGGCGGTCAAGGATCGCAGCGGGAACCGGAAGCGAGCGCCCTCGCAATCACGGCAGCATCCCCGGGGATTTCGCTAATACCTCACTTACACACGTAAACGCGACCTAAGGCGTCGCTTAAAAGCAGCTCTTAATAATTTACAAAAATAGAAATATTCTAGAGTCGCCTTCAACCTCTATAAGCTACTTGGAACATTAACAAAAGTGCAAAACGTACAGTAAGTAAAAGCCGACGGAACGTAGAATAAATCTGAAAAAAACACGCAAAAAGCTAACAGAAATTTTAATATAAAGGGGAATTCACAGGCGTTGAAAAATCGGAATCATCTTGAATTTAGGAAAAATGAGGGTAGGAGAAAATACATTTAGGGTCTTGTCTCCAATAATTAAGACGAACGTGATACCAATTATGGTGTTAGGATATCAGGAAAAAAGCTTTCTAATATGCAAACCGGAGTAAAATGTTTTACATTACAAAGAATATAAGACTGAAATACAAATACCTTCTACAAACTCTGTGAGAACCAATTTTGTATAATAAATAGATAGAAAATCCTGTCAGAGTTTGAGGAAGGTATGAAGAGTAAAAAGCGAAAGAGGAACCACATTGTATAAAAAACAAATACAGCAGACACAGGGTACTTTTATGAGAATTTTTAAATTTTTGGAGATGCTGTTGTAAGAAATATCAGATGAAAATTAGATTAACTAAGAAAAGGAACAACTAACGTTATAGATATTAGTAACATTTCAAAAACAGACCGAATTATAGAATTGTCTCCGATGTAATGGAGGAGTTCAAACAGTTCCATTACTTAAGACGAAATTATGATAGCTCAAGGGTTTCTATCAAATTACAAATGAAAATTCTTAGTGTTTATAAAACTAAACATAAACATATTTAATTTAAATACTTAAAATCTGTCACTCTTTCGGACAAGGAACAATAGACTTCTTTTTTTTTTGAGTGTATATATTTAATTTTCACAGTTTTTATATTTACATTTCTTGCCGAAATAATTTTTTTGTATAATTTTTCATATTTAATTATTATTTGTATTTATTTATTACACTTTTATTATAGTATTTGAAAATGCCCAAATGTTTTCGACTTGTTATATTTTAATTAAATCTGAAGTGTGTCTAATGGGAAGCACCCAGGTTTCTTACAATTATAGAAAATAACGTACTTGAAACAATTCTCGGATAGATGAAGATTATACTGGGTGATCGTTGACGTTGAAACTTTTATTTCAGTCACAAATAATACAATTGATGACATTACCTGCGACTAAGGTGAAAAAATGCATGTTAAATCGTCAGTAAAATGAGACTCTTGTAAGTCGAATGGTTGAGGTCAACTTAAACTAGTCCTTTCGTCACGATTTGGCTGAAATGTGGAATTGGAGCCACCAAAGGACAATGGCTACGAGAAGTCTAATCCGCATTAAAGAGAAAGTTTAACCCGCCTGCGAACCAGCTACTGAACATTATTTACAAAACTCGTTAATTTAATATGTTTAGTAATCTAATTAAAAACACACAGTGCATTCTCTTTTGTACTTTTATGAAACCAGTGTGTTCTCATCAGGGACTTGGAACCATGCCAGAGCGACGTATTAACGTGAACTTCAATGCCTCGTCAGGTCGATTGTTACCGATAACAAAGCGTAGCTGTCAAAGCCAGTCGTTCAAAACTCTCACTACAACCTATTTGTACCTTGCGAACGACCTTTGATGTACACGTTATTTACAAGACCGATATGGGTCAATCTAAAAACCGCAGAAGCAGTCGATTTCACCTGGATATCTCTTTCTTTTGTTAACAAACTTGCAGAACCGTAAACATCATAATATTTCCGATTACAGTTTGTAATATTATTTTTATTAGTAAGTCAAGAACGTAAATTTAATAAAATTCTATCATTGCAAAGAAATGGAACAAATTATTGGGCCTTTAAAACTCATACATTCACACAAGATACGACTATAAGCTTTATAAGACAATTCGTTCCGTTAATTTCTAGAAATAGTTATATAACAATCACTCGATGTTCCTATCACACTTCACTAAACAACTTAATTGACATTAGAGTCCAATCAATAGTGACACTCCTCCTGTAGTGTAAGTCCAATTAGAGCCCCTAACAAGGGTATGAGAGCGGGAAAACAATAAACTGTAAAAAAATGTTAGAGCTGAACGTCGATTCCAATGTTTTGGTGGTTTCTACGGTAATTGGTAATATTCCCGGAGTTGTTTACATTTTAGACGAATCTTTAATGTTCATCACCGATCAGAATAAGTCGCACGGCAGTCTTAAGAATTGCGCAGTTGATTTGATCTCGACATATTTCTCCCATGGATACCTTAGAATTCATTCACTTTGTTGGATTTTGCAACTCCGGGATAATAGACAAGATTAAAAATGTGGAATAAATATAACTATTACGATGTTTTGTTGTAAAAACTGAAATGTTAAATAGATAATTAATTAAATATGTTAATCAGTTTAATATAAGTTGAACACGAACTGTGTAGACTAAGGTTAAAAGAAGTAAAACGAATCCTCCCTCATTTGTGTGATCTGTGGGTAGGAAAAGTAACAAAATATCACCGTCGTAGCAGTACGGTGTGATCTTGTATAAGTGGAGGTGGACGATCCATTTACTTTACTGCCACTCTGTCGTAATAATTTTTTAATTTTACTAGTCTTTTGTTATATTTCTTCTTTTTGTGATTTAATTTCTTTTAGTTTTTTTAAAACACGTTTCCTTTGTGTATTCCATAATGACACTCAATCGAGCCTAATACAATAAAAAGCCATCCGGCCACAAATCTTGCATCCGCAATAGATTTTATATTTATTAAAAAGTAGTGTAGTTCTGAATCCGGTTTGCTGGGAAGCTCTATATTACATATTTCGGAATAAAAGAGAACCTTTCCTTTTATTGGGAAATTAATCAGAATTATCACCGCGCTTGTTTCCCCGTTGCCATACGGAGATTTGATGAAGAGGTTTGACTCGAACAGAATCTTATAAAATATAATCAAGTTATAGCACAGCCGTGAAATGAGGCTGAGATTAGCTGTAAATATTCGGTGTACGTAATGTGGAAACGAATAGAACGACGCCTCATCAAACAGAATAGGGATGAATTTAAATTTTTGTAACCTTTCTGTCTCTTTTTACAAGAAAAATTTACTCCTTTTACTGGAAGGTGGAGTAGCTTTCAGTTGTATCCTGCGACTGTGATGTTAATTTTTCATAATAATAATAATAATAATCATCATGATAATAGACCTTGTTCCTTGGATAGGAATCGAACCGTGAAGAACCAATTCTGGTTAAGATCGGGCAACTGTGATTAATTAAATAATAATTATAAATCACTTTTCTTATGTTTTATTCTAATTTAATATTTTAATATTCTTCCTAAAGTACAAGTTGGAAGTGTAATAATAAGGGTGTGAGCTGAGAAAGCGATTCTTGAAGAACAGGCGACCTGCCTTCAGGCAAGAATGCTGCAGATACCGATCAACTTTCGTGAAAGCGATATTGGGAAATGTATTCTCCGTCACACCTCGGCAATATACCTGCATTAATCAAGAAACCTTTGAAAGAAGAATCGTCAAATTGAAACTGAGAGTTGCGGGTAGTATAACACTACATTATTAATAGTCTGAGTGCTTACATTAATCCATTTATATTGTACTATTTCTATCATATATATTACCTTTGCTGCTTATTATCTAAACTGATGATTAAGTTACCACCTCGGTGTTTGATATATATTGGTAATACCTTTGCTAATAACTGATATACAACGTACCTCGATTCCAGTTTATTACATTTTCGTAATTTAAGTTTGGAAAATCAGATATGATTCAACACGTGATTGTGAGGTAGATACAACAATAGCTGATTTGACTAAGTACGCCTTTAACGAAATTAGACTGCATGATGCGTTTATCGATTGGTCGTAATAAACCTTGTTACACTCACATACCACCGATTAGAATGATGTTATTGTTCAAAACCGCCTCGAATGAATTTGTTGGATTGAAAGCGGTGCTGTGGAAACGCGTACCGTGACAACAATGTGCGGCTCAGTTAAATTGGATTGAATTGAGTCGCCCTTTGAAAGAGTTGTCCGGTTCTCTTGCCTGGTGACATTTCCTAGCAGTAATAACCGGAGGAGAAAAGAGCTTTGTGGCCCAATTAAGCTCTGAAAGCTTCAAGCGTCGCATTAATTGCCGGAATGCGTTTATAGGAATACGAAAACACCTCTAACATTCCTGAAGTTACAAAGGAATACTCTTAACTGTGAGTGTTACTTGTAGGAACTGCTTTACAGGGAGCGAAATCGCAACACAATTCTTTTCTTCTTCACGGTACAATGTTAATTTTTTTTTTACAAAAAAACTATGATGATTGGTATCAAACGTAGCAAGATATTTGCGTGAATAATACGATTAAGGACAAATGGTGACGTTAAGGAACGCTCAATTTTGGTTAAGGAATAGCGAGTGAAGGAGGGAAACAACATAAACCTCCTTTAATGAAAGGAAAAATTAAGCGAATTCCGGAAACAATTATGGCATTTATGTGCCATTTTACGAAAAATTCTAATAACTAGAGAAACATTAAATTAGCGAATTTGATAATGGAGAAAAACATTATTCTATTACAAAAGTCATAAATAGAAATTATTTTAATAATATTACAGATTTTACGTATATTTTAATTACATATAATAAAATGTAGATTCTTGAAAAAATTCAGTTGAAAATAAAACAACGTTTCAGTTCTTCAAGTAACATGAAATTAACATTTCCTCAGTCTTTTATAATTACAAGCTTCACTAAGTTTACAGCATAACGTTTTAGTCAACTCATATCCTGTAGAAGGTACCGAAACGTTAATTATATTTTCAACTCTGTCAGTTCTTGTTTAAAAATTACATTTTATTTCATAGTATTTTTTATTTAACGTTCAGATAATTCAAAGAACTTTAAAGTTTCTCCTTTATTGTTTAGCCCAATTTAACAAATAGTTTTTGTTTTATTCCAGTCGGCGGAATCTTGAAATAAAAAGACTTGCATTTCTTAACGGGATTTCAGTTATTGTTGCGTCATTCGTGATATAGCCGAGATAAGCTATACAAAACTGTTGCTGATGTGCTTTTTATAGCTTTATGATGTAAAAGCCCTATACGTTGTGAAGTAGGTGACATTAAAGTTTTGTTTACGTTTCACTAAAGTGTACATAAAATTTATGTTTCATAAATTGCAAGCCGAGCATCGTAATACATGATGATGTTGGAGTCGTGGATAATTCTTTTGAAATTGCATGGATTCATAAATTCTTTGAAGTTATGTTGCATACACTTAAATTCGAACTTTTATCGCCGGTACTTTAGTACAATAACTTCTATTAATTCACAATGTCCGTATTTAAATCTAAGTCGTCTTGTCTCACGTTAAACTATTTTAACTGTTTTAGGTCAAAGGCCCTTTAGACCGGTCATATATTTTTGAGTGTAAATAACAATTAAATCCACAAAATTTTCGAGAATGTTCCTTACATTGCCCTTAACATTTAATGTATTCTTAGAACCAGTGAAAGTCCCGATATAATATCCTAAATTATTAGGATGTTTGGTTGAATTCGTATCCCTGTCTAAGTATTTTTAATTTTTATTTTAAATAAACAAACTACGTAATACAAAATGCCTGTTTGCAGAAGCCAGAGTGATCATTTTTAGTATGAACGAGATATTATTGTAAAATGTTTCGTACATGTTGCAATTCATTCAGAATTATTTTTATGTGAATGGTTTTGTAATTATTCTTATTTTCTTAAATTTGAAAATTCCTTAGTTGTGAATTGAAATTTTCCCATTTTAATATCCGCGTGGTGCGATGAAAATTAAAAGATACATTATTTAGCACTTAAGTTAAATTATAATTTAATTTCAGAATATCTATCGCTATTTCTAAGAAATTAATAAGAAGTATGCTATTATCGACCAAAGACTTTCTAGGTGCACGTGATTAAAACGTGTTGCGGGAGTCAAACATTTCTAAGAAATCAAAGTCGTTTTTTGCAATATTTGACGGCTGGATTAAAACAATTTCTTTTGTTAAATATAATTACACAATTCAGGAGAAACTTCAAAGTTCTTTGCATTGTCTGAAAGTGAAATAAAATGTAACGTATGACTAATAACCGTTTATTTAAAAAATTGTTAAAAATAGAAATAAGGTTTTGGTACCTTCATCAGGTTGTAACTTGTGTGACCTGAAAAGTTAAATTCAGTGAAACTTGTAATTATAAGAGACTGAAGGAATATTTATAATTAGATGTTTTACCTAAGGAAGTACCGAAATTTCTGTTTTTGAATTTTTGGAATAAACGTTCTGTTATTTTCAGAAACTTCATTTTATTTCATTACATTAAAAAATATGAAAATAAAATTATCATGAACTTCACTTAACGATGATGGCAGAGGTCGCCGTCGAAACGTCGTGGAACAACCTTGTTTGGAATCCCGTGAACACTTTGTTAGAAGTCCGTTAGTATTTATTAGATTCTTGAACATGAGAAAATCTCAATTCTTAGCCTGCAACCTGCTGCTCATTAAATACAAATAAAATAAGATTCGGAATCCCCGTTTATAAATAACATAAAAATTAAATGGACTTCACTGGAACATTTTTGATGATGGATTTATGATAGTTTTTAATTATTTAAATTATTTTTCAACCGTGATTCTAAAATATCTTATATAAAATGTCAAGTAAAATAATATTTGATAT
Organism: Zhengitettix transpicula; assembly: GCA_037074705.1. Lineage (NCBI taxonomy): Eukaryota > Metazoa > Arthropoda > Insecta > Orthoptera > Tetrigidae > Zhengitettix > Zhengitettix transpicula. The sequence goes on along the minus strand of CM073595.1, from coordinate 59,618,092 downwards.
TATATTATGAAACTAATATTTCAGACTGTAAAGAGTGATAAAATACAAAAAATATTCCCGCGATTTGTTTAATCGTTTCTCTCGCTACTGTGTGAAGATGAAAGTGATTGCTACACGCGTGAACGCAGATTCCATGGAGGTGATTAAAAAGGCGATTACGCGGTATGCTGTTGATGCCGAGGAGATGGGGGTACATTTTCTGCACCATTAGTAAATTGAATTCACATGCAGAATAAAGCCGCAACTTGGGAAATGCTCTTTAAGTCTAGCTTAATCTGGATGTAAACCTCAGCAGTCTCTTCTGCTTCTCCCTTGCTTGGCAGTTTTACTGCAATATTCACAAATTTCTGGTTTCGTTTCGCGCTCTCATATGTGATTATACGAGACACGGATTTTGCAGACGGAATATTGCGTGCATTTCATTCACTCAAACAATTTTTTACCTGGAAAGTTATAGTCTTCTTTAATAAATAAATAACATACCAGACAAAATCACTTCCCTGCGATTTCTGTAATGATGTTTAAATGTAGAATTACCTCATACGTGTTATAGATGATGAGCCGAGCCCACATAATCGAGAAAAAAGACATGTAAAAATTATATCTGGTACATTGTCAAATTATTCAATGCTGGAAATGAATTATTGAGCCCAGCTTATTATTTGATTTGATATTATTGAAAATCTTATACATATTCAGTTATCTAAAAATATTGACCTTAAAATTTAAAAATTAATAGCACTTGTTTGAGAAACAACTGGGGTTGATATTAAAATAGTTAATAACTCCTGAATTCATTTTAGAACCTTCGTAGATGTTCAATGACACATTTCAACAACGAAATTGAGAAAATGTTTATTCTGATTACCTTTCGTTTACTAATAATCGTTCTTAAGTGTCTGAAAGAGATTTAATACCTCGCTGCCTAGATGGTGATGTGAGTATTTCAAAAATGGTTTTGAACAGTACATAAATCAGAGTATTGTTTTTTTTTCTTATAGAAAATTCGGAAATCCTAAAAAAAGGTACATTTCGTATTTGTTTTAATTTGAATAAATACGAGGACAGGGTAGTATGGAACTGTTTAATAATATTTTTGTAATATCTACGATACTCGTAATGTACACTTACAGTTAGAGTAACAGAGCGCCCCTTAAGGAATGCAACGAGCAATACAGACGTGTATTGCACCGTTCGAAAGTCCCTTGTTAGTATTTTAATGATATGCATCATTTTTATAAAGGCGATTAATAAAACCTCTCCTTTTAGTTATAATTGAAGCCGTTTTTCCATAAAGAAATAACATTCAAAATATTTCCATTTAGTTTTGTCTGTTAATGTTGTAATGCATTCCGCTTTTAAAGAGTACTACTATTTTGCATCTCTATTGAACACTTGGAAATTCAACATTATTTTCACGGTAAAAAGTGATATCCTGTGAGCATGTGGTTCACTCGTTTCCCTTAAACCTTTAATCTTCAGTCGCTGCATTTTTATGGGTTGCATTATTTATCATGTTAGCGCCATTCAACACAGTTTTTATTATGAACACGTATAGTTTTTTTAATTTCTCGACGTTACGTATATTTTATAAGCACGTTAATAGCAGAGTTATGGAATCCTAGTGAACATTAGCGCGGTGTTTCTCCTCGTGTGATTTGAAGTTTCTTCCTGGCCCGTTTGCGTGCGTCGAGGCAGTTTCACGGAGAAGCTTTCCGGAGACTCTCAACAAAAGATCCCTTATCAGCCTTCATACTACACTGAGTGTGGAGAAACGAAACGCACAGCGACATACCAGCCAAAAATACTAACAAGTGTAAATAGAATCGAGGACTGCTTTGCGGTGGAAAATATATTGTAATGTATTAATAATTTGTGTTTCAATTTCATCTTAAAATTGCAACACATAAAATTAAGAATAAAATACAAATAGAAACAACGAAAATAAATTTTTTTTAAAACAAGTTTATTTTCCATTCCCGATAAACAAGAAATAGCAAACAGAAGTGATAAAATTCTGTGATAACAGCACGTGCTCAGTTATAAAATATTTGACCTGAATTAATTCGAGCGCGATTCTTTAATCGGTGAAATAAATTCAATTTATCAGATTAATTACGCAAGATTTACTTTGAAGCGTTTATATAACCTACAATTAGTTTTATCCCTTTAGAATAAAATTTTTGACATTATTGTTTCATAAATCCGGAATTTATCCCAATGAACAGAGCATTCCCGAATGCCGGGAAGAGAGAGTTTATTTTTCTGTTAAATATAAACTAGTCGAATTTGACTTATATGATAATTTACAAATTTTCTACAACCGTATGTTAAACTGGGTATGTCTAATATTGCCTTAATTATAATTTTGAACTAATAAGAAATTATAAAATCATGAATTGGTTTATTTAAAATATTTAATTTAAATCATTATTGGCTTTAAATGATTGTAAACATAGATTTTGTTGTTCTTTGTGAATCAAACAATTTAATTTAAATTTATTTACCTCATAGACAGACAGATAATGTTTATTTACATAATTTTCAACAATACAAAATGGGAAACCGTCAATCATATAATAGAAATATAACACAATTAAATTAAATAGAACTTATATTTTAATATAAAATGATTAATATTTAACATTATATTTACGGATATTATAAAGGTACAATATATATTTGTTAAAGGTCAGCCATACAGTAGAGCGGCTTATTAATTAGATATGTTTCAGTTTAACTGCAAAAAAATTATTCTTTACTTTCTTTATATATTTAGGGACTTTATTAAATAGTATTTACTTACCTCGAGTATTGATACAAATACTCCTTTTGTCTGCATAATTTATTTTCATTTTCTTTCACCAACATAATTACTTTGTATACATACAGATCATATACAGGCAGTATTGAATTTGATACAAAGGCTTTCTCACAAGATTCTACCCTTTTTAGTACCATTATATATCTAATAACTCTTTTTTGTATTTGTTTCATGTTTTATTTCTGAAGTAGCGCCAAAAATTTAAATGGCATAGTTTATGTGGGGAAATACTGAGCCATAGTATATGTTTAGTTGGTTTGAGGGACTACAAAATACAGATAATATTTTTAAAGCATACGAGTTGCGATTTATCTTTTTGCATAGGTTGTCTGTGTATTAATACGAAGTTTGTTTACAGTCTAACATATATTACTAAAAATTTTGTTACTTGATGCCTTAACTTCCACTGCATTGCACCATATAACAGTGTTCCTATCCATATCCAGGGTCCATCTATTAAATAATAGTATATTAGTTTTTGTTGTATTTACTTGTAGTTCATTATTTATCAAGTATTTACGATTTTGTCCATGTTTTGTTGCTATTTTGCATATATTCATTTTTATCAGAAGTCCAATTTAGGATTTAGTGTCATCAGCATATGATATAATGGGACATATAGTTTGTCGAAGAAGACAATGGGTGGATGAGAATTAGTTTATGGCGTTTTTCAGAGACGCCACTTTTTTTTTCGCGGGATTGTGGCTTCCCCATTTGACATAGTGAGGGTGACTGAAGGCGTTTGACGAGTTAAAGCCAATTACGTTGTAGCATTTACTCGCCAGATAGGAAACGAGTGTGTTCTGTCAAGTTAGAGGAGGCAGGGCGAGGCAGCTAAATTTGATAGACTACAGTTTCGACGAGCAGGAAATTGCTATATCCGCTCTGCACAGGCACCAGGATTTAGTACGATGCGGAGAAGCGTCTGTATATAATGCACCTATCTCGCAGATTCGAAACTCTTCGCACAGAGCCTCTTCAATTCGGCGGAGAGATGGAGAAAAATGAGCACCACGACGCATCGTCGACAAGAGAAACATGTCACTGTCATTTAGACCTAGTAAAAACGCCGAACATTGCCCGACTGCCATAAATAACGTCCTCCAGAGTCGCGTTCATAAATTTCGTAGCGCCGGTTCATTTACTATCCACTGAAAACTTTGTCCGAAATATTCACCGGAACGGACATTTATTATGAGAAACAGAGTTCAACTCTATTGGACTTAGACAAGACGTAAATGCAATGAAGTATAATATAACAAATTACATTAACGTTTTATATATTTTTTTAGCTAATTTATGATTTTAAATGTTCTCAGATAATCCATGCTATTTAAGGTATAAATGTAAGTAAATATAACAACACAGAAATATGTGCGTCTAACGATTATTCAATTACGTAATCAAAAGATGAAAAGATGACGATAATCGCAAAAATTTGATTTTGAAGTATTCAAATTGGTATTGAATACAGTATTGAAAATTCTAATATTACTGCTGGCAAAAAATTAAATGTAGATACGAGTATAAGACGAAAAAAAAATCCGAGAAATGAAGAAGCGTTGGACCCATTTCAAAATAATCCGAATCCACCTTTCAGTGCAGTGATTTTTAATACATTAAGGTTTTGTCTAAAACGATTCAGGGTTAAATCAAGGTGGTATAATAGATCAAGGAAATAGTGCAGCTTAATTTGGAAATTAAATAAATGTAAACACCTGACGTTTATAAATTTTTGAATACAAATAAAATACAGCCACAATTTTTATGAAGTGCAACAAAATTAAGCGTAGAAATGTTCGAGGTGTGATTTATTGGACGCCTTTACATCACGGTGCTACGTTTATACAAGTTTCTCCAAAACAAAATATGGTGACCAATGATCCACAATTTATCTCTCAAATAATGCTGATAATTACATTAACATGTAAACAAAATTTTGCTCTCTTAATTTAATTAGTTAGGATTTGGACAAATTAGAAACGAGATTACGAGGATTAGATACTATTCCCCGGCACTGAGAGCTTTATCCTTACAAATTATAACGAAGAATTGCGTGTATTTAAACAAAAGTTATGAAAATAAATTCAAATGAATATCACTAACTCCATTTTCCCATTTAATTATCAATACTAAACACGCAAAGAGAAATTGGAGAGATTTTTTGATGCATGTATTGCTCAACAATTCTCCAGTATTTTTCGTGAAGCATAAATACCTGCGCTTCTACTACGTAAGAAACTATATTCCGTAGTTTAAACTTGACTATCACTGCAAGTAATACGAGTGAATTAAAATGATATATGCATTTTAAAGACCACCCAAAACGATTTAATTTGGAGAATATTAACGAAATTTTTAACTCGCAATTACTTTTATAAGGACAACCAAATATAAAATTACATTTAAGACCTTAAAGTAAGTTTCAATATAAACTATCGTAATATAATAATACGTGATTAAAATATAAATTAATAATGACAAAAAATTAAAAATTAATTTTTTATGTTACTTTTGTAATTTTTATTTATTTAACAGACCTTAATCCTTTTTCATTACGGTCTAGGGCGTGTGATTTTGATACATGTAATTTCAGGAGAATACTTATTATCTCCTTTAGTTAAATGTTATTTACAAAAAATTATCAAGTCATTCCCGTTCTGAAATTGCATCCGGGTAGTTTTTTTCCCCACTGCTTTAGACACGCTCTCCTACAGACCACATGTTAGTTCGTTAGGTGGTCACTGAACATACAATATTCAAATTAACAGGATCGATACCGCTCAATATTGGCCGTAGTGAAATAGTCTCCTTTGATGCGAACGTAAATAGAGAGCGACCTACACCTTTTTTATTTCAGGCAAATACCGTGCCCTCCGACATTCCTCAGCTAAGTCCGAAGAGGTTTACGAAAATCTTATCTTGTTACTCAGAGCAGTTTCTGTATTCATCACTGCCATTGCCCAATCATAATCTACGTAGCAAATTTCATCATTAGCAAGGAATACGAAAACTCTCATCGACTAACGGTTTTGCAAACAAGAGCCTTTATTGAAGTTTGAGAGCCTCTATCCCAGCAATAACCGTCCATTTTGTGAACACTGGCTAGGTCTTACCTGCGACATTAAAAAGTCTACAGAACTTTGCAACTTGCAAAAGAAGCGATTGCTGCCATATTATACACAAATACATTTCAGCATCCGAGGGAAATGAAAATTTCAACAAAAATAAAATAAATATTTCAATCGCTTAATAGGGTTGGTGGTGTGAAGGTGGTGACACACAAAAATGATAGGAAACGACACATTTCAGTGTCTAATCAATAATTGAAAATATGAATTTCATCTCTTAAGCTCACGGTTATTGAAACGGAGCTCTGTAGAACCGTCTAGACGTCCATGTGTAAACAAGATGCATGTAAAATTAAATGCGAATATATTAACAGAAAATTAAGAGAGTGAAGCAGTTTTTATTTCCGTAAATATCACTCATTCCGTTGAATCTCCCTTTTAACTTTAAGGTATTGAAATTTTTGGTGATCATGATCAGTAAGTCGTTTTGTCCTGCTTGCTCGCGTGAGGGTTCACAAAACTATTTATTAATTATTTCTCCTAAATTTAAAACTAAACTTTTTGTTTATAACCAATTTTTGAGTTAAATTCATATTATAGTTACAAGTATTTATAATTGGCATATACTTATCCTTTTAAATGTCTGTAAATAGAATCACTTGTATTTTACAATATAGATTGAATCCATTTATATCCCCCAACTAATATTAGAATATATATCAAATTTAATATTAAGTCTGTAAAAATTATTTCAGGCCTTTTTTAAAATCAATAACGATATTAAAAGAGGTGAAAATAAAATTAAAAAAGAAAAGCAACAATGTTATAATTAATGTAGTTGTGGAAAATGTTACATACTAAAACAACTGTAAACACAATTAATGTCTTAAGAAATATTTTTAAAAAAACATTATTCTTTACAATTTGTTTTGGATAAATTCGTGATTTGAAATATTATTATTATTATTTTAAAATTTAATTTTTATAGTCGCATTAACCTGTTGGCCAATTATTTGTTCCTTTCGCCACTTTTGACATAAAATACATTTTTTCTTATATACATTTGTAATTTCAATTCTATTTTGTCACTTTTTGTAATCTTTAACATGTTTAACTTATGTGATTTAATAAGGCAAATAAAATAGTAATGTATAAACTAAGCTTTAAAGCACGTTACCGTAGAAACCTGAAAAGTAATATCCATAACCAGACTGACGTTTATAACGTCGACAAACCTTAAGTCAGACATCCTGAAGATGGTACAAATGTGTACAGAAACTTTGTTCCGCTGTTAAATTAAATTTTTATGATTTATAAAATTTTTGAAATGTAAAAATGTAACCTTAATAGTTGTTAAATAAATGTTATTAATAGTAGAATGTGATAAATAAATATCCCGGCAACTCCGGTGAATCATATAATCATCTAATGATAATAATAAATAGACCTGTGTTTATTTTTAATCGAATGAAGTGTTTAGTTATATATAATTAAATTTCAGGTCAATTTTCGGACAACAAAACGTTTATTTTTTTTGTTTTAATTTAGTCTTGGGTTAATAATAATTCAATTTGAAGGGTATTGTAAACGGACATAATTTAACGCCGAGGTTTAACGAATGACCAACATTGTTTTCTGATTGCTGTAATTTAGAGTATTTTAAATAATCCTCATTAGATAGACGTCTTGTGTAATTATCGCCTTAAGAATTGGTTACCACAGAGTAAAACAGTCATTTGATGTATTATGACCCTGTTATTAATTTGATTGAATGCCAACATTGGATCTATTGCGCTAGTCTCGTGAATTTCCAGACACCCTTATAGTTAATATATAATTTATTGAGATGGTAATTATACGTATTGCGTTCCTTAAACGTAGAATCGGATGGGTCCACGAGTTTTTTTATTACGTTTAATGAAAAGCAAATTAATCAACCACCAGCCCACAGCCAAACTTCTGTTTTAAAGCAAATATACAAGAACTTTATTCTGATTAAATTCCTCGCTAACTCAGTTGACATTTCATGCCGCAGTGGAACAAAAATTGCGCTGCAAAGTTATTATTTGAGTTTGCGGCGTCACTGTAGGAAAGGTCGGCCGACCTGATGTAATTATATCCTGACATTGTTGGTGGCGCGTGATGTGCAACGAGTGGCTTACTTTGATCTCACCTCATTGAACGGGATCAGAGCCGCCCAGTGTGCCGCCAATTTGCAAATAGATTCCTGTCTTCGCAACAGAAACTCGCAAGCAACATCTATTCAAAAATAAAAAATACCGACTTCCATTCACACAAATCAGTCCCCTACCTACGGTTTGGCACTCGTTTTTCATGTGATTAATGAAACCAGTGGAGAATTTCAAAGGACACTCGACCCCTTCTCGGACTTGAAAAGTTCATAACAAACTGATATTAAAAGATGTGGTTTGCAATGCGCTCTAAATTCAACAAATATTCTGAGATAATAATATTTTGGAATTACATCGTCTGATTTTCAGATTATGTCGAGAGAGAGAGAGAGAGAGAGAGAGAGAGAGAGAGAGAGAGAGAGAGAGAGAGAGAGACAGAGAGAGAGAGAGAGAATGGCCAGAAACAGGAAATTACTGCGAGTCTATGTTAAGACAGAGAATGAGAAGTGATACAGACTTTTTTAACATGGTGAGTTTCAGAGGCGGATAAATTTTTAAAGAAATTTAATTAACTGTAATATTGCGTACCTGCTAAAACTTAGAGATCGAAATAAGAAGGATGTAAATAAATTTTAGTTTTTGCTAAGTTGTGGAAATGAACAGGATGAGGAGGATCAGGTCGGAGGAACTCCAGCGCCGTATCGTCTTCAGTGTCGAAAGGAAGACTTCTAGGATAGGAAAATAGGAAAGTCGATAACGTAGGGTTCTTGATCTCTATGTACCTTCCAAAAACATAAACATAAAACAGAAAGCGCTATAAAGTTAAAGACAAAGTTTATTATAACAAGAATTAGACTGAGTATTGAATACCCTGGAGCCTCCCTCACTCGAAAATGGTTGTAGCAAGACTGAAGACTTAGAGCGGCTCATAAGTTGGCGAGAAAAACCCCCTCCCAAGTGAAAACCCACTTGCAGAAGGCGGTGAACGTAAAAAGCTTCGGACCAGACCACGTGAACTTTTCAAACGGAGATTCGACCGAGGCAGCATCGTAACCCGAAACCGCAAATTTTCTGCTTTGCCATATGAAACCCATACATCCTCTCTGACACGGAGGGAAAAAAAATTTCTCACAGGTGTGTGGTAACTGAATTAATAAAGAAAGTTAGTGAAGCTATATGACAGAAGCAAGACAAGTTATTAATATTAGACCTCAAATTTTTCTTTCTTTATTAGTTCCGGTATATTAAATTCATTCATTTATAGTCTACCAGCTCACACAAATTGGATGATCATATTAAGATCAGTGCTAACCGTCCACTAGAATACTCCCTTATGGTGCATTGAGAAACATGGCCATAACAGAAATATCGTCGTCATAGATCTGCGTTGATCAGCGCAGCTCCCCCCCCCCCCCTCTAGTGTAGATGCATCTACCTCGCCGACTACTTGGCAAGTTACTACTCGCACGCTGCTAGATAACAAAATTGTGATCGACTGAAAAATATGAGTAGGGTACAGATCACCTCACGAGGTATGATGAAGTGCGTGCCTCTCGACAATGTCAGGAGATTAAGGTCCGACATCTTGGCGCCGCATGAAGCCAGAAGAAACTTAACCCTTTCTAATATTCGTTAATAAAATAAAATAATTTAGCAAATGTCTAATCTCTATCTACCGCTTTATAATGCATAGGAAGTATTCCATAAGCGCAAGATATATAAACTTTCACCAACACATTCAAACATTATTGTAACGAAATGCATTTAATTCTAAGTTGGCATGACTGTTCTACGCAAAGCTACAAAGTTATATTTCAATTCATTTGCTATTAATATTTTAGGAAACCTTATTCTGAAAGTACACATAATTTCCTTAACTACTATTTCTATATTTAATATTTCTATTTTTCCAATTTATTTCAGCCATTTTAGAGGCTATAAAATCGTTTACATTTATACATATTATTCATTCATCTGTAAATGTTAAGACTTTTGTAACGTACTCTTCAGTTCACCATGGTAAAGTATATTGGCCAACTTTTACCCTGCGTCCTCCTCCCGTAAAAATACTCCGTGATCCAAAACTAAAATTTATTAAATTCAATAATTAAATAATACGTCATGTAGTAATTACGATCGTTATGAATGGTTATAAAATTTTATATAATAATTTATATACATGTACCTTAAATACGTAAAGCTCGTTTTCAGGTTAAAGCTCATTAAAAAAATATTATTATAAGAATTTTTTGAACACGCAATGACCGTTGTTATTGTTGAGAACAATATTTCCAGGTGGCCTGTTACTTTTTTTTTTGTTCCGAAACCTGTGCAGGGAGGATTCTGAATAAAAAATGGAGTTGTTTCTTTTTCTCCTCTCAATATTTCATCAGTCCAATAACCTCCACTCGCATCCCGTTCCTCTGCCTCCAGCAACGCTCAATTTCAATAGCGCTTCCTTCGCTTCCTTCGTTTTACGCATCTCTTTCTCACGTTTCACGGTTGTATATGTTTTTTTATGTCATGTTTCCAATAACACTCTGAAAACTGGTTTTAACTACAGCCGATGCTATACATTTAAGCACGGCTATATAATATTTTCAATTATACAAGGATCTGCTATATTAATTCAAACTCACATTTATAACCCCCAAAAAATATTTCATTGTCCATTTAATAAAATTACAAATTCTAAAATAATAATATGAAACGATAATTTAATCAATTTAATTCATATTAGAAAAATTTCTACTGTATTGCTTTTATTACGAGTCTTTATAAGAATGATAAGACAAAATAAGTGAAAAAATAAATACCACACAAGGTTTCTGGAAACCCTATTCCTTTCTTTAGGTGCAGAAAAAACGTAAGAGGCTAGAGACACACAACTGCACAAGTCAGTTGACAGAACGAAAACTCGTGCAGTTGCGTGTCTCTAGGCTTTTCCGTTTTTTCTGCACCTGAAGAAAGGAACAAGGCTTCCAGAAACGTTGTGTGGTATTTATATTATCACTTCTTTTGTCTGTATTTGGCTATTTTTCTTATTATTAATTTTCAATCTTACGTAAATTTTTTCATCCTTTATTTCATTTAACAAGAATATACAAATTATGATCTCAGCAGAAAGACAAGTAAGATGACTATATATTTCATTAACTGCTGTTTACTGAAGAGATAATAATTCCGGAAACACAAAATTTTAATATCAATTCATTTCAATTAGATAAAAATGCAAAACATCAGACAAATTAATACTCAACGACGTTTGACGAACCAAGACGTTGACGGACCAAGACGTTGACGGCACCATTCATCAAAATAAAACCCTGGTGATTGAAACCGTGTAAATATTCCGCAGCGGTAGACTTGTTTTTCAACAAGACACATTAATACAAATTTTGTACTTGAAGCGAGCGAAGAAAAAGTTCGAACATCAATTTAAAACGATATAGTTTCAATATATAATGAGCTAAGCGTTGACACTCGGGTTTCAGACAAAGGCAAACCGATTGTGGAAAGAGCGGCTGGACTAATCCGGCGAACAGCTGTGTTAAGCAACTAATTTATTCCTCTCTGGACGTAAAAATCGATGCTGTAATAAGCGAAGGGAGAGGGAGATTGTTTTATTTAATGTTTCATTACAATTACGTCTGGGGAAGACAAGTCTTTATTTATAGATTTCACTCTGCAAACAGATGTAATTCACCAACGTCCTTTACACACACAATAGCAAGTCCCATATTTATATAGTATGATTATTCACTTCTGTCAACTTGAAAAACTTTATATGTAGCCAGAAAATAGCAATCTCATTTCTTGATCATATTTGTTATTATTAATTTGTTCTTAAACGTTTAATAGTAATACTAGTAGCTCAAAATTCCATTATTATAATTACAAAACAATTGATGATTTTATACAGGCATATTGTATTTTTTTTTATATTGTAACGACATTTCGATACCTATTTGTATCTTCTTCAGGTTTTTTCCAAATCAATATAATATAATACCACAAAAAAATATCATTACGTTATTAAATTCACACAGTTTTAAAAGAGGGTCCGAGGCACAAAATTCACTTAACGCTAAGAAACTTGTATCAAACCTGAAAACTGATTTGGAAAATATATGAAGCAGATAGAAATACGTATCGAAACGTCGTTACAATATAAATAAAATATGAGAAGTGTCTGTCAATTGTTTTATTAATTCCAAAACAGACGTCAAATTAAAACTATTATTATATTTACATCATCTTGAGCTATCGACATAATGTTTCCTCATTAATCATTCCATGACTCGAAACTACTAAAACAAATTAACAATTTGGCAGTAGAGAACATTAAATTAATTTTTAAACGATGTAAGTTGACATTTATGTTTGTTTCATACTAACAAATTACAAAATTAAATATGATAATAAAGAAAATAGTTTACTCAGATACGGAGATAATTTTTCCAATTTAAAATAATGGAAAATTACTTTCTTTTATTTTGATATAGTTTATTATTTTCGTTTATAATATAAACCAGTATTTCGAGTCAATGACGAAGTTAAACGACTGATTACTGTATGTCACCCTTATAAATGAATATGTAAATTATCGCGGGTGCACGTATGAGTCGCATAATAATACAAAACTTATTTCAATCATTGTTGATGAATTTCAGAGCTAAAAGCTCATTGATCATTTATATTATGTATAATTCTGGAGCGTGGAACATTCCAGTCGGTGTCCGATTCAAGATAATTTGAGGAATGTCTTCAGCTATCTTTCAAACTTCAAAATCAGACGACTGCACTTCTTGAGCGTTCACCAGATAGACATAATAAATGGATGTCTCGTAACTTTGACGTCTCGACAGATAATGTAGGGGCCTGAAGGTGCATAAATAATAATATGCAGGTGGGAGAAATAATTTGCGATCACTAATATTTGAATTGATGCGCAACTAAAATTAATTTATAATAATTTTGTGCCCAGTGAGTATTAATTTCGTTTTCTTGTTGCAATGGAGAATGGAATAGAAGGGAGAACTGTCCTATACTTACAAGTAAGAAACAATCAATTGTCAGACAGTAGAAAGAAAAAAAACTCTAAATAAAGAAACGTTGGTATATCACTTTACTGATAGCCATATAATGTTCTTTCTTTATTGTTCCGACACTTCAAACACCGCTTACCGATATTTACATACAGCGGTTAGTATACTACATTTAATTTATTTACGGAACATTTTTTATCATTAAATATTAATGTTATAAAAATAATTTGTGGCACTAAAATCAATTGAAACCAATTAGAATTGATATCACAAGCGAAACAACTAAATCAATTATAAAATACAGATTAAATCTTCAGGGCCAAACTGTATCACAACAAATCTAAAAATATATATGCATTGAAGATGAGACATTAATTTATGCATGCACAATCCCCACGTGGTTAGTATACTACATTTAATTCATTTACAAAACATTTCTCTATCTTTAATTTTTAATCTTAGAAAAGTTATATTCACACCTTAAGGAAATTGATAGTGTATTTAGAGAGATAAATTATATAAAGGAATTATGTTCTTGCGGGCAGAGATGGAGAGGGAGATAGAGAGAGAGAGATAGATAGATAGATGAAGACATAGATAGAGATATATAGAGAGAGGTAGATATATATATATATATATATATATATAGAGAGAGAGAGAGAGAGAGAGAGATATGGAGAGTATGAGAGAGAGAGAGACAGAGAGAGAGAATTGAGTTTGTAATGCATGAAATAATTCAAATTATCAACCAGGTATTTAAGTAGAGACGGAATTTGAGTGCGGATTGGTTACTAGAATTATTTTGATCGTCACATTTCTGAATTGTATATTATTTAACGTTCATAAATGTTTTGTGTAAGCACCGTAGAGGTTTCCGCATAATCTTATTTATGGGAACGATTCAGCTTCAGACCCCATTTTTAATTAAATTCTCACAAACCGTTTTAAAAATAATATTTAATGAACAAGAATTCTGGGATGCGTACTTAATTGAATTAATAAAGTAAGACAGAAGAAACTGGACAAAAGCTGAAGTCAAACCCGGGAGCATTGCTAACTACTGATCTACCCTGTCGACCCAAGCTCCGTACGAGTGGTCTGTATTGTGGGTAGAGGCAGAACAAAGAAATTAAAATTAACTGGGAAGGTGTGGAATACATAAGTAAAGGAATTATACCCTAGATAAATTAAAATAACTGAATTACTACACTTTAGCAATAACTCATCCACGATCAGTGAAATTAAATTGCCAAGACGATGAGAAGTAAGAGTATTCATTATTCGAGCTCTGTTGGGTGTGACGGTGAAAGCTTATCGTGTTTCAAAAAATTATTTCCTTTCTGTGGAGAAGGGGTGTGGTCGTTTCTTGTGGATAAATGGTGTTGTTTCTCACGTTTGTCGTACTGTCATTTTCAGTAAACAGTGAACTGATTTGACTTCAGTTTCTAAACATTTAATGTTATTAAAATAAGTTATTTATAGGCTATATTAAACAAGATAGTCAATATACTAATGTCAAATTATGAACGTAGTTAAATTCATTCCTAAAATTTACGATGTCTTTTGAACTTACAAGAAATAATCCAAAGACTCAGTTCATTCGTAAAGATGTTAATTGGACAATAGTGCATTGCTAAAGCAGAGGAACTTGTTAGGAGGTCGATGGTAAAAGGAAATCTGCGGCCGGGGTAATCTAGTGAAGGGAATTGGGGCGAGGATCTTCTCTGCCAGGGACAGCGGCCAACAAACAACTAATTTCCTCCGCAGTGGATGTCTACATCGATCCCCGACAAACTGCTTTCATTTTCCTACTGTGATGTATACACCGCTCTCGAAAAAAGTTCCTTCGAATGACCTAGCGTTAGTAATACCCGATAAGTTAAAGGTTTGGAGGTACGAAAAAAATTATGAAGATGGACAAAAACAATAGGAAATTAATTGAATAACATTTTACTTTCTGAAGAGTATTAAAAATCTCAAAATAATGAACTATGGCTGTGGGAGGGGGTGGAGGGTCGTTACGTAAAAAACGCAAAACAACCGAGATTGGTGTCAAATCCAGTTTTATAGCTGTCAATGGGTTTACTTCTGACATTTATCAAACTGGTTAAGATGTGGTTCAGTCTCTAAGAGTGGAGG
Source organism: Zhengitettix transpicula (assembly GCA_037074705.1). Lineage (NCBI taxonomy): Eukaryota > Metazoa > Arthropoda > Insecta > Orthoptera > Tetrigidae > Zhengitettix > Zhengitettix transpicula. The sequence goes on along the minus strand of CM073595.1, from coordinate 59,602,878 downwards.
TGGAAGGGGGTGATACAAATTTCCGTTTAAATCTTAAATCCGTAGAGCAATTTCTACCAAACGTTAAGTTGCATACTATCCAGGAACAAACGCTGAGGGATTAAGTCACGCCTATCGCCTCTACGGGGAGGGTGTCAAGAAGTGGAATATTAAAATATTCGTAAACGGTCATTTCCAGCGTCGAATAAAACGATTGCAGCGTCGTTTAATTTGATAGTGTTATACAATAATTTTGAAGTGTGTAATTTCAACTCCAAAAGCAAGGGATGGAAGAACCATTACTGTACGGGTGGTGGTTGAAGGGTTTTACACAAAAGTAATGAGAAAAAGACCGATATTACTGTCGATTCCGGAATTATAGGAGCTGCTGAGTTTAATTGTCGCATCAACCATGGTGGATAATGAAATTTTATGTTGGACGTGGTTGACAAAAGTTTACCCGAAGTAGTTTTCACCCTCTTAAGTTACTGGGTAATTTTATTTATTTTCTTAGGGTCCAAGTATATTTTGGTCTCTATTTAGTTAAAGGTTGTATTTCTTATTTCTTTAAGTTTGCGAGTATTTTTTAGTAGTTCATTTCATCGTGATTTTTAGATAGTTTTATTTTATGTAGTAGGAGAGTTCCAGAACACCGTCAGTCATCACCCTGGTTTATTTTGAAGTTAGATGCCGAGGAGTTAGGTCGGGGAGGGGGATGTAAATGTTCCAAACACTGGTGCTATTGAAGCTGGTTAATCGAAATGTTTATCAAGCGGTTAGTATCGAAAAAATTCCTATTATGGGTTAATTTAAATACATAACCGGGCAACGCCGTGCATTCAGCTAGTTACTTTTTACATCCCTTACTTCTACGATATGGAAGTACAGCTTTAACATTTGGGGTTCTTCAGCCAAAACACACGTAATTAAAATCCAAATATTTCAAAACAAATCCCTTAGTTATTTCACAAACTGCCCTTGGTACTTCTCCGATTCCCGCAATATCCCATATATTCGCCAAACACTAACAAAATACATACTTCATCAATATAAAAAAGACATTTCACCCAAACCTGTTAATATCCATGGACCAAATTAATAATTAATAAATTAAACAATATGATTACATATCGAAATCTGTACCCAGTCTTTTTAATTTACTTACTAGCATAATTACTTTTATATTTTTCCTCTAACTACAGTCCGGCCAATTGCATACACTATTCACGTTCCTCTTAGACAAGCGTGCCTTTTCCTTGTGGTCGGTGACGATGAGTGGACAGGAAAATTAAAAACTTTTCTCGTTTCGTGGAGAGAGGCGAGGCTCGGGATTGAGGACGAAAACGGTCCGCGTCATTCCTTTCTCTCACCCATTACTAATGTCGTTTCCTGTCTACTCTTGACACCGTGTAATCTTTTCCACCTGGCGTAGACAATGGAACACCCGAACTAAACGCGCGATCGGCTTTTAAGTTATCTTGTTCCTGCTGCGTGGATGTGCGACCGCGTAACACCACAGCTCGCGGCGTTACACTGAACATCGATTTTGCGTTGCTTCTGGGTTCTTATTATTTACGAGTGCTAACGTCGCGGCTTAAAACCTTGTAACTATGTCGAAATCAGGGATACAAGATGCATCTGTGGCGGAAGGAGCAGTGTACTTGATAATTAAAATCACATGCAAAGGATGTTTATTCTTACACTCCAGATACAAACTTCTGCTTTGGAAGGTTAATCAGCGCATGGCAGACTTCATTTTACCTGCATCAAGTAATATTTTTACTTTCGTTTACTTTTATAAAACTGTAGTGAAGCTAAGGAGATTTATAACAACAAATGTTCAAGATGGAAGGATACCAAATAAGATTAAAAAAATATCCAGTAAAAACATTTATTTACCATCGTCTGCATTATTAACGAGCTTTCAACCATTTAAAGGTCATAATCATCTAAAATAAAAAACAGAAGTTAGAATATTCATGTGCGATAAAACAAATACTTTACAGTCGTTCTCAATCCAAGAAATACACATTATAGGCCAGTACATACATAGTCTGTTTACATATTAATTTTATATATCTACCTTACAACGACAGGAGCCAATCAGATTGCATGATTCACAATTATTTTATAAACACGCTTTAATTTAATTACTGATTTTACACAATGATATTAGGTACATTCTGCCCTATGAATTAACTATTAATTTGTATATTAAACAATTTAAAAAATGTAATAAATGTAGCAAGGTATATGTTGGACACATGGTTCAAAATTGTCCAAAATGATTTATCGTTATCAGAATATCTGGAGAGTCACACAAATAAAATAAACTGGAAAGAAATTAGGATTTACATAAAGAGAGACAAGTAATTGAAGATATATATTTTTAGGAAAGAAGAGAATACTACAAATAAAATAAGTGGAAGTGAAATAATAAGTAGAATGTGTGTGTGTGAGTGATTGTATGTTATATTTATATTGTGTTTCCTTTTTATATAATATATATATACATGTTTAAAAATACATACAGAAATATAAGTTTTTAACCACGTATATATATATGTTTAAAAAATACATAAAGAAATATAAGTTTTTAACCATGTCGGTTGATGTGACAAACTAGATATTAAAAAAAATATAAAAGTTTTGTACTGATGTCCTATTAATAACTATTGAAACATATATCATAAGACACTAAAATTCCATTTTTATACTGTTTTTAAATATTCAATATATATATATATATATATATATATATATATATATATATATATAAAACGTAGTAGGCCTACACATTGCTCCTATCGGAGAAAAAGGAACCACCATGTAAATATAACCTACAATAATACACAAGCGGAAAATAGTAGATAATAGTACACAAGCGGAAAATCTACTAATAATTCCACTTTCACTTCTTTTATTTATAATATTGTCTTCATTCTCTCTCTCTCTCTCTCTCTCTCTCTCTCTCTCTCTATATATATATATATATTACAGTGTTAATTGTATTAGTCAGTTTCCAGATATTCTGATGGTTGAAAGCTCCTTAATAATGCAGAGGATTATTTAATAAATAATTTTAACTCTATGATTGTTTGGTATCATTTCATGAAATTACAAGTTTTTGATGGGCGTGTATGTTTTTTTTAAATTTCAGAGTACGTATGATTCGAACGTATATAATGCACTACAATTATTTATCAAACACACCTGATACAGATTATTTAACCCCTTTAAGATTATTACAAACATATCTGTTTCTCTTTATATCATTCATAGTTTTAAAGCCAGGTAATTTGTGTCATGATGGTTCATTTTAAGATTACGTATAAAGTAATGTCAAGTTTTACTTTCTTTCCAGAAATTTAATTTTTAAATGAATACGCATTTTCCCCCTTTATTACTAGGTGCGTGTGAGAAATATAACTCCAGACATTTATTTCTCTCGTAGTTCAATTTCTCCTAGAATTATATTAAAATTTCTGACTGTGGTAGTAGTAAGTTATTGATTCATACGCGAACAAATTTAAATGTGAATTTCCTAAAACTGTGGAGAAGTTTGTGAAAGCACGAATATTTTTACGGACAGCTGTTATCTAATTTATTTTTCGTATAAAGTACGTAGTGAACACAAATATAGCCTATTTCAAACTCTTACTTGACACTCAGAGGCTTCCGTTGTTATTTGTGATTTGATTTGAGTGTTAATTCCAGCTCTGGATCGTTTATTACAGGGAAATAAGTCTACCTCGCTCACAGGGCAGACGCAGCGGAAGTGCAAATAATCTTAGAACAGTTTCCGATTTCGTCCCGCTCCCGAGTGGAAATTAGTTGAAAAGCTTTTTCCCGATGCGACATGAAGAAATGCGTTAATCAGTGAACAGGAGAAAACACCTCTGCATTGGGCACCAATCAGCGTTCGTTCAAGCTGAAGAAACAGGAAAGGGAAACTCGAGACGCGTCTAAATTATCTGAAAGCAGAAAAGTACGCGACACCATTTTATTAAAACTTACTGAAGTGACATAAATATACTTTCTTACAACTCAAGGAATATTTAATTTGCATTGAACTCCATCTATCTATTTGATATGTTGGTTATTCTATTTTATTCAAATGGTGGCAGAGATAACATAAACTAAGAGTGTGGACGGTTCACATAATGAAAATTACAATAGAAATACTTTATATATTACCCGGGTTGTCATATATCCATATCCCCCGTTTTGACTCCAATCTCGGTTGCTTTTACGTTATTTTTTATGTAACTCTCCTCCACCCACATTCCTAAATGTGCTCACCTACTATGCCAAAAGGGGTTAAAAAAAGTTTTTTCGAAAAATATATCGGCCGATTTAACGCGTTTGAAAATTTCCCCCTCTGTCCACCGCCAGCCCTTTGGGTAAACAGCAAGTTAAATGTAATAATTAAACTCAGGGACATCCATAACCCCGTATTCGTTTGTTTATGCGTTATTTTTATGTAATAGCACTCCCATGTCGATAGAGATTGAAATTATACACGGTAAGCATCTAAAGAATTTTATGAAACTCATTGACCCCGAAAAATATTTATTAGACGCAAATGTCAGCTGGTTAACATGTTTGAAAATTTCCACCCCTGGTAACACCCATCCAGCCCCTCCCACCCCCGAAAAACCATGCGCGTTTCCCGGGTTGTCATAAATAAACTCAGCGACATCCATAACCGCCGATTTGCCTCGAATATTGGTTGTTTTCACGATTTTTTCTTGTAACGCCTTCCCACCCCCTCCTAAGGGTGTTCCTTTCCCATGTTGTAATGGGTTAAAATTACACAGATAACATCGGTAGAAACTCTATCAATCTCTTTGACATCTAAAAATATTTAACCGACTTCAATATCGGACGTTTTAGCATGTTTGAATATTTCTATCCCCGTCCTCCCCCAATGCTAGGGGTGGTAGAAGTGTCTCACCCAAACAGTTTCTATTCCTGGATGCAAGGAACACGTGTACAAAATCTGGTGAAGTTTTCTTCACGGGTGTAAATTTGTATGCGGAACATACATACATTCATACTTACATACAAACACTCTATTTCATTTATTAGAAGAAGATAGATTTAGACGAAATATTATTCGCTATTAAGTTGTTAAAAACTGCATACAGACTCGATAAAAGAATTACGTGACCTAACAACTTGGTTGAAACTCATTTTATTCTCTTTCATATGTTTTCCATAAACAGTCAACTACCAAAAGTCCAAAAATCAGATCTGCTTTAATCGTTTTTTTCTTTGTTGAAAACCAATTTCTGATCAACAACCTGTAAAGATCACGCGAATGGTAATTACCTACTTTGATATATGGCAGTCTTATTGTAACAAAGAAAATTCAGTCACTAAAATCATGATAGAAGCGATGCCGAAGGCCAGGCCAACAGACGCCATTCATCATTCAGGAGGAAGTTCACACAATTCCGAGCCACGCCACGTTCATTACAATACAAGAACCGATTCAAGATTACACATAGGTGAAAATATTTTCACAGAAGTATACATATTTATAAGTCCGTGATTGAACTTTGCATGCTGTGCGTAACTTTTTCACTTCAATGAGATACATTTCGAAAATTCCTCTAGTGACAGAATAGATATAAGTTCATTGAAACAGTTCGTCATATTCAATAACTTGACAGCGAGGGTGTTTCGTGAAGTTAATGGTTGAGATATTGACCACAGTTGCCTGTCTTCGGGGAAACTCCGTTAGAATTATTTTAATTCCCGAGGTTGCTCAACTGATTACAGATCGACTGTTAAAGTCTCTAGTTGACTACTATATATACATTTTATTTTTAAAGAAGTCTAGTATATCCATAGATTCATTTAAAAGAAAACTTTCCTCATTAAAATCAGTAGTATAAAAACAATAAAATACAGAGTGAAAATATAATGTGAGCAGTATATATTCACTTATTAAGGTATAATTTATGACTATAAAAAAATATTTAATTTTTTATAATTCAAAAATGTTCATAGTCAGACTCATGAATTATTTAATAAATTCAAGACATACCATTCAGTCGGACCACAGACTAAAGAAAGTACAAATGTGTAAAGAAACATTGTGCTGTTAAGTAAAAAAATTAATACACGATTAATCTGTGAGTCAACCCCTCAAGCCAGATTTTTCTACCCGCCGGTCACCTTCAGAATATTTATTTTCTGTGTTTTAGTTTCAAGAAAGAAAACTAAAACGTCATTATCAGGGATTTTTAATTGCACTAAAATAACAATTCTCCAATTAATGTAAATTAATGTTGATAAATCAGACCTAATTATATTTATGTTGAATATGTGCAACATCATCAGCCAAATTGACTTTGGTCAAGTTTGGTATTTTTTGGTTATTTTTTACGTATTGTATTTACAAAAAAATATAGAATATAGTTAAAAATAATACAAAAATCATGCACATACGGGTTAAGACTCTTTGAGTTCAAGTCACAGTTTTCAGCCACAAGATCACAAAGCTGAAGTATGACGTCTCAAATCTGATTTATTGATATGAACTTAACATTTCCACGGGGAGAATAATTCTCTGTGGGCACTATTTAGTGCTCTAAGATTCTATGGATTGAACGCCGTTATGTGTACGTTCCCATTTACTTTGTTTGCAAATAGATGAAGTTTTGAGAAAGCCAAGGAGCGCTCCCTTCAGGCTCAACTCAGAAGGGTGTTAAGTGTGAAGTGGGTGGGGGAGTGGATAAACAAGAAAGCACTTCCCTGGTCCAGAATTAACTGAAAGTAAATTAAGTTGCAATTAAGCCCCGCAATAATTAAATGAAAGCGGGCCTTCCAGGCGACACCACTTGAGACTTGTTTCACCTCGTTCTGTCTTGCGCAGGAAATTATTTCCTCTCGGAGTAGGGCTTCTATTGATAGTATTCCTAAGAAAACCACTAGTAAACCCTCAAATGTTCCATTAATAATCATGATATTTGCCTCGGTTTCCTCAATCCAAAGAATTTCTCGAATTTTCTAGTCACCTAACCTGGCCTGGCAGACAAGCGACCATTTACGATAAACGGAATATCAGTAGTGGGTCACGAATCCAAAGGGCATTTTTTTTTTGTATTTGATTATGTTAAAAATTTATGTATTTATATGGAACAATTTCCTTCGATTCTTTGTGTAAGGTGGAGAATTTATAACGGGATCGCAAAAATTATTTAGCGTTCGACCTAGTTTGTCATTTTAAATCTGTTCGAGCAAATAAGTGGGCAAAAAATAATGTACGTCACAAAGTGAACATAATAAAAAAACAATATATTTAGATAAGTGTGCCAAGACTATACCTAAACAACATGAATTAAAAGTTTGAATGAAATTAAAAACCAGTAGCATTTATTATTGCATAAATAATATTTACTAAACATACTAAGCGATCGTAGATTAAAAGACAATTTCTTTAATAAATGTGACATTCATAATAATTGATAGACTGTCTATAAAAATATAATATTTTCAATTTTTAATGTAGCTTGAAAGACAAGTGGCATTCATCAGTACATATCTCGACATAATCGACTAATAATAACTAAACATAAATCATACTAAGATTTTAGGCTTATGGTTACTCGAATATCGACGATAAGTTGTTTAAAATAGAGACAATTCTTATGTTGACTAGATTGAATATCTATTACAGATATTATTCAGTAGAAAATATTAAATAAGATATTGTGAAGATTTATTCGGAAAAAATTAAACGGAGCTTTTTAATTGCAATGATGATAGAATATACCAAAATAAATCAGGAAATAGTGACTAAACAAAATAATTATAGTGCTTAAAGGAAAGGGAATTGTAGTGAAAGAACTTGTTTACGGGAACGCACTGACGAACTATAAATTGTTGGGATGATTCGTACCATCACGTACAAATGCTTGTAATTAGAGAATAATGACTATCAGATGTGTGGTCGGAATATGTCCAACGAAGCAGTATTATGCACACTAAATTATTCAAGCGTTCGACAATTTTCAGGGCAACGTTCGGATCAGCGGTAATTAATTAATCGAAACCAATACTGTGAAATGTAAAAAATGCGCATTGTACTGGATGCGGGGAAGAGGAACAACGAGCTTCTGTGAAACCTGAATCGTCTCTAATGGGTTTGGCTTTGTGGCCTACTACGCTTGTTTACGGAAACAACGAAACTTATTGTTACGAGCAAATAGACTGAAGCATAAGCGCTAAATTAGGTTCCCGCCATACATTTTGATTAAACGTTGCAGAGAGATCGTGACTGTGTACCTTGTTCTTACTTGACTTATCGTAAAATTTAGCAGGCTACCCGCTTAACCAACTATGAGCTACTGACACAGTAATATAATATTCTGAGGTATCTAAAATTGTATTATTGAAAATATTACAATACACAAACTTTATAATAATTAGAGAAATTTTTTAAAAAAACATTGTTAAACAATAACCCGGCATGCAGAGAAACTAGGAGTAAACGGATCGTCTCTCTCCAGTTATACGTGATCACATCCCACTGGGAAGGATGCGGATAATTTTAATGCCGCTATCCAATCATCACAATATACACTAGGAAAACTCAGATCCTCATTAAAGGGCGAAAATAATTATTTTACTTCCATTTGTCTTGTCTCCCAAATCTCTCGATTTACTTACTACGAAAACAAAATCCGCTTGAGTGGCTCTCCCGTTTAAAACTGTGAATTTTATTCCATTATATCACCTTTATGTGATTCACAATAATATATCATATTCAATAATAAATACTACTCCACATTTTTAAAACAATTAAATACCTATGAATTTTTTTTAATAGGCAATGCGTTCTACCTTCCAAGAGTCATCGCGAACTTAATAAAATTTATATAAAACATTGCAAGTGACGGATTTCCTCGATGACTCGAAATGTGTTACCATATTTTTTTATTATGGTCGCATTGCCTTCATCTTATAACCCCATAATTTCATTTTATTGAATGAATTTGAAGGCCGTGCAAGCATAAGGAACAGTTTTTTCCCTCACTATTTGCGTAAATAAATTATTAATTAATAAATAAAGTCTCCGATGTTCAATTTAATCATTTTAGTCTAATGCCCAGTGATTGTAGTATTTCACAAATGAAGTAAACAGGAGAAAAAGATCATATTCGCACTGCGAACTCAGAAGGCCAGACTTGTTAATCTTTTCCCTTTCCACTTTTAGAAACTTTTCTTTGTAATAGGGAACCTAAGTAAAAAGTTCTGAGAAACCTCATCTTGCGAGCAGACTGCAGGGAGGAATAACTGTGCAGTTCTCAACAATGTACGTAAACTGCGATTTAAGGGTCGGGTTTTCTAAAAATCATATCGTTTTTTCAATAAACAAAACTTTGGAAATTACTGTACAAAAATTCTTAGGACTATCTCTGTACATTAAATTATCCTGCAAGTTTATTATGAAAGTCTTTGTTAAAAAAAACTGAACTAACTGTGCTGTTAGAATAATGTAAATATTGCGGTGAAATAAATATATTTAAACTGCACATCAAACCGTGAGTGCTTAAAGAGCGATAATTTTCTGAAAGAAAAATTCATCGTTCAGAAAAGCGTAAATTTTCATAGAATCGATCGCACAGAATGTTTCTATATAAATCGACTTTCTTAGACTGTAATTACGTTATTGGTGCAATTTGCAAAAAAAAGTAGCCAATTCAGATAAAAATAATTTATAATGGCAAGATATATATATATATATATTGTTGTTGAATTAATTAATATGTGTAATGAGACAATTCTTGTAATTAGGTTTCGATTTATTTTGTTGTTGAATAATGATTCTTGATTTGTGTAAAAATTTTAAGTTAACACTTAAAGTATCGGGATGCACTTGATGTAAATTGTTCTTAATACCTGAAGACGAACACAGTTTATTACTACACCGAACGTTAAATTTAAAGTACTTTCTTTCCCTAATTTCGGACATAATTAATTACCAAATAATTTATTCTACTAAGCAATTTACTGTTACTAGTCAAGTTTTGTATTTAATTTTTTTAATTTATTGTTTCAGGAGAATCATGGAGAATCGAGATGGTCGCACTCTACTTCGAACGATGTCCTTCATATCTTCGCGTGCGAGAGCCATTAGGCAACGTTTCGGCACCTCGCAGCCTTCCCTGACCGACAACTGGCAGGGCGCTTCCGGAGATGCCTTCATCAACGACGACCCCCGACTGCCGTCCCCGGATATGGGTGGCTCCATGATGTCCCTGTTGGATGAGCCCGTGACCCCGTGGCAGGAGCAGGAAGACGCTAGGAGCTCTGTCTTCCGGGCACAGAGGTCAAGATCTCTGGACTCGTTGGGCGCCGTTCCCATAGGGGCCACTCTCAGTCCCCCGGGAAATCTTCCCGTTCAATCGGCTCCGAGATTGCCGAGCTCGCCCACAGCTAAAATCCCACGTCCTATTGTCCCGAAACTGCCGGAATCCCCGAATCCGCAATTCTCAATCCAAGATTTCCCCGGAAGCTTATCTCCTATTTCTCCGCGCTTCCCAGATTCGGTAATACCGAAAATTCCGGGGCCTCCGCCGTCGCCGATAAAAACCTCGACGTTGTCAGCTCCTACCACTCCTAGGCACGCGGAGCCTTATTCACCTCTGACACCGAGATTTCCTGAATATCCTATAATACCGAGAATTCCTGGGCCGCCGCCCTCGCCGAAAGTATCTAGGCCGTCGACTCCGAATTCAAAAGCGGCGCTGTCACCAGTTACTCCTAGACTAACTGACACTTCATTTATCCCAAAAATTCCCGGGCCGCCCGTTTCGCCGAAACATTCGCGTCCGTCGACGCCGAAGAATATGGAGTACACTTTTCCCGAATTACCGAAATCCCAGTCTGCTATGGTTATAAGGAGTTCTTCCAGGCCGTCTACGCCCAAGCAACTGGAGCCGACAATGACTGAAAGCCACACGATACCGAAACTTCCCGGTCCTCCACCTCATCTGATACTATCGCGTCCGTCAACTCCGAAGTCCGGTGACGAGTCTCTTTTAGAAGACGAAGAAGGCGGTGTAACTGTGCCCGCAGCGCCCACGAAGCCTCCCCTCCCTCCTAACCATCTTTCAGTCGTCTGCGATACCCACGAGTTTCCGAAATTCTCTGCAGCTCTTCAACAGTCTTTCCGTAAACCCCTGAAGAGGTGCACGACCCTCCCCGTGCGAGAACGTGACGACGATATCGTTCTATTGACGGAGGAGGAAACCAAACCGTCACCGAGCGCTTCCAGGAAACCTTCTCAAATTCCGGAAAGCGAGTCTTTTGACGTCGAAGAGAATCGGGATAAGGTCAGCGAGGGCTGTTTACCAACGAGACCGACTCTGTTTGACCTTAGGCCTCGCCCGAAATTGAAACATCAGTGGTCCATGGACGAAAGCCGCGTGGCTGCTGCAGGAAGAGAATCTGGAGGAATGAAACCGGCGGAAAAACGGAGACGTTTCTTTATGAGGAAGCAGACTAACTCTGCTCCGGACTCCTTCGATGGACCTGGACATCTTAATGTTAAACACAAGGAGCATCATTCCGTGAGCTTCTGCTTGGGAAATGTGCGCAAGTGCCGAGGATCTGACAGTTCCATTCAACCGCCAACGCTCCCGACGATCAGTAAGTTATAATTACAATTATTACATACCCATATTAATATTCATTGTTTTACCAGTCTTATAAATGTTATGATGCAGTTCTGAATCTGTTTTAAACCAGGCTATAAGAATCATAGCAATCGACAAGAGGATCGACTTGTGGTGCAGACGGAAAATATATGGTCCATTGAAAACCTAAGTAAACTATAAAGTATTATGTCTGTATGAGCAACGATTTGGAGAAGTCCCGGTAGCACTTATACGCAAAATATGTAGGTAAAATATAATAATATAATTAAAAATATAAGGATATTTCTTCCTAAAGTTTAATACACCACTTACGACAATTACTATTCTTTATATAATTATTTTTACCGAAAAATAATGGATAAAATGGACCACTTCGCTTCATGATCTATTATTCAGTCTAACGATAAAATTTTTCTTTTCCCGGAAATTGCCTGCTTAAAATTACGAATTTACCTACGTCGGCACTTTGGACACGATTTTCTCTCACTATAAAATTAGCGGTTTCAATCGTATGACGTATAAATTTCCAGAATTTCTTTCTCCTCTATTTAAAAGATTTTTCTGTCTCGAGGATGTCATTTGACTTTCTCCTGACCCAGTATTTGAATAATATGTTGTTCCTTTTACTTGGTGTTGCCACCGGAGCTTTCTTTATAAGGTAGTTTTCTTGATCTGACGCTGCATCTTTTGCAGTCTTTACAAAAATGATATGATTGCCACGCGGAACGAAGGTTGACCAGGATTGACCCTTTTCCAGTAGTAAGGTTGGCACAACTTTCCCTTGCTGCGCTCCGTGCGACGTGTCCATTAGCGCGACCTGGGGAACTGCTATAAATCATTCCATTATTAAATAAAAGCCCCAATATTAAATTCGCGCTTATTCAAGACACTGCGATAAGGAAGAGAGAACTATTCATCTTTCACCTTAAAAGGGAAATAGAAAACATCAGTATGACAGTAGTATTTGCTTTTGATTCCTGTTTCAATTTGGCTTCATCTTCAAACAACAGTATAATGTAAAATTTCTCAGAATTTTTTTAAAAAAATGCGTCTATGACGAGGGTGTCTTCTTTACAAATGGGGCTTCTTGTTAAATTATCTTGTTAAAGGCAATTAACGGCTTCCAACCTTTCATTAAGACATGATTCTTTACCATTATTATTTATTTTATAAGTACCAAAAAATTAAATATTTTTTCTCATAACTGAGAAAGTATATTTCGGTTTTAATTTCAGTAGTTGAATATTATTAACCTCTTTATTTTCAAGCCAAACTTGAATATCAATACTAAAGAATTTTTTAAAGCCTCGTTATGAGAGTTATGATACGTAGGATTTTTTTCTTAAAACGATATTAATCTGAAATTCGATATTTTAATATTAGTTTACCAAAACTTACAAAATACTTTAACTACATTTTCTTCAAATTTCAGGTTTAATTATGAATTTTCTTTTCGTAGACAAGACGAGAATTTATCATTGCTTACAAACCACAAAAATTATCCTGATGTATGACTAGTGTTATTGTTACCATTATCGAATGCCTGTAATAATTTGTACATAGTTAATTAAACTAACACACCTGCACTATTGAAGCATTAATAAATTTTATGACTGTTTCTGCGTCAAGGAGAATAGAATCGGCTTCAGTTACTGCAGGGCTGCTTTATTGTCAATAAAAGCAATCAGACGAACCTAATTACACAGTTAGCATATGCTGCATTTTGAAGACGATTTTGTGAGGCCTTTCTTTAGTGTACGGAGAAAAACTGTGCTTCAATATGCAGACATGCTCCAAGATTCATTTTACAATGATAAAATATGTCCTAGCACGGGACACGGAAAACCCCATTCAGGATGAAATATGGCAAGATGAGGCCCAATTAATATGGGCATAGGTGGCGGCGTGACACGTTGTAAACCCTCCTCGTAGAATATTGAATAACGTGGGCAAAGAGGAGGAGAATGGCTTCGCAAAGTTTCCCCTCCATTTTCCCTTTCCCTTTTAGTATGTAAGAACACACGAGTTACGTCAGCTAGCACGTCATTTCAACGAGTGTTAAAAAACTGTTTATTGCTCCCGTATTATTAAATTTATTTCTGAATACTCTACTGAACCATTTATTAAATATAAAAAGTGGAAGTAATGTCATACCTTAAATACGGATCAAAATACGATTATAAATCACAGAAAATACTTAGAAATAGATAAATATGGCATCGAATGAGAATTAATATTTATAATGTAACTGTTTATATAAGTAAATCTAGAAAAATAGTAAAGTTCTGTCAGAATTGGAACAAGAGTGGTACTAATATTCAGAAGAAGATATAACTATAAATCACAAACTGAGAATTGTCAAGTTTGAACCAGAAAATTGCAATAATCAACATAGATTTAGTGTACATTTTTAGGGGAATTGTGTAAAAAGGTAAAAAACAGATTAACAAGTTAAAAGGTAATATAGTTTGTCAAATATATATTATAATTGAAATACTGTCATTTCGCCCAGTTTATTTATTTAAAATAATTAAATTTATTGTTTTAATTTCATGCATCTGCCCCAGGAAATCTGCCAATGTCTAGATTAACTACATAGATAAATCATGTCCTCAAAGTAAGAATTAATTACTCCATAAGAAACTTATTTTTAAAGATAATAAACGTGGATTCATTTGGACTGATACTTAAAAATTCACGCTCCGCATAACTACGTCGGGTGACTTAAATGGAATAATTCTGATTTAACATTATAACTAAAGTGTGAAAACAGGGGGGGGAGGGAAGACAGCTGCTGAACTGTACAATGATCAGTAAAAATATATACTATAAAGTATCTGTTTGTGCAGTAGCCTATGTGATGTAATTTATTAAAATATATATTATAAAGACCGTGGAAATTACTGAGAGATATGCGACACATTAGATCATCCGCCATTTTAAATGACTTCGCATGGAAAGGAACATTTACGACAGGAAAGGGAGCAGCTGAGTGCACTGAAATGCATGTAAAATTCACTTTCAGTTAAACAAAGACCTCAGAGAGATTGTTATGTGTAGAAATAGTTAATCAGGTTTCCGACACTACCTTTTTATACCAGCAGAAATTATTGTTGTGAAGTTGTTGAAGAAGTGGTGCACTGACAAGCCAGCAAAAAAAAATAATGAAAAGAAAACACATAACACTACGAAAACCACGATATTGTTATTCGTCTACCTGCATGCGTTCATGATACCTAAATTATTTAACTGGGTTTTTTGCAGTTGTAAATAAGACCGAGATAGAGGCTATTTAATATTTATTTATATGATATCTGGGGTTAAAATAATAAACCATAGGCGCGAATTTTAAAAATATTTTATTAAAACTTGGAGATGTAGATGAAAATAAATAAATATAAATTATAATTAAATACACATCAGCCAATTTTAAGTCATAAAAGGAGAAATTATTAAATTAACAACGAAATAATTTCGCCTACGGCAGCCAACATCAAATTTTTTTAAAAAATTGGAACTTGATGAGTTCGCAAATTAAGCTATGACTATTTTTTATGACTTAGAATTGGCTGTATTTATTTATTAGTTTTCTCATTAGTCAGAAAATATAAATTATAAGAAAAAAAATTCTTCAACTAAATAGCGTTGTAGTGAAACAATATAGAGGAACCCGCCACACATACGTGCCGTTTCTGTTATCTACGCTTTGGTAAGAATAAAAGATGACGGCGGAATACTCTAAAAGCTACTGTGACGATGCGACGAGCTGAGGTTATAATTTTATGGCCCAGTTTATAACCCACAGCTCAAAGAAATGTTACGAGAAAGAAAAATACGGAAGACTGAAATAAATGAAGACTTGAAACTTGAAACTCCTAGACGATTTTAAGCGTTTCCCATTATTGAGCGAATAATAATTCGAGTGTCATAAATCCTGTCATATGAGAGAGAATAATTTCGAGAAACAATAAAGAATTATGTATTTTTGTGCAAGTAATAAATTGAGGAGTTTCGCTATAGAAACGCATAGATAATTAATTATCTTCCGTATTTGTTTTGGTTTTTTACAACGAATGTTACAATTTATTAATTGAAGGAAACAAAGGTGCTTCGTCGATGTTGGGTAAAAATAATATGCAATTCAGCAAAAATATATTTTCCATTTTCCAATGCGTCATCTCTCAAAAAATTCTACGTATGAAAAATTGTCAGTTGAAAATATATTCTGAGAAAACCAAAAAATCGTGCATTTCACTTATTAAATTCCGGGAATAACTCAGAGGTTTTTAGGTCGTTTAAAAATCACACTGCCTTTTAGAAGAAAAATTATTAAATTTAAAACCCTCATACATAAAAATTATTCCAAGGACATTTGCCTCTGATAGAGCGCTATTTTTAATAAACATAAAGAAATGGAAAATTAAATCAGCGTTTGTAGAACGTTCTCGGAAACTACAATTAAACGAATTTTGAACAACATAAAAGTGCTCAACACCGATACACGGAATTAACGGCGGGGATGTAAATAAAGACTTGTAATAAATATTCGAAATACCTCTGGTTTAGAAAAATTTACGGAAACACCATGGCTCTGCAGGTAAACACTTCCAGGAATCGTATTTAATTTTCGCACGTCCATCCGTTTTTCCCAATAAATTCTCACAAAGTGCGTGACAAATTATTAAGTTAGCGAATTCCGATATTGCGAAAGGAAACGTTCAAACTGCATACAATAAAGGTAAATAAATATATTTGCCATTCAGAGCAACCGTAGTCTTTATTTACATTGCGTAAATGCATCGAAGCATTCTTTAGGAAGGACAATTTTCCGAAACATGTAATTAAAATTATTCAAAATGTACATCATAAAACCAGTACCAAAATTTATTGTTTAGCGCTAATAATATAGAGTCTCAATTAATACCTATCGGCGTGGTTTGGTTTTAGCTTCACAATTCACCCATTCAACGAATAGTGTATTTATTTTGTTTTTACGGAAGTGCCCCCGCGTATTCATATAAGCTCTCATTAATTACGTGACAAATTATTCAGCCGAAATAACGAGCCTTCGTTTCATGCAACGAGTGGCCGCAGTAATTTCGTGACTCTAAAACTGATGCACTGAATCGATTTAAAACACAATTGATTTGAAATTGAAGCGTCGGCATGTTAATATTTATAAGTCCTGAATAACACCCTAAATAGATCGTGCCAGTATTTCTACAATAAGAATTGGAAGACAGTCTCTTAATTACTAATATTAATATTAGCTTACTCTCTATAACGAAGTGGAATGAGTAAATAAATATACAGAAATATACAGAAATTATAAAAATATGACATAATTAAATTAAATGATAGACAATTAAACAGACAAATAATAACATGGAACAATTGTGTCCGAATTTGATGATGTCTCAAGAAACTATTGTTCAATTTCACTGTTGTCAGTTTACCAACCAAATTGTTTCTGAAATACTTAAATAGTAACTCAGTTTCATTTCAGGAACGAATACTCAAAATAAAAGTTCCTTTTTTCTGTTACTTATATAAAACATATAATAATTATTAAATTATCATTTTTGGCCTAAGCCATCATACATTATTCATTTTTATTATCTTTTTACTTTTTATTGTGGATGGGGTATATTAAATATTGTTATAATTGGTTCATTTCAGTTTAATTGACAGTAATATGAATAAAAAAACTATAAATAAATTCATGATTAAACGAATAAATAATTATAATTATTCTAATAATATAAGTTTTATTATATCTATAATATACCAGAAATTATAATTATTTCTCACTTAAATCATGGATTAAGAAAATTATAATATTTGTAATTTTAAATTTAGTATATATATATATATATATGTATGATTAAATTAAGAAGTAATTATCATTTCTAGATTCATACAGATATAATGAAACTTAGAAAATTTCATAAGAAATATTTTTTGTGACCTCAGAAAATGTATCAAATCCAAAAACACGCTTCTGATAATGAAAATGTTTCCAAAGAAGTTATAAATTTAATAACTGATAATAACTCACATATTTATAATAAAATACGGGTATTTAGTAATAAAACATTTTTACACAGTCTCCAATTTGATAAATAACTTAAATTTGATAGTTTTCTACTTTCATTCTGTGAATTTGAGATTCTTATAGGAACATTAATTATATAACACATGAAAGATTTATTACAGTTATTAGTTACGAACATACCTTTAATTTTCAGAATTTTTTAAAATTAAAATTGAACATTTGTCATATACATTTAAACAATTTAATTCATACAAAATTAGATGTCAAAAATAATAATAGTTCAGATACATTCGTTAATCCTACTCGCAGTTTTCGAAGAAAACACAGTTGGTAGTCGGACGAAAGATTATGACGCAAGTCGAAAGCTATCAAATTATTGTTATAAATAAAATTGGAGTACGTGTAAAAGGATTTTTATTACTACTAAATATAATAAATAGTCCGGTACTACTCAATGAATACGGATATTATGAAATATTTTTAATTTTAATTCTTTAATTTTTTTCAGTCTTATACTTGAATAACATGTGTTAGATTCGTATAATTTCCAAACGTTAGCACATCATAGATAACTGAATTAAACGACGAAAATCACTTTCCGTAAAATTGCGAGCTGCATAATGAAAAATGGTGGATGAGGAGGACAATACACAGGAGAATAATGGGGTACTGACCTTTCTGGCGCACATGTTACCCTTAATTGCATTTTGCCTGTTCCCGAAGCTCATTTATGTGTACTAAACGTTGGGGCAGGGGGCGGGGGTTGGGACCGAATACCACAAGCACACTAGCATCTTTCATTTCACACACACTCCGATTTTTCCTTCCATGAAAACAAAATTACAAGGATTATTTAATACATTTTAGAGACTGTCGAATGGAGTTGATGAATGGAATGAGTTGACTACAAAAACGTTGAAGGAAAAATCAATACCATTATCGCACTAGCAATTACAGTACTTTGGAAGGACTAATCAGTCAATTGGGCCTGATGAACGTAAAGGTAAAACAATGTACAGGAATTTCAATTGTGCAAACATATGATTTTTAAAATAATAATTATATTAATTTACAACAATTTGAGACGTTTGACAACGAAATGTCATGCATAATCAGAAAATATATTTTATTTTCGTTTAAAGACAATTTTGTTTCAGAAAATTATTTTGTTCTTTAAAATTTTAACTGAGTGGTTATGAAATTGTTGGAAATATTTCATCAGAATATATTTACTTCTAAGATGAATTGAATATTTTTCTTTTCAAAGCTGTGATTATCCATGTCACGGAAATATAATAAATAGTTATTATTTTGGTAAAACTAAGTGCTTGAAGTCATTCATGACTATCAAAACCTACATGGCACTAAGTTTTAATTGAAATGCAATATTTCTATTTTCTGTTTTAAAATATCTGTTTTATAACGTTTCTGGTATAACTCCACGTGTAGTCTAAATATTTTTGTTTGTGGTGAATTTGGAAATAGAGTATTTCCATTTACTTGCACATCAAGCTAGGGACAACGCCCCTCGGTGCTCAACAAACAATTAACAACGGTAAATACGCCTTTAATCCTCTCGTAACAAAGCTGATACTGTGTACTGACGTTTAACATAGGTCTATTCGATTACAAGGTTAACACAATCACGGGAAGTCGATATCGGTCTTTAATTGTTTCTTTGAGTCCAGTAATGTATTTTGCTCGATTTGTTTTCACCAGTACAAAAACTGAAAGCATCCCTTTACCGGAAAAAAATGTCTGTCGCTTAATAATAGTGTCAAGAATTTTCGAGTGTCTTATTTAAACTCCAAAAGGGAAGGGAGGGAAGCACTACTACGGTGCGTCTGGTGGTGGAAGGTATTTTAATAAAAAATAATGCAAAAGAGAACGATATTAGCGTCGATTCCGGGGTTATAGTAGTCGCTGAGTTTAATTCTTACATTTATCATGGTGGTTGACGAAATTTTATGTTCCTCTTCGTGGAAAAGGTTACCCGGAGTAGTTTTGCCCCTCGTAAGTTAACAGATAATTTTTTATATTTTTTTAGGGTACAAACTATATTTTTGTCTCTATTAAGATAAATATTTTATTTCTTTACTCCTTTAACGTACTGGGTGTTGGTTTAGACTTCATTAAGTTAGCGAATATTTTTTTCTGTTTTATTTTATGTAGTCGGAATATTGCCAGTCATCATCCAGTTTTATTTGAAGTTAGTTGCCGAAGGGTTAGGTCGGGCAGCGAATTGTAAATGGGTAAATGTTCCAAACACTGGCGCTATTGCTGCTGGTTAAATGAAATGTTTTCCAAGATGTTAGTGTCGAATTAATTCCTTCTCCGGACTAATTTAAATAAATACCCGGGCAAAGGCACGAACTCAGCTAGTATTATGCAAGAAAATTATATATAATGTACTAATTAATTAATTAATTAGTGGAAACATGTTGCTATATCATCACAAAATAGTTCAGACACGTAACAAAAGTTTCTTAAATATGGGGGTAACACATAAGAAAGACAGATTTCAGTGTAATTTGGATTTAAATTAAATGACAATAGTGGAATTTATATCCGTGTAAAAATTAAATTCGGCTGTGACTTGTAAACACCTCATAAATCTAATTAACAGTCTTATTTCCTTCTAGAAATACAGAAATTTTAATGTAAATCCTAAACTTTATGTATGCACTCCCATTTTAAAGCGGGAAATTGAGTACGCATACAACACGTACTCTCATAAAGATGTTTGAAAAAATAAATTGTGATCCTATAGCAAAGTGCAGTAAAAGTGAGATAATATTTATACTACCATGAATATCTGCACTTTTCACGGGAAATGTGTTATCCCTCAGAAGGATAGCTCCGACGAGAATACGAGTTGACGAAACCGTCATATCCGAATTATGGGAATAAAAGATTATTTCTGGACGCCTTGTTTGATTAATTAACCGTACGCAGCTGCAGGAGTCTCGTAGGAATTTACTTGACGAATGTCATCTCGAAGGCTTATCGACAAATTTCAATGGTGACCTGTGGCTCTGACAGGATGACAAAGAAGGAGACGTGGCACTGGCTCATGGCACATTCAAGTTACGTTTGTTCAGAAACGTATCATGGCCTAACCTGACGGCAAAATTTTGTATATCATTAAATAGCATGCCTATAATAACGCTACTTGTCATTGTAATCAACGAAAGTAAACCTTAGACCTGTAAACGTACGAAAACAAGACAAGTCCGTTCATTAGCCATGATTTTTATTTTATAATATCGCATGATGGTACTAAATAATGTTATAATGGCATTAAATTTAATTTTTTATTGCAGTTTCCAGACTAATTTAACAACCACATGTCTAATCGGTAACTAAGTGGGGTTGAAGAGAAGGTTTTTAGGGAAAAATGGAAAAATACATTCATTTATTTTTCTTGTTAGACTCCCAACAATGTTGAAATTTGTGGAAACAGCGTAAAAAATATCAACAAAAAAGACACTATTTTGGATCTATATTTTCCTGTCTTTGTTTTTCTTACCCAGACAGTGCAAAACTTTTCTGAAGAATATCATAATTCCTTCCTTCCTTCCTTTACATATTTAATCCACCAAATCCCTGGGTTTTTGTCATTCACATATCAGTTGAATATTTGTTGTATACGACCCTGAGAAAAAGCACATTTTCCTCGTCACGTGCGAGCTTGAAGTCGCATTTTTCGTGTGTAATCAATATTAACGGAGCAATTAGCGATCGCAGCATCGAAAATAGAAAATGCGTTGTTTTTACTGGATACGTTTTTGCGTTGGTGAATTCGAAGGACAGATTTGATTAAGTTTTGTGGTTATTTCTGTGGTGTGTGAAGAGATTGCTTTTCGGCCATTGCTGGAATTGTCACAGTCTTGCGCTCTTAACCAAACTAATAAAAACATCACGGAAGAAGTTTTCAGTAAATTTTCGGTCTGCGAGGGCTATTCTCTCGGCCTGTTTTGAGAGGTGTATGTTCCGGGGTCGCAGACCTAGGCCGTACGGTAAGAGTTGGAACAGTCGGCCAACGGCCTCCTAAACTGGTCGAGGCACGGAGAATGCTGCGTCCCCAAAGAAAACCCGTCTCCCGCTATCGGAAGGGCGTGGGACAAGTACCCAATGCCCGACCTACCTGATGCAGGTTTTCTAGGGTTTGTCCTGCATTACTTTTAGGCGAATTCCGGGTAGGATCCTTAAACTATAGCTCTGGGGCCCTAGTTAACCATTGGCTACCTTCTTCTACCCTTCCGCATCACCCCTTTCAAATCCCTTCCTATGCTATTAAAGGGGAGTTGCTACCATGTGGTTTACCCTCATGTAGCCTGTCACCCTAAAAAAAAAGTTTTCCGTACAATAGAGGAAATGATAATCAGGAAAAGTGGCAACGTTGGCTTAAACTTATCTGTAAGGCTTTAGAGTTACCACAAAGTTAACAATACTCGAATTGAATCTGTGTGTTTCCAGGAGTTTCTGTGTTTGTTCGCACGATAAGGATGAATTACAGTAATTAATACCGAAATTCTGTTCCACTGGTCAGTGTTGGCACAAAGCCTCTTATTAACGCGTGCTGTAATTTTGGAGTAAGTTTACGGTCTACAGCAATAGCTGCAGGTGTGTAAAGAGAGCTGTAGTTTGCCCGCAGCCTGTTCATAATTCTTCCCCTGAAGAAACTCTCGGCTTATAATTGATCACGCAGGTCTGAGAGTGCAGAGTTTCGCAACGGAACACTAATACATATCAATCTGATGAATTCTCCGAACGTAGTCCTCTCTCACAGTATTCTATCTACGGAAGATAACCATATAAAAATACTTTGACTAACACTGTGCTTTGTCAACATGTACAAATAGTTATCTCAATGTTTTTTATCTACTCCTACTATTTTATACAATATTTTAAAATAGTTCTACGCACGCGACTGACACGTGCTATCATATATTATATACGCACATAATTATCTAGTAAAGTGATCTTTTTATTCCTGGAAATCCTACCTATAAAGCATGAATGAATTTTCGGGAATGCAATATTTTTATACCGTAATTTAGCACACGAAATATTCTAACGTTCTTTTCTTACGAGAAACTTGAAAATTGATACCAGTCAATACAAAAACAACTTAAGGGAAAAATTAAATTCTTAAGTTCCAATTTTATTTAAAGAAGAATAATATTACTCTCTCATTGCATCTGTATCAAATGAAAACTCATTTAATTTCATCTTCACAATTAATTTTGCAGCATTAATTGACTAAAAATTCTTTTACTATATTTTCACGTTCCTCCGATTTCCTAGAAGAAAAAAACATCTTAGCTATATTAAAAATGGAGATCAGCGTAATTTATATTTATAAACACTCGGCTGCCGCATCATAGATGAGATTAAAGTATCTAATTATCCCAATTATTTTACGTTAATAAATTTTTTTTAACATCCTATATTTTTTGAAAAGATTCAGTATCAGATTCCTTTCGACAGTTGAATTAATAAAATTGATGAGTTTTGAAAAAATATATGCAACTTATAAGTTTTTTAATTGGCACGAGATGTATCTTTTACTTTATTTGTTATCAAACTCGGAGTATATGCATCCAGAGAAAAAAAAACCAATTATTGCGCTTAAGTAAGCGGAAATGTCGATTTAAACAATTTCTGCAAATGGTTGTTGTATTGCAGCGATTATTTTACGCAAAAATGGTCAGAAATATATTAAATATACCAGTATTATATAATAAAGCGACGAGAAATGCTACTACCGAGGAAATGTACCCGTAGAATATTTTAAGTTGTGTTTGAATATTCGATTTAAAATAGTTATACTGATAGGAAGGATAATAGGAGACATTACCCAGTTTAAATTTAATTACTGTTTATTGGATATTAAATGTAGAAAGTGTCTCTATTCATATTTAAGTCTAGTTAATTTGTCCCTGTATCTGCTACATTTCTTCAACATTAATATTTATTTTTTATAAAAATAATAATTATACAATACCCATTACTAATTATATAGAATAGCCTTGTGACGTAAGTTTTGTTTTAAACAGACATATATTGATGGAAATGAAATTGGAAAGGGGCCAGACCGGAACAGCAAATTATACTACACGCAATACAAATTAAGCTTTGAAACTTTGGTGATCCAAGATAAATTTAACGGTTAGAAAATTAAACTTGAATTTGTTTTTAATAGCTATGGTAACGAAAATGGATGTAACTGATAATGCTTTATTGGTTTAAATTATTTAGTATTATGTTGTGGTTGTTGCAACGTAGCATTTCCTATTTTTTAAAGATTAATTTTTCACCCGTTGAGAATTTTTTTATAGGTAATGTTGCTTGTTATAATTGGTCATAATCTTAAATGAGCAAACAGCATCAGAATACAATCTTTGGAAAGACTGAAAATTTGAGCTAAATTTGATATATTTAGAAGAGAAACAATTATGCATTAAAGTAAAAATCATTGAAGGGGAAGAGTATCAAACACATTTTTGGAATCCAAATCGAACAATACAATTTACCGTTTTAAATATCGTTTATTTAAATTTTTAATAAATTTTTCGCGGTTGAGCACCAGGTTCATATTTCTCGACGTTGACGTTTCTGCGGTCATTCTCTACCGGAAAACTTTACATTCATTAATTACAATCTTTTAAATTTTTATTTTTATGGTTTCGAAAATATATTCTTTAATCTACTGCCACTTAATTTTTAGTGGATCTAGAAATTTCCAAACATGAATTTCTTCCTCCGTTTTCAGAATTTTTCCGCGGTTCTACCTATTTATTAGAAATAAAATTTCAGATTCAAAATAACTTTTTTCATTTCTATTACTCAAAACAGATTTTAGCAAATTCCCTGAGTGTTTGAATTTGAAAGATTACGTGACTAAAAAGTCCCTTTACTATTAAAAAAATATTGTATCATCCATGTTAAGAATAAAATAAATTTTCTTGAATAAACATCTTAGTTTTAATTAATAAGTCAAATTCAGAAATGAACATCAATATTGCCCAAGTTGTGGTGAAACATAAATGTCAAATGTATAAATGAGGCAAGACTGTGAAATTAAATGTTGTTCAAAGCCCTTTCGAAGTAAGGAACTGGATTATCTTATCATGTTTCACCTGCAACTGGTCGCCTTTTCTTATTAATGTGGCGATGCCGTCTTAGATTTGGGTGAAGATTATGAGACCGTTATTGATTTGCTAGTGAGGGCTGCAGAATTTGCATGAATATTTGCATGCAATGAATTATTTAATAGCATATGGGTATATGGTATAAGTTTTACATTTCTTTCTAATTACATCTGCTACCTCAGGCCTCCTCGTAGGAGTTGTGCTGTTGACGTGAGTGAAAATAATTCCCATATCATTTCTTTCATTAAAAATAAAAACTCAGATATTGGAAAATACGACAACGTAACCAGAAGCACTTCTTAAAGGAGTTCGTGCAGTTATCGCTTAAGAAAAGAATGTTTGGAATCGACATATCAAGTGTAATTGGGTAATAGTATATCGACCCGACAGCTTATACGCATCCTAAGAGTTCATAAACAAAGTAGAATTTTAATTTAATTTACTTCATATCATAAAAATAACACAGGATTTGCTGCATCGTGAATACGAAAGAATTAAATAGAATTCAGTTTACGAGTAAACACGTGTTTATGATTTACATTGATCTTCATTTTAAATTTCGAGCAGATTAATCCTTTATTTGTCTCATTTAACGACTCGATCTAGTACATAGAAAAAATGAAATATGTTTCTAATAATTTATTTGGTTAGGAACGAGTGAATGTGACTTTGAATCATGTTCCGCCTATACTTGTTTAATCTGGCGTTTCAGATACAAAATAAAAATTAGAAAAGCGCGCGGATATCATGAGTAGATGTTGATGCGTTATAAGTAGACGGCACTGGCACAGACTGTTCAACGTTCACCTGATAAAATGGGGAGAACTTTTATGATTCTGTTTGTTTCGACGCTCTAGGTTTATTTTTTTTTTTGGCTTGAACTGAGCTGGGCGCCACTTTGTCTGAGGGACGGCACGTGCTTTGAGTGTGAAGAAAATAAATTAAGGTCTGCGTGGGGAAAACACGCAATGGAGGGCACAGGGTCATTGAATTACTTACTACGCGTGACCCCCATCGTGACGAAATTTGAATTTAGAGGCCGGAATGTTGAAGTGCTTTTAGAGGAGTAGCATTCATTTTACAGAGTTTTCGACAGAAGATCGAGTGTTAGATTGTATTTCGTAATTTATGTGAGGAAAATTTAAAAATAAATGCAATCACAATTAGTTAATACCTTCTTACGTATATAAAATATTTTAATTAAAATAAAACATTAAATAAGTTTACGTCTCGAATTGGGGCTACGATATATTTCCTTTTTTTCTATCACGATAAGCTTTCTGTCACGTATTTGATGACACTGCATCTTTTCTGCAGTTTCAGTTGTTTTTTTTCTACGGTTTTCATAGTCTACAGTTTGAGATATCTTCGTAACGATGGCGTGTTTTCTTTTGAAGCAATAACAAACTCCTTCTAGACTCTGTGCACAGTCATGTTTGTTACAGCTTTGGTTACCTCTGTTTCTTTATTCGTGTATTGCCTTAGTAAGCCCCGCTTTCCGCCGTGCGTCTTGTTGTGGCGGCTTTGACTACGATGAGGACGTAATGGCGTCGTTGGATTCACTTACCGACGCGTCGCTAGTACCTCCATCGTCACATTAATTCTGACACTATACAGATACCTTCTATATTGTTTGTCTTTCCCAGTACGTTCTACATTGCGTAATTTTATCGGCGAGTAATTAACAGTTTGTAATATAAATATGGTTAAAGGAAAGTTTCTTCGAAATTATGAACTTATATGTATATCTATTTCTTCCACCAACTATTTCGGTATTGAAAATATGTGCACCGATTATATAAGAGTATTTATAAGCAATGAGTTATTTGTTTCTTTAGAACTAACGTGACTGAAGCGGAACGATGAAGAACTCAGAAGAGAATAACATGTCAATATATCTTGACATTAATTATTAAAATAAAATTATACCGATTAGTATAATTTCGGGAATAATTTCGATAATCTGACAAATGATTTATTTTCATGCATTGAGGAAGCTGAGTATAGATCAATTTTTCATACTGTTCTCTTCACTCGTGTTTTTTTTCTGTGAAATAAAGAACAGCGACCATATAGAGATGTTACATTTAATGGACAAAGCCTCTTAGCTTTCCAGTATAACAGGCTACAGCGCCATAATTCCCGAAAATTTTTAAATATATCAATATTAACGTCTATGTAAATAAATTTCATGAAAATACATACTATTTTTAATCAGTGTTTCTCTATTATCTTTTAATTGTCTTTGACTGGCTGTTTTCTCATCAAATATTAAATTTTTATTTGATATGTATCCAATTATGTCTTCATGAATTCGTTATCAAGATAAGGGAACTTGATAAATTATTTTGATTATTGGTTCGTGGAACATTTTGTGCGACGACTGTGCTTCAGGAAATAACATCGTTCTGTTCTACTTTGTAACACTAATTTATTTGCTACGTAACTATGAATAAAATAAACATAATTGTTATTGTAAATTTCATGAAGATAAACCGCACTTACAATATATCCTTTGTTTGATCGTACGATTTGAGTCAAGAAAGGAATGTGAAAGAACGCAAATCAATTTTTAGTGAAGGGTAAACGAAACCCGCGTATTTCTAGAACGTTATGTTATCAGTTGGACACGAAGAAAGAGTCTAAATGGAATCCTAAGTGTAATATCTATGGATTGTCTTTGGGTTCAGTGCCTTAATTACTGAGAAAGAACACTTATCCAACAACATTCCGTTCCTTTCAGAATCCTCAACATTCGATGTCTCAGGTTCAACTGTAAATCGGCTCAAAAATATCCACATTTTAACTGGATGATTAATCACGAAATTACTAAACCAGTATATTTTGTTTTAATATATTTTATAAACATCAAATAAATATTTTTAATAATCGAAATAAAAAGTGTCATCTTTCGGCTCGTGTATATAAGATTTGTGATTTTGCTCCCGAAATAACTTGCATAATTGTGTTGTAGTTTCGCAACGGATCATTATGGGCAAAGATTAAATTGGACTAGATGACGTTGGTTCTCGGTGCGAGTGTCCGAAGACATGAGAGCTAACCGCGCTATCGATCTTGTGTTCATCAAATCCAATTCACGACAAGTTTGATGAAGTGGCGCTCCACGGTCCGTGTTTCTATTCGATTTCGTGGAAGTACCCCCTCCACTCGTCCAGTAAGTATCCTAGTCCTGTTATTTCACAATGGATCACGAGACGAGGATTTCGAGGAACGGTGTTCAATGGACGGTAGTGGCAATATATCTTGACAGGTATACGTCGTATGGTCTTGAGAATTTATGACAAACTCGATAAAATCAAATTACAGAAACACCACATTGAATTTCATTATTAATTAACTGTATTGCGTCCATACTAATAACAATATCATGTGATTTCATATTATATATACGCACATTTTCCAGTTTAAGTAATTATTAGACTACACAGCGAACTGCATTTCTACACATCGACCACCCCATTTATTGACGAATTTGTAGCATCTCTTTTAATTGTTATGTGCATTCGTCACAAAAACTGAGCGTCCCTTCGTGAACGCAACACGCAACTCACATTTCGTCCAGTTTGTTTATTCGTATAAGATTCTCTATGACAGAAAATAGTTCCTCCAAGACGTCTAAAAAAGTATTCTGCTTCACGCACAGTTTCTCAATTCGAATGTTTCCGTGATAATATTTTAGGAGTATGCAAAATATACCCGGAAATTACTTAAGTTCCAATATAATGTAGTCGATAGCGAAGTATCGATTTCGAGAATCTAACATGCCAATTTAAGAAGGTCGTGCAATTTAACTTTCAAATGACCTGTTATTACAGTAGACGCATACTTAAAACCAAATTTAAAACAGAATATTCCGTCAGGGTTTCGATCAATTTGGGTTTAGTGGTGTGTACGTTAGTAGATTGAGGCAGCCGGAAGAATCTTAATCGGGTAAAGACACGAAAGCTAAAGCAAGGACGGGGTTGTATCACCATGACTGTCAAAAGTTTCTTGTGTTTTCTAACCAATCATTTCCTACCGGAACACTATAATTTATTTCACACAATTTAATTCATGACGCGATTATATATTAACGTATGTCGAGATTGACAATATTTCACGTAATAATTTATATTTTCATTTTTATACAGAGAATTAAAGAATTATCAAAGACTCGTGTGTATTTTACATTTTATTTTAAGGTTACCCTCGCGTTCCAGTCTAGCCGATTCCTACTAACCCGAAATCGTCAACAGAGGGTCTGCAAAATTGAGGAGACGAGAGTCCTGAGGGAATTTGGCCGATAATAGAAATGGAGAGACAGTGTTCCAAGCATCAAATATTCTCGGTCCCGTCAACCAAGACATGGGATAATGTGCAAGTTTGTGTCCTATAGAAAATCAAAAATATATTTCGAAATCAATGTATTATATATATATATATAGCTGTTCTGAGATTCGGCGCCACCTGTCTGTGGTTATCACACAAAAAAATAATAGGAAAATAAATTATATAAAATGTTATACTTGATTTTCACGTCTATTTTTAATTATGAGATATATTTAACGAAAATAAACGGTCATTTTTTTATAAAAATAATTATTTATCATAAAATTTTAATTCAACAGAACAAAAACGTTTATGTAAATATGTGTACGCTCTTCATACATTCTGACTGAAAGATTTGTCGATGTTATAAACGTTTCCTCGGTCTGGTAACAGGAACAAAAATTTTGTTCCGCTGTTGATGTGCATTTTTTATTATAAAACATGTCTGTTAACTGTCGTTAAATATATATTATTATGGAAAGTCATTACTCCACTGGAGGAAGTAATTTAATTTACGATGTCGAGATATTTATTTTGCACGATTTCGAGTATGATAAGATTTTTGGCTCATTTTGTGCTACAAAAAATGAGTTTCGAAAAAATTCACGAGTTTCGTTATGTTGTAGTTTACAACTTATATCAAATGATAAATTTAACTACTCAAAATTTATTTATAAAGAGTTGTAAAGCTTTGTAAAGTAATAGAGCATTTTTCTCGCAGAAAGAGTTCGTTGATAGGAAGGACTGATTAGATCTCCTTTAGTAAAATATTTTACTGGTATCCTATCAAGTTATGCTATTATTTTATGATTATAATCTTGTAGAATGTATCTGACGACTTATTTTCTTGTTTTATGTTCAACGGGATTCGAAGTAATATTTTCTGTTAGAAATTCCGCGGAATGAAAACTTAGGATTAATATGGCTCTCATTTCTTTAATTACTGTTATATTAGTCTCTTTAACGTTGCTTTGAATTATTTATTTTTTTGTAAAGTACAATATTTGTTTTATAAACTTTGTAATTGTAATATTCTATTCTTTTCTAATAATCTTGTATTATGACGTATCCTTTTTCCTCAAACGAGGACTAATGAAGTGAATAATAAATATAAAACTAAATCTAAAAAGAAACTCCATCAAAAAGCCCAGCGGCGAAATAAAAAATTCAACGACATACTTTACTTCGACATAGAATTACATTAAATATTTTAATCATATCCAGCTGAAAATTTCATATATTCCATCAAATAATAATGAAACAAAGAAAGGTGATCTATGGTTCATAGATATTGTCGTTTTTATATTTAACTATTGAAAGCAATTTTCAGACGTATAATACTTATAATATATCTTTACAAATTAAAGGTGATTCACTTCTACCGTTTCATTTTGATTCGAAGTAATAATAGAACTCGTCTATAGGATAACCTTTGTAAAAATGGATGCATGCGAGGTAGATTCGTCGAACAAACCTGGAAAACCTTTAAACTTTATTAAACTAACTAGCATTCACAGACGCTCGATGCGGGGCAAATACAAAGGACTTTTTGTTAGAATTGGCTTTCATCCGTAAGAAGGCGAGGTCTTCAAAATACGCTTATTCATTCGGCGACGGAGTTCAATCACAAAGCAATTCTACTCCACGTTCCTTGTCCAATGGTCTTCTTTTCTGAGAGGGGAAAAGCCATCATCCATTCCCCAGGGTAAAACACAGGCACCCAATTTCCCCATGTCCTGGGCTTGAACAGGGTAATAATACAATTGTTGTCTCTAAGAACCGTTGGAAATGATTAAAATTGAATAAAATCTTCTCGGGCTTCTATCCGAGTGAAAAATTGTATGAGCGACGTTTCGATGACGTTGACAGTCAGCGTCTTCAACTAAATCATTTATTGCTTCTTATTTATTTACACCGAGAAAGTCTGCATTGATGATTAATATCATTACATTAAATAGAAGCTGGAAGTCTTTTATGATCAGTTTTGTTCTTGTAATAATGCTTTATATGAATTTAGTATTCTATGGTTTTTCTAAATATCCGTTTCAGTTAAAATCTGGCAAATTATCCCATTTTTTAAGAAGAAACCATTTTAATTAATCAATATTCACATTATTTTAGTATTAAATTGTCTAAAAAAATTATCCGAAGTCTGCAGGGAAGAAAAATTTGTTAATATATTCCGTATACATTATTGCCGACTCCTCAGAAGCAGGTTAACACGTTTCCAGTTTTAAGACCATTAAACGTATATGTTTCGTGTATCACATTGTCTGCGTTAAGGTGGGAAATTTAAAATTAAAGTAGTGGAAATTAGTAGATAAGTACAAAAAAATGTAACTGGACTAAGGCAGTATTTACAAAACTATATGGATTTATAATACATCCAATTTATAACATTAAGTACTGCTCAGTTCACTTCTGAAACGAATAGCTGCTTTCTTTACACTTAGATGATCGACGTACAACTGCTTCTTATACTTTTCGCTACTCCTTTTATCGAAGGAGAAACATCCGACTAGTTTCATTTGCCTATAAAATTTTGCTAATTTATTTTTATTCGGTTAGTTATGAATTATTACCTTGTTTAAAAATGTCACTATAACTTAAGTGTTAATAACGCATCAATAACAGTTCATCAAACGCATTATTGATCCTATACCGTAAGTGAATCAACAATATAAGAAAAGGGATAAATAATTCTATAAAAGGGCGAATTTTTTAACTGGACTATTTATATATAATAATATTAATTGATATATAAGGATATTATTAGATTTTAATATTTGAATTTAATAACAGCGGAAATATCAAAAAGTGAGGCAGAAAAGATTGGTAGAATATGAAATAGACAGCCAGTGTGTAGTAGTGGAAGAAAATAAATATAACTATGCTGTATGCTTAATTATCGTGAACTAATCATAAAAAAAAGTTTGTATGAAGTAGAGATTCATGAATTTCCTGTCACCCAGAGTAAGCGTCAGTCGCTAACAGTCGGCCTATGGCTGTGGAAGTGTCTTAAATTATTGCGAAACAACGTGTAGCTTCAAAACCTCAGCGATATTCTAGTGGAAATAATTTTTCGACATAAATCGATGTATTGACCATCTTCGCATGTTATTTTGAAATTCATGGCCAGACCCAGTATTCCCGTAATTCAGAAGTTCTTTTCTCCGCTATTATCCAGCTCAAGACAATACCGAAATATATTTTCGTATTTTTTTAGATACTTTTTAACGCTGCATGTAATTCTTCACATTTACAGCTGTAAAGTATTTTACGATTTTATAATTAAGATTTACAATTTAACTAAATCTGTATTGGAACATTAGGCAATGGTAGAAGCAGTGGGGGGGGGGGGGTGTATAAGGTATATAACTGTAGCTCTCACTTCACTTTTAGCAACAGCTCTGATTATTCGTGAAACGCTAGATTACAGGAAAAAGTAAAATTTGAACTAGCATTGTTGTAGATGACAATGAAAGAGAAAAAACTAAAAATTACCCGCGTTGTTATTTTTTGCTCTGTCAATACAGAGTATTCAAAATAGATCTAGGTCATAAATTATAGTAATAAGCAAAGACTTTTCGATTTTTTTACGTATAACTTTGTAAGAAGTTTAATATTTATTTCGGCAAAGAAGAGGAACAATTGCATTGTCTTTGTTGCGAGCGCCAGAAGCGTAATTAGCAGTTGACCAATCTGAAGGAGGTGTCTCTAATTTGGAATAACGGCGCTCGGTGTCGAAGCGATCCCATTAGCGCTGAATGGGCCGTCGTCGCCCATGCGTGGCCAGCCCCGTCCTATCTGCGATACACACCAGCGCCTCCGCCCAGGGGAGAAAGCCTTCGAGGGTGCTGGGACGTTGTCACTGCCGCTGCCGCTGCCGATGGGCAGTTCCGAATAATTTCGGTTTCGCCGAAGGCGCTGTTAGAGCCATCTCGTTGCCAACGTTGGAAGCTCCGACCGACGCCCCTGGCGATCGCCTCCCGTAACTAAGGCGCCGAACTCTTCATTCACCATTAGCTACCGTACTACAGCTACACGCGTCGATTAAGACGTAAGCCATTCACTGTACAGGAAGATTTATTCTCCTTTTCTCCATTATTTCACTTCACCCCCTGGAAAATATATAATACAAAACTTATAAATATGTTGGACTGACTTTATAAATAATTTTAATTTTCTCTGGAAACGTCTGCATTTCGGACATTGAAACTGAAGAAAGAGTACATTAAACCAGTCTGATCGATTTTAGCTATTTTGGAATATTTAAACAATGGAGCCTATCATATTTCGGAAAACTTGTAATAAGTAAATAAAACTTTAATTGAGGTATTTTAACTATAATATAATTGGTATTTTAAATAATATACAAATATTAATATTTGTTGAAGTAAATTTCAATTATACGTATCAGACTTCGGAAAGGTTGTAATAAGTAAATAAAATATTAATTGTGGTATTTTAATTTAATATAATTGGTATTTTAAATAATTCACAAATATTAACATTTGTTTTTTGAAAAATGTAGTAATAATTTGTAAAGTGAAACGTTGTCACTAATAACCACGTCGGTTCATGTGACAATAAACTAAATATTTTTAAAAAATGTTTATAAATTTCATTTATATTTCTATTTATACGTTTATTATTCCTGTTACCAGTATTTATAGACCACCTCCTGCAAAGTTAATCTTTACTATGACTGGTTTTGAGATTGTATGTAGTAATATTAATGACGCATTTGTATTTCTTATTAAATGTTATTTTACAATAAAAATAATTACGTTAGCATTTTATATATAAAATTTATTATTTGAAAATAGAAGTTTAGAATACTTGATAATAGAACCATTATAAATATTAAAGAATTTTGTTGTTGTTGAATTTGTTCTTGTGTATTATTACCCTTTTAAATTTGATGTCAGGCGTCATAATGTTACTGATGATTATATTAAAACACGTGTCGTATTAGACTATATATAATTTTTTAATTTAATAGGAATCGAAGCTGAGATTAAACTTTGGAATTTATTTTAAAACACTGTAAGAAATCTTCAAACTAATCTGAATGGCAAAGATCAAATTTATTTATTTCCTGTTTATTCTTTGAATTATAAAGTGCTTAATAAATTCTTGGAAATGTTTTTTTTTAAAAAAATACTAATGAAATTCTGAGACACTTCTTCCTGTGTACAAACAGTGTTTGATTAACTCTAAGTAATTTCCTTCTAGTTGTTTTAATATTGTGGAATCTGAGTTTCTTGTAAATAAACGACAAATTTATCATAAATATTATTACTGGTTATTGTATGAATCGAAATAAAAAAATTTGACATAGTAACATAAAAATATTCACTTGAAAATGGAAAACTGTAGCTTTCTCTCTATAAAAAAATAAACAAAAGTTTAGAATGCAGTCATATGACATTCACAAATAAATTTACTGTCAAAATTTACTTTTAAATACGTTGAAATTAGAGAATTTTAAATTCTATGTTGATATTAATACAAATCGATTGTTTGAAAACAATATAAAAAAATATCAATCTTTAGCGTAGTTAACGGAACTTCTCTTCCGAAAAACCTGATTTCACAATTAGTTGTTATTAATTATTTAATCGCGTTTGGCAAACTGTTATTGCTATTTTATTCCATAATATTCATCTCAGTTTACTCAAAACCACCGCCTTATACGATATTTTCGACTTAAGTCGTTGACAAATTCGCTACACCGATATCGTCAATGTAATACAATAATTTAAGTTATTGAGATTATCTTACAATGAAAACAGTTCATCCAAAAACGTTTCGTGAAATAACATATTTAATCAGATATTTTTAAATTCAGAGCAGGTTCTAGTATTTAGAATTTTAAAAGTGACAGAAAGTAAGATCGGCTTACTTTTACGGATAAATTAAGCAAGGAACTAGCGGAAAATGACAAAACCATTGAAAATAATTTGAAATAATAATTCAACAATAATGTTGGTTAAATTTCCTTTCGGAGATACAATAAATTTTTTTATATCAAATCTTAAGATTGTTATAAATTAGTAAATGGAAACAGTAAATATCTCCGTTTACTGAACACATTCAAATTATTGAAATGTCAGTTCTCCACTAGGAAACGTATGCTAACTGTAGATGAAAGATTAATGAGGGTAATTATAACTTTCTCTCCGACACGTGGCTAATTAACAAGCAGCAGATGTTGAGGAGCCGATGAAAGTTAAATGAAGTGGAATCCATTGGTCCAAATACAGTTGCATAGCAGACTACGACTGTAAGATTTTTTGCTAATAAATATTTATTTGCGACGAATCGACAGAGTAAGTGTAATTAACATAATTTCTGGAAAAACTGCAGGGAAATAGTTTTTTGATAAGGATAGTTTCATAGGTGGCGAATAAATTATGAACATCTAAAGATAAACGCAAAGTTATTGTAGAGAATACATTAAATATTAATGAGATTGTAAGGGAATATTGAGAAGGTTTACAAATAAATGACGACGTATTTCGTAAAAAAAATTATATCAACAACTATTCATTAGTTGAATATATTTACTATAAAACTAATGCAATGTTCTCGTGAAAATTTTAGATAAAAGTATATACAAATAATGTCTGCTAAACTTTCACATCAGCTTCTTTGTTTTTCTTCGAAAAAAATTTATAAGGGACGAGTCTGAAAACGTTCTCACTAAACTTATTAAAATATTCCGTCATTGTGGGCATATTTTTCTGCTCGTAATGACGACAGTTTGGAGACGAAATGAATTATTACATGAAAAAGTCACAATAGGATGACCGCAAACCTGTTCTCATTCTTAAGACCTATGAACACACAATTCATTATTACTACAGGGTTAAAATAATTAACTAAATTTATAGTAACAGTGGTACAATACTATGACTCACTTATAAGAAACAGTACTTCATCTGGAGTCTGTTTCCAGATATTATTATTACCTATAATTATTTAATACAAACAGTCCTATTCAATATCACCAATATATTTACATAAGTCCGTACAAAACAAAAGAGTCTAAATTTGTAATTTATAATAACCGCCGCGTAAAACACGTACTATATCCGTTTTGTGGTCAGGGGTGTGGCCTAGTCGTATGGAGGAAGACGTTTCGTGCTGTTTTTTCAGTGATCGGAATATTGATAATCAATACGTTGTTGATGGTTTCCTGGAGGTATTGGTGCAACTAGGATGTTAGGTAAATTGTTCAACTGATTGATTTTGATGAAACTACTTAAACGGCACGTTACTCTTAAGAATTTTTAATTTGTAATGTATTCGATTGACAAAAAGAAAAGCACAAAAACTCCTCCACCAGTTATTGTACCTTGTAGCTAGTATAGTTAAGTTACAACGGAGTTCTCTGGAACTTCTTCTTGGAGGTTAATTGTTTCGACATCTGCGGTTGGCAGGTTATCTCAGTTGTTCGACTGTTAGCCACGAGAAATATGTTGCAAAAAATCGAAATAAAAGCACAATTTTTCCAATCAGTGCATTCCTCGAGTCTTCATTTCCTGGAATACTTTATTAGCCAATCACATTGTGAGTTATAGTAATTTGGTTAATTTAACAAGTCTGTTACTTTCGTCGAAAAGACTTTGATATAATGCTGTGTCTTGACGCGAGTAAGTTCTATATGGCCAAAATATGCGGCGGTAGTTTTAAATTCCCAATTGAAAAAAATGTAATTAATATATGTATATATATATATATATATATTATATTGTAGCTTAATCGTCGATATCGTTGAGAATTGCCTTTTGATTTTATCAGACGTTACAGCTGGCAACTCAGAAAGGTTTGACGTGAAAAAATACTGCTAACTTGCGTAACCTTAATATTTGTGAACGTAATTTCTGTTGCTCTTCCACTTAGAGCCAGCGAAGAGACGACTAAGAAAACGCTAATTCAGTAAGAAAATAACCCTTGCTGAAGGGCAAGACGCATTAACGATACAATACGAAACGCCTGAGAATCGAAATATCCTTCAGGACTTTCTAAACACTTCTATCTGCGTAATTTTATAGTATTGTATCTAAACGTTGAAGATCATTAATTAACCATTCCTATTAGTATTTCCGGAATTTTATTTAAATTCCAATCCCCCTTCTTGTGTCTCGGAACTATACATGACTCCTGTAATATAATGCAATTCAAAATAACGTGAAAGTTTGCCGTAAGTATGAATTTGAATTCCAAATTACGCTACAAAACTTGTCATGCGATTGAAACACTGTCAAAGTAATAGAGAATGTACAATATTTTTGCAATTACCTCGTATCGCTTTAATCATTGTAATGTTTTTATTTAAACTTACGTTCACTGAAGAAAAAAATACGATGAAATGAATTTAAATATTTATCTAGAATAATTATATTTAATTCGTAGGAATAACGACAACTCAATAATTTATATCCATAAAATGTTTATATGAAAGTTATTTAAAATTTAAGTTATAAATATTCCAAAAAATTTTCAATACATGTTGAAAATAATATAATTTTGAATTAATTTGACTATTAATGGATATAGAATTTAAAGTCGTTCAAATAATAAAATTTGTCTAATAAATAAAATATGTAGATTAATGATATTTATGTATAAATGATTACTATTATCGGACAGATCGAATGTTTCCAAAAAGACTAAACAGAATAAATAATTGAGACTGAAGAATGGTTTGTTGTTATTTATGTGAATAAAATTAATTTAAAATCATAATAATGACTCAATAAACTGAAGCATCGTTGGGTACGATTTCTAATATTAAAAAGGAAACCTTGTTTAGAGATTTTTATATTAAAATAAATCTAGGTCTATAAAAACCCAACGTTTATCCTTATTTTATTTGGCTGCGTTTATTATAAGATCCCATTTTTCTTTCTTTTTTTTACACACGAAACTTTCATTTGATTACAAATTAACCAGGTTCAAACAAAATACCAAAAGGAGACTTTGTGCAGTATTTTTGTAGAAATAATATTAAATTTTGTATGCAGCGAGTTCAACCGTGTGTTTATAATATACTTTTATCTCATTATATTTTATATTACATGATATTTTTTCCTAAAGACCACTGTATTGTATAGTAAAGGGAAATTAAAATTTATATGTTCTTTTATTGCATCAAGCATTGTATTTTTATACAATATCAAGTTACACTGAATCATTGTAATAACTGCACGGTATCTACATTATTGGGCCAACGTTTGTGTAGTACCTACAAATAAACAAAATTTCCACTGAAAAAGCAATTAATAAAATTTCTGAGAACATGAAGCTTGTTCGACTGACTTCATCGAAATGAAAACATTCGCCCGAAGCCAAGAAGCAAAAAATTCTGGAAATAAATTTATTAATCGGAAAGCAGCTACCGTTATAACCATAAGATATGACACCTAGTGGTTCTCAAAGGTGTTACAACTGCCCAAAGCCTCGCTTACTAATTTATTTCAACGATATTGTGATAGCTTCACTATGTAGGTATATCGAAACATATGTCTTCGTCAATTTATGAAAATTATTTATTTTCTCCATTACAAAATTAGATTATTTTGTGCTTGTAACATTTTTACATTAATAAGTTTATATTATCAAAATTAAAGTACCTTTAAAACTGGGGAAATCCAAACCAGAATGGTCTTTCAACGTTCTACATCCCGTTTATTTATTCAGGTAAAATGGAAGTAAAATTTCTAGAGAAATATAGAGTTGAAGTGGGAAATAGCCGAAGAAAGAGCATTACTCTGTGCTTGTAATTAATATTAGACTAAAGTTTGCAAAGATTAGTGAACAAGTAACCAATACTGGAAGGAAATCTACTGTAGCATGGACTCCCTTAATTGATACAGGAAGTACAATAGCCGATCGATTACCCCAATCTTAACCAACACTTCCAAAGACGTCTGCAAATTAATTAAAAAGAAATTAGAAAAATACTGGAACTAAACCTAGAAAAAATTAATAATTGAATACATACTTCAAACCACCACAATAACTCCAAACCCGAAACTAAATCGCAGGGACCAAATTAATCAGATTAATTTATTACGTATAATTTGGGTTCCACCAATCAGAGTTGCG
This sequence comes from Zhengitettix transpicula, assembly GCA_037074705.1. Classification (NCBI taxonomy): domain Eukaryota; kingdom Metazoa; phylum Arthropoda; class Insecta; order Orthoptera; family Tetrigidae; genus Zhengitettix; species Zhengitettix transpicula. The sequence goes on along the minus strand of CM073595.1, from coordinate 59,563,564 downwards.
TATTAAGAATCTTCTACCACTCGTAGTCTAATAAACGGTCATTGATTATTTTTGTCACCAGCATATGCTTGACCAACCAGAGTTGTTTATTACAAAGTTACTCCACCCCGGACTGGCTATGAATAGGCTGGAAGACGCCATTATGCGGATATAAATCCATCTTAAGATTTTGACCAATCGAAATTGAGTATTTGTGAATAGACAATGACAATTCGTTATATGATATCAATTATTGCATCCTCCTCAATATTGTTTAAGTGTTCATGGTATGATATTAATAATCCACTCTATCCATCGCAGTCGGAAGATGCGTAGTAAAGCTTCACTGAATGGCAATTTAATAATTGTTTATTAAATAAACACATTAGTTTGACCAATGAGAGTTTAACATGGCTCCTCCCCTCGCTGTCTGTGATTACGCAGTAACTAATATTAGACAATTATTAACTATTATATCCTTTTTTGTTTTGATTTAACTGATATTCTACTGATATAATAACCTATTATAACCCTGGAAGTCTAAGGATACGTAATAATACGTAATTAAACTGTTATTTATTAATCTGGCAACAAAACTTGTTCTTGCCCAATCAGAGTTTGGAGTGGAATATTTACTCCCCCCCCCCCTCAGGTGCTCTGATAATGTATTAACACGGCATTAGACTGATATAGATTAATTTAGTCCGGATAAATTATCTTCAACTAATCATAGTTTGGTATTAAGAATATTTTACCTTTTATAGTGATAATTCTTTTAGTAATAATTCTTTAAACGGTCACTGTAATTTTTGTCTCCAGAATTTTTTGACCAATCAGAGCCATGAGTTAGCGGCCCGCCCCACCACGCACAGGCCCTAATATGCGGATTTCATTCCGTCTTAATTTCTTGACCAATCTAAATTGAGTATTCGTAAATAGGCAATGACAACACATTATACAATTATTGATTACCGAATCCTCCTTGATATTGTTTTTAGTGTTTTTGGTTTTATATTATTAATCCACTCTATCAATCGCAGTTTGAGAATACGCAGTTAACATTCAACAACCGGTTATTTAATAAGTTTTATCCCCAAATTTATTTATTATTATGTTATATGATATCAATTATTGCATCCTCCTTAATATTGTTTAAGTGTTCTTGCTATGATATCAATAATCCACTCTATCCATCGCAGTCGGAGGATGCGTAGTAAAGCTTCACACAATGGTTATTTAATAATTTTTAAATAAAAGCATTATTTTGACCAATGAGAGTTTATCATGGCTCCTACCCTTGCTCTCTGTATTTACGTAGTACCTATACATTAGAAAATTATTAACTATTACATACTTCTTTGTTTTGACGTAACTGATATTCTATTGATATTAACAACCTATTATAACCCTGGCAGTCTGTGAATATGTAGTAGGACGCTATTAAACGGTTATTTATTAATTTGACAACAAACCTTTTTATTGACCAAATAGAGTATGTGTGTGAATAATTACTCTTCCCCTCACTACTTGTGATCACGTACTAACACGGAATGAGACTGATATAGATTAACTTATTCCGTATAAATTATTTTCCACTAATCCGAGTTTGGTATTAAGAATATTTTACGTTTTATAGTAATAATTCTTTAAACTGTCACTGACTATTTTTCTCTACGGAATTTTAGACAAATTAGAATCATGTAATACCGGCCGCCCAACCACGCAGTGGCCTTTAATAGGCAAGAGACCACCATTATGCGGATTTGAATCATTCTTAATAATTTGACAAACCGAAATTGAGTATTTGTGAAACGGCAATGACAAGACGTATACGATTGTTAATTACAGAATCCTCGTTGATATTGTTTAAATGTTCTTGTTTTGATATTAATAATCCACTCTATCAATCGCAGTTTGAGAAAACGTAGTAAACATTCTCTGAACGGTTATTTCATAAGTTTTATCTCTAAATATATTTAACCAATGAGAGTGTAGCTCGACAGAGTTACTCCTCCCCTCGCTGGCCGTGATTACGCAGTAACTAATATTAGACAATTATTTACTATTATATCCTTTTTTGTTTGTTTTAACTGTTATTAATAAGCTATTATAACACTGGCAGTATGAGGATACGTAATAACACATAATCAAAATGTTATTTTTTAATCTCGCAACACACAGTGTTCTTGCCCAATCAGAGTTTGGTGTGGAATATTTACTGCTGTGATCATGTATTAACGCGGCATTAGTCTGATACATATTAATTTATTAATTATAATTAATTTTCCACTATTCAGAGTTGGTATTAAGAATATTCTTCTTTATATAATACATAGTAATAAATCTTTAAACGGTCATTGATTATTTTTTAATCCAGAATTTTAGACCAATCAGCGTTCTGTACTAAAACCCACCTGACCGTGCAGTGGCTATTAATTGGCGAGAGACCACCATCATGCAGATTTTAACCAATCGAAATTGAGTATTTGTGAATAGGTAATGACATGACTTTATACAATTCTTTAGCATTTAATTATAATATTGTTTTAACTGATCTTGGTCTGATATTAAATGTCAGGCCAAAGAAGCGTAGTAACACTTTATTAAATGGTTTTTTATTTTCAGTATATCCTGAAATGAGAATCTGGAATTCGCCACTCAACAATACGTACAGTGGTAATATGGAAATCTCTTCACTTTTATGAATAAATTAAATATCCACATAACGGAACGGAACATAAACTAAAAAAAATACTGTGAGATGAAAAGATGTCATATAGACAAATATTCAAAACAACGGCAAAATATAAACACACTTGTAAAGAAAAAGAGAAGACAAGGAGGCAAATTATTCTGCTCTGATGACGCTCTTAATTTTGTACGATTCCAGTTTTGCTATCGGAAATTACTGAAACAGAAATGAAGAGAAACGAAAAAGCGAGAGAAAGCATGAAGCATGTTATACGGACAACAATAAAAATATTCATAGCACATGTTCAGAACTTTTGTGAACAAGACGAGCGATTTAGAAAGCCAAGAATTTAGTAAAAACTAACATTGACAAGTGACGTTACATATTTTTTGACAAATATTTTGTAGATGATTGTCTCTACTTTTACAAGATTGTATATGATTATAAAGTAAGGAACCTGGCAAGTGCTCACATAAAAAGTAAAATCATTTGCTGGCAACTGGACTGAAAGTAAGTCGTGGAAAACGTGTCTGTTAGAAATATTAAAATAAAATAAAGAAGAGTGCGGCAAGAAAATGACACTGACAATAGTGGACAGGGTATATATATATATTACTGTTTCGGGTTTACAGTGTAAATTATCATTTAAGTATTGAAGAAAAGGAAAACCCAAATTTTAATCAGCAATAGAAAACTGTTGAGGGAAATCGAACGGAACGTGAAAAGAATTAAAACATGGTATAGTTCGCTGTTTGCAATCAAGTACGAGTATGTATAAGCCTATATGGTAATTTATTTTTCTAACAGATATTTATAAGGTAAACAACCACTGCCTAGAATAATGATATAACACAAAATTCTCTCCTTTTCACTTAGTGTAAATATTCGTAGATAGCATTTTTAAAAGTCTGTGTGATCCGTGGAGTCGGGTGTTGCCATGTCATGTGGAGGTGAACAATCCAGGAAGTTTATTTGATAATTTAGAACTAAAAGTATTATGTGGATAAAACTGAATGCAGTATGTAATTGTTATTTCCAAAATTTGACCACGGTCATATAGTTAACCAAATAACGTAACAATGGTGTTTTTCAGGATATAGCGTTTGTGATTTGAAAATATTTTCTTAATAATGAAGTTTCACCCTTTTTAACGACTTAAAAAGTGACTGAATAAATTTAGTTAGTGAGGTGTGTTATACATGGTAATAACAAACATAGGGAAAATAAACGTGTTCCTTTATCTGCGTAAATTTTTGTTATTTAAAGCCAGTTATTTAATATGAATTAGTATATTTTGTTTATTACATAGAATAAATTATCCAAAATGAGAACATAAAGACGAACAAAGGGGAAAGTTGCAATAAGGGTCAAGGCCAAACGGTTACCAAGTACGTATTACGTTTAATTTTTATTCTTAACTGTTTTATAAGTTTAAGAAACAATACGAGTTACGTGAGCTCACTGCTACGAATCCGAAATGGCTCAGGAGAAACGCTTGGGGTCCTGTAACTGCAAATCGCAAATCGGTATCTCAGTTTTCAGATTTGGAATAACTTTGCACGATTTTGCGGAATGGAGATGGTGCAGTTACTTCATTAGTCGACATCAAAGGGAACAATCGACCACGTATCGTCGGTCGCGCGTCGTTTTTCTGATCGCGAATGCAGGGCGTTGAAAAATTTGTTGGGATATAAGAGCGAAATGCTAACTAAATAATATCACATGCACGTTTAAAACCCTATTTAATTATCATAACGCATCCGACGTTTAATATCCTCGTAGTTTCCGCTTTAGGAATGTTATTGTGAATAGTGGCGAAGCATTAATTAATTAAACTCCAATCTCGCCCCCTCCATCACGATTCCATTAGTACCGAATAAATGTTGTTATAATTTTTAATCATCGCCGTTTACATAATTTTCCAAGTGAATAAATAATCTTAGAAATTTATTTCGGAAGGAAGCTTCATCTAAAACTTTAAAGAGAAATATATTTTTTATTGATTTATTTACAGTCGCGTCAACAGCTCTGGTTATTAGCGACTCATCTTTCCTTGTCGGGGGACTGATCAGAGTTTCTCTCACGCACTCAAACATCCATGCCGGGATACGAGCCCGGGACCTCTATGGTGTGAGGCAGTCACGCTGACCCCTACACCAGAAGTATTTTTCTTTAATCAAGATTTCATTATCATTAGTACTGAATTTTGTATTTGAAGCTAACCCCAGTAACGAAATTATTGCTGAAAGATAGGACTACTTATATTGACCATTCCTTCCTAGGTAAACGCCACAACGCTAAGAAGGATATTTATTAACGTGACGCCGTGTGGCATCTTATAAATGTAGATATATTATCTTCTTCGCGCATTATTGTGTATATCTCAGGTTTTTAAATACCTCCCTGGATTTTTGTTGCTTTTCTTTGAACTGCATATATTAATTTTGAGTATAATTTATGGGTTTTCGGATAATATAAATTTAATAAGGTATAATTAAGTTGTTTTAAAATTATAAAGAAATGTTAATTTGTTACCAAGAACTGAGAAGTTATCGTGATAATAATTATGATAATTAATAACGAAATTTAAATATAGGACGATGGGAAATGAGTTTAAATGTTATTTCCGCGACGCGAAAGCTTTTGTTCGAGTTCAGTGAGTACGAGACAATATTCGGATTTGGAACTAGTTATAAGCACACACATCACAGCTATGTGTACATTCAACACTGAACGTCCAGTAAAATCGTTCTTATAGAGTTTATTAATTTAAATAATAATTGATTTGATGAGAATTATTCGTAAAATAAAATTTCTTAATTATATGATAAGTATTGAGAGCTATTTGTGTAGGGTCAATCTCTGAAATTGCATGTAACATTGGACGAGGTGCGATCTCCACCTGTGACGCCATACTGACGTCATACCCGCAGCAGTGCCCTGCTCAACCCTGCACATCTCTTCCTGTCTGCCTTGCAACAACTATCCATAAGTCGGCACAAAATCATATAAGGCCTCAAATTTGTGTCAAAACCCTGACATATCAGCTTTTATTTTTATAAAATCTACGAAAACTGAGTTTAAGAGATATAATGTAAAAAGTTATAGCAATCGGACAAAATATTCATATAGATATTTTATACAACGCAAGACAATATCGATGTAATGCACAACTTGGTATTATAAAAATAAATGTTGTTTAATTTTTTAATATTGTTATATAAATAAAAAGATTTATTTATACACATCGTAGATATCTAATATTCTTCTTCTTCTTCTAATAAATAAATCAGAGTGTTTGTGTATTTGTATGTTCCGCATACAAATCTACACCCGTGGAGTAAATTTCGTACACGTGCTCTTTGCGACCAGGAAAAATTACTCTTGGGGTGAGGCATGGGGGTGGAAATATTCAAACATACTAAAATGACTTATATTTGAGTCGAATAAATATTTTTAGGGGTCAAAGAGATTGATACCGATGTTATCAGTGTATAATTTCAACATCTTAAAGCATGGAGCACCCTTAGGGGTGGGGGTGGAGGGGAGTTACAAGAAAATAACGCGAATACAACCGAGACGGGAGTTAAATCCAGGGCTATGGATGTCGCTGAGTTTAATTAAGACATTCAACTTGCCAACGCGGGGTGGACGGGGGATGGAAATTTTGAAACATGTTAACCGGGCTATGCGTCGGATACATTTTATTCGGGATCAATCAGATTAATAATAATTCTACCGATGTTTTCTGTGTATAATTTTAACCCCTTTCGGCACTGGAGGGAAGCACGTTTAGGGGTGGGGTGGAGGGGCATTAGATAAAAATGACGCAAAGAAACGGGAATCGAGTAAAATCGGTTTTGTGCATGTCGCCGAGTATGTTTATGACAATTTGGACCACGGGCGGTGGTAGAAGGAGCTTGGCGGAGATGGGCCGGGGTGGTAATTTTCAAACAATGTAACCGGCCGATTTTGGCATCGAATAAATACTTTTTGTTTAACCCACAGTAGCGGGGGTGCAAATTTTCGAACATATTAAAACGGCCGATATATCCGTCGAATGAAACTTTTTCGGGTTCAATGAGTTCCATCCCTTTCGGTATGGGAGGTGAGAACATTTAGGGGATAGGTATCGAGGTGTGTATTTGGATATATGACAACCCGGGCATCGCCGTGAACCCAGCGATTTTAAAAAAAATTTACGATTGAAAGGTCTGTTATATCTTTGATGTGAAATATGTTATGGGATTTATTAGTGGCCAGAAAAGTTTTAGTTGTCCAAGTTAGGGTGATTTTTTGTTTCTTTAGTTCGTTTCGATGTGAAGGTAGTTTTTTAATGGTTAAAGTCTAAACGTAAATTGTTATCTTTTTCCCATGTTTTGTAATTTTTGTTGAATCTCTATTGGGGAAGACGAATAAGGAAGTGTTAGACAGGTCGCGTAGCCTTCCATTGAGATGGGTGAAGGTAGTAGGACGTGCGCGCGCAGCGTGGCGGCTGCGGGTCCTGGTGGCGCGTGCGCGTGCGCGGCCGCGGCTCAGTGCGGCTCAGCTCGTGCTCGTGCTCGTGGTCGTGGTCGTGGTCGTGCTCGTGGTGAGGCTCAGGCTCGGGGCTCCGCATGGCGCAGCGCCTGCTCGAGCAGCTGGCGGCGCTGCAGTTCCAGCAGCAGCCGTTCTCCGTGTCTCCAGAGTTGCTGGCTCCCGGCTGCCTACAGCGGAACGCAGGTGAAGTGCCTTCCCTTCCTGGACCCGCTGCCGCTATCGACTTCGGGCACGTGGGATCGGGGGCGGGGGTCTCCGGGTCACTCTTCCGCGATGACATCTCGCACGGGAAAAGTTATTCTTCCCCGAAAAACATTAGGGACCGGCAATTCGTTTGTTCCTCTCTTACAAGCTTCGTAGCACATGCTGGGAAAACCCTCTCACCTCTTACTGGCAAAAACAAGGGATTTTCGCCCTGTTCTCGAAAGACGCGTCGGGATATGTAGGATCCAGTGCTTCGAATACGATTCCGCACGAAGGACAGACGTGAACAGTGCGGGACACTCCAGCGGAACGCGTGATTTCGTCACTTTACGTTACTCCGGCTGAAATAACTCGTTAACCCTCATCGGTGGCCCCATAATTGTGTGATGGCGAAACAATGGAGCCATAATCAATTTCCAAAACCCGGCTTCAATGTCATTATTTTCCTTCACCGATATCCCATAAAATAATCAGAGTTATTTGGTAACACCTCTACACGTTAAATTATGCATGCGTGAAAAACACGTTTGTAAACCTCCCGCGAAACTCGGCAGTTTTTAATAAACACTGTCTTTGAACTTAGTGCAAATAGGTCTACTTGACGCAAGGCTTCAGAGAGTCGCTACTTACGAGAACGGTTCGCGTAGATTAATATCCATTTCGTCTGTTCAAACGAAAAGTTCCGCGCCATTAAAGCAGGTAGCTCGACCCGTCACAGGCACGGGTTTTATTCGTATACGTTTCGAAGGGAAGGAGTTCCCGTATTCCTCCTCCGAGTAACCCTAAGCCTACGACGTCTGTTAATGACACGTTGCCTAGTTTCCAGTAATTAATGGCAAGAGAAAAGTGTGAGGGAGAGTTAAGTTTCTTTCAAATAACACTTTTCGTAATGAAACACTTTTTTTCTTACTCTCCCTATAAAATGTTCGGTGCCGATACATGCTGCTCGTTCCGGTGTGAGACATAATTAATATTATGCACTCGTATCCCACTCTATTTCCTGTCGCGAACACGTTTTCGCCCCCGAATTCGGCTTGGTCGTTTCTCGTCATTAAGGTAGATTGTGAGTCGAGTGGAAAGTGTGGGATACTCCATGAGAAGGTGTGTTATTTTGCTCCACGTAGACGATCGTTACTTTCGCTCCAGTTTCCCAGACTACAAATACGTTGCTTTCTAAACGGTAAGGAAAATCGTTTCTCATAAAATCGCCTTGGGAACTTTAATAGCTATCTGTTCGAAGGGAAAGTTGTAGAGAATTACGTCACGTAACTCGTATGGTCGTAGCCAGTCACGGGAGATGTCGGACTAATGTGGTTCTCTCCTGCGCCCAGAGCTTCGTATCGGGGTACTTGCAACCTCCCACATACTCAATTACCTGCTTTATGTACTGTATTGTCCGTCACAACCTTTATTGGCACTGGTTTATGCCCCAATATCTTCTCTCATGTTCTTTTCAGGAAACGTCAGACTCCTCATTCGTCGTGTCTTCTGTCCGGTTCGGCTTCAACGATCCTTTATTACACTACATTAAGAGAATATGGTATGCCATAACGTCCACAACATTTACTATAAGCACCGAAGATTTGAACTTGGCAGAAAATGAGGTGCTTATCCGTTCCTTGATTATATTGGAGTCGGTGTTTCACCTGAATTTAATATTAGTACGATCCTGATCATTAACATTTCCTTCACCGCCTTATCGAAATATTTTGAGTTAAAACTCTCCAGTTAGCATTTGTCGTAACGTCTCTCCCCCCCCCCCTCCCATTCTGCTTATATAATATTATAACTGTGACTCATTTGGTATCGTTGCGGTAATTTGTGCGTAATCGACGACTTCCCTTCTTCGCCTTCCGGAGTCCTGTCTCCAAAAAAAGATGTACGTAGCACTTTGTTTAACCAGCATTATAATTAATGATTTAAGCAAACAGCCACAGCTAAATTCATATCAAATAAAATTTGACATTTTATTTACTGAAAGGTACGGATTGATAGGCATAATTGTTTCATTACCTCATCTGTTACGCAGACATTGTTTAAAAAATTATATTTTGACTGTTTTCCGGGGCTCAAGGACCAACAAACATTTTTAGGTATCAATAATCAGGACAAATACTCAAATTTGTCAAAGAGAACGTTCTACTTTAACTCGACGTACTTTTAAACGAAGCAGTATTTTTATATCAACTACGAATTCTGTTTTTTTTTATGTTATACGTACAAGTATAGCAAGGTTGCTTTATGAAAGGATACAGGGGAAACGATCATTATTAATATAGTTATCCTTTAACTCATCTGTTTTTATGTCCATTAATAATGTAAGGTGTCCTTGCTGGTCGCATTGGATGAATAATAACAGAAACTCGAAGAGTGAGGTTTTGGAGAACAATACAAATGTAGATACAATTAATCAATTTATCGGAACGAATCTTTGAAACAGAAACATTCATCCTTCACAAATTTTAAATGTCTCTTTTCTTATCTTGCTGAATCTTATCAAATTTAAAACCAGATAAAAGGCAATTTTACGAGTCTCAATTCGACTGCAGCAACGATAGTTGCGAATTGTAGGTTTGAATTCCCGTCGATTACTGCGAGAAAAATTCCGTTCTGTTGTCTCGTGATCGTATATTTTAGAGAGATTGATCATTTTACGCAACATACACGAGAATATATCGAGAGCATCTCCATTTATTTTTGGTATTATTTTGGCTGAGTGTAAAGACGGCGGGTTGAGTAATCCATTGAAATCGCGATAGGAGCAGCACAAACATTGTTCGAATTCAATCCCGATAGAAGGATTATCGGCAAAACCCTGGGCCATGAAAGACAGGATCTTCTTTCAGTGGCATTGAGTTATTCTTATGCTTCTTCATTCTGAGATATTAAAGCCACTTGCGGATATTGTATCAAGTCCAATAAACGGGTTACGAGTTATTAATTATCTAATATTGCCATGAAACGGAAGCCATGATAACAATAAGAAATTTGTTATTTAACCGCGGAGAATTAAAAGTACTAAATATTTATAATTTAGAATCAAATAATGTTTTTCCTTTGAACAATGTTGCTGTAATTATTAAGGAATGTAGAATTTCTCAGTGTAGTTTATATATAAATAGTTCTCGGGCTGTAATTGTTCAAGAAATCAGCAATTTGTTAATTTTGTGGATAAAAATTTCCTTTTCGTTTAATTTGTGCCGCTACGCTATTATGAAAACCAGCCAGTCTAGTCGTCATTATTAATCATCCACCTCTTGCTTAATTTATACGAAAACAATGCACTTTTATTCTCACTCTTATTTTCAATAACAGAAGTTTAAATATTGATGACCGTGCGAGCGATTTTATTAATTTCTTATATACGATAATTGTAGACTAGTTTCTTAACCTTATTATTCTACCTGTACAAGTTAGATACGATCAGTGACAACAGTGGCGTGGGATATAGAACCAGTGATAAATATTTATTTTGGCCGTAAGAGATTTGTAGTAATATAAAGCAGCGCTATCAAAGTTGTTCCATAACGTTTAGTAAACTATGTGCGTAATAAAGTATTAAACATATCGAATCGTTTCTTATTTTATTCTTTTCTGATTATATATCTATAAGAAAAATTGCTGTAACAAGAAATATTTATTTTATATGTAAAAAATCGCAGAACCGGAGCATGAATTCCATGCTTGTTACTACATAAAAATCCGTTCAGATTTTGCTATAAGATATTTCAGGTGGGTTTATTGTTGTTGCGGATTTGTAGGTATTCTAGTTGTCGTGACGCCAGAACAAGGAAACATTGCGGTATTTTGGTCTTTTTGCCTTTGTTCCTCTGTTCAAATAACCAGCACACGAAAACTGTTGAGCGAATCTTATTTTTAGGCACTCGATATAATTTACTCCCCTCACTGTAAGTCAACACGAGTGATTTATTTTCTTAAAATTACCCAAATCTCCAGGTCAGTCGACGTCTAATCAGTCAGGCAACAAGATCACTGTTAACTTAAATAGGGAAACAAAAAAAAAATTTTACTATGAAAATTAAATGTTTCCGATTTTTTACTTTAGTCAGTTGCTTTATTAGTTATGATATTTTTTTATCACGTATTAGTCGTTCCAAAAATCAACTGAATGTCAAACGTGTATCAGCATCGAGAAAAGTTCAAATTAAATTTGATCTCTTACTCAGTAAATTTCAACAAATACGTTTCGACATTCGTTCCAAATATTGAGAAAATGTCGGAGACGCTATGAAATTAACAGCGACAGTTTTCTTTTACCACTGTTATCTTTTCAAAATAATGTATCGTATACAAGAGTAAGAAAAAATCTTGAGAATTAAAATGTTTTTGGTTAGATAAATAATATACAGCAATCTGCCTTATTTTATTTATATCTTAGTTTTATGTATAACGCCGTGTTTGCTAAGAACTGGAGTAAAACATTATATAACTTTACAATAATGGTCGAGGATGTTAAATCACAGAATCCGGAGATGACTGAGTAAATATTTTTCGAACGTTCTCAAAGCGTTGTTGCATGCAGACTTTTTTCAGTCTTGTGTGATTTAAATTTAAAATATTAATCAGTCCGTCTCGGAATGTCGCTTCCCAAAGCTCTAGACGAATGAAGCCTTTCGTAAAAATTTAAACTGGTTACTCGTCTGGATTTTGGGATTTTCTTATTTTAATCCACGAATTAGAAAATTCAGTTCGACGAGAAAATTATGTTTCGAAAATTGCCCTTGTGCCTCGTTGTACAACTTGAAAGGAACTTTTATTGAGCGTTTTAATATTCTAGAAAATTAGTTGGGAAATGTCTCGACTCTTGTAACTGCTCACCGAAATTGTTACAGTTCGTAAATAACGTTTATACCTCGATATTCGTTTGCAGCCTATTACGAAAAACACTGAGAGATTTGTTATGCGTCGTAAATACAAGGTTCGCAGTAGCACAGAAGTTTCCTTTTATCACTTAGCACCGTTTAAGACATCGACGACGCTGAACAACAGAAGTGACACGTTATCTTCGCGTAGACAAAACTGACATTAAAGAAAATGTAATATGTCAGTTGATCTTTCGAGAAGTTAAACGTTTCGCCTACTGGAGTACTTTAAATTATATCACCCAATTACTCTTTCCTCTCTCGCCTAAATCACTTCTTCTAAATGTTACTCACGCACTCCACTTCGTTTAACTTCTTACGCTTCGTACCGCTCTTAGTTAACCTACTAGATTTAGTTCTCCCTATACAATTTCACCTTCCGATTCTTCTACGGGCTATAGGGAACCAAGTTCGTAACATTCTGTAATATAATGTTGGGGGATTACTTTAATATGAAAAAAATTAAAATTTAATTTATTTATATTTAAGGATTTACACAAAATCAACCGGGTCCTTTTCAATTGCATCAAGATGATTAAAATTTACTCACTCTTGAGTTTAAATTTTAGATATTTCCTTTAACTACATTAAATATTGAAGTAAATTTCTGTACCGTTAAATGGGAAAATCTCAGGGCGATTTTATGAGACTCTGAACATAAACCAAAAAGAAAAGGGGTCGTTTGTGTGGTCATATACGTGCGGTAGAAATCTCAATTAGTTACCTTGCAGTCAAAAACACACCTTTTGTAGTCGGCTTCCCCAGGCTAACCGTAAAATCTTCTCAGGTATCTCTGGCAGCTTCCTCCATACACTTCCTCGTCGGCGTAACAATTCTTAGCATCCCTAGACAGATTCTTCTTCCGTCAGTCGGGACTTTTTTCCTTCTCCAAGTTGTACATGCGAACTATTTTCACTCCGACACTTTCTCACTTCCCTGATTTCCTCGTTCTCTGAGTTATAGATATGAATTTTCCGTTTCCTCGGTTGCCTTCCATGAAACCTCTTCATGTGTTTTAGTTCAGTTACACTTTCGTGGTCTTACTCTCGGCTTTTGGAAGGGTTGACCATCGGGAATTTTGTCCAGGTCGATACTCCTGAGGCAAGGTTCTCCCACAATCCACCGCCTTTGTCTGAAGGCACGAATCCTCCTCGACTCTTCGTCACCTCGGCGCCAAACTTTATGGCTGTAATTTACAGCAAGCCACGGTTTGGCTCTGGGTACACAGGAATTTTTACTCAAATATTAAAAATTAATCTTGAATTAATTTGAATTAATTCTGCGCTAAAACGTTAATTTAGAACTACGTAACTAACTTTTAACTATTAAAACGTAAAGCCCTCAAAAATTGTTCTTTAACCTTAAAACTCTTGTCCTTC